>CM020035.1:13198534-14398534 GCA_009769605.1 Bucorvus abyssinicus
GGTAGTTTAAAAAGACTAATAAATATGTTTATCTTTTATGACACAGCACTAGCCTGTCCGGCCAACAGTCACTACGAGCCCTGTGCTGCAGCTTGCCCTGCCACCTGTGTTGACCCATTAGCACCCAACAAGTGCAACCTGCCGTGCGTGGAGGGCTGCGTGTGCGACAGCGGGTACCTGCTCTACAACGACCGCTGCGTGCCCAGCCAGCAGTGCGGCTGCTGGCACAACGGGCAGCACTACCCCGTGGGCTCGGAGTTCTGGACGGACAACACCTGCTCCTCAAAGTGCACGTGTCCCGCGCCGGGAAGCAAAGTCCAGTGCTCCCATGCCTCATGCCCTGCGGGCCAGTACTGCGGGGTGCAGGATGGGAAACCCCAGTGCCTCAAAGAATCCTTTGGCATCTGCCACGTCCACAGTGACCCTCACTACAACACCTTTGACAAGGTGACGCACAGCTTCATGGGCACCTGCACCTACACCCTGGCCAAAGTGTGCTCCAACACCACCTCCCTGCCCTACTTCAATGTTGCGGCCAAGAACGAGCACCGTGGGAACACCAGGGTGTCCTACGTGCGCGAGGTCCTGGTTGAGGTGTACGGAGAGCGCATTGCCATTGTCAAGAAGGAGAAGAGCCAAGTGCTGGTAGGCAGCGGGGCTGGCACGAGCGTGGCGCGGCTGCAAGGCAGGCCTGGCTTTTCTGGGCAGGGCCTGGCATGCTCCAGACAGCTGCACTGCCCCAGGCCCGGGTGGGTTCCCCTGAAGCCACTGGCTTGCTTGGGTTTTCCCTTTCCAGAGGGCTTGGAGGGGGAAGGGGCAGACGGGGAATGTGGCCCGTGTTGAAGAGAGGCCCCTGCCGTGTGCGGAACAGGGTGGTGGCTCTGCGATCCACAGGGGCGTCTGGGTGTGAGGCCATCACGGGCACCGGTTTGCCGTGCCCGGCCTGGCAGCTGTTTTCCCTGGGGCAGGAGACCGCCGAGAGGCCAGGGACAAGCCCAGGGCCCATTGCGTTGTGTCTGCCCTAGGTGAACAAGCTGCGCCAGACGTTGCCCGTGCGCGCAGCGGGAGGTGCCATCACGGTGAGCAGGAGCGGCCGCTACATCGTCCTGGAGACAGACTTCAAGCTCAGAGTGTCCTACGACACTGACCACTCGGTGGAGGTGAAGGTGCCCACCGCCTACTTCAACCTGACCTGTGGCATGTGTGGGAACTTCAACAACCGGAGAGAGGACGACTACATGATGCCCAACGGGCAGCAAGCCGCAGACTCCAATGCGCTGGGGGAGAGCTGGCAGGTCCCAGATGATGACGCCTCTTGCGGTGTCCCCGACCCCTCCCCACCCTGCAGTGCAGAAGAGGAGAAGCTCTACCGATCGGACCAGTTCTGTGGCATGCTGACTGCCAGGCCCGGCTCTTTTGAGAGGTGCCACGGCGTGATCAACCCCGAGAGCTACTTTGAGACCTGCTTCTATGACCTCTGTGCCCTCAACGGTGGCCAGGAGGTCCTGTGTGCTGCTCTGGAGGCCTACGCTGACACGTGCCAGGCAGCCGGTGTGACGCTTCTTCCCTGGAGGAACGCCACCTTCTGCCGTGAGTACCCGCCTTGCTGTCGACAGAAGGCAAATGTGCCACTCCCCATGCCCAGAAGCCCTGGCCAATGCGAGTCCGAGGCCTTCCCCTTCCCCTTCCCAGAAGGTCGTCCTTCCTGGAGGGCTTGCTGGCCCTAATTGTCCCCTTCCCATTGCAGCCCTGCCCTGCTCCGCCAACAGCTACTATGACCCTTGCATGACGGGCTGTCCAGCCACCTGCGTGGACCGACAAGCCCCGCAGAACTGCTCCAAGCCCTGCGTGGAGGGCTGTGCGTGTACCTCTGGCTTCCTCCTCAGTGGAGACACCTGTGTGCCTGAGGCCCAGTGTGGCTGCCTCTTTGAGGGCAACTACTACAGCGTGAGTGAAAACCCTGCCCTGGCTTGCAGCCCTCCCTGGGCCCTCCCTTGCCTCTGCTTTCCTGCCCGATACGCTGACGCTCGGTGTGTCTCTGCCTGCAGGAAGGCGAGTCCTTTGTGAACGAGAACTGCACTCGCCAGTGCCGCTGTGGAGCCAACGGCCAGATGGTTTGCTCTGCGTTGTCCTGTGGTGAGGACGAGGTCTGCAAGATCCAGAACGGCCAGAGGGGCTGTTACCCAGCCAGCGCCGCTCTCTGCCACATCTATGGCGACCCGCACTACAGCACCTTCGATGGGAAGCTTCACCACTTCCAGGGCTCCTGCAACTACACGGTGGTGACGGGCTGTGACAACTCCTCCATCGGGTTCAGCGTCACCACCCGCAACGAGCATCGCGGCAGCCGCAGCTGGACAGCTCTGAACTCCGTGGCACTGTCCATGGAAGGCCTCCACATTGCACTGCGCAAGAACAAGGCGGTCTACGTAAGCCCCTCCTTTTTACTCCTGGGAACAACAGGTGCCCTGGGCACCCTTAAGCACCGCTCTGTCCCCGAGAAGAGCTTGGCACTCCCTGAAGCCGCTGCTGTGCTCACCGAAGAGCACGCTGAGGCTCTGAGCGGAGCGGATAGGGCTGCTCGCGCAGCAACGGATTTTCCGCTTGTTTTGCCGAGCTTTCGGAGTGCCGAATGTGGAGTGGCTGCTGTCCTCATAGGCCTGGGCAGGGCTTCTCCGGCCATTCAGTGCTTCTGACTCACTGGGCCCCCGGCGCAACCGCAGGGAAGAACAGTGACCTCTCAGTGCAGGGCGTCTCCTGACGCTTCTGTCCCCCTCTCTCCCCTTTATTCAGATCAACAGTGCTCTGGCCTCCCTGCCTGCTTCTCCTGCCCCCGGTGTGACCGTCTCCCTGAATGGCTCCTACGTGCGGGTTTCTACCAAGCTGGGCCTGCAGCTGCAGTTCAATGGGGACCAGGAGCTCCTAGTGAGGGTGTCTGAGAAGCACAAGGGCAAGCTGTGTGGGCTGTGCGGGACGTACACCGGGAGCCGGCAGGACGACTTCACGCGACCCGATGGGGTAGTCGTGCCCGACTTCAATGACTTTGGAGCCAGCTGGATGGTGCCGGATGATGAGTGGCCGTGAGTCCTTGTTGCGTCGCGTAGGTGACGGACAACAGGGAGCGTGGGAGAGGGGAGCCGTGAGGGGCACAAGGCCGGAGAGTCAGTAAGGGCAGGCATGTGGCAAGGGAGAGGAGGCAGGCAGTTGTGGGAAAGCGTGTGAGAGCACGCAGAGGCTCCACAGCCACAGAAGGATGGAGTCCTTGCATCTCACCTCTCTGTTCCACCCAGCAGCGGGATGCCCCATCTGCAACGGGCTGCCAGATGTGTGGCCATTGCCCTTTCCCCTCAAGGCTGGCTCGCCTGTGGCAGCGTCCAGGCCTCGCCATGCGGTCAGGGTGCACGGTGCTCTCCTCCCCACGGGCACTCTGCTCGGAGGTCCTCGGCGACCTCTCGGCAGGGCGCTGCCATCCCACTCCCCACGCTGCATCTCAGTGTTCCTGACCCCAGAGAGAGCGGGCCGGGGCCTTGGCATGAGGCTTTTCCCAGGCTATTGGGGTCACCACCGCCTCGGCCGTTTGTTTCTGTCTGCCTGAGGCCACGGAGGGGAAAGGTGACGGTGGGCCGCGTTGCCCACCCTTGCAAGTGATGGCTGTGGGTGCCTTGTCTCAGCGAGGGATCTGGGCTCCAGAGGCGGAGGTTTTGGCTGGGCAGGAGGTCAGGAAACAGCGTGGCTGGAGTGCGCAGGCTGCTGTGAGCTCAGGGCTCTCTGTCTGCTTTGTAGGTGTGAGCCAGCCATTGTCCCGCCCGCGTCCTGCTCCCCCGAGGAGGAGGAGGCAGCTAACAAGGAGTGTGCAATCCTCACGCAGCTCAGTGGCCCCTTCCGGCCATGCCATGCCGTTCTGCCGCCCAAGACATACTTTGAGAGCTGTGTCTATGACCAGTGTGCCACGGGTGGCAGCACGGAGCAGCTCTGCCATGACCTGGGGGCCTATGCCGCAGCCTGTGCTGAGGTGGGCGTTGCTTTGGGAGACTGGAGCGCTGGCACTGTCTGTGGTAAGTGTTCTGTTGATGTCCTTTGTGCCCCAGGTTCAAGGATTTGGGCATTTCAGGTGTAGGTTTCTCTGTGTGTCCTGTAATCGCTCTGGTGGGTCAGCCCTCGAGTGAAGAGGATCTTTGTGACAAGGATGCCATGGAATTCCGGTCCGGTGCACCTTTTGCCATGGTGTGGGGGTGTTTAGGAAGTGTGAAATATCCCCATTTGGGAAGAAATACCCATTTTGAAACACACCTTCTCCAGCTCTTTTTCACTGTATTTTACTGTTATCCCTGCCCTGGGCCTTGCTTGTCAGAGTGCTGGGGTGTTTGGAAGGATGGGCCAGCTGCCTGCAACAAAACTTCCGTGTTGGTGCACATGTCCTCTAAACCTCTCTTGTACTAGGTCCATCGACGCCAACACCCACGTTCCCCTCACCAGGCAATACAACGAGGCCACCACACACACCATCGCCACCAACACCCACACCGAGCTCAGGTACTTTCATTTCCCATCTCCATCTCTTACTGCCTGCAATAAGTGCTCAGTTTTCTTTATCCAGATCCCACAGCAAAGTGAGAGAGTTTTTATACTGGAGGTTCAGAGCTTTTCCTTGCTCATCCAATCACACTGGTGAGACAGTCCTTCAGTACTGGGACTATTTCTGATTATGTGACTATATAAGTCCTGCCCTGGGTCTCTTTTGCCACAGTGTTGGGGGTTTTGGTAACATCAAACCAGCCTGATGGTTATTTCACATAGCCTTTAATGCCATGTTCATAAATATTTAAATTATACTTTTCTATGAGAATTTTTCATGTGTTATATTATTGTTTCTGCTTTTGCTTATATATCTTCCTCAACATCTAGCATAGATTTCTGCTACCCAAGAGTACAGATTCTTTATGGCTCCAAAGACAGGAGGCTGGGTTGGGCTTTGGAATGTTCTTGACTGATGCCATCACTGTTATATCTGAGCAGCAATTACAAAGTAAAACAAAGTGGAAACAAAGCAAATGCAGAAGTTCTGGCAGAGATTTAGAGGGAGTTAATCTGTCTTTCTTTCTTCCTAGGTCGTGCTTCCTGCAGTGCCTCTGGAGATCCACATTATAACACTTTTGACCACAGAGTTCATCATTTCATGGGGAATTGCACTTACACCCTCTCCAAAGTCTGCAACGTCTCTGAGAGGGTCCCATACTTTGATGTGTCCACAACGAATGAGCACAGAGGAGCCAACACCAAAGTCTCTTATGTGAAGTCAGTGCAGGTGGAAGTCTATGGCAACCATATTTCTTTGCTGAAGAACAAGAAAGTGAATGTAAGAAAGTACTTGTTTAAAAGACATGTATTTTTTTAACTGACATGCAGATAATGACATACTTTCTCTGCAGAGTTTATAGCAAAGTTTCTTTTTTTTTTATTAGTTAAATGTACCACTTTTAACGAGATGTCCAACGAATTTGCTCGGATGATATGTTCTTTAATTACTTCCAGTTCCCTTGTGCACAAGATCATATCCTTCATTAACATATTCCAGCTGCTGGTAGTTCTAGGAGTCCCAACAGCCATACACTAACTTTTACAACTCGCTGTACAGGTGAATGGCAGCAGAATGAACCTGCCAATATTTATTGAAAAGAAGATCAGTATCCAAAGCAGTGGTGGATACATTCTCTTGGAAAGTGACTTTGGACTGTGGGTGAGATATGATGGAAATCACTATGCAGAAGTCTCTGTGCCCTCTAGTTACCGTGATCTGCTCTGTGGCCTCTGTGGTAAGTTATAGGCTTAGTCACTTTTTAGTCAGTTGTGGAGGCTGGTGATTACTTGCACTTTTTTTCTTAGCATGTCATACTTATTCTACACACAACTAGTCCTTGTTAAATGGACTAGAATTTGCAGCAGTGAAGAAAAACTTGCTTGAACTTTTCCGTTTCTAAGAATTGTTACTTGCAAAGTTCCTGGTAAGACGCTATCCATTCGGAGTGTTGTGAGGTATAACTACAAATGAATAACCTCATTTCAGTTCTACAGTTTAAATTTAGGAAGAGTAATGATTTGCATGCATCTACTCAAGAATTTTACAAATACTTTTTTCTGTTATTTACATTCTGTATTGGTCTTTTGTTGGATTTGAGAAATGCTATACCATTTTATTTTGTGAATCATAAAAACTTGAGGCTGTTTCCACAGCAAAGAGCAATCTTCAGAATAGCTTACTCTCAACATCCTCAAGCTTTCCTGCTGCTGTTTTCCCTTGCTGTTTTAGGAGGTATTTATACAACCCAAATGATCATTTTTATATGATCAAGGGGTGGGGGGGGCGAGCGGAAGAAGAAAGAAAAGGAAAGAAAAGAAAAAATAGACTGCCAAGGCTTATTTTTACCTACTTTTTATTCCAGCTAAGATAAGCAGTGTCTACATTAAAACAAAGCAATGACAAGGATCCAATATGGATAATGCTGTGGTGATGGACTTCATGAACAAGTTGAAATTCAAACACCACAAAATATTAAGTGCTATATACAATACTATATATATATATGATACAAAACATAGATGCCTTTGAGTCCTGTGAGAAAGATCAGACACAAAAGGCACATTCTACTGTGTTTTGTAAGAAATTCTGTTGCAATAGGGTATCAAAATAATTAAGAGTCAATAGGTGGCTGACGTAGCTAATGAGAGTAGGAGTTCACTGGAATTAGTAGTGACCAGTAATTTTTCATCAGCCATGTTGCTAATGCCTGAACCTGAGTAGGTTTAGTTGGAAAAATATTCTGAAATCCAGGTGATTATATGAGATGTACTTCAGGATGGAAACGGGACTATAGAAATTACAAGAATAGCTTGTCTTGTGAGTTTCTGATTATTCTTTGGTTTTGATCATCTGAAAGTATCTCTCCATGGGTTTTTCACACTTTCAGTTCAGATCTACCTAAGAATCTAACGGTGCAAATAACACCATTTGATTTTTAGTCCAACAGGTAGGATCCAAGGAAATGAGTTGGGGTTTTTTTATCTAAGCAATTCTTTCATGTATGCAATGAGATCTATTTATACAAGAACTTACAGACTTCTTATTCAAGTCCACAAGTCTTTGAACAGCAGCTCTTGTCAGTGGTCAAAGTCTAAACCAGAACTGAGCTCTTCTTGTTTTGCCCAGTACACACTGATGTTGCATATATGCTCTCCCTAGTTCATTGTAGCTGTAGCCTGAAACCTAGGTTTGTTCTAGAGGTGTGAACTTCATGTGTCTCATAAATATCTTTTTACCTTCACAGGTAATTACAATGGCGATCCAGGTGATGACAACATAAAGCCCAATGGTGACACTGCAAGTTGTTCCACTGATCTTGGACAAAGCTGGCTTGTGCCTGAGAACAACACCATGTATGTATATTAATTTTATCACTTGGCATTTGCTAATCAAGCTCTATAAAATCAAACATCCATCCACTCACTGACTTTGTCATCCAGTACCATTCTACATCTTCCAACTGCCTGTTAGAAGTAAGGAGCTGCCCCTTTACTTTAAACAGGAAATGAGAAGAGGGCTTGTGTCCTTCAAGTCTTGTTTTTCAAAGCAGGAAGTGTCTGCTGAGCCTAATGGGGGATGGGCCTCCAGTCCAGTTCCCTGATCAGAAACTAGAACTGTTTGGATCCTATAGCTCTTTTTTCAGCTAAGAATAAGCCTTTGATTAGCCCAGAAGGCATCAAAAAGGAAGCCCATTCAGTGAAAGGGCTGACATCAGCTTTTCAAAGAATCTGGATAAAGTCTTGTGACTGTAATAAAATACACCCTGTTGTGCAGGGTTGTCATGTGTCAGCCTTTCACTGAAAAGCTGATAGTAAGAGATGTGAAAAACACATTTGATTTTGCTTGCTTTCCCCAGATGCTCCAATGGGACAGAAGAGCAATGTGATCCTGTGCTAGAGAATGAAGCAAAGAAGAACACAGCATGCGGCATGATCACAGACCCAACAGGTAGTATGTTGGTAGTTCTCTGTCAGCCATGTGATGGAGCACTTAATAGCTTGTGTTTTCTCCTCTCTACAGTCAGTTGTTTTGACATGGGAAGCATATAAAAACTTTAGTGTGAATGGCCAACATAAACCTCCTAGGTGCTTGGTCAAGATATGTCAACCATTCAGACAATGACAATGTGTCCATGAAGATTATCTGAGAATGTGTGCAGGGAGCCATAGCTGCTCTTTCCTTATAGTGACTTGCGCTCAGCTTGCTAAAAGAAATAGTTCAGAAGGCATTGTCATTGCACATATTACAGCTACTTTATCTGAAATCCTGTACGTGTTCCCTGCACTGGACACCTCTCTAGAATTAGTGACTTGCCTAGCCAGCAACTCATCATTTATGTGAGCTCTGTTGTATCAATAATGCAAAAAGAAGAAAGTCATTGTGCAAGCTCCATTTCAAGTGTTGGTTTAACTTATTAAACAAAGTTAGCCTGGAGCACTCATAATACATTTGCCGTGACAGAAGATAGATGGTGATATTGACCTTATTCCCAAACTTTTTTCTATCCTTCTATGTATCTTTCTTGATTTACACAGGTATCTTCAAGGATTGTCATACCAAAGTGCCTCCAGAAAATTTCTTTGAAAACTGTGTGTACGACATGTGTTTCACTGGTGGACAAGCAACATCCTTATGCTATGGACTGCAGGCCTATGCTGAGTCGTGCATCAGTGCTGGGATATGCATCGAGTGGAGGAATGCTACCCTTTGCCGTGAGTGTCGTGACTTATAAATATCTGTTCCGGATTTAAACTTCAAAAATATACACCTTCTCCTCTACCTTTTTTCATGTGTGTTATTTAATTTTATGTAATGTTCTGAGTATAGTCTATATTTAGTCATTTCTTGAGCCTGATTCATTTCAGTATTTGTATAAAATGTTACTTTTCAAGAACATTCGGATATGTGCAGGTCCAATCCTTAAATTTTCAGTAATTTACTAATTTTTTTTTTTTTAAAGTTTGATTGCATTCAACTGTGTTTTATGTGAGCTTCTGCAGTGGGGAAATAACTGTTGCTTTGCTCCACTGAAAATCTGCCATCCTCAATGTAAGCAGAGCTAATAGTTCTCCATACACAAACTCTTATCGATGGCTTTTGGATTAAAAAAATAGTTTAATAAGAGACCCTGAGAAACAGCTGTTTCTAGGAAGTCTACAAGTATTTGTCCATAAATCAAAGAAATCAAGTTTTCTCACTTATCTCCTGATTAATTCTCTTCAGAAAGACCTTATGGGAAATTTCATATAATAAACTTGTATTTCTTAGAATAAAACTTTCCAGGGGTTCCACTGGTGCTGATTTTATGCACCACGGGGCAGTTTTCTGCTTGCTGGACATCTTCTAAAGGACCTTTGTAACCACAAAGTACACACCTGGAGAGAGAAGAAGTACTTTAAAGGTCAATCAAACTGAAATAAACCATAATTCTTCTCTATGTTTTTTTTGCCTTTTACACTAATTTCGATTGTACCAGTTACCACTGTATTACTTTCTGCAGATTTGCACCTTTTTTTTTCCTTTTTTTTTATTGTGTTCAACAATTAGCTCTGCATTGAAACTAAATCATAAAAAAAAAAGTTGAGAAATTCTAGGAGCTGCTCTGTTTGGAAAAAGAATTACTGTGACTTTAGAATGTCTTTAGAGGGTCCCAGTAAGTCAGCCCTGGGAGAACAGAGCACAGGGAATTAATATATAAAAAGAGGACAGAGCAGGAAACAAGCTTCTTACCCGCCAAATCAAATTAAAGCTATGGACATCCAGACTCCAGAGTCTGAGGCCATAGCCCAGGACCTAAACATCTTTGGCTTGATTAGAGTGATAGACAAGACTCAGTCACATTAAGAAGATTGACTCAAGTGCTCCCTCCATCAGTAATTCAAATGAAAACTCAATTAAGAACCTGACAAAGGGCAGGTACTCTGTCTAGATGACTGGAGATGTTGTCTGTAATTGCCTGACAGGACTAAGAGATCCTGCTGTAGGGACAGATGTGAGAGTCATATGTAGTGATTTATCACAGAATCTAGACAGAAACAGTTTTTAGGGTTTGGGGGATTTTGGTTTGGTTTTTTTTCAATGACAGAAATGGACAAATGCTTCAAGGTTTCTGTAAAATGTAATGTCTTCCCTGAGGAACATGCTTTGAGTGATAGAAGCCAAACCCTACCATAAGCAGGAGGGATGTGGCAGTATAGTATATTTTCCTCAAAGGGTCTCAGTGAAAAACAGAGTGATTTTTAGTTCTATTTTGAAATATATAGCAGGTGTTCAAATAGTAACTACAATAATGGGGCCATATCAGCTCGTGCATGGAGAGATTCTTCTGTTCCCTTAATGGAGTGACTTTATGTCATCTGAAGAAAAAGCTTTCCTGAACCAAGCACAATTAGTCCTGTATAATCACATCAGACCTACCTTCAAAGCAAGACTGCGATGTTTGACTTCCTTTGTGAGCTGAAGTGCAGGGTGGCCCACCTGTCTTACCCACCTCTACCAAAAGCCACCCATCTCACACAGCAAGAAAATCCCTTGTACGCAGCACTCTTCAGTGGCAGACTTTCTAACAGCAATCTTGTATATTTTCAGGATCAAACAGTGAAAGCATCAGGGAAACTTTCATCATGATTTTGCCCTTTTGAGTGATCTTATTTTTACTTTTTCTCTCTAGCAATGTCCTGCCCTGGAGGCAGCATCTACAAGAGCTGTGGTACTAGGTGTCCCTCCACCTGTTTGAACATCTCAGCAGCCGATTCCTGCAGTTCCTTACCAGTGGAAGGCTGCTTCTGTAAAGAAGGCTATGTTTTGAGTGGAGACAAATGTGTGCCAGAAAGCAGCTGTGGTTGTGTTGATGAAAAAAACCAGTATCACCAGGCAAGTTACCTCAGACATTTAAAGGAAAAAAAAAAAAAACCGAACAAAGAAAGTACAGGGGATCTCATTCTTTATCACCATGAGAGAAATAAATATTAATAACACTAACACAATTATTATTTACACTATTAATAATAACAAAATAGACTCACTTTGCCAGGTTTCTTGATGTGTGAGCTGTGTGGCTACAATTGCCTGAATGATCGTATATCATGCACACACAAAGAGTAATAATTTGATTGTCCCTCACAGTATTACCTTCCAATTTATCTTATAGTATATATTTCTACGTTCTTTTTTCCTCTCAGCTGGACGAAAGCTGGTTCACCAGTTATCCCTGCACTGAACGCTGCACCTGCAAGGCTAATAACACCATTGCATGCAAACCCTGGGAGTGTGGAGTCCGAGAGGAATGCAGTATTCAGGATGGTGTGCTGGGCTGTCATTCCAATGGTAAATCCTGCCTGAAAATGGTTCTTAATGCCAATTCCATAAGGAGATACTTCTTCTCCTTCTAGCTTTATTATAAATATCTTTTCATATATGACGGCAAAGAAGCCCCAACTAACTGCTGCCAGTGCTCAGAGGTGAAAACACACAATGATCTGTCTTGCAGCACACATCCCCTTCTGTTGTAGTGGATATCAGCAAAAACTGATGCTGCCAAAAGCTTGCGAGGTCACTTGGGTTCATTTCGTCTTGATAATACAAATTCAAGTCCCACATCACCAGTGCTGCAAGCTCTAAATTTGGGAATAATTGAGAACTGCATTTCTGAGAGTCTGGGTGGTGGCAAGTGCATAAAGTATCTATGTATATAGATGGAAATTTCTTTACTTTTATATTTACACCTACATTTATACATAGCATTATGTATTTTTACATAGCTAAGTAGAAAAGCTCTGTATTACTCTCAACTATCATAAATCATAGCTACAAGAGCATATTAAAATGTATGAGGTTCATTTGCTGCCAAATTGCCAGTTTGTACATAATTCATAAATTAAGTTTAGGAGACACTTTCTGGAAATTTCTTATTTCCAAGTAAATGTCATTGTCATGAACCTAAGATACCTCTGTGAGGGTTTGCCCGCATATTAATCATCAGGATTAGGTCACTGCACTAATGCGAACTTCATCTTTGGTGAACTAAGTCCATGGTGAATCGAGTCCAAAGTTCTTAGATCATTTTTTCACCTTCAGGCCAAGCAACATGTCAAGTGGTAGGAGATCCCCATTACTTCACTTTTGATGGAATGATGTACACTTTTGTGGGAACCTGCACCTACACCTTGGTTGAGGTTGTCAACACCAACAGTGTTATTCCTATAACCATCCTTGGCAAGAATGAAGACAGAGGACCAAGAGGGGCAACATACCTGAAAGAAGTCTACATAGATGTGTATGGTGTACGAATCACCCTTCAGAAAAGCCAAGGGATCCTGGTAGGTGGTAGTGCTCTTTATTCTGACAAAAAGTATCCTAAAATCAGCTCGCTACAGCAGGTGTAAGAAAAAAGAACTGCATGTTTCCTAAGGAATATGTATCTTGGAGATGGACCCCTGAGCCCCCAGGTTGGAGAACTGTTGCCTGAACTAAAGAATGGGGCTTCCCACTTCAATAGCTGTTGTCAACCCAATCACCTTTATCTAGCTAACATGAGCAGAGGGAAAACAAGTCGTACTGTATTGGTCTAGAATAGCACAGAGATCCACGGCAGTACCAACGGCAGGGAATCCACCCTATGGATGTGTTAAGAGCTTGCTCACTACCAGGGATCTTTCCAGCTCCCTGTTAAAGGCACAGGCTATGAGTCCTGCCCAGCTCTCCTCAGCTAAAAAAAACAGGCTGATTGCTGCAACCCATAGGTGGAATATACAATGGTGGAAATGTAAAGGAGCTAAAAATGTCATAGAAAATTTTTCAGCACTGCAAGAAATATAGATTGTGAGCAGAAAAGCTTTCATGGAAGACTGTCAATACTGACAAATGACATGTCTCTCCAGCTGAACAATGAAAGAGTCTACACTCCAGTGGAGAAACGGTTGCGAGGCGTGTCCATTGGAAACGTTGGCAGATTTATAGTAGTGGAAACTGACTTTGGTGTGATAGTGAAATATGATGGCAATCACCATTTGGAAATCACTCTTCCACATTCTTATTTCTCAAAGGTAAGATTTAGTATGGAAACTTCTGGCACTTTTTCAACACCACTGCTTTGTGCATTTACTTTTAATTTCTTTTATTCCTGAGTTTTGCTATTGCCTCTTTCTTTGTGGCTGTATTGTAATGCGTGTCATTTTTTTCCTTTCTAATTTTTTTTCTTCACAACGATTTCCTTGTGTTGCAAAGGGATAGTTAAAGAAAATTACCTGGCTTGGGGAATACACCCAGCTTATAGAATGAAATACCTTGAAGCCTTAGGGAACCACAGATTTCCTGCAGTTTCAGTGTTATTTTTCTATGGGTGCAATCAGACACTAGTGAGTATGTCTGAAATGTCTGGCGCAAGATTGGCTGTTGGTGGTGATTTTGTCACGTCATTTCATAGACAACGAATAAGGAGTTATTGAGGAAGCTGATGTAGAAGAAGATTGTGCTTAGAATATGGCTTTTTTTCACTTGCAAATGGTTCTTTTTCATTTGTAGGTACATGGCATGTGTGGTAACTTCAATGATCATCGTGAAGATGATCTGTCCTTGCCCAATGGTACACTCGTCAGTGCCACACAGTTTGGAAATAGCTGGAAAGTGGAGAAAGACAGTGATGAAGGGTAAATGTAACTTCTCATATCTTCCATCTCCCTTTGGGAAACAGTCTCCTTTCAATTGTTTTTACTGTTCGCTACTTTTTAACATATAAGTAGTGTATATGAAACTTTTCTCTTCTTGAATTTGAAGCTCAGAAAAAGCCATCACCACAGGAAACCACTGCACAGACCAGAAGGAAACCTCCACTGTTCTATTGATCAACATACACAGCTGGGGAATTAGGCTTTGGGGCAGTCCACAGTGTGGACATAGCCTCTGTTTATTTTACACTGAAAACACCTAGAGCAGGACGATGGTGTTGGGGAACAGTGAGGGCCAGCTGCTCCCTAAGGGACGTGGAACCAAGTGTGATAACACAGCCAAAAGAACAGTGATGTCACCAGACAGGGCCCATCCCACAATACTCAAGCAAGGCAAGCAGGGCAGGCCCAAGGGTAGAAACCAGGGTCACCCAAGAGTCCAGATCACCTCACAAGTTTGCAGTGATGAGACAGGTCCAAGGTCAAGCTGAGAAGTCAATCCTGTAGTCTGGGTCAAGTTCAGTGAGAGCAATGAGAGTCAGACACAACCATGGTGGTCACCAGGCAGGTCTACTTCTGCCTAATCTTTCACTCATAGAAAGAAGACTGTAGTCTCTAGCATTATTTGTTCAATACCTTTCAATAGAAACAAACTTTTCAGTTTCAGTCTGTCTTATATATGCCTTTGAAACTTAAATACAGCTATGTCTGTGCTTTCATGCAGTTGTTTATCAGACTTCAGAGAAGACGATGCTCCTCCTTGCACTGCTGAGAATAAACCAGTCATTGAAAGCCAGTGCAATGTCTTAAAATCAGACAAATTCAAAGCATGTCATAATCTAGTCAAGCCTGAAGACTTCATACAGAGCTGCATCTATGACATGTGCCAGTATGACGGCATGAAGTCCACTCTCTGCGACATTGTTCAAGTCTATGTGGACACCTGCAGGAATCATGGAATCACCATTAAATGGAGGAATAGCACATTCTGTCGTAAGTGCACAAGCAAGTGAAAAAAATGACACTTGTACATCTAATAGCTTGAAAATAAATTAGCAGTCTTAGGTAAACAATTTATGTAAAGAAAATGAAACCCAAATTCTCACAAAATGCAATTCTAATATTGCATTGCACTGAACTGTGTTCATGTTGAGCTAAACCCAGTTTTGGATAGTAATGTGGAGTTAGAATGGCTTTAGTAGCCAAATGAGTGCCATGAGATATTGCAATAAACCTAAATTGGAGAAATAATATAACCAGAAGACTAAACCAAAGTGGGATACTGTGTTAGGAGTCAACGCCACTCACTGTGTTTTGAAGGAAAACTGGCTATTTGGCCAGTTGCTTATTAAGGGCCACATTCCCAGATTAATTTACAGTGTGTGTGCCTCACTCCACCCATTCAACAAAGCTACAAACAAATTACATAATAATGAGTAAAGATTATGCCGTGGGTTCCTTTTAGTTTTTTGCAATTTAGTATTAGTTGTGGAATTAGTTATCACATAGTGTTGTGGACGACAAAACAATTAACTGGTTAAAAAACAAGCCGAATGAATGTTGAATAGGTCCATCAGAAATCCCTAGTCACCTCCTTGCCAGGAATGGAGGAAAATACTGGGCAAATGAACCTTTTTCCCTGCTACCCTGTTTCTTGGACTGTCCCCTTATGCATCTCTAGTCATTGGCAGAAATAGGGTATAGAGCTAGATGAATCTTCAGTGTGACAATGCATATCTGTTGTTCTTGCATGTGTTTATGCCTGTGGTTAAGCTAGATATACATCTGTTTTGCATCACTGGAAGGCTGAACATTCTACGGGATTTTCCCTAAAGATTCTCATTTCCAGCAGTGCCCAAAGAGGCATTTGCAGCTAAACTGGAATGCTGAATCTGAACGATCTAGCACCAGCTGCCACCAGGCATATCTGTATTAGAACTGAACTGGCTCTTTAAAATAAAATATAAAAAGTCGAAACTGGCTGATGATAAAAATCAGCTATTAAAAGGCAATTCTATGCCACCATTTTGTAGGCCAAGTTGTAGCTTTCAGGCAGGCACATGTTTGCAGTGCACTTTCTAAGTGTATTTAATAACGCTGGTTCTATTCTCTTTATCCACACAGCATTGCCCTGCCCGCCCCACAACCATTACACAGACTGTGTCTCCACCTGCCCATCAACATGCAATAACATTTTTGCCTCTTCCCTCTGTGAGAAGACAGAAGAGTGCACAGAGGGCTGTGAGTGTGATGATAATTATGTGCTCAGTAATGGCAAGTGTGTACCTCTGAGTGATTGTGGCTGCAGGGATGATGACGACAATTACTATGGTGTAAGTAGGCTGCCTGTGGAGCATACCTCTGGCTGCAAAACTTGTAGAAAGTTGTCTCCTGACCATTTGAATGAGAGACAGTGAGAGAAAGAAAAATAAAACTTCAGGGTCTACCTCTTAATTACCTTTCATCTGATTAGTAAAAGCTGCAGGCTCAGGTATTAGGAGGTGCAGCAGCTTGGTACTTCACACCTGAGGCCAAAATTAAGGCATTACTCAAAACTAGTCAACTGATGAGAGTTACTCAGGCAGTCTGTCCTAGTCCTGTTCTGTGTTCAAATCCTCATGTCAGACAGTAAGATAAATGGACTGGGATGCCCGCTCCCAGGCTCTTGGTGAGACTACACCTGGACTGAGCGGTTGTGGAATCGCCACAGCTAGCACCTTGCCAGCCCCACATCCTTTGCCATTGAACTTGTATATTGCATTGCAAATCTGAGAACCTTGATAACATATTCTTAATACAACTTGTGTCCAGGCTGGGGAGACCTGGATTACTCCACACTGCACCAAAAGATGCCAGTGTCAGAAGAACGGTGTCATCAAATGTAAGAGCTATAGCTGTGATTCTAAAGAAACCTGTGTGATCAAAAATGGAAAACACAAGTGCAATCCAACAGGTATGTGCAAGCAGATCTTCACTTGGTGTTCCATGAGGGCTGGAGAAGGAGGAAGGATGTGGGTATCCATTCTTTATTCCATGGTAATTCCAGTCTTTTCCACAGGGATAGGAGTCAGCTCTGACAGTGCTATTGACAACATATTATTGATCATAAAAAGGCCTCAGTTCTCAGAATAGAAAGTTCCAGTACAAGACATGGAATTTGCAGAGGGAAGTGGAACAGAAGTTTGAAAATTTACTTACATCTAGAAATCTGACTGTTCAGTCTAACTAGTTTAAATTAAAAAAAAAAAAAAAAAAATTTGCACTGCGTCTACCAAACCCAAAACTCAGATATGTCACTTAGATAAGTGAATCCTTTGGCAATGATTGATCCTGTTTTCCCACTGCATGTTGATTTGAGAACAGAAAGAAGGCAAAACAGAACATAGCAGATCTGAACAGATAGGTGATAGGCCAATCAGAGAACTTTGGTGCTTTTCATTCAATAGTTGTTTTGGCTAAGCAAAGTCAATCCCATATTCTCTAGGTAAATTGGATTGCTAAGGAGATAGATAGCTTGTTGTCTAGTGACACTACACTTCAGTTTTGAAGAATAGTATCGCACAGGTCCTACTGTATTAATGATCAGTACAAGAGCACAATGAAAACCCAGCTTCCTGCTGCTCCATTCTGGCTAAATACTACAGCAGAGGCACCCCAGCAGTCTTGAGGAGAGCCTTGCTCCTGAGATAATGGTTTGCTCTGTGCTCCATGGTCAAGGACAACACACCAGACCTGATTGTTAGGTCTGGTGAACCCAATCATAAATTTAGTAACCTCAGAAAAAACTAGTGTTGACAGCAGTGAGCCAGCCAAAATCAGACATTGCTTTTCATGTTTCAATAATTTTGTAGCAACATATTGCTGAGGACTATGAAACCGACTTCTCTAAGAGCCCACTGCAAGCCATGCTGTATGGCAGAGTCATTCCTCTGTAGAGGACAAATGTGCACAACTTAGTCTTTATAAACCCTGTAAACCCTAATGTTCTGCTTCAGCTCAGTTGGCTCACACTGGTTCTCAGCAGAGGAATGAATTTCTCTGGCCATCTCTCCATCTGAATGCCCATCCACTAGGGTGACGCCTGAGCACCCATCCTTTCTTTAAGGGACCTGCATGCTGGCAGTAATAATTTTTATCTAACTTATTTTAAACTGATCCATTCACCGGATCTGGCACATGCACATTCAGACTAGAGAGTAACGAAGCTCTTCCCTTTTAGGTTTTGGGAAATGCCGGATCATGGGTGACCCACACTACATCACCTTCGATGGTCTGGTGCACCACTTTCAAGGGAAATACACGTATATTCTGGCTCAGACCATCCCTGACCTACCTGATACTCTGACGCCATTCAGCATTGAAGGCATGAACTATCCTTTTCGTCTAAGTCGACGCATTACTTACCTGAAAGAGATTCTTGTCAATGTTTACAATCACACAGTACAATTCAGGCAGAACAAACAGCTTTTGGTAAGTCTCTCGCTGACTGCAGAGCACAGAAAAGGCCCTCCTTTGGAGTAAAACACCTTTGAGTAATAAATGTCTGTTTTGAAGCATTTAAGTATTAAAGATAACTGTATTTTTACATCAATACAACCGCAAATATGATTTTCAGATGTGTCAAGTCTTTTTTCTCTATAGATATGAAGGATATTATTCGACTTCAAACAAATAAATGAATAAATAGAGATTTAGGAATAAAACACCAAATATCCCAAGACTTACAATAAAGCCATACAAATTTTTATCAGTAGTAGGGAAAAGGGTGAATTATGCTAGAAAAACTTGATTTCTTTCCTACTGGTATGTAAAAGTATACATAGTTCATATATACATTTTTAGCTCAGTAATACATGTATCTTAGGATGATATGAAAATACTGTGTTCAGATCACTTTCCTCAATATGTGATTTTGTTAACTAAAAAAATCTGAATACTAAGGTTTTTGCCTAGTTAAATTATCTGATATATTTATCAGAAAACTAGATGAAGAGGAATGTTCATTTGTATCATTGACTTGTACTGAAGACAGGCTTGAATTTGGCCTATATATTATGAATTGTAACTTATTCTTTCCCTTTAGCTGAATGGTGTGAGGGTGAGAACCCCTGCTTATCCTCATGAAGGTATTCGTATATATCAGAGGACAACAAGAATATACCTGGAGACAGATTTTGGCTTATACCTGAGCTTTGATGGCAATCAAAATGCAGGTAAGTGATTCTAAGACAATGTGCGGGAATATTTGTGCGCTGCCTCAAAAAATGTTCTCTTTCCAGAGGAGTTCTAAAGCCAAGACAAAATTAGAAACCTTCATCCTTTGAGCCTTTGGCCCTTTGTGATATGAACTTCCAGAAAATTAAAACAAAAAGTGTTTCCCAGGAACCAGAAAAAACATAAAATTGGCATCTTTTTTTTTCTTATCTGGATCCACCTGAACTTATGAAAAATGAGATGTAGGGTCAGACTGTTCTACTTCTTTTCATATTAAATAAGGCTTAAGTAATAAAAATGAAAGCAAATCACTTAAAATTACTGATCATGATGATGAGGTGAAGTCTGGATGCATGAGTGCATCCTTTTACATGTTTCCTCTCAAGCCAGTTCCAGATAATTCCATTCTTTCGTGTTTCTCAGCAGGACTCATATCACGTATACACAACTCACTCATGTAAGTTGAACATACATTACCTCCTCTGTCCAGAGTTACTCCTGATTTACAACAGAATATAGCCATGTTATTTCTGAGAGTATGGTGCAAGTGCCAGGCCATTTAAACACAGTGCCATCATTCCAAACCCTAAAATTCCAACTGCAGAAAGAAAAGGTCTGTTTTATAGGAATTCTGTTTCTCAACAAGCAAGTGCATTGTAAGTGTAGGGCAAAAAGTGGATGGTGCATTCTGTTTGTTGCAAGGGATTAGGCAGTATGCACTAAGAGCACTCAGGTGGTGATGTCATATTAAATAATACCTTATTGGCTGCAAGAAATTACTTTTTTCATGATCTATGTTGCAGAGCACAGAAACAGTCCTATCAATACATATGTGAACATGAATGTTCAGGGCTGTTGTCTATCCTCCCCATGAGGCCCATGTCACGTTACCAACGCCGATTTGAATCATGACGTGGTACTTGGCACTGCTTCCCACCTCTTCCACACACTCAGACACAAAGATTTCTGTGTAATGGCTTTTTTTCCTTCTGAACTCCCCTAGATATAAAGCTGGCCAACACCTACAGAAACAGAGTGGAAGGCTTGTGTGGTGACTTTGATGGGATATACAGAAATGACTTCACAAAGCCAGATGGCATCTGGGTGAGGAACCTGAATGTATTTGGTGAGAGCTGGAAAGTTCCTCTGAAAAGACCCACCTCTCGTCTCAGGTACTTAATTTTGTACTTAATATCCATGGCAAGCACAGCCACTGGAAGTGAGAGAATTAAGCCATAGATAATATGCAGGAATTACAAATTACCTGATATTCCCAATCATGTGGCTGGGTGGATTTTTATTCCTTTGTTTTCCTGTCTTATTTATGCTCTTTCTTCTTCCTTTGCTCTGTGCGTAGGGACTTTTTCTGCTCATCACTAAGGTGAACTCAGTACCCTTCTGCCTAGGCAAAAGTCTTGAACGATAACTGCATTAATCCAGTATCCCTCTTTGGAGCCACAGCCATTACAGCTGCTAATGCTCAGGGATGAATAAGATCTTTGCCAAGCTCATGGTTCCTGGCACAGATATATACATCATGTTGTGCTGGATGGACCCTAGGGAGGACAAATCCTGTTTCAGTGTCATCCCGGCTCTGGAACATGAAGGTAGCTTTGAAAGCCATCAAGATAAATTCATCATTCCTCCCGGAAGAGCTTCTTGAAGAACCTGGTTTTCTTATGTTCATGGCTATCTAGTGTTTTCAGCCAGTACACAAAAAGTAAGGACATTCTTTTGAGTATAAATGACCATGATATTTGTGTTAATTAGTCCATACAGAACATCGGAACAGGCAGGGAAAGAAGTTTCCTCTCTTCCTCCCTTCCTCCCTCCCATCCTTCTGTCCTTGCTACTCAATTGCTTTGAAAGACCTTTGGAGGTTGCTCAGCCACTAACACGTAACTTTTTCAGGAAGTAAATGGAATTGTATTAGCTGTGAGGATATAATTTGCCTGTAAAGCTTGTCTGTCAGAATAGTGGAAAGCTGTAGGTAGGCTAGTGTTGAGGGGCTCTGGAGGCAATGCCTACAGAAGGATCCTGGCACTTCAGGCACAAAGCCAGTTGTTCAGTGAAAGTGAGCATATGTCCAGGAAAGAGTGGCCTACTCCAGCTGCATTATTCTGACTAACATTCAAATTCTATTCAGACTGGATGTATTAGATGAAGCCTGTGTTGCAGAATTTCCAGAGATAATTACAGATATCCTTTTTGATTTAAATACCCATAAATCTCTGAGATGGTAGGAAGTGCTCTAGTACATCTTTGATTTATTTGCTTTATCTATCTCATTCCCATTCAGGATAAAACATGAGAAAGAAATAAACTTACTCTTGAGGTGTCACTTAGAGTAGTACCACAAATGCCCGATGTACCTCTGTACAGAACTGATGGTTTCATAATAACTTGCTTTACAGACGAGATGTCAACTCGAAAGGTGAGTCTGAGGAGGAACCAGATCCAGGGCTCTTCCAAGGCTGTGAGGAAAATAAGCTGTGGCAAGTAAACAGAACTTCGAGATGTCAAATCCTGAATGACTTGAACGGTCCTTTCGTAAAGTGTCATTCTACAGTCTCACCAAATTTCTATTTCACGTAAGTGTCTATGGAAGGCAGTTGTTCTTTCCATTTTCAAAATCATTTTGGCACTAGTTTCTGACAAAAACTTTGCATTTACGGTCCCCCGGATATTAATAGGAACAGAGGATAGTTAGTGTCTTTGGAGAACTGGGCCCAGTGATGCCATTATTGATATGTTTAAATCTCCTTATTTATTTTTAAATAATTGTGATGATCCATCTTTCCAACTATTTAGGGTTTCATTTTTCTGTTAGTTCTAGAAAGGAGCTTTCTTCTTTTCCTACACAGATAAAGCAGCGTGATACCTGTAGGCTGGGCTTTCCGGTGTGCTTACAGTTCTCATCCACATTCAGTGAGAATTTAGTAGCTGCATCTGTTAGTTTCCTTTAAGCAATTCTAGCTTCATAAAATCTAGCCTTCATGTTATAGCCACAAAGGCTGAAGCTGTCAGTGACACTTCAATCTTTCATGGAGAAGTGAAAAAAACTGAAGAGTCATTAACCTGGTATCTTCAAGAAAGTTCCCTCTGCTGTGTTTCAAGGCTGCTCTGGCCTCCTACATATACAATTCACACACAGCTAATTTTGAGGAGTATGAAATCTGTTGATACATCCTCGCATTCATCATTATCAGTCACAAATTGCCAAGTAGCTGCCAGTTTTCGTTAGTCATAGAGTTGGACCTAATGTTTAAAGAGATAATGCCCACCTCAAAGTGCCTCTTCGCTGAGAGGAGGGCGTGAAGGTATCTTAAGCCACATAAACTAGACCTCTGGCTTCAATGTATATGTCCTGATTCTTAACATAAGTCTACTTTTCTGCTCACTCTAGAATTTGGTTAGGCAGCCTGTTCTACCTTCTCAGTGGTTGCCTTACGTTTTTGAGGTGCTGCATACTTGCAGATCCCATCAGTCTCAGATCTCAACGCCTCTGAAAACGAGGCCATGGATATTCAGATGATAAGCAAAGCTGAGAAGGTAGCACTGGCTAAAAACGCTGGGTAAAACAAATTCTGTGTCAATATTCAAGGCATATGGACATGAGGAGGGCTCCCATGTATTGACCAAAGGGTGTAGTCCAGCTATAATGTGCTCTATAAGCAAGATGCAGCCACGCTAGCCCAGAACAGATGCAGATAGCAAAGAATAACTTACTGCGACAAGCAGTCAGGTGGGTACCTGTTTATTGCCTGCTCATACAACACCACCTCACGTGTTAGCAGCAGCTGCATAACAAATCACCTGATCTTCCCAATCATGTGGCTGCTGGTTTTTTTATTCCTCAGTTTTCCTGTCAGATAGCTACAGGAAAACTGAACTAACTCAGAGACAGGCAGAAAAGCAGCTGAAAATAAACAATAACAATGGGCTTGGGAATGAATGCTTTCTCATGTTGCACATAGGAGCTGCCTGTTTGATGTGTGTGAGACCGGGGATGAGGATGCTACCTTATGTCGCAGTCTGGAGGAATATGTGCTGGCTTGTCAGCAGCAAGGAGTCACTATGGAAGGCTGGAGGCAACAGACAGTTTGTGGTAAGCACAGGAAGAACCAAAAAGTGTGGTTTCTGCCTAAAGGACTCAAAATCTGGGATTCGAGGCTTTTCCTAGACACATCATATATCAGAGCTTCTCAGGGATTAAAATCATGTTGATTCACACTTAATCACTGTTCACAGTTCAGCACACACACTTGGTCCTCTGGCCTCTCTTTCTGTGTCCTATACTGACTTCGTAGCTTCGACTCCAGCTTAGAAAGCTACTTTGAGCAGAGCTATCAGCTCCCCTGTCGTCAGAAGTTTAGTAACAGAAAAAAACATACCCATTCCCAACTAGGCAAAAAAGTTAAAATTTTGGAGACCATCACAAATCTGAAGGAAAAACATTTCATTTCAATCTCTTTTTAAATCTACAAAATAGAGTAATTCTCTTTTTTTGCCTGTGAAATCTCAAGATAAAAATGATTCAGCTGAAAACTCCAAATCTTTCAGGATAAAAAATGCTGAAATAAAACACATAATAATCTCAAACCTTTTTTTCCTAGTTGTTTTTTTTTTAAGTTGGGAGATTCATCAAACCATACTTCCCTTGCGTTACCCATGGTTAGATGACTTTGTATTCCTGGTGAATCACAGTTCCCAGAGCTGTGAAACAGTTCTGGTGCTTGCAGGGATTGCTGCCCTGAGCGTGTGAGAAGTTATTTGAGATCAGTGAACACCAGCAATGAGAGCACAGCATGCAAATAGCTTTGATGATGCATTTCCTGACTTTGGAGTGCGTTACTTACAACTTCAGTTCAATTACATATGTACACCCATCTCTGTGTGTGCATGTTCTTCATATTGCTTCCCACAAAATGGTAACGTCCTCTGGATCTCCAGGGACATTGTGTAAGTAATGCACAGCAGCCTGCTATAACTGGACACTCCTTGTTTTCACAGGTATATCATGTCCTGCCAACAGCAACTACAGCTCATGCATGTCTGCGTGCCCAGCGTCCTGCAACGACTTCACCAGCCCCTCTAAGTGCGAATCACCTTGTGTTGAAGGCTGTGAATGTCTCCCTGGCTATGTTCTTAGTGGTTTTGACTGTGTGCCTTACAAACAATGTGGCTGCACATACCTTGACAAATATTATGAGGTACAGTCTCTCTGTGGGTCAGACAGCTCCTGCAGCACCAAACAATCTTTTCTTCTGCTAATTATTTTTACAATCACCCCATTCTCCTCAGCATGTAATTTTGCATTAGAATCAAAGAGCAATTGTTTAATAAAATTCTGGTCCCTACAAGGAGGGATGAGAGTAGACCACTTGGTCTGCCTCTGAAACTGCCTGACAGAATACTCAAGGCAGGCACTTGGAGAAGGACATGATTACACTCTGCCCTCCATGTTAATTCTTCACCTTTATTATGCTAAATAGCCTCAAGGCTATTTAGGCACCAAAGTTTACAACACACCAGTTACAGAGAAATTCTGTCAGTCGCTGTGGTCCCTCTCCTCCCAGTGAGGAGTAGCACAGGCAGTGTTGAGAGTCTGTAGTGTTGACTATGACATGAAGAGAGCCCCAAACAAGGCTGGATTCTAGGGAACATGGAGAATCCTCCATTGTCGCTGCAGGATAGAACAGCTTCATAATCTCTGTTTTAACACTATAGGTAAGGTACAGAAAAGCCTAAGCCAGTGAAGATTGTTCTATGGTAGAAAGGACACTCTTACTACGAACAGGTGGCACTTGCCAGAAAGATGGCACACACCATTTCCACATTGCCTTGGAGGCATGATGTGATGCACCTGCCACTCTCTCTTATCTCCAGCAACAGTTAGACATTGTTGGTTGCACATGTACCCCACATGAGGCTAGGATGTCCTGTCCCAAACTCTTACCTTCTTTCTTGGGCCATCTTTGTTTCAAAGAGCTGAATTAGTAAGATGCTTCCTTTCTTTTCTGTACAAACTACTTAAAAAAAGAACCTGCCCAGCTGCCATTCATCAGAAAGGCATCAGGGAGAGAAACACGGGGCCCCAGTGCTCCATTCATGGTTTTTCTGGCTGATTTTGTTTGGTATTTTTTAACACTTAACTGCTGTCTTCCAGATTGGAGAAATATTCACCACTGATGACTGCTCTCAGAGATGCCAGTGCACAGAAAGCTCCACTGTCTTCTGCTCTAATATAGAGTGTGGATATGATGAAATCTGTGGCATTTCAAACTACAGTCGTGGATGCTACAGGAGTGAGTCAATAAATATCACACTGTCTTTAATGCTAAGAAGCCTTGACTTATGCTTATAGGACATCCCTGGGCTTGGGATAGTTGCAACGAAGTGTGTACAGAAGAAAAAGATACTGGGGATCTTGATTTCATTGTAGGTTTCTTTTCCTCATTCCTGTTGTTGAGGACAAGGAATATGCATTAAAATCCAGGGGATGCCTAGCATTAGGAGTCAGTGTAATCTATGCAAGAATAGTTCTCTCGGGGTTGGATTATCTGAGAGTCTGAAGTATTTCTCCTTCCTTTTTGCCAGGTGGACCATGTATGCCAAATCCTTGTAAGAATGATGGAATTTGCTCTGAAGCTACCAACAGCACCTCTCTCCGCTTCTCCTGTGAATGTTCAGAACTGTACACGGGACCAAGCTGTGAGGCTGAAAGGATAGGTAATAAAACTATTTTGGATTCCACTGTCTGCATTATGCAGACATCACTTTCAAAATGGGTGTCATTATGGAGAAGAGTGTACTTGTTCTTCATTTCCATGCTGTAAATTAATAACCCAGTGGGTGAGAGCCTGTGGTCATCCAAACAGAAAGAAGGGGGCAGATGACCCACTGCAGAGGTGCTAGAAGGCATGACAGCAGGGCTCTGTCAAGCATATAGGACCTGGGTCTGACAGCACTCCAGAAAGCCACGTTCATCACAGAACACAGTATAAACCAAGTGGAAAGGCAAGGTTTGAGAAAAAATTCCTGTTCACAGCATGGTTAGCTTTCACTGACAGGGTTCTTGTTTCCTCTTCAGCTGAAGACCCTCCCACAGAGGAGCCTAAAGACCATACAATTGCCATCATCATTGGAGTTGTGGCAGGCGTAGCTGTTATCGTCATTCTCATCTCCTCTACAGTGTACCTGTTCAGGTAAGGCTTTTCCCAGCTTTGCTACGTTCAGCAGAGTCAAGACACGTACACCCATTTTAGCACCTGTAAAACTCCCACTAATCACATACCTGCAGGAACCACAGCATTCAGGATCCCATTTGAGGAATGTGAGGGAAAACAGCTTTTTCTAGGGAAATGAACATATGTCATTTCTGTTACAAAGGGCACACACATCACTATCACAAAACTTGAGCTTCTCCAATATCTGAGTTCATTCATGCTCACACCATTATTTGTCCTCTCACTACAGATAAGGAGAGAAATTTAAAATGCTTGTTCTTTTTTTTTTTCCATTGTGCAGGAGGAGGAGAAAGATTGATATAGCCGGGAAATCAAGGGATTCCCCTTTGAAATGGTCCAGGGATGTATTGGAGGACAGAGTCCTTGAGCAAGATTATGGATACATTGTGAACACTGCGTTTGATCAAAATGAACCCCGAAATACATCCCTATAGTTAGCAATATTTTCCCAATTCATTTGTATTATTTTCTGCTCTTGTATTTAAATATTAGAAATACTATTATGAGAAGAAATAGTAATAAATAAATCATTGCATTTGCTGAAAACCTTTGAAATCGTTCATCTAAAATATTTCTCAGTTCTTGTGTTTAGACCCAAACTGAAATATGTCCAAACTCACATAAGGGACCCTGTTGTCTTCAGAGGCTGTTTGAAAAACACAGACAGAATGTGCCAGCACCAGTGTGCTCCACGCCATCACATACACACCTCTGGTAGATGTACAAACCTTAGACTGATGCAGTCAGAACTAGTTATAGCATCCCAGGCAGGTCTTCATGCTTACCCAAATCCTTCTATGGGGAGGGGATTAGCTGACTGAGCTGGACACAGTTCTTACACCCCTTCTGGAAAGGCATGTCCATCTTAGGAGAAAAACATATAAGAAGACTGACACACTGCCTGGGCCTTGTCCAAGCCCTTAACAACTTTCTAGTTCCATGAGTGACGCTTCAAGGCAAACGGCATGAACCATTAAAGTTTTCCTGGTGCTTTTCCAGTTCTTCACAGATTCACTTCTGATTATGGTGAGGAACAGCATGGGCTTTCTGTTGTTTCTGCCATAATGCTGGTTATTATTTCCTGCGTATCTGTAAACTCACGTGTGCTGTTAGCCAGAAAAGTATCTGTAACCTCCATGAACAGTCAGGAAGATAAAAGGCATTTTAGCCTGGTCCAGTCAAGAACATGCCAGCTGCCCGCACATGCACAGCACAGCTATTTTGGAGCAGCTGTGAATGGAAAGGGGCTTTCAGCCTTGTTACATAATGAAAATGAATCAGCGGGAGAGACCTACTCATGCGCAAACGAACAGTCAACCTTATGCTGGAATTCCACTGTGATTATAGAAGCAGCTTTCCTGCCCCTTCATGGCAGCTTCCTGTTGGGCTCTCGTGCTTGTGATTCTGTGAACATTGCGCGGTGCTGACCACACTCACCTGCCCCTGCAGTCGAGGGGAGCACAGGCCAGTTCCAACCTGCAGGGTCCCAGCCCAGGCTCACCCACACAGCAGGGTCCAGCTGTGCCCAGGTAAACCACGTTCCTGGGTTTCCATGGATATATGACTTTTTTTTAGTACCACAAGAACTGCCCTGGCTTTCCACTGCAAAGCTTTGCAAATACTTCAGCCTTGAAACAGGGTGAAAAAGAAAGGAGAACTGCAGTTCAGTGCTCCACTGAATTAGCTAATTCATGTCAATAGAAACCAGAAAAAATGACAAATCTTTTGCTGCTCTGATCTTTTAGATCAACTGGCTCGCTCACCTGACTTTTGAAACGCTGAGCTCTAAAGACACTGCTTAGTTCAACCCCCCCAGAGGACAGTTCTGCTGTTAGAGACCCCTCCTTTACAGCTCGCTGTGCCGGCAATAGCCGAGGAGACAGCCGTGCCTGCTCTGCTGTGCTCACCCCTCAGCTCAGAGGACTCTTGCTGGGCACAGCCATGAGACTCTGATGTCCCAAAGGCAATTCCTGGGTCACAACATGAAAAGTCATCCTCGAAAACTCTTTGCCCTAAAACGGCCATTGGGATGTACACTGTGCTCCACCTCCCTTGCGTCTCTTCACCAGCGAAGTGAACCCGCAGCATCCCCTTTCCCCCTCGAGGAGCCTCCTGCCGGGGGACGCTCACGCACCGCTCGGCCCCGCACGACACCTGCCCCGGCGCGGCGCTCCGGAGCCCACCCCCGCGGCTGCGGCAGAGGCTCCTGGCGAGGCGGCAGCGTCCGCCCGTCATCCCCCGGGCCAGGGCGAGGTTTCCCTCCCGGCAGGCGGCTCTGGGAACATCCTCCGGAGCGGAGGAGCCGCCGCCGGTGGAGCAAAGCGGCGGGCGAGCGGCCAGCTCCACAGGAACCGGGCAAGCACCACCGGCCCAGAATCCGCCCGGCTCCTCGCTATTTATAGCGGCCAGGAGGAGCCAATACCCGGCCCAGCTTCCGCCGCTGCCCTCCCCGTCCCCGCCCCGGGGCGGCATCGCGGCCGCGGCAGCAGCACGACGGGAGGACGGGCGCTGGGGTGAGCGGGGCGCTGGGCGGGGGGATGCGGGGGAGCTCCGGGGGTGGGGGCAGGCGTCTGCCGGCAGGAGCGGGGGAGGTGGTTCTCTCCCTCTGCTCCGCTCTGGTGAGAGCCCACCTGCAGTGCTGGGTCCAGCTCCGGGGCCTCAGCACAAGGAGCGGGTCCAGAGGAGGGCCACAGGAGTGATCAGAGGGCTGGAGCACCTCTGCTGTGAGGACAGGCTGAGAGAGTCGGAGTTGTTCAGCCTGAAGGAGGGAAGGCTCCGGGGAGGCCTTACTGCAGCCTTCCAGTGCTTAAAGGAGCCTGTAAGAAAGATATGGATGATGTTTTCAGCAGGGCCTGTTGTGACAGGACAAGGGGTGATGGTTTTAGACTAAGGGAGGGGAGATTTAGGCTAGATATAGCGAAGACATTTTGTACACTGAGGTTGCCCAGAGAGATGGTAGATGCCCTATCCCTGGAAACATTCAAGACCAGGTTGGATGGGGCTCCGAGCAGCCTCTTGTAGTTAAAGGTGTCCCTGCTCACTGCAGGGCGGGTTGGACTACAAGACCTTTGAAGGTCCCTTCCAACCCAAAGCATTCTGTGATTCTAGGATGTGGTCCCCTCCGTGGTACCACGTGCTGTGCTGCAGGTGTGGGTCTGCCAAGCTCCGGTGGGTGCCTGGGGTCCACCTCAGCACTCTGGATGCTCCCCATCCACCCCTCCTCCCCACCCCCCCCCGGGAGCTCCAACCCTCCTCTGGAGCTGGCACAGTACCGGCACAAGCAGAGCCCCAAAAGGGCAGCAGCTGGGAGGGGACTGGCAGGGCATTGCGGTGGAAGGAGCGGTGGGAACAAGGTTAGACCTCGGGCTCTGGGAGGGGCTGTGCGGCGGGGTGAGCCAGGGACAAGCAAGCCAGGGACCGTGAGCTGGGGACAGGAGCTGAGAGCTGGATGCCGGCCCGCAACGGCTTCACCCTTCGCCTGTAGCACTTGGCGGGAGGGACAGCAATTGCGTCTCTAGCAGGCGGGACCGGCTGCCCCTCACCAGGGCCCTGCCAAGAGGGGGACTGCCGCAGCAGCAGCTGGGTGCCACTAGACAGTGCTCCATGTGCCAGTCCTAGGCCCTAATGACCTCCCTGCCTGTGATCCCACAGCAGATGCCCTGTGCACAGCCCAGTCCTCCCTCCTCTGTGCTTTGCACTGAGCCTGCCCAGCAAGAGGGGCATGTCCTGACCTCACGCTCTTGAGATGGCAGGTATCCAGGGCTTCAGCACCACCCACCCCGGTGACCCCGAGCCCGGGGACCTGATCGAGATCTTCCGGCCAGCTTACCAGCACTGGGCCCTCTACCTGGGGGACGGGTATGTCATCAATGTGACGCCTGTAGGTAAGTATGCGCAACCCAGCAGGGTGCACAGGGGCTCTTGGGGTAACCCAGGAGTCCTGTCACCCTCCACCACACAGGTGGTGGACCCTGTGTATGTAGATAGTCTTTCCAGGAGCCAGCCAGAAAACCCTCTGAGGCCTTGGAGGGGCCAGACAGGGCCTGCCTGGCTCAGCCCATCCCTGCCTTCCCCAGATGAAGGGCCTCCAGCCACGTTCGCCAGTGCCAAGTCCGTGTTCAGCAGAAAGGCCCGGGTTAGAATGCAGCTCCTAAAAGACGTGGTGGGAAACGACGCCTACCACATCAACAACAAGTACGATGGCACCTACGCTCCCCTCCCAGTGGAGGAGATCATCTGGCGCGCTGAGAACCTCATTGACCAGGAGGTGTCCTATGACCTGCTAGGCAACAACTGCGAGCACTTCGTGACGCTGCTCCGCTATGGTGAGGGCGTCTCCGACCAGGTAAGTAACACGCGGTAATCCCCTGCACCTCTTTGCTGCTGTTTGTGAGGCCCTGGACCAGGGCACAGCCTGAAAACTGCCTGTGGACAGCAAAGCCCCGTGTATAGGGTCCAAACCATCACTGCCTCTGGCCTCACCAGAGACCCTGGACCAGGAGGTTCACTATGGTCTACCCACACCCAGACAGTGCCTTCCTACTGAATGCCACAGCCCAAGATCCAAAGCCTGGGTGTTACCCTCTCTGCCTATAGGATACATGTCTCTCATTCATTTAATTGCCTTGATTATCTCTGCCTGCTCTGCATTACCATGACTGGGGAGTAAAAAAAAACCAAGCTCATCATGTTTCCAGCCTGTGTTTTACTTCCCCTTTGCAGGCCAACAGAGCAATCAGTGCCATTGGGTTTGTAACAGCTGCCGCCGGTGCCTTCTCCTTGCTGGGCCTGCTCCGGAGCAGATCCAGAGAGACACAGTACTGATGGGCCACCGGGACGAGCTCGGAGCAGCGCAGGGAGCCCCTGCCCAGGAGGGGACTGGGACAGTTTGTGGCCACAGCTGCCACTAAGACTTACTAACAACTATGTTGCCCTTGCTGAGAGCGGCACTATCCTGTTTGCCCCATCTGCTTTTATTTCATTACCTGTGATGATTTTTGTGGTAGTCTGGGAGCACTTGAAAGCAAATTCTCCATCCTCACACCCTCAGTGCTCTGCTGAGGGCTGGCACAGGCTTTCTGCACACGTCCTGTTTTTATCAGCTAGATCCTGTGGGCTCTTCCTGTGAATAACCTATTTTAACTTTAACATTTTTACCTTTTCTTTTTTAATCAAAACTAATATAAAAGTATTGCTGAGGGTGTATTGTGTGTCCTCCAGCTGAGGGCCTGTACAAATGGAAAACCCCAGATTCCCAAATGTGCAAAAGGGCAGACAAGATATGTGGTGCCTAAACTGAGCTGCTCCTGCGAGGGCGAGAGGTAGGAAGGAAGGGCAGGTCTTGCAGGCTGTATCCTGTGTTTTAAATGAGTGCTCTGGTTTTGGCATGATGGTGTTTTGCTCAGCTTTCTCCTGCCTGGAAAGCATCCCCTTTCCCTGGCTCCTCTGGCTGCCTTTGGGAGTAGCAGACTCCCAGTCTGTGGGGGTCTGACAAAAAGCCAGCTAGTTTTTTCTCTGGCAGCTGTTTGTTCCAGACTGGGGCCACTGTGTCACTGAAATTTCCCTCTTTGTCCCTGTAAGTGCAGTAATTGTTGGCATTGGACCTGACCAAGCTCACTAAATGATTTTTAAGGTCTCTTCCAATCAAAATCATTCTATTATTTTACTCCTTGAGTTGCCAAAGCACTGAGGCAAGGGCAGCCAGGAGCCTTTGCCCCCTGGAGCTGGAGCCATTGGCTCTTCAGTGACCAGAAGTTGTATTTAAGCAGTTTGTAGCCCCAGCACAAGATCAGTCTTCCTCCAGCCAGCATCGAGGCAAAAGTCCCTGCAGTGCTGGGGTGACGTACCTGGAGAATGAGCTGTGCAGCACTTATGTTCCATCTCCAAACCTGCAGAGCCCTCCTATTTCCTTGTCACAAAGGTGACATGGGGGCTTGTCTTAGAAGAAAACTGTTTTGGAAAAGTGTGGTTTTTCACTCTTTACTGGGAATTTCTGGCTTACATGTTTGGAACCACATTACTTGCAGACTGCATGTAAGAAATTAAATTCTGCGTTGCTTTTGCCACAGGCAACTGCCTGGACTGTAAGAAGAGATGAGAGGAAAAGAGCTGTCTGTAAGAGCCTTGCTATTTTTGTCTGCTCTTAGCATGTGCATAACGGGATCAGAAGCTTTTTTTAAACATCAGTTGTTGCAATGTTTGAAATAAGAAAGCCAAGACTTCTGGTTGTATTTTTTAGTGCCCTCTGTTACTACGTTTAAATGAAGTTCTTTTTTAATACGGAAAAACAACTTATAATAAAACTGAACCTGAAAGTCCATTTTTGCTTCCTGCAGTGTAATGGATAAACTAATTAGGTGGTTGAAAAACTTGAAGATGAAAGAGCGAGTACAGAGAGGCTCAGCTTCTTGTACCTGTTCAGCAGCCTCGTGCCAGAGCACATTAAACCCCCTGCTTCTTGGCATGACCTAGTTAAAGCAAGAAGCCAAGGTTTAGACTTGCTTTCTGCCATGTGATGCCAAACCTGGGCCAGGGCCTGGCAGCGGCAGAGCACAAACCGGGCGGGGGGGTATGGGGGTGTCACATGTGTGTATGCAGCAGCTGTGCTGTCCACTGCCTTTGCAAGATTAAGTGGGACATATCCTCGCCAGCCTTCCCAGCCCGGTTTTACAGCAGCCTGTGAGCTTTAACCTTTCCTCAGAGCATTATGTCTGCAAGAGCTGCCAAGGGAGAGCTGGCTGAGGGCAGCATATGCACCCTCTCACATCTGTAATTCTCTCTGGGATTACTTCATCTGGAGAGTGTTCTTGTAGCTCTTGGAAAGTGCAGCATTTCACTGAACGCGGGATTCTGCAGTTGTATGCATGCTCCTCTGCGTGGTCAAGATCAGATGGCTTATTTTGGATTGCCGTCCCATCAAGCCTGGTGGGTGCATTGCCAGGAGTTGGTGGAGCAGTGGCTGAAAGATGGAGTGAGAGTGTGATGTGGAGCAGCAGAAGCCATTGCTATGCTGTATTGTTGAGCCTTTGTAGGAGATGTTGGGAAGGCCCGAGACCTGCTGTTGCCATGGAGTAGAGTCAAGGCTGTTATTTCTCCAGCAGCCGAGAGAATAATCCTTGCCTGTGCGCCGGGTCACAGCCAGCGCAGGCCCAGCCTGCCCCTGAATGATGGGTTTGTGCAGGGATTTCAAACATCTGAATCCGGTGCACATCAAAGGATGAAAACGCAGGCTGTTTGGTGCAAGCCGGGGAAGATGCCAGCACTGCACAGTGCCATGCCGGGCTGCAGGGTCTCACCTAGTCCTCCTTGCTGTGTTCGTAGGTGGGGTTAATGTAAATCTCATCTGTGCTTTTTGCTGCAAAGTCTTTTGCATTCACAGGAGGCCAGTTCGGATCCCTCTGCAGCATCCTCTGCCATTTTCGGTACTGGCTGTTTGACTGGTACCCAAAGCAGGCTTTAATAAGCAGCCAGAGGTGCTTGTTCTGCAAGATAATGTCCTGCGTTGCAACATGGCGAAGGTCAGTGCTGTTGCCCTTCTCTGGAAAGGAGGACTACTTGGGGACAAAAGCCATCCCTTGCTATGCATGTGGGCCCCCTGAGCCCCATGGTGCTGGGTGGATGCATGCACTCCCCTTCAGCAGCATGGCTGCCAAATGCCACCTTCCTCATCCACAGGAAGGCTACGCTCAGTTATGTCGGGACAGCACTGATCTCTGTCTGTTTGGCTGAGGGGGATAATCAAGGGGCAAGATTTTCCTTTGAGGGCTGTGGGACAGCCAGGCACTGGGGCTCCTTGCAGGAGACAATACCTGGTGCTGGATACAGCCAGCGTTGACCCACAAAACAGGGCTTAGTCATTACTGCAGTATTCAACGGCACGAGCCAGTGCGGTCTCTGGCCTGGACCATTGTAGGTCAAGAGGGAAGTGGTTGCTCCAAAATCACTGCCAAGCACCTGACCCATGCTGTGGTCTGCTTCTCTGCATGCCAGGGCAGCAGGCTCCTCCCAGACATGTGGTCTAAGTCATCTTTTTGGCTGCCTAAAATGGATTTGACTGACACACACTGAGTCTTAAGTGAAAAAAAAAACAAACCACAAAGCCTGAGGGTTTATGCTTCTGCAGGAGGAGAACATGGCTGCAAATGGAGGTAGAAAGACCTGAGCAGACACTGCTCCTGTTCACCCCTGGGAACAGGCAGTAAACATATGCACTCACCTCTGTAAAAAAAGATACACAAAAGGAAACCAAGAGCATCAGTAAGAGGTAAACTCTCCAGATCACAGGAGTGCAAAGAAGCTGTTGGAAAAGATATGAATAGCAATTAGGTTTAAATGCCTTGCCAAGATTTGCATCTGTTCCTAATGAGCTGAGAAGCTGACTAATGTTTTCCTAGTGGCAAGCATGGAGGAGGCAGTTGGCACTGACATAAATTCCTTGTCATAGAGATCTTGGAAAGTTTGATGCCAGATTCCCGATGGCATGGAGTTGCCTAACTCACCTTGGCGCCTTAAGCTACTGTTGAAACCTGCAGATCAGGTGCCTGGGGCAGGATCTACTGTCCAAATACTTCTGGGAGCTCCAGCTAGTGCACAACATGTGGGTCCTCTCCCTCTGTGTATGCTCACCATAACACCAGGCCTCCACCCAAATCTAGCCCATGCAGGGTGGCTGGGGATGAGCTGCAGGGCTCAGCCATTCCTGATGTTGGGCAGCACAGCTGGAGGCTGCTGCCTGCACTGTGCCCAGGCTGAGCGCCTGGGAGGGCTGAGGTGGCCTGGCCCCGCATGAGCTCATGGTGTTCCAGGCAGGGGCAACAGCAATCCCTGCCCACTCGCTTCTCAGGCCAACGAGCCTCTGCTAACAGGCAAAACCACAATCCACCCTATTGTGCTTTTCTGTTCAGAAGAAAAGGTCAGCAAGCTATAAGCACTTTTTCTTCGCCCAGTAGCTGCCCAGTCTTTAGAGGAGAGGTGGACCTCATTAATCAAGCCCTTGTCAGAAGCATGTTAGAGGAGTTTGAAATCAGCAAATTCATTTCCAAGATGACCGTAACTGTAGTTTCTGCTCTACGTGCTTAGGTAAAGGGCCAGCAAAATACCTGGCATTAAAAGGAAATGCACTGCACGTTTTATTTGTGCTTACCTGCATGCCTCCGTACACAGCATCAATATCGGCAAAGAAGAGGAAGAGGCAGATTGTGAGCTGGAGGGCCAGAAGGACTGAAAACACATCTAGAAAAAGAAGAGTATTTGTGGCCCTGGGAAGGAGCGGGGATGGTGACCACACTCTGAAAATATGCTGACAGGAGCCTCAAATGCTAATGCTGTAAAACTGCCATGACTTAAAATGCCTGCCTTCTTTCTCCCCCTAAAAGAAGAGCTGTGGAATTGAAAGTAGAGGAGCTACTCCCCAGCAGCCTGTTGCACGGCTCACCTCCTACACCATTTTTTCTTGCACAAGTGATTTGGTGCATTCTGAAAACTGCCTCGAAGGGGCACTGCTGTGAGCCACAGCAGCACCCCTTCCCCTGCGCTCACCCCTCCGTGTGCTCAGCTGGACATCTGGACCGCAGGCAGCACAGGAGGCTGCTTGTTCTCCTGGGCTGCCCTCCCAGGGAGGGACACGTGCTTCTGCGACCAACAGTGTGCAAAGATGGACTATACCTGTGCCTTCCACAGGATGAGTTTGTCTGGCTTTGCATCCACTTCCAAATAAACAGGAGGGCAACAGCAAATGACTCAGACATCTGGAGGTACCAAAATGCTGGCAATTACCAGGAGCTGAGCATCTTAAAACTAGCTGGCAAGTTGGGTCAGCAGGTCCCAACAGCCTCCTGGCAACCTTCTCACTGCCAGGGAAGAGTGGGAGGTCAGGGCTGAGTGAGTGGCAAAAACAAGGAAATTGCCCTTTGCTTCCTCCTAGGGATTGTCCCCAAACAGGGATAAAACACAGATGTGTGTGCAGATTTCTCAGCTGACAAGAGTTCTCTGTCCTGTCTCAGCCTGGCTGCTCACAGGGCAGCTTCCTTCTGGTCTCACCTGTTTTCTGCAGGTGATCAATGCTCTATGAAATGGGTTTGGGACCTGCCTTTCAAAAAATACCTGACAAAATCAACTGTGCTAAGATGAAGCAAAGTCCTTTCCTCTCACCCATAAGCTGCAATTGCAAAGAAGCTATCTGTCAACCAACGGCTAGAAGGGCTAAATCGTCTCTGCAAAACTCAAACAGAATAAAAAAGGTTATTGTGAGAGGATTCTAACAGTGATATTATCATGGACTTTTCTCTCTCATCTCCAGGAATGGAAGTCGGGCAAGGTAAGACTGTGAATCTCAGAAGAACTCTTTTTGATGTTTGTATTCTGAAACAAATACATCCAACCCTCATATGCTCTCTCTGTTCACGATAATACACAGTTCTGCACTAAATCCAGCCCATCATATTCTGCAAAGCACATGTTTTCCAGAACAAGATGCAGCCTCTCAGCTCTGCTGCTGCTTATCTCAAGGAAGCAGCTAACATGAGCAGTGCTCACCGAGCCTTTTTGTAATGGAGAAGCAGGAGCTCACATACACCAACTACTATTTTACATGCCAGTCACTGGTGCAGGTACAGAAATATCCACAGCATCCCCTCCCGAGCAGCCTCTCCTGCCAGGCTATTTTGGGGCAGGAACAGGAGTCTGCAGAGTACTCGTTACTACAGCTCTACTGACAGTTGGCTTTCCCTTGGAAAAGACAAAGGCCACAATGATGCAGTTGATATAGTAGACAGTGGCCACAGTGTAGTGTTTTCATAACTGAGGACACTGCTCTGGGCACCGCTGCTGGTGCTGTTTTCCCCTGGGCTGGTGGGGGACATGGTCTGGTTCTCTGGAGAGCAATGTCTGTAAGGTAACACCCAGCATTTTGTTCCTGCTCTCTCCAGCAACACTGAGCTGCAAGCAGCAATTCTCTCTTCTTTCCAACCCAGCCTACTATAATAACCAGGTATCGCCCACAGGAGGGAAAACCATACATTAACAAAAAAACCCAAACCAACCAACCAAACAAAAAAAACCAAAACCTGAAAAAAAACCCCGTCCAAAACTGAATAAATTAAAAAAAAGAGCTTGATTTTCTGGTGTGCGTCAAAACTTGGGTTCTCAGGAGAGCAATGACGGTAGTGTGTAAGAGACACTGCTATGAGGATGGGTGCCCCAGGTGCCTGCAGAGCACTCCAGCGCGTTCTCCGTGTGATGTATCCATGCAGCGGCAGGGAAACGGTCCAGGCTGAGCCCTGGCATCTGGGAGCATCCTACTGAAACCCTCACTGGACCTCCTGCCCTACCAGTTCATTTCCACGTGATGATATGCTGCTCGTTATATATATTATAATATATATTACGTAATACATGTATATAATACATAACATAATTGGGCTCTGGAATAGGAGAGGGCCTTTCTACCTTTCAAGAACACCTAAACGAGCCGCCTTCGACCTCACCACTGTTTTTCAAGCCGGGTTGGATTCCAGAAAAGCCCGGCCCCGGGGCTGTTTATTTCCCGGCGGAGCTGCACGGCCGGACCGCCGCAGAGAGCAGCGGAGTGGGGAACGCGGCGGGACAGCGGTCCATCCCCGCGGCCGCCCGAGCCGCTGCCCCGGCACCGCCTGGCCCGGCCGGGGATGGGCGGCTCGGCAGCACGGCGCGGCTCCGCGGCACGGGCACTGCCAGATGGCAGCGGCCTCCCAGCTTCGGGGGACGGGGTTAGTCTGGGCTGGCCCTTTACATTTCGGTGTGGCAGCTGCAGCAACTCAGTTTTGTCTTGTCAACCCAGCTGAGTATACACACGGGCTGGGGCGCAGGGGACCGTCCCGTTCGGGTCGTGCCCGTGCCCCGCTGCGGGCCACAGCGAGGCTGGAGCATCCCCCACACAGCAGCAACGCGATCTGCAGGCTGGGGGTCAGAGGCAAACAGAGGGACTTACCTCTGGCTAGCCAGCAGTGTGTACCAGGGCTGCTGCTTCACCAGAAGGAAGCCACAGGTTTGCATGGTTATGGTAAAGCACACATTGAGGATGACGGAGAGCAGCAACGGAGGAGAGATGAGCTGGCCAGGAGGGCGATGAGGTGCCAGCTTTGGATAGGCTTCGGTCAAGCTCACTGGAGAGAGACCAGAGGCATTTGCAGTCCCTGGTGGCCCAGTCCAGCAGCATCCCTCTGCATTTGCTGGGCAAACAGAGCCACACACAGACCGCCACATCCGCTCGTCACAGGGGAAAGCTCAAAAACCTGGCCCTGATAAGCAGGCAAGAAATGGCTTTATCTCCACTATTTTTCACCTGATCCTTCTCTGAATCACCCCTCAGGAAAACACACAGAGAAGATGGGGAATATCATCCCACCCTCATGGGAGTCTAAGAGCCATACTGGGTCTCAAGCTGGGAATGCAGAGGACAGCCAGGAGCTGAAGTTATACTGAGCCCCACTAGCAGTCTGTAGAGCAACTGCTCCTTTCCCAGTCGAGTCTCACATTCAAACCCTATCAGTTACGTACAGAGTTCTGCAGCTGTGTTTGCAAAGGATTATGAGCCAAATCCCACACTCTGAGCCCTAAGACTTGGTCTAGCATCAATGGTTATCATGTTACCGACAGGTCCTTTATTTAATTTTTATTGGGAAATTAAATCGACTGTTTACACTCAGGCTCTCAAGCAGACACATCTGGCTTTCCCGCGCTGCTTACTTGTCAGGCAAACCAAAAGGGTAATGATGACGTCTTGTATCAAATACTGGTGATTCCCAACGATCTGCAGTTGCTAGAACGAAAACAAAGGCAGGGTCGCCTGAGAACCAGTGACAACTCTGACCATACAAACTGTAGCATCTGATGCTATTTCAGAGCAATGTCATTCCAGCAACAGCAGCTTCACAGCCCTGATGCAACCCTATGAGGACTAGCAAGCCCAGCTTGCCAGCTGTCAGCCAGGTCACACACAACTCCTTGCTAATTCATAGCACTTCTGGGTGACCCAACATTCGAATGTGGCATTTGAATGACTTTTCCACCCTTCTGGCAGGTACCAATGCTCCCTGGACCACTTAGAACAGGTAACGCACTCGCAGCCAGAGTTTCACTTTGTGCCAGGTCTTTGGGTAGTGGGGATATGGACAAAGTTTGTGCACCCAGACTAGTTGTCTCCATGTGGTGACCCACCAGCAGTCCCGGTTTGCCACCAAGTCTCAGTTGTATCCTGAGATTCAGGGCAGCTCACGTTGCTTTTTGCACTTTACCTTCTGTGGGCTGTGCACATAAGATGGGCATGAACCGAGGCAAGAGAAGTGTAAACCCGGAGTAAACCCATACATTAGCTTCCTTCACTGTTTTTCTTTCCATGTACTAAAATTTTAGAGGATTTATCACATACTGGTGATGCACAACAGTGATTCGTCCTTAACTATCCTCCTTCAACTGCTTGAGACTCTCACTTCTTTCTCAAGCTTTACTTCCAGCAGAGAGGCAGCTGCTCTCCCAAGGCCCCCATTTTACAGCGTGTCCTGCTCCTTGGCCTCCACCACACAGCCAGGCAGGACTCACCCCCTTCTAATTCCTTCTAATTCTAAAGATGAATTTTTGTCTCTGGGCTTTTTCCCTGATTCTGGGAGTCCCTACAACCAATCTACCCCGAGCCAGTAATTACCCAGCTTTTCAGATCTGTGTTATTCCCTGAAGCCCTGTATACCTTCTCTTCCCTGCCGAGTAACACCACTAAAGACAAAACCCTACAGTGAGCGCAGCATACTGATAAAAGATGGGCATGAAACACTTACCCAAAACAGCAGAGCCGTACCAACAAACTGAATCAGGCCATAAAGGGTCAGGTATTTAACCACACCAAAGGAAGCAACTAAAGCAGCTCGACCTTCTCTGCTCAAAACAGAAAACAAAGCTAAAACCCCCAGTTACAGCTACAGTATTGTGGTTTTAGTACTACGGATGGTTCCTGCTCATAGGATCTGTGTATAGGATCTCTAGGGATAGAAAACAGTTCACATTCCATAGACGAATATTTTGGCCTTAAGGCACTGCAGAGCCATTTAACTACCCTCTGTCCGCCGTGTTTTGGTACTTTGGTTTTATTCTGCAGCTACAGTTTTAATACCTGGATTAAGCTGCTGTTACTTTTTCATTACAAATTTGCTGGACCGTTCTGTGAATTGAGCGCATTTCTACATAAACAGGTCATTGTCTTCACACACATTTGGTTAAACGGCATTATGACTGGCTGCTCCGTGGCTGTGCGCAGCATATGGATAGCTACTTGTTAAAGCAATGGCAAGCATTCCGTGGTCACTGCTATACCTGCCCTTTCATAGGACTCTGCTGCTGCACCTATTCCAAAGGCAGCAGCCACCATGGGCAATGCTCTCCTAAAACCACACAAAAGCTCCCAGCACTGCAATCTGAGGATCAAAACCAACTCAAAAAGCTCTCTGCTATATGAAGTTACTGAGGAACTAAGTTTGCTTCATCAGCATTTTTGGGAGTAGCGAGCTCCCACTTGTGACCCACCCACCCACCCACCCTCCGAGCTCAGAGCAGGCAGCAGCACCCCGCGACTGCACCAGGGCAGCACCCAGCAAACTCACCTGATCAGCTCCGGCACACACTGGATGTTGGGGATTTGGGAGGTGAAAAGCGAGGCCACGGATGCCTCCTGCTCCGACAGTGATATCCCTGCATGGGCCATTTTCAAAGCCTGAAATCCATGGGAGAAAGAAGATGGAGAGACCCCCCCCACCCTGCACAGTATGTTTACTGATGCTTTATGTTTTGCTTCAAGTGTCCTTTGTAATTCGTCTTCCTCTATTCTGCAGCCCAGCTGATCTCATTTTCCAGATATCTTTCCTTCCCCGGAGCTTAAATATTTCTTTTGTTCATTTAATCCCATTATACCTATTTAAAATCCTTTGAACTATCCTGTATGCTGTTTCCCACACTGGAGTTTGTGCATACCTCTCCTGTTAAACAGACCCCTAAACTATTTAAATTACCATTTTATCCTCTTTCTATGCCTTTCAGTCTCCTGTTTATACTACTTTTATTGTTCTCTTATGAACTCCCTGGCTTTGCCATCTCTGCTTTAGTGCTAGGGTGGAGGCTATAGACAACTTTTACAAAGCAAGCTAATGCATTATTATAAAACTATGTTATTATAGCATTATTTATTATACTAATATTATAGTATTATTATATCACATGTAATTTACTATACAGGTTAGAATATATAAGAGATTATAATAATATAGTAGGTGATACAATAACTATTTTTATGGCTAAGAGCCTCAAATTTACAATTCTATAAGAAATGTGTAAGAAAAAGTCTCTTGCCCCTATTTCTGGGGAAAAAAAACAAAACAAAACGGTAATCCTCTGTTACATCAGGATAAAAAAATTGCAAGTAAGTAGTATTTTACAGTGACAGGCCGACAGAGTGTACCCACAGGCTAACTTGGGAAATGCTGGTGACAAGTGGCATTGGGCAGCCTGTCATCACAGCACTCCTTAGGTTGAGCGAGGAAATTTAACAAGACCAGAGATAAGCTCCTGCGTACCCTGCAGTCATTGGCGCCATCACCACACATACCCACGTAGTAACTGATGGAGGAAAAAGAAGGAAAACGCATAAGCCGTGCACGTAGCTGATCTGAGGTGGAGCACCCACTGGCTTAGCACTTGCAGGTGCCTCAGAGCAGAGACTCGTTTTGGTCCAGGAGAAGCAGTGGCTGTTTCCAGAGGACAAGGGGAGAGTATGGGGCAGAGCGCAACAGGCAAAATTTTAAAGTAGTGGGAAAGGGATCACTGCCACTTTATTCCAGAGAGTTTTTTCCCTCTGGTAGCAGAAGCCAGGGAAAGGGAGCATTTTCTCCTTGACTGTCTTTGTAGACCCAAAGACACAGGAATTGCTGAAATAATACAGCGCCTCCCAAACCACCAAACACGAAGTCCCTCTGAGAGGGCAGGGATCTTCATCCTCAGAGGAAGAACCTCATAATCAATAATTAACTGTTCCTTTTTCAGAAAGGTATCACATCTTGTTTATGCTTAGCAAGCAATACCCATAGCTAGCATGAGTCCTACCTGGGGAAGGAAACACTCCTTTGGGTGACCTGGAGGAGCATCTTCAGAGACAAACTCCCAACAGCATCAGGTTGTTTTCAGCTTTGCTAAAGCGGCATCCAGGACAGCACCAGCAGCCGTGCAGTAGTTGCTGGGTGTAGGGGCTACTGGTATACACGGGTGTCTGCCCCTGTGTTTTCCCAGCCTCATTTAGTGCTGCCTTCCGTAGTGCACTGGCAAGAAGCAGTGGCTGGATCTAGACGAGGGGTGCAGGTACTCCTAAAGCAGAGGGATCCCTGTAGGGGAACTGGGAGGAAGATGGCCATAAAGGATGTGAACAGGGGTTGCGCGTGGAGGAAGGGAGAGTCAGAAAGATGGGCCTGCAGCAGCACTAGCTGGGACAATTACACTTTAAAAAAAACTTGGTATTGGTTTGGTTCAAGAAGAAAACAAAGGAGAACCTTACTCAAGTTTCTGAAACTCTTCAGTAAGGCTGGACTTCTGGCCAGGAGACATCCTAGCAAGGACAGTCGCGTTCATCAGTATCTGCAAGAAAGAGCAACAGGTGGCCTTAGGCAGGCATTTGTGCCTCCATCATTCCACCAAGGCAGAATCAAGCCTCCTTGATGAGTGTCTGACACACTCATAAACCCCTCTGATCCTGTCTGCCAACCTACCACGGTTTTGTTACCCTTAGGTTTCGGGTTTCCTCTAACATGAGATTTATCCTGCTCTGTTTTCTGCCTTGCCTGTTCTGTGGGAGGTGCTGGAAGCCAACAATGCCCACATGCTCTGCAGCAGCCTTTAGAGCAGCAAAGCGTTTTACGTGTTTCCCAAGTGCAGAACAGATGGTTGATGACAGCAGCAATAACACTGCTCAGCCTGAGGTTTCTCCTACCTGAAAATCTGGCCAGAGAGTATAAAATCTGAAAATCTGTCCCAGAACCAGGTATTTTAAGATCTGGGTAACTGGATTTGAATATTTCTGCTGCTAGATGTGGGTATTTTGTGTTCCTGATGCCCCTGCTGAGCAGAGCCCGTTGCCAGCTATGGTAATGGCACATGGGAACGGGGTCAATGTTTTTAATTAAACTGAAACTGAGAAGGTGACCGCAGAGTGATTCCACTGCGCAGCTGCTCACAGCACCACAGCCACCCCTGTCATCTGAGGTCTTAGAAGATGCTGAAAGCAAGCTGTTCAGGTTAAACTTGAGACATGGTGGGAGGCTTCCTGGACTTGTCAAAATGTGAAGTAATAACGTTTCAGCTACTGATAGAAAAACACTTTTCTCCAGCCAGACCACCACTGCCACTTAATAGAACAAGGAGGGCACATAAGTGCTTTGTTGCCTCTGAACTTACTTTTGGCAGCAAGCTGTAGAAGTGCTTTATAATAACCTGATAGGACTTTCCATTCATTGCAAAATGGTAGTTGCCAGTTTCTCCTTCCAAGGTGATCTTTTCCTCGGTACTAGCACATACCTCCTAGAAAAAAAGACAACATTTATTCTCAGACTGAGGTCATAACATGCCATTTCACTTCCACCTTGTCAGCCTTCCACCAGGCAAGCAGGGACACAGCCTTCTGCAGCATCCTTTTGCAAAACTTTACACCTGGCAGTACTTGATTTTCTAGCTGTGTTTCCACACATAACTAAACCTGGTTAGCCACAGGCTGCTAGTTTAGACACTGAAGCTTGGCCCAGCATAATAGTCACACAGACCAGTGTGTATAATTGCATTAATTCTGAACACTTCAAGCATCATTGAAGTAGCCACTGCACGTTCAAAGCCTTGCCAGTTATTCCTGTAGTTATTCCGCATGTTGTCCTGAGCAAAGAACCACTGGATTAATTATTTCTCCCTAACGTGTGCATGGTTCATACCACACCTCCATACATCCCAGAGAAGTCATGAACTAGCCCACAGCTTTCCTCCATTCCTCGGAGCTAATTCCAATTCCCCAGCAATGAGCCAGTTATTAGACATTAAAAGCTTTGTTAATTCCTCCTGACACTTGAAAGCAACCATCCCTGGCTGTGCTTACATGGGGAGCAGCTGTGTTTGCTTTGCAGTCTTCTGTCAATTGCCAAGCAATGGAAGCTGGAGCAGAGCCCTTTGGTTCATTTGCTTCGACAAGGATGACTTTGCTGCCCATGTGAATCATGCCTGCATTCCTGGACACCAGGACAGCTGTCTGCAGGTTGTCCCCTGCAAGGACAGTGGAGAAGCAGTTTCCTCACATCTGCCATAGCACAGTGGTAGCCCAGGTAGAGACCATGGACGTGCAATGGAGGATGCTGGAGGACTGAACCTCCTGTGTGCCCCACAGCAGCTAGCACGGCCACAAAAGGAGCCTGGATGATTTACCTGTGACCATGACACTCCTGATGCGGGCAGCAGCCAGCTCTTGCAGGATAGGCTTTGTCTCCTGCTTCAGGCAGTTCTCCATCACCAGGAGGCCCAGGAACGTCAGCCCAGACTCTGCTTCCTCTCTTGGAGCAAGGACAGAAACACATGTGCTGGATGGCATGGACGGCACAGAGAGCAGTTTTTGTTCAAGGGGAAAGCCATGCTTGCCGGGAAACACGCTTGCTCCACAGGGAAACGCAACTGCTATGAGTTCAAGCCAAGCAGTGGTCAACAAGCGCCAAGATTTCTGCAGCTTCAGGCAAGCTGCTGATCTGCTACATTGCTGACTCTAGGAAGGAGCAATGCAGCAGGGATGGGTGTGCAGATGGAGAGATGGGGAATTGCAGGAACTGGCTAGCTGAAACCCACAGCTTTTCATACAGAATTTCTGCTGCAGTCCCGATCCATTGCCATACAGAAGCACAGCAACCAGCTTTCGTTACCCTTTGATAACAGATTCTGAAACTCATCTCAGTGAGCCTTGCAGGAGCAGTAGTAAAGCAGGCAGTTAACACTGTAATCAGCATCTGCTGAGAGGAAGGTGCTGGATGGTACAGCCTCCCAATAGGCTTTCTCTGGCAGGAGAGGAGGGGAAGGTTTGGATCAGGGCAGGTCGGCTTGGGGCAGTTCATAACAAGCAGATAGGAAAGCAACCCCACAGCGACACCAGTGGCTCATCAGCACACCTCCTTACCTCTCTAGGTTGCTCATGTCTACATCCTTCCCTAGGTGTAGCTCTTTATGGGCCAGGGCGATGACTCTGAAGCCTTGGCTTGTGTACATCTTAAGCTCCTTTAAGAAATTAGCTGGGACTGTTTGCAGGAAAAGAAGTGTCATGGTTAAAATATTCCATCCTTGCTGATGGCTTTTCTATGGGTAAATGCCTGTATTTGAAATGACTTTATAGCTTTAGTTGCAGCACTGTGGCCTCTCACAGAAGTCAGATGATTTGTACCAAGGCCGTGTAACTGACTGTTCAAGTAAGTGATCTATGTGCCTGGTTTTTGTTTGGGTTTTTGTTTGGTTTTTTTTTTTTAATGCAGATGGATAAAGCGAATTACTGGGCAGAGGACAAATGATTAACTTGATAATTCTGTCCTAAGCTTTACTGCACACATGCTGAGTGACTGAGGAAATGGTTTTATATTTATGCCTTAATGTGAGAATTCTCTCAAATCCGAGATTTTCAATCCTCTGATCATTCCTGTGACTCTAAAAGCAAAGAGTTCCTTTTAACTTTGCAGTATTTTGTACTCACTACATACTGCAATCACAGTTTTACAGTGCGGTACCTAATTATTCATTAAGGTGTAATCAATACAGGAACAATCAAGACAGGATAAGAGGAGCTATTTAGAAACCTGAGAAAGTGCAACATAATTTCCAAGACATTTTTCTTGCTGATGTTGACTTGTTTGGAGTTTTGTGTCATTAGATCTTAGGTGGTTCTAAACTAAATCTTTTCATTGTCCCTCAAAGCCATTTTTACAAGTTTTCAGGTCAGTGCCATCTGAAATAGCAAACCACAGAGCCACAGACCATTGGTTCTGTGTTTGCTTGGTATCCTTTTGAAGTATTCAGTGACTGTGACCTGAGTTTCAATTTTGCAAACAAATTTGAGTACAAGCCTGTAATGTTGTTCACATACAAAACCAGAAAAGCCTATGTTTACTTGCGGGGAGAGGACAGGAATCTTGGCCCAAGTGTTAATTCCAATTATCCTTAATAATAGTAATTTTCATATCCACAGCAAGTTTTCCATTGCTGAGATTTAAAGCCTTTGAAAGCTGGGTCAGTAGCTCAATGCTGGATTTACAGGGCAATAAATTAGGAGAAAATTTAAGAACTTGTACAGCACAACACACTTGCTGTGGCACATGCAATTACCGTGATCCTAGGTCTGGTCCGGCTATTTTAACGTATCAACATGATTTATGCACTGTGTGTTCAGCTGATGCAGGTCAGCTAAGGGACATGCCGTGGCTGAACCTCAGGCTGTGCTATCTGCTGGGCTGTGTGTATCTTTAACTTACAAACAATGAAAACTTGTTTGTGTATTAACTAATAATAATATTTATCAAGCCCAAGGCTTGTTTGTGGGAAGAGTCATACACGTGCAGTTGCAGTGTGGCCAGTGGAAATCCTTTCAGAATTTAAGCTCCAGCATAAGCTCCGGTTTGGATTAACTCCAAAGAAGCACCGTAAAGTTGCCCTTTCCCAGTTCTATACCAGTATCTTGTCTGCAAAAGCTGGCCACTACTTCTGGTGCTCCTTTCATGTACAGATCGTACTGTTCCTCTCCGATCTTCTGTGAAACAACAGACATCCTCTGCAGCCCAGAAGAAAATGGGAATTGATGTAGGATTGCCATTCCTTCCACTGGAGCCTGGAAGAGGTCAGGAAAGGGAGATGTTTGTTATCTGAGTCATTGATTGCACAAAGCAAATCCATTCTGAACTTTAGCTCATTTGAGTCCGTCTTGCTAAAGTGATTTAGTATTAACAGGAGACTCTTTCACTTTTGCTGCCTTCTGGCTATGGGATCAGATCACTGATTACAAGTTTAGGAACCATGGTCTCAACAACTCCGTCTTCCCAGCGTACTTCCCACGATCCTCAGTCTTTTTTCTTATTTAACTTGTTTTCTAGGCTTTGTCCCAGCCTTTCTCTTACTAAGCACGTATTAATGTAATCTTCCTGGATCTATAGTCCTGGGAACTGAAATTTGATGAGTTATGGTGACATTACCATGGGAACAGAGCAATCCTAGAAACGAGACTGGTTTCCTTGTTGCCACAGCACTGTCTTCCTGGTACTGCTAGCAGAAATCACACTCCTACTGGGAAGAAGCCGGCTGGGTTGACATTTGGACTGGAAACATAACCATTTTCAACTGTCAAAACACAGAGCTTCCCAACGGGCCTTTTAAGAGGAAGGGTGAAGCAAACAACACTGCTTTGGGGTGAGGCTGATTAATCTGCTACTGGGGTTGCACAACCATTACCAGCAGGACGCATGGACCATGTCTGTACTTCTCAGTGCAATGCCTTGTCCTTACTCTTATTACCTTCTCCAGTTCACCTTCTTTGAGGATGAACTCAAGCGTTAGAGGTTTGTTCCGTTTACATGGTTTCTCTGCATTAGTTTTCACTTAAACCAATTGTGTAGTTTCATTTTGCCAGCAGCTTTACATGGTGAGGACTCAGAGAAGTCTGCACCTTTTATTAGTGCATATTAGTAGAATTAGAAATGAGGGGCTTTTAGGCTCATGCAGTGCTTTAGATGCCGCTTCAGGAGCAGCATCTCCACTTTAATCAGAATTTGCTTTTCTGGTTCTAAGCTTTCAGAGGGTCTGTTTTGGGGGAAGATGCAACGCAATACCAAGAGTGGTTGACAGGCATTTTGCAGCTGCTAGTCCAGGTAAGTGAATAGTGCATGTGCTAGGAGTTTGCACTTGCTGCGTCCTGAAAACACAGAACATTTATTCTCAGAAAGAACTGGACTTACACTGCTGGCCATTGGCCCCGGTCTAATGATGCAGATGTTGAGAGCACCAGTCCCATCCTGAGCTGTGCTGGAGTCTTCTACCTCCTGTACAAGGAAAAGTGTTATTTCCGATACTTTTTTTTTTTTTTTTTGCTTCACACCTGTCTGTTAATGCAGGGGGAGAGTTTTTGGTGTAGGATGCATTTAGCCCTACAGCTCTATTACTTTACATGCTGTCAAGGCTCATTTACCCTCATAGTCCCCCTTCTGCTGTCATGCAGCTCTGCTGCTGACTGCTATTCCACGGGAGTGAGGACCAGCCTGATGCCTTCCCCCAGTGCTGCTCACAGAGCTGCCATCTGTTTTACTTATTAATCTCTCTTAAGCAAAAGATGGAAGGAGAAAAGATGATGAGGCAGTTAAGTGCAGAGACACAGATGCCCTCTAGGCTAGGACATGGCAGGGGGAAGAGCAGCCCCTTTCCTTCTTGTGTCTCCTTCCATCCTGTGCCTGCCCTAGCAACTCTCCATCCCTGCATAAAAGCCCCGAGGCTCAATCTCTCACCTTCTCCCCAGGTCTCTCTGGCTGTTCACTCAGCTGGAGAATCCAGCCTTGGTTTCTCCATAGGGATGTCCCTTTGCTAATCAGAGGTAACAGCCTTTAGCTTAAGGGCATAAAACCCTGCCTGTGCATTTCCTTGGCTGACTTGTGGTCTTGTGCACCACATGGCAAACAGTATGGTCTGATCATCTGCTTCCAGCAAGCAGCAACCAGGATCCCCCTCTGCTTCCTCACACTCTAGTGTTTCCAAATCAAATTAAGAGAGCAAATGCAGGCAGCTCCAAGGAAAATAATTGCTGGACTATCAAAAAGCAGTTAGAACAGAGCAAATTCCAGCTGTTACGACCAGGACTGCAAGGGAGTTTCCCCTGCAGGCATGTATTTGAGCTTGGCTTGTGAATAAAAACACCCACGGGCTGGGTTGGGGTCTCCTTGTTTTAGATGTGCGTAGAGGATGCAAGTCACATCACCCATTGTGTGCCCTCAAACATTTTCAAGTCCAGTGGATCTCCCTGAATCTTCTTATCCATAACAACCAGTGAATGACAGGTTGCCATGGCTCCGCACACAGGTCCCCAGGGCAGAGAAGTGCCGGATGGGAACTTATGGATTTTCTGAAACCCGATTAAAAGCAGAAGGTTAGTGGGACCGCTTACAGAAGGGATGCAGAGACACAGTCCTTAGCTGGTGCATACAGGTGCTGCTCTGCTGCGTTCAGTGGAGCTGAGCCCAGTAACTGCAAGCAACACGCTGTCCTACCCATCCTTCCGATTAACAGGTCAGATGCACTCAGGAGGCCAAAAAGTACCAAATAATTAGTTGGCACAAGTTCAACTTGCTGCAAAGGAACTGAGAAGGTAGAACACTCAGAGGGGCTGGCACAGGCCTGGGAGTCCTGCTTGGCACTTGCTGCGTGGTATTAGACAAAGCAGAGGAGATGCTATTGGAGAGGAAACAATTTGCAGCAGGGATCTCAAAGGAGTTCAACAGCGTGCGCTAGGAGAAGATTTGTGAAGCTGCAGTATGGAAAGGGCATGCAACTGCTTGGGCTGCTGCTTTGCACCATCAGCCTGTTCTCAGTCACCCTGGGAGCAACGTGGTAGAGCCACAAGGAGTCCGGCCTTCGCTTGCAGCTGCAGATTTTACATCTGCATAGCCACAGGCAGCAGACGCTTGACCCTCACACCTCGGTTTTAAAAGTGAGTACACTGGTTGGCTCCTACTGAGTCACGCTGTCAAAGATTCATGCCCCAATTTCTTTGTATGAACACCCTTGAGGTTTATTCCCTCCTTGGCCCCATAGCACAGAGTGAACACATGTGAGGCTGGGCTGGGTGAGGGCTCAGTGATTTCATTGTGGAAGTTACTTCTCAGAGCCCTCTCTTCTCACACACACGTTCCCCGCTAGGAAACTGGCTAGCTGGCAAGCTGTGTCTGCCACATCACAGCCCATTACCATTTAGGCTGGCATGTTAAGGAGAAATCTAAATAGATTTTATTTACCTTTACCACCACTAGTATTCCCTGTTACTGACACAGGCAGTTAAATGAATCTGGAAGCAAGCAGCGTGACAGCTCACTGTGCTATTAAAACGAACAATGAATCTGGGACCTGTTGTCCCTCTGCACTATCAAAGTCTGTTCTGTTTCCAGCAAATTATACCTTGTTCTCAGCCTGGTCATAATTGGCTTATTAATTAATTAATACTTGAGAGACACCGTGAAACTGCTAAACATCACATAAAACCAGCAAACATTTATATCTTATTAAATGTACAACAGGATATTTTGTAAGTTGAATGAAATTCCTTTCCTGTCCTTGCCTCACAGTATTCAGCTTAGCTGGCAGCTAGTCTTATCACATGTTTAAAAATGTGAACATTTAAGAAAGAGTAATTATGCAAATAGGCTAATGAGATCAACGCAGACAGCAATAGCTCCTCCTTGTGTTTTGGCAAGCCACCAGCACTGGTTCCCAGCTGGGTGCAGATTGGACATGTCTGCAAAGACAGCTTTACATTTTGATGCCTTACAGAGGATTTTTTTTATTACATGAAATTATTCTGATATAGATCCAGTTTTGTTCTGCTGCTTATGTGAGCAGACACTACCTGCAAGATTACCTTGGTCGAAATCACTCTGGCACGGCCACAAGCTGTCTGCCTTTTGGTGGGCTACAAGCCTGTTCAACGTGGCCTCCCTGAGGCACTGGAGGAGGGCCAGGAAGAGATTGTACTTTGTGCCTGTGGTTTTGTCCCACTGGAAGACTATTTTATTAGTTGACACTTACTAATTTCTTCTCATTAATTTGCATCAGATAGTAATTTTCTCTCTGTCCTTTGAGGAAGTATTTGGAATGCAATTTTTCTCCTCTCATAATGAATTCATCCTTTCATTCATTACGGCATGATTATCTCTGTGGTGTTGAGGTATCTGATATATTAACTGCTAATCAAAACCTGGGATATGGGGCATGTGATTTGTCCTGGCCACCTCAAATATTAATACTTTGAGTTTAGCACAACAGGTACTGCAAAACTCAAGTCTGTTATTGTATTATAGTAATATGAATTAAATAGTATAATTCTGGATACAGTCAAGTTTAATGTTTACATAATGGTTATTTCCTGAGGATTTCAGTGGTCTCTGGGCTTGGAATTGAGATGGAGCCTGTCACAGGTCTGAGGGACACCTGAGCTTTGCAGGTCTGATCTGTGGTCTCATGGATTTTTCACAGCATTTACAGAAGGCAGGTGAGATTCAAAAGGCACCGGAGTCAGCAACACTTAATTTCAACAGAAGGAGCATTATCCTAACATTTAAGTGATGAAAGGTTTATTGACTAGATTAAGAGTATTTATTGAGCTGTGCTGTGAATGACATAATTGAAAAGCTCTGTGCATATTCTCTAAATCCCCTCAGGGTAATTAAAAGCACTGATGCTGCTGCTGACTTCTGTTTGTCTTGAATTAGCAGCAACAGCTAACGCCTGCTACAGCAGCACCCAGATGCCCTCCTCAGAGGGAAGGAGCTGAGCAGAGACACCTATTGCGCTCTGCTTCCCAAACGCACCCAAACATCACTGGCTGCATGCTATTTGCTGCCTCTCCGATTTCTAGGCAACTGCCCCTGTCCTAACTAGACATTTGGGCTGTACATTCACACTGGAGATAGTGCCTGCTAAATGAAATCCATCCTTACCGGCTTCCCTCGGAAGGCATGACACCCCACAGGTCCAGTCCGTCTTCCGTCAGCGTGCCCGTCTAAATTTAAATAAATATCTAGTTACCCCGCTATTGCCCACCCCTTCCTCCAGCACGTCCCCAGAGGTCCTTCCCCGGCTCCTGGGCAGGGTAAGGAAAGCCTCCTGCGCACAATGTGGCCCTGCTGCATGGGCACCTGTAGAGGACTTTTCCCCGAGGACAGAGGAGGTTAGAGGGGGTGGGAAAAGAAATATCCCATGTTCCTAGCAGCTCCCAAGCATCTTTCAGTACCCCAGGAAGCGCCTTACTTTGTCAAAGCAAACAAGGTTGATCTGCCCACAGATATTAATCCTCTGTGGGCTGATGCAGAAGATCTTCTTCTTCTTCAGCCTCCTTTGGGCATAAATGGTGCCTGTTGTCAAGGCAGCAGGGAGAGCAGGAGGCACAGCTATGGTGAGGAGGAGGAGGGCCATAGCCACCACGTCTGCCACTGGCTTCTGCAGACAGCAAGAACAACCGGGGCAATCAGGTGGAAACAGCCTCTCTACCCTGCTACCACCACTCCTGGGGGGGTCCAACCCTCCTGCCCAGGAGCAACGCACACCAAGCTCTGCCCCTGGGGATGACAGATTTATTCTTCTTCATTCTGTCCATCTACCCACCCCCCTCCCACTCCCCACCCCCCATTTCTGGCATCTGAAAACTGTATTACAGAAGTGAATGATATTGAAAAGCTCTTGAGTGACTGAGCACGTCCTTTTCACTTACCTTGTGGGACACAAACACACACACGGTATAGATGAGTCCAAACACGCCAATGACAGAGAGACCTATGATGAACTTGAAGGCATCTCTGTAGAGTCTGAAGTTCACTGGCTTGGGGTAGAGGATGGATCTCACCAGGTCACCTTTAGCTGTATTGAACCCTGCATGAAGACATGTGCTACACATTGTGTGTGTGACATAGTGGTGGTGTACCGCATTGGTGCTGTTCAAAAACCAGTAATACTGCACAAGCCTGAGCCATCAGGTGGCAACAAGCACTTCTTGGGGTCAACAGCCCTGTGCTGGACTTGGAGTACAAATTGAAATGAGGTTTCCTACCAGCCTCTGGGGCTGCCACTTTCCCTCAGCTGGTTGGCAAACAATAAAAGAAATACCGGTTTGCAGCACAACAGCTCTCACTGGCCCTCTGCCCGTTGGCTTTGTCTGTATGACTTCTGTCCCACAGAAGAGGGCATGTCTCCAATGGTCTTCCATGCTATGGGTTTTCCAGGGCATCGGACTCTCCGTGAAGGGCAGGGGGGTTTTAGTAACTGGAATGCTTTCACCTAAGAACAACAGCGTGCAGCTTCACTTAAAGAGAATTTAATAGCCTATCAGATTCTGCACATTAGAAAGTGTCAGCACCCTTCAGGTGCTCAAGCTTGCATGACTAATTAGCTTTCTTATTATGTACTTACACATGTGGATTTATGGTGACAGCCACTATAGTTTTAGTTTCAGACTACAGCAGGTGGTTTCTCTAAGCATTTTGCATCAAGCAGCTTGGGTCAAATTTTGCCCCTGAACAGAGGTCATGCCTTTTAGTGGCTTGATGTTTAGGTATAACACTGACCCCTCTGCTCATACATTGTCTGCCTCAACAGAACTGCTGCAAGGTCAGAATCCAAAACCTCAAAAAAAACCCCATATTCAGCGCATCTGAGTATTTTCACTTTCTACTCCTGACAGTATATTAATCCTACTTGCTTTTAATGTGGAAAAGAAATGCGTATTACACAATGGCAGTGTTCAAAAGCCCAAGACAATAGTGAATTATTCAAGCCACAGTTTTTCCACCTCCTGCTGCAAGCTATTCTAATAAATAGTAAACTATTTTCTGTCAGAAGAGATAGAGACATCTCCCTGACAAGCAACCTGCAGAGGGCCTTAGCATTTCAAGCTCCATGGCTGCACCTGTGAGCATCCCTTCATTCACAATGCAGCTTCCATCAATCAGGACAGCATCACGGGGGAGATCGAGCTCTTTTCCATCTAAAAGAAACATGTCTCCAGGGACTAAGTAACAAGACTCCAGCACTTTGCAACCTGTAGAACAATACAAAAATGAAATTTACTTGTGCACAAGTTCTGGGTAATAAAAAAAAAGTCTCACAGCACGCACACCGTCACTAAATTTCTACACTGCGTGATTTAAGGCCAGTGTTTCTCAGAAATAATACCATCTGGAAAAGCAACAGCACAAAGATCAGCCCTTGTTTAAACATTTCTTTCCAAGTTAGTGTCTTCAGTTTCATTTGTTTAGTGTCCATAAAACACTCTGATCAAGAAAACCTATCTGAAGCCTTTACATCTCCCATGACCCTAGCAACTGCCCCCAACATCTTTGGGATGGAAAATTAGCTATAACCCCTATCTTGTGAGCAAGCATGTGAGATATGGGAAAGAAAGCTCATACCTCGGTGGGAGCTATATATCTAGACTTCTTGAAAATTGCTCACAAGGTACCTGACAAAATTGTGAAAGTAGCCTATAGCAGAGTAGGGAAGCATGTCTCAGAAGGACAAGTTGTTACCTAGATGCTTGTTTGTGAAATTACATTTTCCAAGCTGTTCTCGACTCTTAACACAAATTACTAGGTTCACCTGTATCATTACAGATGCCACAGATACAGGTGATAATGATACAGGTGATAATGATACAGGTGATAATGATACAGGTGATAATGATACAGGTGATAATGATACAGGAGATAATGATACAGATGCATCATTACTGCACTGCATAGGCTCTGCCCACACTTCTCACTGCCCTGCCCGCCTCACCTCTCTCTGCTCCATTCTCTCTCCAGCTCACCCTCCACATTTCAGCAGTAGAAATCAACAGGAGCTGTGCAATTCCAGGTACATTTCAACACATTAGTTAATTATACAGGTTGGTGAGGAAAATGAGACGCAGATGACTCACCCTCACTCTTCGTGCAGACTGTAACCTGGACGTTGTTATGCTCCTCAACAAGGTTGTGCAGCTTGGCAGACTGCTGTTGATGGGAGAGCAATTGCAGTGTTGAAACACCAATACTCAAGTGAAGCAGGAGGTTACAATTCAGCAATCATGCTAACGTCATAGAAACTGAATTTTGCTGAGTTATCCGGGGGAGGTTTCACATCACTTGTTAGAAGTCAGGAAGCGAGTTCATTGAGTTAACCTCGAACAAGCTGCCGTGGGAACATGGACCTGATTTTCTGCTTGCTTCCAGTTCATGCTGCTATATCTCCCTTGACCTTCAAGGGGCTACTCCTGCTTCATGCCAGACTAAGTCTCCTTAGCAGCAACATTGCTACTTCTGTAGTCCCTCAGAAGGGAGTTTCCTTGTGCTCAACAGTTTTATCCTTGCTAGGAGGCTATCAAGAGGACAACCAAGTTCTAAAGGGTATCATTACAAAACTGCCATTGCAAGAAGAAAACCAGAAATTCTAATTTCACTGGGTGCCTGCGCTTTGTCAGTTTTGGTAATCTAACTCTGACAATTACATATCCTGAGATAATGATGAAGTCAACTGTCATTGCAAGGCCGTTAGAGAGAATGCCTTATCTTGATTTAAAAGTTGCAATTGCAAAAAACTAATCCCCAAGTGTGGATTTCTTCATTAGCATTGTTCATGTGAAGATGGCAAGCCAGCTTGAAGACTATCTGGAGGCCCCAAACACTGTAATTCTTCTTGCCAAAATTATCAATCACACAATAAAAGAGGCCTTGCAAAAGGAAGCTGAACAGATCGTATCTATTCTTCATGCTCTGCAATACCAGGACAGACACCAACACTTTAAGTACAATGGTGTGCTCAGAGATGCAAATGCTTGTTCAACAAGCATGGGAGTGCTAGTCATCCGACAGATATTAGTCAGAGATACAAAACCGTGATGTGCAGCCAACACACCTGTGCTGGCAAAAGCCCCAGCTATTCACAAAGCCTTCACTGACATCAGTGTGAGGCAGCAATAAAAGCATGCCCTTGGCAGGATAGAGGGTGTGCAGGGGTGTCTTGTCAGTACGGCGCACGGGTGATCACATACTGCCCAAAGTCTCGCCAGTCCAGGGGGCTGGGACCTACAAGGGGAACGTGCTGTGTGCCTCCACCTGCCCAGGGGAAAACAGAGCCTAGTCAAACAAAAGCCAGCTCCTGGAAGGGCAAACTACTGCCTCCTCCTGGGCAGCACTTCACAGAGAATTTTGCTATGCCTCCTTCTCAAGGACCCTCTCAAAGGGCTGAATCTTGACCTTCCCCCGCAATTCAATGCAGAAACAATGATGTTAGCAGTGAAATTGGAGGCAATGTGAGCCATGCCTGGCTTTGAAGTACCACATGAGCATGACAGTCAGGTCAGTGCACCCCAGAGCTGCCATCCCTTCACTCCTGCCACCAGCTGTGTTCTCATCACACTCTCTGCAGGATCTGTAATTCTCAATGCTGTTCTCTAACCCTTATAGTTTTCCTGAAGACTAACAAAACATTTACCAGGACTGAAGAATCCCCATCTTTCCTTTTAAAACTTAACAGTACAGAGGTATGTGGTATCTAATATCCAGACCTGAGACACTAAAACGCTGCCTGCCAGACTCCTCACCTGGTTGCAGGAGGATACTCAATGGCAGGCAAATGTTGCATAAGGCTCAGATCAAACTATTTGCCTGTGCCATAGAGACTGAAGGTTTCAGGTTTATCACAGGTAAGTGCTTTAGGTCAAAAAGTGAATGAGCCAAGACTATTAGAAAATTCTTCCAAGCAGCTGTATCCATGAGAGAAGTGATGAAAAAATTTGAGAAATTTTTATTGTTTCTTTTTGCTGTTAAGACCTGTTATTTAGCAAAGCTTAAGAGGAGTGAATCCTCCTAAAATTGCAGTGGGAAGCAGACTCACAGATATAGTCCACCTTCATAAAGTCTTACAAACCCCTCGGATCAGAATTCAATTTTCTTTAATTCTTAGGAAGTTTAAGACTCTGAGGTATGACCCTTTTAACTCCTCTGTAGCAAAAAATCATGTAGTAATACAGCAGAATACAGAGCAATAAAAAATAACCAGAAAGAGCATAAAATAGCTGCTTGAGTCTGTGATAGATGGAATTGCTAGCAGAGTGCGGGATGGGGAGGTGGGGGGCTGCATGACAGGCTCACCTGTCTGAGGTCATACACCGTTAAGCCAACAGAGGCAATCGACAGTATTATGATAGCCCCTGTATATTCAGTGTAGCCTTGGCTCAGCCACAGCACGAGGGTGAAGGCTTGGAACATGTAGAAGGGGTTTAAAATCTGCAAACACAGATGAAACATACATCAGGGGATGGACATAATGCATGTCAGGAGAGATTGAGTATGGGAAGGGGTAGAACATGTATAGACCATTTCATTACAGCATCCAGAGACTTAAGCACCACTTCAAAGGATTGTTTTGCCATCCCAAGGCAGCACTCTTTCATGGCTGCTTTAGAGTGTTAATAACCCTCAGCTCTGAACTTACCAGTTTACACTAGTTTGTGGTGTTTGTAGTTAAACGCTGTTGCTAACTAGTTAAGATGCAGCAGCAACTATGCTGGCAACAAAGTCACACTTAAGTGACTTTAAGATGGTTGGTAGCCATCTAACAGAGGTGACCTTAACATTACAGCTTCTAAGTAATTGCTACACAAGAGACACTACCCAAATGTGGGGGGGAAAGCAGACTGAATTACCGTAAAAATCCTTAACACTTTGCGATTTAATAAAGCCACTGTCAATACAATATTTATTTGGAAAAAAAAATGGTAAAGAAGAACTAAAGGACTGTGTGGCCATCAGTAATCAGTCTTAGACTACAGCTAAAAATGAATTATTTCCTTGTACTTCCGTACTTTTAGCTACTCCACATCGTGCCAGCCTTACAATACGAGTCATCATTCACTTTAATGTGTGATGCTAAAACAAGCCACAAGCCCCACTGAAGTCTGAGAATATAATTGTGGTTATCGTGGTGTCTAACTAACAACAAAAGAATTAGCTGAAGTTTTTCAGAGAGCTGCCCACTGCTTGGCTTGTCTCAAGGAGCGGCAGCCTTTTCTGTAGAACTGGTATAACTAAAATAGCCACTGGAAGAGCTTTCTGCATAAAGCTTGGAGCTGAAATGAATTATTCATCTGACAAATTTGGCCCCTCAATGAAAATTTAATACTTTCTTCAACATTCACTAGGACAAAGTGATAGACACTAAATCAGGGTGCCAGCCTTCGGACACTGAAGCTGTATCTAGACTAAAATACCACAAGCTTATGAGACCAGTCTGCCTCCAGGCACCACCATTAATATTTCAAACATGAAGCTTCAGCCTTGGATGGAAGTGCAAAGTTCAAATTAACTAAACTTTTTAGAGCGCTACACCTGAGTTCTCTTCAAAACCATCTCCAGGGGGCACTGAAAGGTTGGTAACATCAAGCCCAGCCAATTTCAGGAGCCCTGGAGCTTTTAATGTATTTTGTAGGGTTTCAAACAAACTCCACTTAAAGTTCAGACACATGCTAGCTTGGAGTCCCAGCACTCTTAGCTCTTTCCCGTGTTAAAGATACTCATGTAGCATCCATAATCCACTAATGAGAACACAGATGACATGACAGTATCTGTATGCAAAGCCAGCTTACAGACTGGCAAAAATCTATGTCCAGCATTTCTATATGCAAACTCAGTAAGTAACCATCCATACATGTCTCCTCTCTTATCCACAACATGTGTTTGTTTTGTCTTCTGTAGAGGAAGAACAGTCTTGCAGTGTGTCCTTATTCACGCAGGGGAAAAAAAAACCTGTTTTATGACTATGTCATAGGAGAAAAGGAAGTTACTAGGTGAACAAGGAAATTATTAAACAGAAATTTTGTGAATGTTTTCCTCCATTCTAAGGCACACTCCCAATTTACACTGCTGTTGAGGCCACAAGTAAGCTGGTACAACGCTTTGTGCTGCCCTCGGACTACAAAAACAAGGCTGTTAAAAAGGAACCTTATTTGTACCAATAAAACTGTCACTGCGGATCATTATCAAGAGCCTGCTCAAAACAACAGTTACTGATGTGCCTGTGGTCAGTCCTAGCAGTTGCAGAAAGCGTGAGCACCCCAGGTGCATGTCACTGCTCAGTCAGTGTAACTCCAAAGTCTTCAAAGCAATTCCAACCTGTCCCACCAAGTGCTGGTCTGACTTACTGACCTCTTTAAAAAGCAACTTCCAAATAGGACAAATTTCAACTTCGATGGCATTAGCCCCACGCACCAGCTGCCTTTAGGAAGGTAGAGAAGAGTTTCCCATGTTACAGCTTAGTCACGTAGGGTAAGACTTCATGTGGAAAACTGCACCCAAATAACATTAACACATCTACAAAGGTAAGTCCTGGGGGCACCATATGGCTGAGCGGGTCAAATAAACCTGTTGAGAATCTCTTGTATCCAAGAGGACTTTACACAGAGGCAGGATTTTACTGTTTCTTGCTGAAAAGATCATCAGTTTGCTGCTAAACTTTCCAGAGGGCTTTTAAGGAGAAAATGGCAAAGGAAGCCCGTCACAGCTTGCTGTGCCCTGAACCGCAGGTGGAACCGGTGCCATTTTCCCCAAACTTAGCCTGGCATCTCTAAGAAGATAATGAGCTCAATACAGTGTAAGCAATAATGATTTTGCAGCTTTCTGAATGTCACCACACAATTTGCACTGCCTTACCACTAAGATGAGTAGCAAGAAGCTCACATGAATTTGAAAGGAAGAAATAATCGTCACACTGTCACAATTAGCTCATAATATCTACTCGTATGTAGATCGTACCTGATCTTCTGTTCTTCCCTTGCCAGGCCAGCTCCAAACTTGTGGTGTATGCTGTGACATGTGTTGCTGTCTTCTAGCAACCTGAGATAACAGGAGAAAGTTCAGAAAATGGAGTCCCCTACCACAAAGGGTTATGTAACAGGCTATTGATACTCACCCAACTTTCTTGAATTCTTTTACAGAAAAGTCCTGAACATAATGGATTTTCTGCACCTGGATACATCTCATCTGCAAGACCAAATAGCAAAAATTCCTTTTGCCATTCAAGGGAACGCCATCTTACTGTTACAGAAATGCTTCCCCACGTTTTAGAGAAAATTTGAGCTTATGTAAACAGGATTTACAGGAAGATGCTGACAGACTGTTAGGGGTTGAGTTTCCGAGTAAGACTCAAGGTCCCTAACGCTCCTTAAATCCCTTATTGATACAGGGAAAAAGGGAAACAAAACTCAAATCTCGGAATGTATGGATGGGAAACTGAAACAAACTCTTAATAAAAATTCTAAAGTACTATCAGATCACACAACTATATATTAAATGCAAAACAAGAAAACAATACAGTAAGAGTTAGAACACTGCAAAGGGAGGAGAAGGGAAAAAAAAACTACAATTATGGCCGATTGGCCACAGGCCAGGAGATGACGTCGCGCCAGGATGGTAGCTCAGAAGATGGCGTCTATCCAAAATGGCGGCGGGCCAAGTGATTAAAAGTTTTTAACAGCTTAGAGAAGTATTTTAACAAGTTCACAGGGAGACCTTTTTCAGTGTCTGTAGAAGAAAAACTTCAAGGACACTCCTGACCGAAGCGGCTTCAGATGCCAATAAAAGGAGAAGCCCTCGCGGCCGGAACGCGAAGGGGGGTGAGTTTCCCCTGCGTCCGAATCCAGCGGTAGATTCTCGCCGAGTGAGAAATATCTCTTCTCTTACCCGATACGAGAGAGAGATGCTGACTGAGTCCCACAACAATCCACAGTAGATCTGGGCCGATAGACAGAAACAGCTCTGAGTTAGGCCCCGGGGTGGGGGGGCAGGCCGCAGGCTTTCGGCCTGGACGGTAGCCAGCCCTCTCACTGTGGCTCTTCCTCCGAAGCTGTCCGGTGTCCAGAGAGGAGGAGACTCCTCCTGGCTGCAGGTTTTAAGGAGTATCTGCCGGAAGAAATCTTTTGACCTGCACTTTTAGCCAATGGGATGCCGGGTTTATGGAACTTGTATGAAATAATCCCGATACTCTATTGGGCACTTTTCCAAAACAAGGAAGTCTTGGCTCAAACCGTGACACAGACCACCCTTGGGAACCTCCAAGTGCCCTGACTCCTATTTTCATCCAACTCCTCCCTGTCATCTTTTGTCTCTGCTTCATAGATGACTTACCTTTAACTGTGGCTTCATTACAGCTCTATTTATGACAGAGTCTATATCAGCCACAAGAGGACCATCTGCATTACTGCCAATAGGTGGTGCCAATGTGGATAAATCAATCCAGGTCACCTTCTTCCAGGTGTATCTCTGAAACTCATCCTGGAGAAATAGAGCATAGCTCAGTGACAAGACCAAAATGTTGCCTGTGATAATGTTTCCTGACTCTGGGAAGTATATATGAGATTCCCAGAGAACTGCAGTACTGTGGCACCCTTGCAATCATAGCAAATGTAAGCCCATAGCAACAGGAATGTCGGTATCAATGTTTTAATATGAATCAGTAAAGCATGTGGAAGGCAATCTCACAATTATCTCCACTTACTTTGATTCATGCTGCAGAGCAATTTCAAAGAAGATGACGCTAAACCAGAAATGTGCTTCGACAGCTACTGGATGAATATTTAGGCTACAGGATCAAACTAGAGCTAGTTGGAAGTGAAAGCCTTCTGAAATACTTCTGGTGTGGACATTCAGTCCTCAGCACTAGGTCCTTTGCTCTACAAAACTCCTACAAGCTGTGTTACTTGTTTTTGTCCATAGCCAAGAGCAACTCAGCTTTACTGCTGCAGATGCACGTGACAGACTGAACTGTCCTTTCATCAGTTTAGTTCAACGTAACTAGTTACAATGAGCAGTAGATTACTCATTTAGTGGTTTGAGTGCATCTGTTTTAGGAATATCATCATCGTGATGTTGAGCATTAAGCATCTTAAGCATTTGCTCTGCTAGGATTGGGTTGGGTTTTCATTTCTAGACATGGAGTTTTAGAATATAACTAATGCCTGAAATCTAGCTCTCTAAAACTCATCTCCTCAGCATTCTCCACTAACATTAAAGCAGAAGGGCTACTAACAGCCACAGCTTCTGAAGATGATCCCTCCGCTGAAGCCAGCTGGCTGCACCCCATGCACATAAATGAAGGGAAGAGGAAGAGCTGTTTCATGGAATGTGTTATCGGCAGAGGGCAGCTGCCGGAGCCTGAGGATGGGCAGCAGCAATGCCTTAAGCCTGCTTGGTGCCCAGCCTTCAGGCAGAGTAGCTGCTCTCTTGTTAGTATAAACATGGTCTTTTACACACTATTTCAAACTCAAAATATAAATGTTTGCTCCTCTGAAGCTTTACTCATCCCTACTGCAACACTTCCAAATGCTACATCATGCAGACAAAGACAGGCCACCCTATCGGTGAAAACAATAGGTTCTGCAAATAACAATGGGCTAGGAGGGTTCACCTACTGTTGTTCTAAGCAGAACAATGTCTGCTTCTTCCAAGCTGCAGCGGATGCAGTTTGCCCACACATCCCACTCGGGCTTCCAGTAAAACAGCAGCAGCAGAGCCCCACAGGACAAGATATACCCAGCAATGCACAAGACCCTCCGCCAGCGTTGGGTTTTGTAGCCAAATATCTCCTGTACAGCAAAGAGAAAGGATTCTTTGTTAACAGGTTTGACCTTGGCGTTTGATCACCAGGAAGCCCAAGCTTATTGAAAAGAAAGGCTGGTGACAGAAGCTCTCCCTTATAACTCTCAAGGTCATTTTTTGAAATGAGAGTTTGCTGATAGATATGACATAGTTAATTAAGAATACAGTGGAGCTGCTGAAAGGAGGATGCCGCTGGGCCAGCAGAGGAGCATTCTCACATCAGCTCTCCCAGGATTAATGAAGAATTAGCTCTAGTCTGCAGCTTTTACCACCAAGGCTGCAGCTGAACCTTCGTGTAACAGTTCTTTATGTGCAGTGCTAGCACCAAACAGTCCTGCCTGCCACCGAGGAGGATGTCTCCATGTGAACTTAGTGCTGACTGCTGAAATCTACCTTGCAGCAGGGGCACAGAATCTGCCTCAGGGAAAGAAAACTGCCAAGCCCCGAGCAACTGCTCTCAGGTACCAGGAACCACACCTACTGGTGTGTTAGAGTCTATCACATACACCTAATTTTGAAAACAATTATGCTCTTTTTGCTCTGTACTCTCTCTTTTGCCAACTTATTCCCCAGGTCCTCCGTCATCTTCTCTGCTTGTCCTTACAATTTGATAGCCCAATAGTCATCTACTTAGTGATGCTCCATTGTCTGTAAGGAGATTGGTAAGTCCATGGCTTTCATTTTTCCCCTTGAGAAAAACTTTGGATTTTTGTACCCTTTGGTTTGCTTTAAACCTGCCCATGGGGATGTAGCATAACTAGATCCTTCTCTACATACTAGGAGCTTTCCCAGCCCTCTCAGCACCCTGCAGGCCATGAGGGAAGTGGGGAGATGCTCTTTCCAGAGCTGGTGGTTCACTTCATCCAGAGGTGCCAACCTTTTGGACATGTCACACGCATCCAGCCTGGTCACAACTCTCATGGCACCAAGACAGCAGCCTTGGGAGGTTCCACCCTGGCCCTGCAGCCCTACACCCACCCTCTCAGCAGCCATGGTCTGCCCTTTTCTGTTTGCCCACAGACACCAAGTCAGAAACCCAGGCAGCCCCCAAAACGGGGCTTGCTTTGTGCCACCCATGCTATGGTAGAGTGCATAGAATTTTATCTGGGAAATTAATTTTGTTTTAAGGCTGAAATGAAAGCCTAGAAAAAGAGATTTATTTTTTTGTGTGGCATCCCCTGACAAAAAAAAAACAAACAAGCAAACACAAAACCCAAAACAATTGTTTTCCATCAGGTGTCCCCATGCCTGCTGCAGTGATCCATTTGTTTCCCTATATAGGACACTTCCCAGCCACCTCTTGGCTCTCTTTCCCACTCCAAAAAAACCCAGCTTCAGGCAATCCCTGTACTTCACTCTAGGGCTGATGATGAGGGCAGGTGAGCACCCACACTCAGGGGCAAGCAGAGGAAGCAGCAGCATCGCAGGCGATAGCTATGGTGCTGCTCCGACTGTATCTGGCCCATCACCCTGGCACCGGCACAAATGCTGCCAGACACCAATTGCCCGTGGGTGCTGCAGGACAGGCCTGTGCAAGGAGCTGCAGGAGCAATCTCAAGCCATCACCGAGGTGAGATACCCAACCCAGACCACAGATAACTATTAACCACCCACCCACCCACAGGGGCACCTGCCCTTGACGGGGTATCAAGCAGCCCTGCAGACCTAGGCAGACGAAGTAAGTAAATGTTCTTGTACGTCTACTTGTGACTGCAGAGTGTTTTTCCAGAATAGCTTGCCAACTGAAGTACGCAATGTGGTAGGATAGTGTAGCCTATTGTCATGGCTGATGTAGTTGCGAGGCTGAGGAGGAAATGGCGTTTTAAATTACAAAAAAAAAAAAATTAAAAGGAGGAAGTTCCATGTCTGAAATACAGCTCAGAGAAATGCCAGAAGGACAACTGGTGATTTACAGGATAGAGTTTGCAACAAAGCAGACCTCCTTGGAGAGGGCAAACGATTATACTGGTTCAAATTCAGATATAATTTTCAAGTCATTTAAAGGCAGTGGAGTAGGCACTATTTACGTTTAAGAGAGCAATTAACTTGATTTATCTGAACTCTGATCATAACATAAACTGAGCTGAAATCAATGCAGCTCAACTGAAATAAAGATACTCATGCAGCCCTTACACCAGGTTAGCAAATTCCATTTCAAACCAGGCAGGACAAATGCGCTGCATTATTTCCTGGAATAAAGTACAAGTTTGTGAATAGAGACAATGGCTCTGAGTTTGCTCAGAGCCTTTTTAGCTCAGTCACAGGGAAGTAATTCTCTATCACTGATGAGACCAGGGGATTTAAACTCCTGGTTTAAATGGTTTGGGCATAGTGTATTTTCCTAGTGATGGCAAATCAGGAATTCTTCCAGTCTCCTTCCCACAGAAGGAGAGACAAAGATGCCCAGAGGCTCAGTTGCTGCCTGTCTGAAATCCTCTAAGTTTTCCCCAATCGGTAGCTCCATCCTGGAAAGAATTCCAGCAACAGAGGGAAGCACCTTTCACTAGGCACACTACTAAAGAAATAAAGCATTAATCCACGAATCTTCTGTTGGAAACAGAGCAAGGAAAGGCCAGGGTGTCTGGCCCTAGGATGACCAAAGAGCAATTGTCACTTTGCTGCATCCAGACTCTACCTGGGGCTGGCTCTGCATAGTCCAACCACATCCATCTTTGGGGCGTTCTGACAGCTGCAGTTGTGTACATGAAATAGCAAAGATGGACCAATCCTGAAAAATCAGGGTGGTGGGAAAATAAATATTTCTCTTTTCTTTTTTTAAGCGTTGCTATTTTGAACTCTCTAGAGCCTCAACTAAGTTAGATTTTGATGTAAATACAGTGCCCTTCATCTCTAGCTCCCCTCTGAGATGGCATTGGCAAGCTTGTCCACCTTACTGTTCTGCACATCAGACACTGTCATGCAGCTCCTGGGTGTGCACTCCCCGATTGTCAGAAGAAATGCCCATTTCTAGGGGTCTGGCACCTGGCCCTTACACAAAGTCCTGCTCTACCCTTTGTGGACATTGCTGTGGCAAAGGCCTTGTATCGAAAGAGATAAAGTGCAATCTACAGTAAGTAGTTGATTGCCTACTACCAGTCAATGCCTCCTGTATCTCTCCAGCGAAGGAAACACAGGAGAGGTATCATGAGCTGGGTGGGGACCCTGGTTCTCTGTATTTTGATCATCCTAGGTGAGGTGCATTTTACTTATGGGAATAGGACCTCCAGTCTTTGGACTGGAGTCTCAGCAGTTTCCCTGCGTGGGGCAGCAGGATGCCCACCACTACCACCACAGCCTGCACTTGCAAAGTGCTCCCCAAGCTGTGTGGGGCACCTCCAGCCCCATTTCACCAAGCTGTGGAACTGGCACCTGAAAAGGCAGTAAAGAAGGACTCAGGGAATTACAGGCCAGTCAACCCAACTTGAATACACAGATGGATGTGAGAGAAAATTCTTAAGCAGTCAGTTTGTAAGTACCTAGGGGATAATAAAATGATAAGGAGCAACTAACATGGATCTGTCACAGGCAGATGCTATCAAACCAATCTCATTTCCTCCCTGACAGGGAGATGCTCCAGGGAACAAGAGAGAAGCAGCTAATGCAGCACATTTAGGCTTTTGACAGAGCTCCCCATTAGATACAAAGATAATGAGAAATAGGATTATTTTATGATGTGGTGAAGGGTTGAACTCTGAGTAGGTGTCAGTGTTTTGCAGGCCATCCCAAGGAACATCCAAGCTGTTTTCGTTAGCAGCTTGGATAACAGGATGGAGAGGACAACTGAAAGGTGTTCATGACACCAAGTTGATGGAAGCGTCTGCTATAGAGGAAAGAAACAATGCAGCATGATTTTGGGATGCTGTCCAGATAGCCTGAAATGACCGTATGAAATTCAGTAACTGCACTTAGCAGCTGGAGGAAACAAGTACAAAATGGGGAGGTAGTGGCCAAGCAGGTGTATGACAGAGAAGGGGACATAGTGAACTGCCGGTTGAGTTTTCTCCTGCCAAAAATATAACTGTCATTCTGAGCCACTGCAGCAGGAGACTGGTGAGATCTGTAAGATGGGAGGAATTTCCTTCACTAAGGGCAAATGGTGCCTGTCAAATTCAGTGGCATGTTACAACGGGGTTACAGCTTTGGTGGATAAGGGAAGAGCAACTGAAGTCATCTATCTGGACTTGTGCAATGCATTCGACACTGTCCCTGCATGACATCCTTGTCTCTAAATCGGAGATACATGGATTTGATGGATGGACTATTCGGTAGATAAGGAATTGGCTGGATGGTTGCACTCAAAGAGTTGTGGTCCACGGCTCGATGTCTGAATGGAGACCAGTGAGGTGTGGATTTCCTCAGGGGTCAGTATTGGGACTGGTGCTATTTAACATCTTTGTCAGCGACATGGACAGTGAGATAAGCGCACTCTCAGCAAGTTTGCCAGCAACACCAGTGTGGGGCAATCAACATGTTGGAGGGATGGGATGCCATCCAGACCTGGAGAGGCTTTAGAAGAGGGTCTGTGTAAACCTTCATGAAGTTCATGAAGGCCAAGTGCAAGGTCTTACACATGGGTCGGGGCAATCTCCAGTATCAATACAGGCTGGAGGTGGATGTGATTGAGAGCAGCTCTTCAGAGAAGGACTTGGGGCTGTTGTTTGATGAGAAGTTGATTGCAACTTGGCAAGGTGTGTTTGCAGCCCAGAAAGCCAACAATATCCTGGGCTGCATCAAAAGAAGCATGACCAGCAGGCTGAGGGAAGTGATTCTCCCTGTCTACTCCACTCTCGTGAGGCACCACCTGGAGTACTGTGCTCAGCACTGGGACCCCCAGAATGAGAAAGACATGGACCTGCTCAAGTGGGGCCAGAGGAGGGCCATGAAGATGGTCAGGGAGCTGGAGCACCTCCTCTATGAGGACAGGCTGAGAGTTCAGGTTGTTCAGCCTGGAGAATAGAATGCTCCAGGGAGAACTTATTGCAGCCTTCCAGTACTTAAAGGGACCTACAGAAAAGATAGGGCAGGGCTCTTTATCAGGGAATGTAGTGATAGGACAAGGGGTAATGGTTTCAAACTGAAAGAGGGTAGATTCAGATTAGATGTAAGGAAGAAATTCTTTACTGCGGGGGTGGCGAGACTGGAACAGGTTGTCCAGAGCAGCTGTGGATGCCCAGTCCCTGGAAGTGTTCAAGTGTTCAGGTTGGAGGGGGCTTTGAGAGACATGATCTAGTGGAAGGTGTCCCTGACCGTGGCAGGGAGATTGGAACTAGATCATCTTTAAGGTCCCTTCCAACCCAAACCATCCTATGATTCTATGTGTCGTGCTTTAAACCCAGCTGGCAGCCAAACACCACGCAGCTGCTTGCTCAACCTCCCCCACCCCAGGGAACGGGGGAGAGAATTAGAGGAGTAAATGTAAGGAGACTCATAGGATGAGATAAAAACAATCCAATATTTGAAATAAAATAATCTAAAATAATTAAACAATAATGATAATAATAGCATATACAAATGGGTAATGTGCAATGCAATTGCTCATCACCTGTCAACTGAGTCCCAGCCCATTGCCAGCTAGTGATCCCAAAGGAGACAATTCTGAAACTGCAATCCTAGAAGAGAGAAAGAGGAAGCCAGCTGCCTGGCTAATCGTGATCTATATACTGAGCATGATGTTATGTGATATGGTATATTCCATTGGCCAATTTGGGTCCATTGGTCTGGTTATGCTCCCTCCCAGCTTCTGGTGCACCTGCACACTAGCAAGACATGGCAAGGTGAAAAGTCCTTGATTTCTTAGCAACAACTGAAAACATCAGTATATTATCAGCATTCTTCTCATACCAAATCCCATACTGAATCCAAAACACAGCACTATTCCAGTTACTAAGAAGAAAATTTAGCTCCATCACAGCCAAACTCAGGACACTATGATTCTATGATTATTCCACTCAGCTCTTTGTTAGCAAGTCCTCAGCTGGAGTTCAGGCTCCAGGAAGGTGTGACCTAAATGGCAAGAGCTGAGAAGTTTGGAAGACATGACCCATGAGGAAAAGTTGAATAACTGAGTTTTTTTAAACCAGAAAAGAGAAGGATGAAGGGAAACATAATAACTTTTATAATACACAAAAGAAGACAGTCAACTGTTTTTCTTCTTTTGTTCTTATTAGAGACAAGAAGAAATACGACTAATTTATTGTGAGATTAAGCAATTAGATTTTCAGAGTTAGTTTAGATATTCATGAAGTTTTTCTGATGTAAAGGATAGTAAAATACTCAAACAAGCTACCTAGGGCAGGGGGAAATCTCATGCAGTGGAAGACTTTAAGGAAAAGCAAGACGTAATTTGCCAAGGATGATCTAAGAATAGCTAGATCTTGCCTCAGAGCAGGGAGGAGAATGAAATAACCCTGTCAGGTCTCCACCAGTCTCACACTTCCATGATTTCTGCAGGAATCCCTGTTCAAGCTCAGTAAAGCACAGCCCAGACCTCGACTGCAGTGGGGCAAAGGTAACCTTATGGAGCAGGACCACGCCATTTATTGCTGGGACCAACCAGTTTGCAATGAGACACCAGCACAGCAGTGTTCATCAGGACTTACATGTCTCCAGTCCCACCTATATTTTTTTCCTGTGTATTTTCTGCTGGTTTTGTGTTTCTCCTAAAATTCCCATCATTATGCCCTCTTTCTCCTTCCCTGGGCTCTGATCAGGTTTATTTCCAGCATTAGTGAGTGTCTGACATCCTGTTATTTAAAAAATGTAACTGTATTGAACATCCAAACAAAGCTATTGAAAAGGAAAGCCATGCTTGATTTCAAACCTTTTGACCCAGTGTCCAGCTGCTATCAGCTACCACCTGGATCTCTTATCCCAAGCATCCTGTACAAGCTGTGCCCCAGCCACCTCACAGGTCTGGTTATCTGAGTGCAGCCCTATCAGATGTCTCAGAGTTAAATTTTTAGAGCTTGTAGGCAGTCCACAGGCTTAATAACAGCATTCTTCACCTCATCTTCAGGCAGGGGAACAAAGACAGTAAGTTTACTTAAAAGCATGGCGAAGTCAGGTATTTCAGAGAGCAAGAGATGGTCAGTGAGGGTAAGGTGGGAGCCCTGAAGAGCTTGTTCAGTGCTCTGCCTTTGCCACCATTTCCCTAAGACACCAGGCAAGGTCCCTGATTTTGCACAGGGCTTATGCCAAGAGGTGTTTTCAGCCTTCCCAGCTGACAAGTCAAATCAGAAGGCTGTGTCCCCAGTTTTGCTGGACTGCCACAGAGAAGAAACCCTTCCAGAGGGGTAATGGAAACCTCTTCAGTTCAACTCCGGATCTGAATATCTGCTGAAGACACACAGCTCCGGTCCCTCTTCCACTGCTTTGTCAGGAACAGGGGATCTTGGTGGACTCTGAGTGGGGCAAACATGGAGGGCAAAGAGCTCTCTGCCCAGAGCCATGGCAGGAGGAACAGAGGGACAGCAGAGGGATGTGACCTGTTTTGAGCTGGACAGATTTAATTTTCTTCCTAGTCACTGGTACAGTGCTGTGTTTTGGATTTAGTGTGACAGTAATGTTGATAACACACTGATGTTTTAATTGTTGCTAAATAGCACTTATCTTCATCCTCACAAAGGACTTTTAAGTTTCCCATGCTCTGGAGGTCCCAGCATGGAGGTACGTGGCCACCAAGCCTTGCATGGTCCTCATTGAAACTGAACTGTGCGCTTGCCTGACCTCACAACAACCCAGTCACTGGAGCAGAAAAGCTGGTGAACGCCTGTCTCACTTAGAGCCTGTGACTCAAGCTATAGGCCAGCACATCCACAATCCTGCTCTACAGCCTGTATCGAAATCCTGCACGACTTGTGCTCTGAAAGGCTGTAAAATTTGACAGAACCAATAACAGAGCATCATGAGAGGCACCTTGAGGCTCTCACGTAAGTCAGCAGTGAGTGGACAGTGAGCTCTGTGTGAGGATGGTCACCAGGAGGAACGGAGTGGCAGGCTAGAAGTTCAGCGCAAGGAACAGAAGGCAGCTGCAGTGCCCAGGGGTGCAGTTCCTGTGACATCTGCAGAGCTCTGCTGCTTTACAGCCACAGGCGGTTCTGCTCAGTTTAGGTGTTAGACACTGGCTGGCGTGAGTGTGGTGATTGCGCACAGTACTAAAACTTTGTTCATTGGAGAAGGGCTGAGGGATCATTGCTGTTTTCATAGCTTGGATCTACCAAATCAAGATTTACTTGGCCTTGGGTGCCATGTGAGAGGGGAGTAAGACATAAATGAAGCGTGACTCCTGTTCTCCCAACGGCTTCCCAGGTCCAAAAGCACTTCTTCCAGCACCTCCCAGGAAATCTGTAGCTTCAGGAGAAAGAGCTTGTTAGGATCTCCTGATGTCTTCTTTATCCAGCCTCACTCTATTCTTGAAACAGGATGGTCCTTCACCTGGAATGATCTCTAATGTGGCCTAGGAGGAAGGCTGGGACAATTGCACAATAAAGTGGGAGGCTCGTATTCTAACCCTGTCTGCTAATCCTCCAGGAAGTACTGACGAGATTTATTAGTTAGATTTAAGCAAGACATGTGGATGGATGTTTCTTGACCCCCTTTTACCTACAGTGACCAAAGCTATGTCAGCAAAAAGCACCTCCTGTGGTGACCAGCCACAAGGGACACTGTGAAAACAAGACACTCCTTTGCGGGGACAATATGCTTTGTATTTTAGACACACAGGGCATTTAGTTACTTTCTTAGAAGAGAAATTGGGTCCCCATTGCCAATAGCCAACCAGGAAGCAGATTTACACAGCCTGGCTTGGCTGACAGTGTGTTTGAGAGCTGCCATTCCCTGGATGCATTTGGCAATTAGCCCACGGTGCGCTGAACCATCATGCAGCACAGCATGACCTTCCTAACTCGGGGGCTGCATGCCATCTGCCTACCAACTAAACAAAGGCCGTAGAGGAGTGAAGCATTTTCCTGTGAGAGATGTTAGTGCAGAACGCTCCAGGAATATTTTTCCAACATGAAGACTTTAGAAGCCATGAGAGTAAATAACAAGTCCTCTGAATTCCACTGTTGACAGCTGAATATACGATAACTGATTTCTCTTGTTTCCTTTACTTGAACTGGTGATCCAGGTACCAGCTATTTGTGCTTCCCTTTCCTGGTTGGCCTTTGGTAGGTACTTTGTCCCCACAGCCTCCTCTGTAATTCTTCTGAAGAGCTGTGGTGTGCATCAAGCTGCTTGGTAAAAAGGTGCTATGTGAGTGGAAAGCTGGTATGTCTTGTAAAAGGTGCTGGCTTGATAATGTCATGTACACCTACAGCTATTATTGGTGAGGGTCTGCACCTTTTAAATGGAGCTTTGTTCATCCATTGGTTGTGTGCTGCCAAGCAGGCTGAGCTCTAGAGTGTTGATGAGTAGACAAAACTGCGATGACTGCATCAAGACAAACAAGTCATAAAAAAATGGAAAGGACAAAAATAAAAGTGATTTTCTTCTTTCATTACCTAGGACAAGTGTATTTCAAAAGGAAAATCAAATGTTGAAATTAGCTGTTCAGAGTGGCTGCAGGGCTCGGTGGGTTGGCTGTGCTCCAGGGAGTCTGCCCCTTTGATTCAGTTGTTGAAAGCTAACCAGGATGGACAGTATCTGCTGGCAAAGATCCCTGGGGGCCTTTCCAACCAGTGTCCACTGCCAGTCACAAAAGGAGAAACTGAGCCCGGAGCTGCAGTCCTCTGAGGGATTCTTTGGCTGTGTTTGGATAGCTTGGACTGCAGACAGGGGCTGTGGACGCCACATCCAGGACTGTCGATCTGTCTCTGCCCTTATACAGCCTCAGAATTGGCAAAACACTTTTATAATACTCCTGCAAAGCAACTCTTTTCTTTAAGTGGCTCTCCTGGACTGATCTAGAACAGAACTAATTCTGTTACTGTCCAGCTCAGTCTCTTTTAACTAACTTCACTTTCTGAAGTTAACCGCAGGCAGGAAGATGCTGGTTTCCATCCTGATTTCCAGAAGAGCCTTTCAAATCAGAGAGACCCTCAAGAGGCAAAATGCACACATGAATCCTAAACATACTTGAAACTTTTATTTTTGCTTATTCCTCATCCTGACCCTAAATAGATTCCTAGTCCAAGTTTGAGGGGACCAGCCCAACCCTGGGATGTGGACTGGGACTGCTGATATTCCACCAAAGGTAAGGGAGCAGAAGAGAGGGGCTTTGATGTGTTCATATGAGCGGGCTTCTGCAGCAAAGATATGCTTATGACATCGCTTGTCTCCCAATGGGCACCGAGTTATGCTCTATAAGCAGCTCAGGGTAGTTGGGACACACTGCACAGCTCTGCGGATGGAACTGTGGCTGACTCCACTGAGGGGAGATGATAAAGGGTATGGCTGATGAGGCAGATGAGGGGTATGGCTGGAGACACTGTTCCTGCATAGGAAGATGGAACATAAGGCTGACATAGGCACATCAATGTTCGTGGGACAGCTAACTCCTTAGGCCTGCCATACCAGTGGAGGTAGGGGATAGAGTGCCAAGCGATGGTATAGACACAAGGGATACTGATGAGCTAGGAATCATGGCAGCACTGGGGAATGGTCAGGTAGGAATTAGGCCTTCACCAAAAAAAAAGAGGCAATGGGATCAATATCCCAACTAAAGTGCATCTACACCAATGCCCGCAGCACGGACAACAAACAGGAGGAACTGGAGACCATCGTGCAGCAGGAAAACTATGATGTAGTTGCCATCATGGATACATGGTGGGATAATTTGCACAACTGGAGTGCTGCACTGGACAGCTATAGACTCTTCAGAAGGGATAGGCCAGGAAGGAGGGGTGGCTCTGTATCTTAGGGAGCATTTTGATTGTCTAGAACTTGACAATGGTGACTATAGGGTTCAGTGTCGTTGGGTAAGAATCAGGAGGAAGGCCAACAAGGCAGATATCATGGTGGGAGTCTGTTACAGACCACCCAACCAGGATGAAGAAACAGACGAAATATTCTATATGCAGCTGGGAGAAGTCTCATGATCACTACCACTTGCTCTTATGGGGGACTTCAACTTACCAGATGTTTGCTGGAAATACAATACTGCAGAGAGGAGACAGTCAAGGAGGTTTCTGGATTTCATGGAAGACAACTTCCTGACACAGCTGGTGAGGGAGCCAATTAGGGAAGGCTCCCCGCTGGACCTGTTGTCTGTGAACAGAGAAGAACTTGTGGGTGCTGCTTGAGCAACTCAATCTCCTTTTATGACAAGGTGACCCACTTAGTGGATGAGGGAAGGGCTGTGGACATTGTCTACCTAGACTTCAGTAAAGCTTTTTACACTGTTTCCCACAGCATTCTCCTGGAGAAACTGGCTGTTCATGGCTGGGATGTGTGTACTCTTTGCTGGATGAAAAACTGGCTGGATGGCTGGGCCTAGAGAGTGGTGGTCAGTGGAGTTAAATGCAGTTGGTGGCCGGTCACAAGTGGTGTTCCCCAGGACTCCGTATTGGGGCCTGTTCTCTTTCACATCTTTATCAACGATCTGGATGAGGGGATCAAGTGCACCCTCAGCAACCTTGCAGACAACACCAAGTTAGATAGGAGTGTCGATCTCTTGAAGTTTGGGAGGCTCTACAAAGGGATTTGGACAGGCTGGATCAATGGGCTGAGGCCAATTGTATGAGGTTCAACAAGGGCAAGTCCCGGGTCCTGCACTTGGGTCACAACAACCCCCTGCAACGCTACAGGCTTGGGGAAGAGTGGCTGGAACCTGGCCAGGGGAAAAGCACTTGGAGATGTTGGTCAACAGCTGATTGAATATGAGCCAGCAGTGTGCCCAGGTGGCCAAGAAAACCAACAGTATCCTGGCTTGTATCAGAAACAGTGTGGCCAACAGAAGCAGGGCAGTGATTGTCCCCCTATACTTAGCACTGGTGAGGCCGCACCTTGAATAGTGTCCAGTTTTGGGTCCCTCACTACAAGAAGGACATTGAGGTGCTTGACCATGTCCAGAGAAGAGCAATGAAGCTGGTGAAGGGTTTAGAGCACAAGTCCTATCAGGAGCAGCTGAGGGAACTGGGGTAGTTTAGCCTGGAGAAAAGGAGGCTGAGGGGAGACGTTCTCGCTGTTTACAACCAGCTGAAAGGAGGTTGTAGAGAGGTAGGCATTGGTCTGTTCTCCCAAGTAACAAGCAACAGGATGAGAGGAAATGGCCTCAAGTTGTGCCAGGGGAGGTTTAGGTTGGATGTCAGGAAAAAATTCTTTACACAGAGGGTTGTAAAGTGTTGAAACAGGCTGCCCAGTTGAGTGGTGGAGTCCCCATCCCTGAGGGTATTTAAAAGACCTGTCAATGTGGTGCTGAGGGACATGGTTAATCGTGACCTGACAGGACTGGGTGAATGGTTGAACTCAATGATCTTAAAGGTCTCTTCCAACCAAAACGATTCTGTGATTCTGTGATCTTAGAGTGGCAACGGTTAAACGTCACCTAGGAGCTGAATTATGTTCTCTTGCACATAAAGCAGTATTCCAGCTGCAGGCAAGAAGGTCTTTATCTTGTCCACCCTACCAGTGCTACATATTTGCCACAAGTTGATAGTTTTATACTGTCAATTTTGCATGAACCTAGATTACATGCCTCACCTGCAATGCTACTGCAGCTGCCAGTGTATCACATGTGGCAACGTATTTTTTGCGTGCAGGAGTTCATAAATAGGACAGTGAATTTTGTCTCCAAGGAAAATGTTACTGTGTCTCAAGCAGCGGGTGGCAGGAATAACTCCATTAACCTGCTCTTCGGTGTGTCCTTAAGCTGCAAGAAGTCCATAGAGTATCTACCCTTCCATTTCCAATGCATTTTGCTGCAAACTGGGAACTCATACTAACTTTGGAGACACTTTTATGAATAAATGGGAACCATCTCTGCTTTGTGTCACGTTGTGTGGCTTTGTGGCAGGTACTTACCATGAGGTAAAGTGCAGTAGGTAGAAAGGTATTTACTCCATTTGCTTATGTCAAACCAGTCTAAAATGGGGGGGGGTGGGGGGGTGGGGGGGTGTTGAAATTGCTTTGAGTCAAATAAATGTTTTATTTAAGTTAAAAGTTTTTTGTTTTGTTTTGTTTAGAAAAATAGTATTAGTTATTTTTTGATTCAAGCTAAATTATTTTCAAACACTGTTTTGGTATAGACATGTTGAACCAAAACAATCCATAGCCTCTTCTGATTTGCTCTCGGTTTTCCAGGGCTGCTTTTTACTCTAGAAGACCAAAGGATTCTTTACCGCGACTCCCAACTCCAAGCCTCATTCTCTGCCTTTCCGTGTTAAGGCAAGAGTGTTTCAGCATCCAATAGCGGGAACATCCAGTCCCCAGAGATGAAGTGCTCCCAAAGGGCTCCTCAGCCCCACCCAGGAAAAGCATGGGCAAGCTCCTACTGTGAAAAACAAATTGGGGAGCCAGTTCAGAGGGAAAAACTCCCCTGCACACCTTATCCAAAAAAGGGAGAGTTTGTCTTGGTCTGAAGCTTCCCTGACTGATACCTCATTGTTTTTCCCAGCTGGGGACTGGGATAATGCAGTGAGCAGGCAGTCAGCCTGGCATCAAAGGGCTAACAGAATATGCTGGGCTGGTAAAAGCCACTTTTTTCGAATAGGTAAAACTTGCGGAAATGTGCACTATTGCTGCATCTATGCACAGCAGAAGCAGCACAGCAGAGCGAGTAGAAGTCCCTGTCAAAGGTTATCAGGTGAGGGATATGAGTTGATGACTGACACATGGTGTGTAGCATGTGCAATTATGGTTGGAAGTCAGAGCCAAACCCTTAGATGGTTCAACTTAAGAGAATGCCACGGAATTTAATAAAATTATTCTGAGTCCTAACTTGCTCCCTGACTTTTAATTGAGGCCTTAGGCCCTTGTGGGTAGTAACTCCTTCAACGTCCACTTCTTTTGGCACTGGTAAAGCAGGAGCTAAAGCCAGGTGGCAGCCCAGCTGTGCAGCATCCACTCTAGCAAAGCAAGCTCACATACAAGGGACAGCATGTCCTTGTAGACCCAAAGGATGAGAACATAATTTGAAATTACTGTGTGTTTCATTCTAGTTTTTTAAAAATGGATATCCCATAGAAATACCTCCCTCAAAAAACAATCATTAAACGATGAAATCATTCTGCTTTGCAGGTCAATCGGTTTTTCACCCAGAAAATGCAAGTACCACATGTTTAAAACTGAGAAGAGAGCAAACAAGTTGCCTCGTAGCCATGAGCAAGTAATAGAGCTCTCCCTGGGTTGCTCCCATCATGGGAAGAGCATAGTGTTGCTGGGAGTGGATGTTTCTAGAAGGCTTTCTATTTGCAGATTCTTCCAGCTCCAGAAAGACAAGTATTGCTGAAAGGGAAAAAATACCCCAAAACACCAGACACCAGGTAGCAGTACCTGAAACCTCAGGAGCTATAGGAGTCCCAGGACCTGCCTATGTTCATCAGCCTCTATCAGGAGTAAGTTCTACTTGTTTTCTGAAAGGGGTCTCCCAGAGGAGTGCTGGTATCTGAATTAGCTACTCTTCATCTGGAGGAGATCCTTTATGGACCTTTATGGACTGCATAATGCAATTCAGGAGAGAGACGCAGCCATGGGGTGTTTCAATCACAAATACTTACCCAATATTCAGCAAGCTGTTCCATTTACAGCTGGCAGCCATCCATACATGGGCAAGGGGACAAGAGAAACACTGTTCTGGTTTTATGTTACTGCAACCAGCTTTTCTGCTTCCAGTTAATTTAAAAACAAGTCAGAGCGGGTTAGTCAGAATGGGGGAGGAGCAGTGATGGGTCAGTCCTTTCTTTTTTCTTATGTCTCTAGGATAGTCCTTCTACAGCCAACTGCAACAGTCCTGGACAAGTGTCCTCTGCAGTTCCCTTCACAGTGCACCCTCATTGCTGTCAAATGTTGGATTGCTATGGCCTTCTATATTTTCCTCTACTGATATTGCCACAGAATCTGAGATGAAGGTTTTATTCAGAGGTGGCCAGGCTGAGTCCTGCTCTAACACTCGCTGCAGCCTCTTGTAATGGCTCTTTGAGCGGTACCGGAAGGTCTTTTTCAGAAGCAGCCATAAGGGTCTGTTCTCGATGACAGCCTCCTGTAAAAGCAAGAGCAAAAGGAAGATTCTGGAGGACCTGGACAGCAGTTTTCCTTCTTTATCCACAGGACACGTAGGGGCAAGTAGTGGAGACCCAGATCTCCCACACTGTCCTGATCATCCACATCCCTTAAACAGCCTTTTACTGACCACTTCTTATACCATTCTTCTATTCATATACTTATTCTTATAGAATAGCTCTCAGGCAGAAAACTGGGACCAGGTCCTCCTGACAGTCTTCAGGATCTGAGTAGGAAACAGCAAAGACTGCCCATATTTCTCTAGCCTGAGGCAGGGCCCAATACATCTCACTCACCAGAAGAAAGAAAAGGTGGGGGCTTTGACAAAAGAGAGTAAGGGCAAGGTAGCAGCAATGGCTCTTGTTTTACTACATACTCCCAAGCTGGGCTGAGAAGAAGGGAGAAAGAGTGACACCTGACCCTTTTGTCTCTTCAGTTAGTGCTGACAGGTACATTCAATGAAGCGTGCTCACCTCTACAAGGAAGGACACAGCAAGTGTGACTGCAAGCATTATCACCATGGAGATCCGCCATGTGGTAGGGGTGCAAACAAGCTGGGAAAAGAGCAGGAGAAGCTGTTCAACAACATGTGTGCGCACTAGACACTGGTGGGAGCTTGTGTAACAGAATCATAGAATCATCTAGGATGAAAAAGACCCTTGAGATCATGAAGTCCAATCATTAGCCCAGCACTATCAACTCCACCACTAAACCGTGCCCCTGTCTAATACAAGAAATAGTTTGGAGTCTGAGTATTTCAGTTCCAAACCCAGTTGCAGCTTCCCACAGCTGGCAGCACCGGTTTTCTGGCTGTAGCTCAGCTTATTCTGGAGATGCAGCTCAGAGCCAAAATTTGGATCAGCAGTGTCTCCAGGGCTAGGCTGTTGCAGTTTCTTATTGCCACCCTCTCCTTTTCTCTTCTCAGCAAAGCCAGTGTATTCACTCCAGACTGACTGCGAGTCTCGCAGTTCTCCCCAAAGGCATTTTAGCCCCTCACAGGTGCGGTGCTGACAATGTCCTGTTTCAGCCCAGTCCACAACAGGACTAAGACTTGCTTTCAAGTGCCATCTCGTGGCAGATTCTTTAACTGGATCTGACCACTGAGCCGCTGCTCTGGAAAAAAGTTACGCGGTGAGGCAGCTTTAGCCAGGCTGCTTGGCATTCAAAGTGCAGATCCATTCTCCTTGTCTATGTTTCCATTTTAATGATTTCTGTTTCTAAATCCATTTGCTAACTGTCACACAGACAACTGGAAGCAGCATCATGTTCAGTCATCATCATGGCTTGGCACCACACTCCATTGTACTGATTACAAATGTACTGAAAAAATAGCTGTGTGTTGCTTTTGTTGCAGCCTACTTACAAGGCTGCGAGAGTGTCACAGTGGAGGAGGTTATCATCTCCCAGCCTCAGCATACTAATTTCCAGGTTCACTGACAACCCTGTCCTACGGCTGATGTAGATCTTATCCTTCCCTTGCATTTTCCCTAGGATGGATTTGCACAAGGCAACTCCCAGATTATATTCTGCCAGACTAAATAAACCAAGCCCTATTGGTATTCATTAATCAAGGATCAAGATAGCTCCTCGATTGCCATGACAGCCTCACTAATATTGCTGTACAACTGTTCTAAACCCAAATGCTGCTTTAGGAAACTGTGGCCTGTCTGAAATTTAAACAGGGAGCCTAAAAATATTGGGGACTGAGAGTTGCTGTGAGTACCAACTTGCAGACCTTTTTTGCAAGAGGATCTGCGGGCAGAGTAGCACAGTCTGAGAAACAGAAGTGCATGGTGCTTTAGTTTAAGCTTGCAGAGCCTAGACCCTTTCTTCTCCTGGCTTCACAACTATCAAGCTACCAACATACCAAGCATGGTAAGCTTAGTGATATCATCTTCTGTTGCATGGACAGTAAGCGGAAACAATCAAACCTACTTGTGTAGCTGTCCAAGTGTCAGAATGCACATATGTCCAGAAGGTTCCTCAATCCCATCATCTAAAATCTCTCTCTTTAAATCTGATTTGTCTTTAGAGCTGCCATGTATCCTCAAAAAAGTCTGTGCCTTTTGTTAAAAACAATCCCAGTGCGCTTATAATGGGACTGGCAGTAGGAAGAAAATCCACCTTGGAACAATACTCACGTCCATCTTAGAGTAGAGATCATCAATATCAGCAAACACCAAGAAGAGGCAAATGCCCAGCTGCCCTGTAAGCACCAGTATGAACACGTCTGAAGGGACAAGAACAAGCAAATAAAACCACAAGTTTACGAGCAATATCTCAGCTGCTTGCCTTTACTGCAGAAGATGGTGATTGTTTTCTGCGTCAAACAGTCAAAAAAAAAAAAAAAAAATCCATGAGATAGGAAAGAAATTTCAGCAAAAGAAAAATGAACCAAGTAAAACCCCAGCTTTACTCAGTCAAGTAGATAAATGTGAGGCTGGGACAAGCCTTGTAGCCACAGATTTAAAATGCCAAACAAGTATTTTAAATATTCAATCTGACCTCTCACATCTGAGAAGCCTCAGAGCCTTCCAGAGAGTCTCACTCTGAGCTCAGTGTCTCCTGTCATTCAGAAAAATGTCCAGGATGTAGTCCTGCTCTTGTTGATATGATTCAGAACTCTGCCCTCAATTTCAGTGATATCAAGACTTTCCTCTTGATCGGGATCTAAACAGTTTAAGTAATGGAGAATCTAGTGCCCTCTCCATGCACAGGCAAATGTTCCAATGATCAGTGAATTAATTTTCTCTTCAGCTGGGATGCACCAAACTTCAGCACCCAGCCACTCACTCTGGTTTTGCCTGGTTCTGGGAGACTGATGACCCACTCTTCTGCCATCTGTGAGGAATGTCCCCTCCTCACTATTGCTATACCAAAACAGGAAAGCCATGAAACCTGCGGCATTAATTTAACCCTTCAGAAAAAAAAAAGAACTGAACAGAGCTTTGCCTGAGAGACAGCTGCAGGATTTGTCCCACAGAGAAAAAGCACACCTCTCTTATGCCTCACTGCAACTTCCAGAACTGCCACAATCACGTGCTAATCTTCCCTTCACATGACATTCTTTCAGAGGCAGAATAGACCTACTAGCCGTCACTACTGCCCCTACAATGTATTGCCTCCTTTGATGTTTCCTCTTTAAAGAGGTTGCTGGTCCTAGAGTTAGCAAATGCTAAATATCTTTGGTTCTGGAAGAGGAAACAGGGCATCTGCAAATGCACAGATTTCATTGTATGCTTTCTTCTGAGATGGGCACAAAAGAATGCCCTGAACATGAACTGCTCAACTAGCATGCTTTGGGAGACAGGCATAGGGCTCTTCCAGAGTTATTCTAAAGACTAAAGCAAAGTGAGACCACCAATATTGGCTCTTCTTGAGATTCAGGCTGCCTTAAGTAAATGATGCTTCTTCCAGCCAACAGCACCTTCCTGATACTCCTTAAAAGTTTTTATCAAACTCCATTTGTCTGTTTCAGAGATCCAAATGCCAGGGCCATGTCTTTAACAGTACAGAAGCACAAAGAGTGTGCCCAGCACAGAGAGCTGCTGGTCACAGGATGCCACTGGCACTAAAACTTCAGAAAAGGTGGCCTTTAGTCATTTGGAAATCTAATTAGAAATCTAATACCGGGCTCCCGCTTTTTTCGCTGACATCACTTTGGTCAAGTTTTAATTTCTCCCTGGCAAATTAACCTGCTGAGTTGACTTACTCACAGATCCCTCTCTGTCTCCCCATACTTACAGTTTGTGTAGATGGGTTGCCTGAAGGGCCTTCCCTTGGAAAACACTAGTGCTACGATGAGGCAGTTGATGGTACTTAGCAACCACACTGTGGTGTTTTCATAGCTCTTGTAGCCATTGTCTATTTGCCCATGGGCTCCATCTCTCATCCCAAGGAGCCCCGGGCTGGAAATAGAGGAAGAATTCTGTATGTGGTTGTTCATTGAGAGGCAGGCACTGAAAAAGAGTGTGACACTGATCAGCGAATGAACACTGTCCTGGTTATTTACCCCAGCTTCCACTACCACTGTCAGGAATCCTCCCTCACAGCCATGATTTGCTCCTGCTATCACAAGGATGTAGGTTATTGGCAATGTCCTCAATCCTACCCACTGGGCTGAGCTTGCTGAACTTGGCGGAGCCTGAGATCAAACCTACTTGGATACCCTGGTCTTCCCTGCAATCAAATTCTCCTCTTCGTGCTCAGCAGAAGCTTTCTCACTACATGCACTATGCTGCACAGCAGACTTGCTGGAGAGCAACACTGGTTAATGTGTTTGCACCCTGTGAGGAAGCACAGGGTCTGCCTGCAGCTGCTGATCAGGCCTGTAGTTAAGTTGAACAACACTATCACGAAGACCTGTCCTGCTAGGTCTGCCCCTGTGTCACCCAGAGTTCCAAGAAGGGGACCTACCTGTGGATATCGGTCTTGGAATACCAAGGCTGCTCCTGGACCACCATAAACCCGAAAATCTGCATGCTGAGGCTAAAGAGGATGTTAAGCACAACAGAGAGCAGCAAGGGAGGTGAGATGAGTTGGCTAGGAGGCCTGTAGGGAACCAGCTTCGGATAAGCACCTGTGAAACTCACTGAAACATGCACAGACACGTTTACTAGTGTGTTCAAAATGAAAGCAGTGCTGCTGTATATTACTGACTGTTATCAATGGCCAGCATTTTTGCAGTCTATAACAGTATTTATAATATATACAAACACTATATCAAGTAAAAAATACAGAGTTGTTTTCTTACAAAATCTTATTGGCCACAGAAGAGGTGGCATCTGACTATCATGAGGCATTTTTGGAAAATAAAATGTTGGATTTTTATTTTATTTGGCTATTGTCAGCCCCAAAGATATAAAGATATGCTCAAGCTCTCTTGTTTTTTTTCTGCCACTTGTCAACTGTGCCTTGGGATTTTGTGTTTCCCATGTTCTGTGCATCCACTTGGACTAAGCACCTAGTGCCCAGTTATTTGAGCTGGCAGAGGACTGCATTTGCTAGCCCAACAGTTTTCCTCTGTTCTTAGGTTTAACAAAGTTGTCCAGACTTTGAGTAAAAGAGCTGTATAAAAAGCCTTGATGCAGTGGTCCAAACAAGCTACTTGCAGCAAGGTAGCTTTTGGCACCTGGTATTGTGGCTGACCCTTTTAGGCTTGATTTAATCAAGGCCATTTCCAGTGGTCTGTATTCCAGCAGGGATGGAAGAGAGCTACATCTTTTTGCTACATGCTATCCACGCCCCTGCCCTTGCCACTGCTGCTTCTAAACCTCTACCTGCATTTGCTCTGTCTCAACAACCTCATCTTTCTCTTTCTCCTCCAGCACTGATTTCCTCTTATTCTTGGCTTACAGCTTTCTGCTCTGTAGTGTCTGACATCTGTCATTTCCTGCTTCTTCGTTTTCATCTCTCTTTCCTCTCGTGCCTCCTGCCTACACAGCTTCAAATACGAATTGGACTCCTAACAGTTGATACCTATTCTTTTTCATGTGGGAATGAATTTTTTAGTATCTTCTTAATCTGCCTTCCTAAATCAACAGGGAAAAGCCTGAAAAGACCTTCCACTGCATAAGGTCTGTTTTTACTCCTTCTGGGGATAACATCCCAGTTATCAACAACCTATGTGCTCAGCAAATGCACCACTAAGAATTATCCATTTTATTTCAGAGCTTTTCTCAAACAAGATGTCTCCCACTAATCTAAACATCCTGTACTCTATGCAGCCTTTCTTTTCTTCCTTTCTGTACTCAGAATTATGCATTTGCAAGGAGGTGCAAAATATTTGAGATAATTCTCTCATTAATACATAGGATGACTAAGGGGCTTACTTGTCACACCAATTACAGTGGTAATAGCCAGATCTTGGAACAAAAACTGGTAATTCCCAAAGGAGTTTAGTTGCTGAAAAGAGGAACACAAAGAAAAAAAAATAAATCAGACATTTGCCATAGGCTCGTTTATATCGTCTCCAGAAAGCTGTATTATTTTCATGGAGCTAATGTTCTGCTGTTTGTTTTGAAATGCTACTCCGCAGATAAGGGGACCACACAATCATCACCCTGCCAATAGCTTCGTCATCATTGGGCCTGCAGTGAATACTCTCATTTTGTACATTGTTCAGACTGACAACGCTTCCAGTTTATTCAATGCAATAAAAAGAAGGCTATCTGAAGAGAGTGCTTTCTCCATACCGGATGACTTCTGAATGCAAAGGCCTCCTCTATATTTGGGAAGAAGCCATGCAGAAGTGGTTAAAGGCACTCCAGGGCATTTTGCTTACTGTCAAGTTAATTCATGCTTTAAATGCTGAAAAAATTGCAACAGCATATGCTTATGCCAGATTCTCCCTTTTCACAGACATATGCCTCATCCAAAATACTGTTCAATATCTCAGCCTTCATTTTGCCCAGCTTGGATCTTGAGCCCGCTAGCTAAATGGGAAGAATCTTCCCAGTTTTCAGCTGAGGGTACAGGAGGATCATACGATCATGCCACAGAATTTTGAAGCTCAGATAAAGATAAAGCTCCATATCCTAGTTTAATTGTGGCTTTTATGCTGTGGTTCTCCTACAAGCAGCAGCTCATCCCGTTCTAGCCAACACAAATGTCTAGCCAAAACATACCCAGTACAGTAGGAGGACACCAAGGTACTGAATAGTACTGTACAGTGCCATGTACTTGAACATGCAGAAGGAAGTGACGAGGGCAGCACGACCTTCCCTGCATGAAAATATGAATAAAGGACAGCAGTTAGGTGATGGGTCTGCTCCTGTTGCCAGTCCTCTCAAAATGCTGTTGAAAAACAAGGCATGTGTCACAAGCAGAGAAGTCTCTGCCAGTATCTTGCTGGAAGGTGAAATAAATAAAATCTGCCCTGAATGAAAGTAAAATCTTCACTTGCAGAAATCTTGCTGCAAGCAAAAGGACTTGATTCCAGTTATCCGTGTTCCCAAGACTACCATTAACCCCAGCAAGTTTTCCTGCTTGCATTGATAGTGCAGGAAAGAGTTCCACACGAGGAAAACCACAACAAAGCCAATCAGCTCTCAGTGAGTTCAAACCAAAAACTCTCTCTTCCTGCAGCAAACATGTAGTATCCAACCAGGGTAACACAATTTCCCTGGTAGGCCATCTGCCTCAGTAAGCAAAATCAGGACGCTGGCATAAAGGATGATAACATTTTGCCTGCATAGGGTATCAGATGAAGGGCCTAACAGTAGCATACATGTTGATTTGTGGACATTTGATTCAGCTTTATGGAGCATTGTTCATTTTGCTATTTCTTTTGCATTTAAAATACTGCTAGTGACATAAAGCTTAGCTGTAGATGCCCTCCTCCTGTATTTTTGAGGGAATTACAACATCTTAAAGGAATTTTGCATGGGAACTAGGCAAATGGCAATTTCAAGGTCAAAGACATTTATTTTTCTCTAGATATGTACATTCTGGCCTGGTGGGAACACCCACACATTAATATTTGAGAGGAGTGGGAGTGTCTCCTTTATGAAATAGGAAATAAAAATCCTTGCTTACCGGATTAGCTCTGGCACACATGCTATGCTGGGGGTTCGGGATGTGAAAGGTGAAGCCACAGACGCCTCCTGCTCCGACAGTGATATCCCTGCATGCGCCACTTTCAAAGCCTGAAAGTCACATTCTGCTTTAGTACTCACAAACCAGGAAGAGACAGCAACTGACATGTCAGCCAAGAAGTGACCCCTTATTACAGGATGTGTACTGTGAACAGCCGTCCCTTTTCACTCCCAGGGTGTGGTCCACCTGAAAGGTTCCTCTAGTTGGATGTGGTTGAGAGATCAGGTCCAGAAGAAGAATGGGGATGACAGCATGGGAAAGTCCATTTTCCTCAGACACCAAAGCCATCCGCTACCAACTGCAGAAGACAGGCTTGGATCTGTCTCCTTTGTCAGCACTTCTTTGCAGTCATACCTTATGTGGACAGTCTAGGTTCTCTGCTTGCTTTCCCCAGGAGAATCCTTGGGACTTTCTGTTAGGGCAAGTGAGTGCTTCACTGCCACAAGGATGTGTGAAGTCATGGAATGAATTGAACCTGCCTGTGAGTTATCGGTCCCTACAGAACATGAACCTTTCCTTTTAGAAAAAAAAAAACCAACAACTTTCTTGCACTTCCAAAATGTGCATTTACAAATACCTTGTAGGGCTACAGCTGTTCCCCATGGAAATTCCTCCTCACCTTCATCTTATCCACCCCCGGACACTGAAGATGTTGACAGAAACCCCAGTGGAGGATTCGAATAATCCTCTGGTGATTTTTGCACAGGAAATGAATCAGTCCTTGACACCTCAAACGGCAACAACCTCTGCCTAGGACAGGTCTTGCACGGTAAGGAACACACTGTGGGATCAGGCCTGAATTATTCCTGGTGCTAGTACAGCTGCTCTGTGAATAAGCAGAGCACTCCTATCTCCAACACATGCACAGTTCAGGTTATCCTGCTGACATTGCATTCATTTTTCATTTTTTAAATAAATATGTTGTAAAGAATTTTCACTTACCCCACAGTCATTTGCTCCATCTCCACACATGCCCACAAAGTAACTGAAAAATAGAGTGACCTACAGTTCAGTTCTGGGGCAAGTGAGACCTACAAACAGGAGGGAATCAGAGCCTCCTCCATGCAAGTCATTTATGCAAGTCATGCAAACTTTTTGTTAAAAGCCTTTCTGGAAAGCTGAAAGACTGAAATACAAGCCCAGGACTCCGTGCTGGGCCTGGGCCTTGGGCTTGCACCTCAGATGCGCCTACAGTGAAGAGTTTCTGCTGTGACAGACTGAAGCAAATATTAGCATGAATTTTATGTTCACTACAACAGACTCAGCCTCCCACCCTCACTGGGTTTAAGGTCAATTGTAATAGAGGACAGGGCTAATGGCATCAGCCCTGCTCAGAAAGGAAGGATTGCAGGCACTGGGACCTCACATTCACTGGGAGTAGACATGAATGGGGACTCTGCTTTGGGGTCCAGTCCTGCCAGAATCTCCTGGGCCAGACAGAGTGACAGAGGCAGCCAGAGTAGAGAGGAAAGGAGAACATGGGCTGAACAAGGTATCTGGAGACACCTCCCCACCCTGAGGCTGAAATTGCCTTGTGAAATGATGAGCCCTAAAAGTAAATCCTTATGACTGCAGCACCCAAGTAAAATCAGCCTAGTGCTTCAGGAACTGACTCACTTCTGTCTTTTACTGCTGACACCTGGATTTCAGTGCAGGAAAAGTTCTCCCTGGGAGGCCTTGATAGTGGTTCAGGGTGACCAGACAGTGGTTGGGGTGCTCACAACTGCTCACACCAGGCTGATAATCTGAAACATCCTAAAGTTTATCCTGCTCTAGGGTAAGGCCAGGGGCTAGCTAGTTGAGGTGAGGGTCTTCAAAAGACTTGGGAAACAGTTGAATAACAGGCAACAAGTCACCTGGGACTCGGGAATATATACACCTGTGACTGTGAGCAGCACAGGGCATACCAATCCAGACTGTCCTGACATGGTTTCTAACCCATCACACTGAGTCAGTAGTAGTGCAGTAAAAAGACTGCCTGCATCAGAGAAGCTGTGGTGCTGGGACATATTCCTAGAAATCTTGGGTAGACAAGTGCCCCTTCTTCAGGCCCAGGAAGAGAAGTAAGAACAAAGCATGATGTAAACAAATGAAACCCAGAATCATGGGAGTGTTAGGTCTTTCATGGGTTGCCAAACCAACATGGAATTGACTTCAGTGTCTCCTCTTTAACAGGCTTTTGGAATTTAATAGGCAGCTGTATGTCTGTGGAAGTTTCAGTTTTGTGCACCTCCAGGAAACGCACTGCTAGACAAAAGCTAGCTCTTAATAGATTCTTTTCAATCTTGGAAATTCATCAAACACTTCTTAACTCCTAGTGCTCATTATGTACTTACTCCAGCTTTTGAAACTCTTCTACAAGGCTGGATTTTTGACCAGGAGACATTCTAGCAAACACTGTTCCATTCAGCAGGAGCTGTAAGGAGAAAAAAAAAAAAACAAACCAGTGATTCTTTAAAGCACTTAAAGTAAGAGTCACGGTGATTTCAGTGATAATCTGGAATAGAAACCACCAAAAATTCACATTTCCAAACAACTGATGTTAGACTCCAAAGCAGGAAAGGCTGATGATCAAAGATAAAAGGTATCTTAATTAATATTTTGAAAAAATAACAATCACAATATGGGCAAAATGCCTGGTGTGTCATTTGAGTTATCTGATGAATGAAGATTACCAGGCAGGGATTTACTAGAAGAGAATTCATGAGACTATCCTTTCATAAAACAGACAAGTCATGCTGAATTGCATGCTGTGTAATACCATGTTTGTTCCTGTTCTCCAAAACATGACAGAATTGGTGTTGTCCAAGGGCCAGGCATATGGGCACAAGTGTTTTAAGTCATGAGGCACATCTGCTCCTCTCGTGCAGAAAAAATCCAGGGATTTTCAGATCCTTCCCCATATGTTAATATCAGAGATTCATCCAGCCCGTAAGTATTTCAGGGTTAGAATGTACCCAAAAGACGTCCTGGTACAGATCTCTTCAGCTAATTACATCAGGACAATCGGAATCTACTGAATGGCAAGCCTACTCCAGTTAAATAATCCAGCCATTACCTTTGGAAGTAAGTGCCTGAAATGCCGTGCTACAATTTGGTAAGATTTTCCACTCATGGCGAAATGATACTGGCCTGATCCCAATACCAGCCCAATTCTTCGTTCAGTCTGGCTGTCATCCTCCTATAAAGCAAGACAAGAATGAGTCAGGCTGTCAAAAGCTACTTAGTGCATTTACAGAAGCACTACTACAAAGACAAGGTCATACCATGGGCAGGGCTCTTGTGAAGACTCTGGGAGACCTGGGTTCAAGGCCCATTGCCTTTGCCTGGATTTGTAAAGGGATTTAGGCATATAGTGCCATTAATTTCAGTGTGAACTGGGTGCTTCATATATCTTAAAAGCTGGCCCTCAGCATTGCCACATTTGATAGAATTTATGCAACAGTGCCAACATGGTGGGTTACATTGTGAGTGAGAGGGACTACAGAGAGCACATGGGCACCGTAGCTAGGCATAACTTTTTGCAGTGAAATACAGTGAAGATACCGCTCAGGCTGACCTTTGGTAAAAAGGAGCCTCTCAACAGCCCCTGCAGAGATTCCCTACCAGCTGCCTGACTCTAATACTTCTCAGAGAAGGCTCAGCACCTTTAGACATACTCTTCGTGCTGAGTAACTGGTCTTTGTCTCAGTTTCTTTGTGGAGGTGCTTGATGAAATATAATTTCTTAGCATAGCTAGCCTATGTTTCACTGTGTACATGCAATTTCTCAAGTTAATCCGTAATTCTGCAGACATGGGGAAGTGCTAACTCTCTACCTGCTTGAACAGGGCTGTTTCATTCAGTGCAGTTCCGCAGATTTTAATTCTACATCTGTACTATCAGATTACCTTGCCGGGAAAGGAAACATGTTTTAAACTGGCATCAGCTAAACATACATGCTAGAGACAAATCTTTCCAGGGTTTCTGCAAAGCTGCTCTCAAATCTAGCTAGGCAGTTAGCAAAAACGTGTTCACAAGATAACATACTAGGAAGGGAGGTCTAGGGGAGCACATTTTTACAAATATCCCTTCTTTTTAAACACTTTTCTAGCACATGACATTCTGACATGCAGACGATGGTGAGTGACTGGTCTCTGATATACTAGCATAATCCCACTGTATTATTTAAAGCATTCCAGTTTAGTTTGTTTTCCTGCTGCACAACACCTGCTGCTTGTATGCTCACCAGGCTTCCACAATCTTCAGTTTTGTTTTCTTCTAGTAGTTTCCACGTTATAGATGCCGAAAAAGAACCAGGTATTTTGTTTGCTTCCACAAGAATCACTCTGTTTTTTGGAGAAATCATTCCAGCATTTTTGGCAACGGTTACAGCTGTCTGGATGTTGTCACCTAGGAAAATCAAGGGGAGTGTTATCTAAAAATTTCTGCAATGAGGAATTGTTTATGGAGGAAACATTAGCCTTTTCCTGAATTTCAAATTTTCTCATATATCTGCAAGATTCAGTAAGATTTCAGTGTCTGGGCCTAAGAAAGTTTTTAATAAAGATCAAAACTTTTATTGAGGTCTGCCTCAATAATTAAACATATTTTCATTTGGGAATTAAATATTTTCATTTTGATCTGGAGGTTAAATATTTTCATCTTCAGCTTGAAGAAATCCAGATAGGGAACATGCTCCTAGAATATGTGTTTTAGTGAAAAAAAAAAAAGGATTCACAGCTAAGTTGCTGATAGTATCACTGATGTTCATCAATTGGCCTTAGACAGCTTTGGTGTAGGATGTGTGCTGAAAGGGGTGAAGCCCAACAAGACAAGATCTGTGTGACTCCTGGAAAAAATGTCTTTGGACCATGGGAAAACTGAGAGTTATCCTATCCAATTCCAAACCAGCCCTTCAAGAAAACAATGTGATAAATATGGACTGGTAGGCATGAGTTACCAGATGTCATAAGGTTTGGTGATTTGCTCTGGCATTCATGCTCCAACTCTGCTCATTTATGATGACAGGATTTCATAAGACCCTATAAAGACGGGATCTTGCATGACACGTCTTTGTGCATGTCATCCGATCACCTTATCAGGGAGAATAAATGGACTCACTGGAAATCATGAGAAGAACAGGAAGGCTCTGATCTGTGGTGAAAGTGGGACAGATTGAGTTAGGTATCTGACAGAGCCGTGTGAACTTGTCAAGGACATAAGACTGCATGGTTCAGCTCATGTTATTATGACAACACATATGCTTCTTGGACTATAACTCTTTGAAAGCTACAAATGTCTGTGCCTTCCTACCAGTGGTGCTGTCAAAGCAGCAGATTGTTCACTCAGTGAGCTCCCTGTCTGGGCCAGCGGCCACATAAACAATCCACCCTTTTTAGATACCTGTGACCATAACACTCTTGATGCGGGCAGCACTAAGCTCTTCCAGGACAGGCTTTGTCTCCCTCTTTAATCGATTCTCCATTATCAGCAGACCCAGGAATGTCAGGTCAGATTCCACCTCCTCCCTAACAATGAAGATCAGAGAAACAGATTTAATTCTTCTTTTTGACTTTGTCCTCTTTTTGCATTGAATTTGGTAATAGCCAGTTATAACTGCTAACCACCCCACCCAACTCAAAAAACCTAAAATAACTTGTTAGTTTTCAGCAGTCCCAGGCTGTCTGGTTTTTGTGGTGCTATTTCAACACTATCAGGGCTTTTTTCCCACTGGCAGCAAGTGGTGGTGGTTGTTTATGGAGTATCTTCACACGATTTTTCATCATTCTGTTCTCGTCTTCCCTTGTTCTAAAGAATGAGTTCAGTACATAGCCAGCTTCCAGCTTCTGTTAGCTTCATTACCAAATTGAAAAAGACCCAATTTCAACCTACCTGGTCCACATACCAACATAAAGCCTGATGGATAAGTTGGACTGTTTTCCATCCATGTACCATCCTTAGCCAGCATGAAAAAGAACCCTGAATTTCCTGCAGGATTCCCAAACTGTGGTGGTCTGATTTGGAAAGTTCATGCACACTAGTCCTTCCCATTTGAGGACTGTACATCAAAGAAACACACCTTAATACAGGCATCTGCTACTCAGTAGGACCTGAGCAAACAGCATGTGGGAACTCCAATTCTGTTCTCTCCACCTCTTTACACCTGTGCTATTGCTTCTTTTACAGTTGAACACATGCAGTTGAGAACAGAATTTGGCAAACAATCCCATCCCTGAATCATAAACTAGAGGTCTCCCAGGGAGACAGGTTGACTCTGAAGAGTCTGGAAAAAAAAAAGAAAAGCTTTCAAACACTTATTATAGCCACTGTAGTAAGGAGGAGGTGATGCCAAACACTTGCATGGCAGTCAGAGAAGGTGGGTCAGATGGTACCTGAATAGTCAGTCACTGCTTTCACAGCAGATCTGGTGTTTGACCTCCAGTTTTCTTTTTTATCCTGGCAGTATATACATCACACATGCTATAACTGCACGAACAACTGCAAAATCTGGGCTATGCCACACACATACGCTCATTGGGTTGGATAGGTCTGTTATGACACTGTCACCAGAATTAAATAAACCACTTGCACTTTGCCTCAATGTCATTGGCCCTTCCAGCAAAGCAGAAAGCCCTGTGAAAGAGCAAGTGAGCTCCATCTGGATTAGGACCTGCAGCTAATAAACAGAGAGGACAGCAGATGCTAAGTAACCGCAAATGCTTCTGGAGTATCTCAGGCAAATGCTAGAAGGATTTGGGTAAAAGCACATGGATTCTTGTGTAGGAGTTCTTGTGTGAGGCTTGTGGAAACTACTGCCATGAGCAAAGCAGAAGAGTTTGCTGGCTTCTCTAGAAACTAAAGAGAGCTAAAGCTAGAAAGCTAAAGGATTGGACCAAGACAGCAGCAAAACATAGTCTGCTACCTTTGAGTGGGCTGTGTACTAGACTGGGGTGTAATAGACTTCAGAGTGTACTAGAATTATACTTTCTATGTTAATCAAAGTTAAGAAATGTGTAAGGATTCTGGGCCTGTGCTATAAGCATGGGGTAGTGAAGTGCCCTCTACCCACCTGAGGACAGATTTATACTCAGATTTAAATCAGATTCCGTCTGGCCTGAATCTAACAAAACTCTTTACTACAGCCCAGCTTCTAGCAGGGGTGTTGTGGTAAAGGTGTTACATGAGGCACCACTAGCCCATGGCTGAATGTGGCTGACAAGAAGCAGTCTATGGCTTACCTTGTTAGATCAGTAGGTCGCTTCCCTGCCTGTAGAGGTTTAAATGCCAGTCCGATGACTCTAAAGCCCTGAGCTGTGTAGAGCAGAAGCTTGCTTTCAAAGTTCGATGGGACTATGCAAAAAAGGAAAAGACAGTTCATCAGGGCATTTGACTGCTTTCTAATAAAAGGAAGCTTTGGAATAGGGAAGGTTCCTGTCCCAGAGGGCAGGTACACCTAGCATCTACCAATAGGCCAAGGACATCAAGGAAAGCTGCTGAACTGAACTTTGCTCAATAAGAAAATCATTGCCTCTTTTTTGTCACTTTGCACTTAGGATCCTAAACTATTCCTAAACTATTACCTTCTTCCAGTGTGTCATGAAGGAGCTGTGCTCTTCTAGCTGCCCTCTCAAGGCAAACTTTTTCTCAAGAAAACTTTTTTTTGGTGTATACTGGACCAGTAGACAACTTTTCCAAATATCCAAATATCTGTTCTGGTAGAGACTGTACACCTTGCACAAAAGCTGGTACTTGTTTTTATCTATTAGCAGTTCTTGTTTGCTGAGAAGGGCTGTATAAAGGCTTAGCCTTAGACTTGGAGCACAACAGAAAGGCTGTTTCAGGATGAAGTACAAAGTCTTAGATCCAGAAATCTCATTTGGACCTTCCACTTCATTGCATCACCAAAAGTCACTTATACGTGTGTTTCTAGGAAGCATTTATAAATGTTAGTTACCTGTTTCTGCTCTACATAGCATTGCTACCATTTCTGGAGCCCCTTTTGTGAAGACCTGTTGCTTCCCACCGAATTCCTGAGCAATGACAGACATTCTTTGCAAGGCTGAAGAAAATGGAAACTGATGTAAAATGGCAATTCCTTCCACTGGGACCTAGGAGAAAAGCAAGTAGATTAGATACTACAGCAAGGATTTTAAACTCAGGCCAAAGGATTTTAGGTCTGTCCTTTGGGCCATGGTAAGAAGCTAAGCATATATAATGGGCTGATTTCTCACAGTGGGACAGAAAGGACTGGTAGATAAATAGGAGGTGAAATTTGTACAGAAATATTTTAGCTTAAGTAGTAGGAAAACATCACTGACAGTTTTAGCAGACTATTAGATAATTTACTGAAAGGAGTTCACTAGTCCTGTTCCTTTAACAAGACCCTGATAAGACTCTGATAGATCTTACACCGGTCTTGCAAAGGGAGAATGGGTGTCTGAAAGCACCCTCCTTGGTGTATGTCACCAGTAATGGTCTGACACCAGCTACCAGACTTCACTGCAGTCCCAAGTGCTTTTAGAGATCTTCACCACTCAGCTGAGTCTTGAGCCACTAGGACAGGCAAATTCCTGAGCTGCTTCTGGTGTGAGCAGCCAGGCTTCCCCAGGCATCTCTTTAATCAGAGAGAGCAAGGCAATCTCTCTGCAGGCAGTACAAGAGAGATGAAGTGTGTGATGTGTCTTGGACTAGGACAACCAAGCATTTCTCTACTGCAAGGTAACTCTTACACTGACAGTTTAACTTGATCATGAATGTGGTGAATATTGTGAATAGCTTACACTGCTGGCTTTAGGCCCAGGTCTAACAACTGTGGCGTGTGTGGATCCTTGACCTTCAGTCTGGTGTCCACCGGAATCATCTAACACCTGTGTGTTGAAAGACAAAAATCCTTCAGATCACCGCACCAGTAGAGCTGAAAGAAACCTCAAGGAATCATTTAGAGCTTTCCCTTCCCTCAAAACAAGGTCTCTTATTCATTCCTGGGGGAGGTCTGTCTGATCTCAGACTAAAAAGCTCCTGTAATGGAAAACCCCCCACTTCCAATCAAATCCAGAGCTTCACTAAGACAGTGCTGTACACAGCAAATAGATTATGTCCTCTCTCTGACAATAAATCCTTTATTCATTACAACCCATATTTAGATATAACATAGACCCAATGGAAAATAATAAATAAAGAGTTTGTATTAACATAGAAAGCACTATCCTCAGCTCTTGAGGTACATCACAAATCAGCTGGATTTTTTAATCATCACAATATGACTGTGAAGAACAAAAATATTTTATGGACTCAGAAGGCACAAGATTATTCCTGTTTCATAGGAACGATTTTACAGGATTATTCCTGTTTAATTTATAACTTTGATGGGTGCCTGCCTAAGGCTGAGATGGTAAGGTGATCTCCCTGGGGAAAACCACCCTCTAACTCCTGTCATTACTGGATAGTTTATTCCTTGAAAGTTGGCTGGTTTATGTATTTTGCAGACATAAACCAGACAGGTGTTAGGTACGGATGTTGTCACCCACTTAACTCGCTAAACCTGCCCTGAATCTCTTGTCTTGCATCAGCAATATCTTGTAGGTATACCTTCCACCAGGTAAGTATGGGCTGTTTTCCTCCTATCCATCTCAGATTTGCAGCCTTTTAGTTTTCATAAAGGCCCATTTCCCGCCTCCCCACCCAGCCCAATGCCGCCCAACTGATTGGAGAGTAAATAGCAACAATGATGGCTGTTTGCCAGCAATGGGACAGAGACTGAAAGCTGAGTGCTTTCACAGCGGCATGGGATTTCAAATACAGTCACAGCTGATAACCCAGAGGGGTTTGCATGATATCCACCACTTCCATTCAAATGACCTAAGTACCCAAAGTACCCCTAGGTGAAAGCTCTAGGCAGAAACAAGGAACATTTCTCCAAAAGCCTAAGCATGTGGTATCTCTTCTAGGTTTTAGCTGTTTTATTTCTGTGTGGGAAGAGGCTATTTGGATGGGAGGGCTTGGCACATTTCTCCTTTTTGAGAACACCAAAACTCGCCACCATTATTTGCATAACCACAAGGCACAGCTTTACCCAGTTAGTGGCCTCAAACATTTTCACATCCAGTGGGTCTCCTTGGATCTTGCCCTCCCAAACAATTAGTGAATGACAAACCACCATTGCTCTGAACACTGGGCCCCAAGGGAGGCTGTGGTCCGCAGGGAATATGTGAATATTCTGGAAGCTAACACAAAAGAGACCATAAAAATTAGCATCAGAGAACACCAAACAACATACAACTAACGGAAAAAAATAATATCCTAAGTCAGTGGGCTGTTAAGGTCCTATCCTGTGGTCAGACCACAAGCATGTTTCTGGGGACCTGTCCTCCCCCATGAGCTATTTCTTGTGCCCCTGTTAAAGGCTGGGATACACATGCTTAGAATAGGTGTATTCTGCAGAGTTAAGGAGTTCATCGGGATGTATAGAGGAACAGATTATTGTAAAATATCTCCCTTGAGGCTTGTGCAAGGACTCTTGAGCTGTGAGGATGATATAAGTTTAAGTATCTTTGTGCATGCACATTTCTGAAGATGTCAGTGGGCAAAAACATGGGCAGTGAAGGAACTGAGTGGCAATCTCATGTATGACCATGACTTCCTGACATAAAGGGTTGGGATACTGCTGCATCTTTGAGATCTAATCTAGCATGTCTACTGCAGACTTCTCTGCCTGGGCCTGCTGTTCCAAATGCTGACAACAGTGGCTGCATCTCTTCATGTGGAGCAGGACCCCTGGGACGAGACAAAGAACTCATTTTCCAGAGGCTACAGAAATAATATTGGAAATCTAAACATGGGGAAAACTTCAAACTGCTGTTTGACATTAATTGTCTTTCAGATTTGTACATATGTCTATGGAAAGAATCCAGTCACTATCCCACCAAAGTTAAACACTGTTGGTGTGTCAAGGAGCCTTACCAGTTTCTTTCAGAGGGGAGCAAGCCCCAGAGATCCAGGCCATCTTCTGTTAAGGTGCCAGTCTAAGTTAAAATGTACATTTAAATTAACTTCCCATATGAGACTTCCGAGAAAAACAAAAAGCAAGACGTATTGTAAGAAGTTACTGTCCAGAAAATGCCACCACAGTGCAGAGCAGAAGTGCTACCAGCCAATTCCAAGATTCCAAGAAAAACAACGATTCGCAACAGTGTCTGTTCAGACAACACAAACTTAAGTATGGTCAGTGAGTTTCTAAAATACAATGGAAATGCTCGATCAAAAACCATACTCTACCACCTCTAGCAAGGCTTCCGTTTAAGAGAGTAGCCACCACATAGCAGTTACTTTGTCAAAGCAGATGAGGTTCAGCTGTCCACACATGTTGATTCTCTGTGGGCTGATGCAGAAGATGCCCTTTTTCTTCAGCCTCCGCTGGGTATAAATGATCCCTGTTGTCAAGGCAGCTGGCAGAGCTGGGGGGACAGCAATAGTAATAACATCCAAAGCCTTCTTCACCACTTCTCCTGCCTCCTCCTGAACGTAAAAACATAGGCAGTTATCAGCAAGAGGGTGGCAAGGATTGTCCGAGTGTAGTCCTCTTCATCCCTCCTCCCCTCCACTGCAGGTGCTTCAGGCTGTGCTGTTTTCTGCCCGTGGTCCATCATGTATTCATCTTCCTAAGAAATTAATTGTTTTGATATAACCAAAGGTTTTAATGCTACACCACTGCTAAAGAGAAGCCCCCGGGCCTGCCTTCATTTTCCATGCCAACACAGGACAGGTAGAACTCACAGTCTCCTCCAAAGCACTCGAGTTCAAACATGTTAGCTAGGTTATTGCACCCTCAGTCAAGCCTGGTTTCCCATGACACAGCACATAAGAATCTGCCATTTACATGGGCATTCATCCAACTGCCTACAGGCACAGCTCTGGACTCCACATTAGGATGACGAGTGAGACATATGGGATGGTGCTAAAAAGGAAAGCAGAATGTACGAGCTAATGATTTCTTCCGACCTTATGTTCCAGGAGTTGTAAAAGGAAATTGCTGCAGGAAGAGACATGGAAGTAAAAGTTACGTGTCTAAAAGCATTCTCTAATTTGGGAGCTTACAGTTTGGTGTAAAACTGATTGCCAGTATGCTGAATGTCGGCACTGCTATTCTTGGCAGTTGATACCACTGCTAAAGGATCAAATGTGTTTCAAATTGGGGTCCCAGAATCGAGACACTGCAAACTAAAGCCAATTTGTAGTTCAGAAGAACCAGCAAATCATCATAGACTTCTATTATTACTGCTTCTGAGCTTGGAACTTTGTCCATAAATCATGTTGCATTTGATGTGCTGAATTTTTATCATGGTCTCATTCTCCCTTCATTGATATTGTTTCAGACCACAGAAGGCACCAATTTGATAATATTTTCTATCTACTTTATGTTAGAATGAAGCACTTACCACCTTTAGATAAACACACTCCCAGAAGAGAAAGCATTTAGTATGTCATGTCACTGAATCTTACACCAGTCTGACATGACAGTGTCAGCTGCTGTGATAACATCAGCATGTATTTTACATATTAGAGGGGGGAAGTTAAACAAAAAAAAAAAAAGGAAAAGCTGCAAAGGGAATACCAGGTTATGTTCTTAAAGACACTTTCTTTGATATCCCAAGGGGAATTAAATTGAGCTAACTGATTGTAGATTATTCCAAAGGAGAAAAATGATTCAAAAGGTGAATTGCAGAATCAGCCTTGCAACTCAGGACTTGAACTTTACATGGGCAGCTAATTATCAAGGCATGAAATGATTTCTTGAAAGTTTTTGAAGAAGTTTCTAAAGTGATTAGGTTTTAAAAACTGCAGAACTAATGTTTACAGTGTACAACTATTTCTTACATTGACCTTGATGTATGAGAATGAGTTTTTAAAACTGTTTTAAATTAGTTTTAAACTGCTTTCAAAATGGTTTCAGAGATTGAGACCAATATGGCAGGGACCTGGGTGCACTAAAAGGCCTTAATTACCCTCACTAGCCTTATCTCCATCCACACCCTGTGCTCATGGATTCAGGGGCTCCATTTAAGCTCAGGCCTAGGCCTTCAGTCCCTGTCTGAGCCACATTGTAGGCGTACCTGCCTCTAGCACCGTCGTGGTGGGGACCTTTAGACCTGTGTCACAGCCTTGTCTCTGGTCCTCATCTCCTTGTGCTTTCGACTGATCTCCCAGACTATTACCACTTTGCTTTGCCTGGGACTATTGATGGGCCGTTACCACCACCCAGCTCTCTCCACCATGTTCAGATACTGCGTGGGTGCGCCGTGGTCGTTGAGGGCACTACCTGTGCTCAGGTTACCCTCAGCTCCTGGCTTACCTTCCCCTAGGGAAGAGTTGGCCCTTTCTGCTTCCTGACACAGTAAAACTTAGTTTTACATTGAGAAACTTGATTAAAATTATAATATAGAAATAATTGACCCTTGATGTATATGGCACATTAGAGAAGAGCTAATATGGTCTTCACAAGGGGAATAAACACCCCATAAACCTCCTGGAGAACTCTGGAAAAAATCAGGGTGACTCAACTGATACAGGATAGTTGGCTTTGCAAAAGTTACTTCTCAAAGGTTTTCAAGGATATTAAGCTGAGCGATAACTAAGTCAAGGTTATCTCCCTTCCATCCCTGCCCTCCCACCAAATGACTATACAAAGATATGAAAAAAAAGAAAAGGGCAGAAAAAAGAGTTCTGAGTAATATCAGTAGATTCTAGGGATCTGTCTTTGCACCTTTACTGTTCAGGACTCTGTAACATGGAAGAAAGGTGGCTGAAGGGGTGGCCAATTATCCCTAAATAATGAATAGTACAGGAAACATCAAATAGAAAACAGCTATTTGCTACTTCTCTAAAACAAAAACTTACAGTGTCTTTGAAAATGTAGACAGCAGCCTTGAGAACATTTTAAAGCTGTACATAATGAACCTGTGGAAATCATTGCCACAGGTGTTGTCAAGTCCAAGGCATAAATGAATTCAGAAATAGAATAAACCACACGCTGGAGATTTTCAGTGGCTATTAAGGCTAGATGATATAGTTACAAAAGGCAGCTTACTCAACTGTTAAACCTTTCTCTTCAAGAAATTAGGAGACTATACCAGGGAAGAATTGATCTATACTTACCCTACTCCCCAACCAGTTTCCATAAGCCTTTGATATCAGTAACTCTCAGAGACAGTGGACAGGGATAGGTGGGTCTTTGATCTATACTGAAATTTTTGGAAAGCTGCGTTTTCACAATGACACATCAGTCTGTGTCCCATTTAACCCATGACTCTCTTGTGATTCTTCTAGGAATGTACAAAATGTGCCACAAAAACTCTGTAGAAGCAACTTGCGGAGTGCTAAACTCTTGGGATCTCCTGTTTTCTGAGCTCAGGAAAGCATCAGGCTAATTACATGCCTTGGCAATTACATGTATCAGCAAGCCTAGGGCAGGCAAGAGGCGAACAGAGGTAGTCGACATACAGAAGGCTGCTGATAAGACATTGCATAGCATTGCTAAGACCTCAAAAGAAATAACTTGGTGAACAGCAGGGTTTGGCACCTTGGAATTGAATGTAGAAGGGCTTGTGTACTGTCACAGATACAATCACACTGTAAAATTGTCTCATATACTAAGGCAAAAAGGAGAGTGACAAGGATCATAGTTTTATATATAAATGTATATAAAGCCACTGAGGTTTCAAGTCTCTTGAAACTGGGTGTGACCCTTTCTCCTGCATTTAGTAACTCACCCCATTAAGTGCAAACACACACACTGTGTAGATCATTCCAATGGCTGCAAATGCTATGAGGCACATCAGGAACCGGAGGGCATCTCTGTACAGCCTGAAGTTCATGGGTTTAGGGTAGAGAATGGACCTCACCAGATCCCCTTTGGCTGTGTTGAAACCTGGAAGGACAAAACTAAAATCATTCCAAGGAGAAAACATTTCCAAAAGTTCTCTACAAAGAATGAAGAGCTTTAAAATGATTCATAACTTCTGTAAGTTAAGAAAGAAGGCTCAGATCACAGAATCGTTTTGGTTGGAAGAGACCTTTAAGATTATTAAGTTCAACCATTCATTCTGCACTGCCAATGCCACCACTAAACCATGTCCCAAAGTACCACATCTATATGTCTTCTAAATACCTCCAGGGATGGGGACTCCACCACTTGACTGGGCAGCCTGTTCCAATGCTTTACAACCCTCTGTGTAAAGAAATTTTTCCTGACATCCAACCTAAACCTCCCCTGGCACAACTTGAGGCCATTTCCTCTCATTCTGTCACTCGTTACACAGGAGAAGAGACCAATGCCCACCTCTCTACAGCAACCTTTCGGTTTGTTGGAGAGAGAGATAAGGTCTCCCCTCAGCTTCCTTTTCTCCAGGCTAAACAACCCCAGTTTCTTCAGACACTCCTCATAGGACTTGTGCTCTAAACTCTTCATTAGCTTGATTGCCCTTCTCTGGACAACGCTCCAGCACCTCAATGTCCTTCTTGTAGTGAGGGACCCAAAACTGGACACTATTCAAGGTGTGGCCTCACCACTGCTAAGTACTGCTCCTGTTGGCCACACTGTTTCTGATATAAGCCAGGATACTGTTGGTTTTCTTGGCCACCTGGGCACACTGCTGGCTCATATTCAATCAGCTGTTGACCAACACCTCCAAGTGCTTTCCCCTGGCCAGGTTTCCACCCACTCTTCCCCAAGCCTGTAGCGTTGCAGGGGGGTGTTGTGACCCAAGCACAGGACCTGGCACTTGGCCTTGTTGAACCTCATATAATTGGCCTCAGCCCATTGATCCAGCCTGTCCAAATCCCTCTGTAGAGCCTCCCAAACTTCAAGAGATCGACAATCCCGTCTAACTTGGTGTCGTCTGCAAAGTTACTGAGGGTGCACTTGATCCCCTCATCCAGATCATTGATAAAGATGTGAAAGAAAACAGGCCCTAGTATGGAGCCCTGGGGAACACCACTTGTGACCGGCCACCAACTGCATTGAACTTCATTGACCACCACTCTCTAGGCCCAGCCATCCAGCCAGTTTTCATCCAGCAAAGAGTACACACATCCCAGCCATGAACAGCCAAGATCTTTCATTTCAGTCAGTGTATGTGACCTACTCTGCAGAATATAGAAAAGTTATTTTTGTCTTAATGCAGAGTTTTGTTTCAATGTCTCAGCAGCAAAGGAAAATTCTTCTTTGTAATGATATGTTAGTGGGTTTTGTAAAAGTTATGCCAAATAAATGGAAACAATGCATAATAACTTAGCCCAGCCCAGGATATTGATTATCCATCTGTCTGTTATGAATTTGGATTAATGCCTTTAACTTAATGTGACTGGGCACATTAAGTCAGACTGTTCCAGTAAGAAGAAGTATGAAAGGAAAAGCAAACTGAAATGTTGACTGACCAGTCCGCAGCACCACAGCTTTCGCTACTCCTCTGTCATCTGTCTTTGTCTGTATGACCTCTGTTCCACAGAAAAGGACATGTTTTTTGTAATCCTCTGCACAGTGCATTCTCCAGGGCTTGAAGTTATCAGCTTGGGGTAATTGGATCTTTGTTACTGGAATACTTTCCCCTATGGAAGATCAGCTCAGATGAAGAAAACTGCAGTACATCTTAAAATCAAATAAGTACAGCATCTAGACATCTAGATGGTAAGTTAAAGGTATTCACTAGAGAAACCAGTTTAAAGAAATGTTACTTTTATATTGTGACATCTTCAGAGTGAATAAGAGTCTGAAGCCTAGCAAGCAAATGGACTCTGCCAGAGAAAAGCTCTTCTTTGCATCAGCACAACAGCTTCGTCTAAGTCTGAGAACTGAAAGCAGTCCAAGGACCCCAAACCCTGGCTGCAGATATATAGACTTGAAAAGAGACCTGAATTGGTGTTGCATCACTCCACTTGATGGCCAGAAGTTGTTTACCTAGTTTGAACCTCATGCCTGGGTCACTACGCTATTATTCCCTTAGGCAGATTAAACATGACATTCCCTATTTTCCCTTTCTAGTAAAAAGGAGAGCCTTTAGCTCAATGCTTGACAAATGACAAATATCCTATTTATGTCAGAGCAGATACTAAGGTGAAGCAGAAATATTTTATGACAGCTAAAGTTTTCCAAATGAAAGGGGTTTCTGGAATTTCTTATTTATGTGCAATTTTAGAACAGTGAGTTTCGGGATGATTCAGCTCAAGACTAAATTTAAAGACAAGAAACAGAACTAAGAACATCTCCTGCACCAAAAAATCCTGCTTTGAGGTGATCTGTCCCAGCTGGCGTGTCCTTCACTGCTATGACATGAATGTGGGGCTAAGTGTCTGGAGGGCTAGGGAGACAGTCTAGCCAGTTGGAAATGTAACAGTCAGTGATGAGACATTCAGAATGACAGAGAGAAACCCCTGCAGCCTAAGCAGACTGTGGATCCTGTGTGGGAACAGCTTTGCTCTGTATCTGCTGTTTCTTCTGTTCTGCTCTTTCTAATCAGAGGATCCCTTTCTAAATTCTGCGCCACAGCAAGGAAGAAAAGGATGAGCTGCCCTTCCTAAAGTCCATCTTGTTTATTTAGATAAGCTGGGGCTAACTACAGTTCAGTCTTTAGTATAGCAAATGCCCAAAAGAATCTCCTTCCAGGATAGCTATGGACTATCTCATAACAAGGGTGATATATAACATTGTGTGTTGCGTCACTGGCTGAAGCTGTAGGGCTATGATGATGTTTTGATGGGAACCTGGGAGGGATAAGCTGTACCTGTCAGCATGCTTTCGTTTACGGTACACTGCCCGCTGATCAGGATGGCATCACAAGGCAAAAAGGTTTTGCCCTCTTTCAAAATCAGCATATCTCCAGGAACAAGTTGGTGTGATTCCAGCTCTTGGAAACCTGCAGGTGACATGTAAGGCAAACTTTGTGCTTCGCATATTTACCTGTGGTGAGAGGAAAAAGTACAAGGAACCACCTGCTCAATAGATTGTTATTTCTTTGTAATGGCTGATAAACAAAGCACCACAAGTAAGACCTAAGAAGACAACCTCCAATATTTAGAAAAGCCAAGGCTTGCTTTCAAACTGCAGAATTCCTTCTTATCTCCCCAGGAGCCCAACCAATGGTTATTATTCCAATGCACTGACCTAACTGAAGAAGCTTGGATCTATCTAGATTTCTTAGTTTGACTCCATCTTTTTGGACTGTGCTCTAAAGACCATGGCAATGAACAGACTTTGCAGGGAGCCATTAGGTGGACTCACAGCCATTTAATGGCTCTGTGGTTGGCTTTGTCAGCACTGCTTTAAGAAAACAAAACAAAACAAAACATAGTTTTCCTGATATTTTTAAGCTAAGGCTGCACTCAGTTATGAATATGATTGATGTTCCACAGCATACCACTAGGTCAAGTTAACCCAGTCTGAAGAAGCTCGATAATTGAGCTGAGAGACAGAATAGGAAACTTCCCTAGAAGGCATTTGATAATATACATTCTTGGGTTTGATATAAATGGTTGAAGAAAGAAGTGTACAGGAGTCACCTTCCTTATTTCTGCAGACAGTGACCATGATGTTGTTATGAGACTCCACCAGTCTGTGCAGTTTAACCGATTGCTATAAATTAAAGGAGAACATACAAAAGTGTTACATCTTACATGATGCAATTCATCCACTCACAATTCTTCCTTTTGTTATTTGTGGTTATGAGAGGCCTTATAAACTGGGGTCTGGCCCTGCCATGAATTATACAATCATACAGAGAAAGAAATTCCCCACCCTAATTATGTAACAAAAGGTTATAAGGCGAAGCACTGGAATGGGGAAGGGAGGATGTGGGTAAAGAACCACACAGAGATTATGATGACTAGGAGGCCAGGCCATTGCAACTGCTACTACACAATGACACAAGACTAAACCTCTGAATAACTCTCATAGCACTCTATGTGCGCATGTTGTAACATCCTGGCCTTTCCCAGATATTAGAAATAAATCCTCCTTGTGGTAATAGGTCAGGTGTCTCACCTGTCTAAGATCATACACAGTCAAAAAAATTGAGAGGAGAGACATGATTATGATGGCAGTGGCATACTCCACGTAATCTTCAGCAAACCATAGACACACACTGAACAGCTGGAACATGTAAAATGGATTTAAGACCTGTTTGGAGAGAGAGCAATACTCAAGAGCTGGCCACATTTCAATGGCTCCAGTATACCCAGTCAGTCTATCTTGTTAGAAATGGGCTGGAATAAAAGCTATTAAGTGTTGTGTCTTCCAACCATCTTTTGAATTTTGTTAGCAGTAGCTTCACTCTAATCAGATTGGACCATCTCCATCTGACAGAAGGGCCAAATAATCTGGACCAATAGGACGTTATTTTGGATGCAAATGGCTCAGCTCAAGCCTTGTGTTGCTTACTTCTTTACAAGAAATGTAACAAAGGTGAGAGGAGAGCAGGCTGGGCCACGAGGATGGAGCTCACTTACCATAGGCACATCTCCACAAACACTCTGCTTAGGCCACATATAGCCAATTCATGTCTGAAAAAGATACTGGTGCTTTACATGGTGCTGCGCCTGGAGTCGTGAGCTCACTGGATCTCTCTGCAGCTGTCGGCATTTGCCAGTGACTGCTGTTCACTTAATCTCTGCTGATTAAGAGACAGCCTTTGCCTGGAAGGTTTGATTTCCAGTGCAGCTTGTAAACATTCACTGACCCTTGTAAGGTCAACAGAACGAGCTCTCAGGACAGATAAATGCAAATACCAAGCAGCCATACGGGCATGAGGATGGAGGATAGGGAACAACAGAGAATAAATTAATTTACGGTGATTTAATGTAACAGCTTTAAACAGGATTTGAAAAAGGAGTGTGTGTGATGAGTGAGTACTGAGAAGCTAATTCAGACAACTGAATCCATTATATTCACTATGCACACTCTGCCTCCCCAAGTAGCCTAGAATAAAAGCAACAGAAATGCTTAACCTCTTTGATGAGTAGTTTCCAAATAGGGATCACTGGAACATCAATAGTGTTTGGCCCACATATAACTCTCCTGTATGGGATAAAGATACATCACTTAGAGATAAAATAGGGACAATATAGCTCGCTCAAGAAGCTGCAGCTTTCAATAGTCCTGAGAGCTTGTATCACTCCCAGTTTAAAAGGCTGTGAGGATCTTTCTCCAAGAAGATAAAAAATTAAATGCCCCTACAGTGCTTATGCCTGAAAAGATGATGGTACCAATGAAATCTACTTAAATGGAAAAGAGGTGTAATGCAGCCTTTTAGGCAAATGTTTCCGTCATGCAAAAATTCCTTTGAAGCACCATAAACAAAGGAATTCTGCATCTAAAACTAAATTAACTAAAATCAAATAATTTTGCAAAGTTAAGGGTGATTGGAATGTTTCAACGGGAGCTAAAGTCAAGAGCTGGATTTTCAGTATTCAGTCAACTGAAGATCATTTCTTTCTTTAGCATTTCCAAGAATACCTACTCTGTAAATTGTCAAATGATACAGGAGTTTGTGAGAATTAATTCAGTGCCCAGAACTAATTGATTTAGAAGTTCAATACAATTACCTGGAGCCCTACTGAAGAAGCACATACACAACTTATCTGCATTGTCTCATGGAGAGTCTCTCTTACTACCAATATGAACCGCTTAGAGTTAGTTATAGGACACAGTTATTTCCCAGTTAAGAACATTCAAAAACTTTGACAAGGAATACACAACATTCTCTAGCCCTTTTCATTCAATTTTTCATGCATGGACATTTCAGCTCAGATTATATGCATATTAATGGATACGCAAGAAACTCAAGGAAAGTATATCCACTGCAGTGAATTTACATCTCTTTACAATCCATACATTGAGTACTTGTGTTTTAAAATGTGTACCTGACATTCTGTTCACTGCAGGTGAGACCAGAACCAAACCTGGCATGTATAGCTGAGCAAGTGTGGTGGTCTTCTAGGGCTCTAAAATACAAAGGAAGTGCTTTCCTTAAGACATTATTCACAAAGAAGCTTGACTTCCTCAGAGACTTGTGTGCAAGCACGGCATTGAAACTCACCCAACTTTCTGGAATTGTTTTGCATAGATATTCCAGACATAGCGGATTTTTTGTACTTGGATACTTTTCACCTGCAAAACAAAACAGGGACAACAATATACGCAACTCAGCAAACAAAAATACTCCCAGGCACGCTCACAGATCTCACTAGGCATCCTCACAGGGGTCAAGCACAGATAAAGCAAATAATATGGGGGGCAGGGAGGGAGAGAAGACAGGATTGTGTATACTAACTCCCTAGTTAGGTTATAGAGCAGAATCTCGCGCTCAGTGCAGGTTCCAGTAAGCTTTATAGATCTTCAGGTTAAGTAAGTACAAAGCAGCATTCTTCTCTCCCTATTTTGTGGAGCAAGGAATACAGTCCTCACTCTCATTTCACAGAATGAGGGGAAGAGATCACTGATGCAATGGTGGGTATGCAGCAGTTGTCACAGTCTGTCTGCCGTCTGCCTTTGAGGAAAGCAAGGGGCTTTGGGCAGTTTGCAAACACGGTGTCGAGTCCTTCAGCTGAACAGATATGCCAATAGACAAGAAAGGCCATCCAGGGATACTCCCTGAGTCACTGCTAATGCTAAGGCCTTGCAGAGCAGTTATCCATTAGGAACACACGCTGCCATTTATAACTTGCAAAAGGAGTCTGTCCTGTTCTGCTCGGCAGTAATGAAGCCTATTAGAGATAATGGAGATACCAGTTGGAAGAAGGCAAGGCCATACACCCCTGCACATAAGTAATAAAGACAGTCGGTTATAGGGGACTCTCCATACCCAGTGCAATAAGCATTATTATAGGCCAATGAAATCTTTACTCAACTCATACACTGACTCAAAATGCAACTATAACCACAATCATTAACCTAACAAGGGGTCTGTAGGTAGCATTTTGTGCAACAGGAGATGCAACATTTGCAATGCTAAAAACTGAAGAGGGAAATGAGGGACCCAACTCGCTGCCAGAACAAGTCCTTGGACAGGTCTCGGGCACTACACGTTACTCATTCCAGGGATTGGGCACCTATGACCTCACTTGTGCCAGTGTTTCACCACCCTCATTGTAAAAAATTTCTTCCTTAAATCTAGCCTAAATCTCACCTCTTTTAGTTTAAAACCATCACCCCTTGTCCTGTCACAACAGCCCTTGCTAAAAACATTGTCCTCATCTTTCTTTATAGGCTCCCTTTAATACCAGAAGGCCACAATAAGGTCTCCCCGGAGCCTTCTCTTCTCCAGGCTGAATAACCCCAACTCTTTATCAGCCTGTCCTCACAGCAGAGTGTTTCATCCCTCTGATCATTTCTGTGGTCCTCCTCTTGTCCCTCTCGAACAGGTTCATGTCCTTCCTGTGCTGAGCACTCCAGAGCTGCACAGAGTACTCCAGGTGGGATCTCACCAGGGTGGAGTAGAGCAGCAGAATCACTTCCGTCAACCTGCTGGCCACGCTTCTTGTGATGCAGCCCAGGATACGGTTGGCCTTCTGGGTTGTGAGCACACATTGTTGGCTCATGTCCAGCCTTTCATCCACGAGTACCCCCAAGTCCTCCTCCATAGGGCTGGTCTCAAACCCATCATCCCCTAGCCTGATAGTTTGCCCCGACCCAGGTGCAGGACCTTGCACTTGGCCTTGTTGAACCTCATGAGGTTCACATGGGCCAACTCCTCTAGCTTGCCCAGGTCCCTCTGGATGGCATCCCATCCCTCAGGCATGTCAACTGCACCACTCAGCTTGGTGTCATCTGCAAACTTGCTGAGAGTGCACTCAATCCCACTGTCTATATCATTGATGAAGATATTAAACAACACTGGTCCCAGTATGGACCCCTGAGGAACACCACTTGTCACTGATCTCCATCTGGACATCAAGCCATTGACCACTACCCTCTATCTAGATGTTTTGATTGATATGAAAGTGGTGTTCAATGGGCCTATTATGTGAGGCTATATTGGCCTTCTTTATGTTACTAACTTGATCCTCTGAAGAATGTTACAGTCAGTCTTCACTTTCTTACTGTGCCAGTTGATTAAACTAGCTGGCACTAAACTTTCTTATGTTCATGAATGTATGCCCACACCAACCAGCAGTAATAGCAACAGCTTTGCTCAGCTGAAGTTAGGTTTCTAATGAAAACACCTACCAGAAATCGCTGTATATATAAAAATACAGGCTAACAAGTAAGAAATCTGTTTCCTGGAAGGGAAAATATCTCTTTTATGGGTTTCCCAGTGCAATGATCTAGTATCTACAATCAAAAGCCAGATATTGGCAAATGTACAATTGCATTCCTATTGCTCACAACAATCTAACGTGCAATGCTAAGCAAGACATATAACTGAACTGTCCAGTACTTGTTTTAAAATGGGCACGATTACATTTACTCAACTCATGAGGGATCTTGTGATCTGCTTGGATCAATTAATCATCTACCTTCTCCCCAGTGCTTCACTGGGGTCTCAAAGCTATAGAACTGGCAGAGACCAGGATATGTTTTTGCAGGAACAGTCAACAGTGCAAGACCTGACTCTGGCAAATGTACTTTAAAGCACAAATTGGTGCATACGAAGGCAAGAAAGCAAAACATGTTTCAGACACTACTTGGAACATTTCCGGAAACACCAATGCAACTCTGCCTAGGCACTTATCTCTTCTATTCCCCTTCAGGTGCATTCGTCATTGTTGACGGCCAACCCCAGTGTCTTGAAGCTTTCCTACTTACAATGTAGGTCTTCTCCCAGGACTAGTGAAGATACCTTTTTCATGACCCACCTCAGAGTAAGTGCAGATTTTTATAGAGGTGGGTACAGTTCTTCAAAATCTCTAGCTTGTTTTTTCATAGCTCGCTGTGTTCATCAAGCTGCAAGTTCCTTAGCTGGATATGTTTCACAGCTTACTTTCACTCCTTGAAGCATGGCTGAGATTTGCTATCATCTTCCAGATGCTGCAGGGAATAGTTTACTTACTTGCAAACTTGGCTTCATTATGGCTTTGCTGAAGATTGAGTCTTCCTCAGCAGTGGCTGCATAATCTGATCTACTTTTGACAAGTGCAGACACAGAGATCCATGTCACAGTCTTACGAGAATAAATCTGAAATTCATCCTAAATTGATATAAAAGAGAAATGTCACAATTTCCCTCAAAATTAGACCAAACACACTGTAATTTTGGAGTGAATTATCACAGTAGGCCTTTCTAGAGCACTGCTCCAGCTTTTTTAAAGAACTAACCAACAAGGGCCACCCGCCACCTGTGACTGTGAATCAGCAGAATGGAAGCAGAACCTGAGTCCTGTCAAAATGTGAGAAATGCAAATAATTCACTGACTGCAGGTCTGGTTCTTGGCTAATAAGGATGGAATGTGAACACCCAGTCACAGTTTAGGACAGGACAACACTACAGAACAATCTGAGATGCAGTGACCATACTGTAAAGGGAAGATCAAAAGGAACATAGTGCTGTACTGCAAAATGTATGTTTAGTGCCAATCCCTTTTCACAGTCATTCCTGTGTTAACACTTTGTTGGAACAAGTGTGTTAGCACTATGCCTCCCTTATAGTACCTTAGACAAGCTTTTGCCACAAACTGTGTTCATGATCTTTCTATTTTTTATAAAATAAGTTCACCATTGGAACTGCTTGATAAATAGTGTTGGTAGTACAGTCTTAATAGACTAGGGCAACTACTGCAATAAGTACCTTCCTGTTAAGTTTCAGTTGCAACCACTGAACCACATGCCTTAAAGCCACCTATGAGAATGACATATCATATTCAGTGTGTGAGCTCTTTGGCAGATAGAAAAAGATGATTACCTCAGCCAGCAAGGTTCTGAAAGCACAGTTATTAAAATTCATCATTTGGAAATGACAACAGAAAAAAAAAAAGAGTCTGTACCAAATATGAGTCCTTTTGAATAATTTAAGGGTTAAAAAAAGAGCTGTAATAATGTTTATATATCTTATTTATTTATGCATTTTTTTCCTTAAACTAGAATTTTGAGTAGAATAACATTTATTCTCTGATATTTATCTTTAATTTCAATTTCAGAATTAGTAGACATTGGGATGCAGATTGAAGTGGGAAGCAGTGAATAACACAGGTGCTCATTATTTGAACTAAAGTGAGTCAAAATTCAGTAACAAATGGGATTTAATAGGCTCTTATATTGCAATTGCAGAGATGATGATGAATTATGAGTGAAGGTTTTATGTGAAGCAAAAGAGTATTCTAACGACCAAGCTGATGGGATTACTTGTATCCTCATTAGTAGTAGCCATTACATTTGAGAACTGACATAATCAAAATGTAGGGAAAAAACCAAAACTGTCATTTTAATACAAAGAACCACAGGGGAAATCTGAAATTGTCAAATGCCCAGAGCATACTTTGAGAGAGCTTCCTGATAACAAGAACATACAATACGATTTAATTCTTGTTTAATTACATAAAGGATCATTTAAAAACTTATTTGAAAAGTGCTTGGCATGGCAAATCAGCTTAAAACGACACACAAGATTAGGTAATTAAAAATGCAAACAGAACTGAAGATTAAAAACAGAGATTAAACTTAACATGTTTCTTTTAAAAAAATACATACCCTAGCCTATTAGGATGCAGATTGTTTCAATATAAAATATTCAACAGGCACGTCTGTGATTTTCAAAACCCAAGATTTTAACTGCATGCTGCTCTGCTCATTTAAGAAGGCAGCTCAAATACAGTGGTAGCACGTGACTCATTTCACAACTGCACCTTTTGCAAACATCAGTGTTCTGAAATCTTTGAAGCAGAACAAGTCAAAATTCTGCCCAGCGAGTTCCTGGAGTATTCAGGCTTAGCTGGAATTCAGAGTCAAGTCTCAGTTTGCTTCTTCTAGTGTGCAGTAGCTTCCATGAAATTAAATCAGCGTTTGTGTATGTTGCAGTGCTTCAAAATGGTCCTTAACATATAGAAATCCGTATTAGGAAATTACTAGCAAAACATAACAGCCCTGAAAGCATTAGCTGCAGGACTGTGGGCTTATTGGGCATGGGGAAGGGCTGATGAAAAATGGAACCATTCAGCCAAGACAACAAGCAGTCTAAGCTTGCTCTCTTCCTTATGCTGATCCCTCATCACACACTGTTGGACACTGCTGGGGACAGAGCAAGACAAACCTTTGGTTTGGCCCACTGGCTAAATTTTGGCAGAGGGGCAGCTTCACTAGGACAGCCAAGTGAGGGAAAAAGAATCTGCTGGAGACTGCCAATCAGACACTTTAGAATCTAGAGCACAGATCTGCAATGCAGAACGCACAGAGATGGTGGAAGGGAAGAGGAAGGATTGAAAGCAAGTAACAAGAGTCTTGAAACCACAGATACTACAGTTTTTTTCAGCTTGTTGTTTGATCAGCTGTTACTCTCCACTCCAATCATCACCTTACACATAATTTCTGGAATAGTTGAGAGTTCTTTAGATCATAAGCTATTATTACAGGAAATCAGCAATGTAAGAGATTTCGGCTAACTGGATTGTTTCCCGTTAACTCATCTTCCAATTAACTACATATGAGGGACCAATTTAAAAAATTAAAGTAGGCACCTACTGTTGTTCTAAGCAGAACAATGTCTGCTTCTTCCAAGCTGCAGCGGATGCAGTTTGCCCACACGTCCCACTCAGGCTTCCAGTAAAACAGCAGCAGCAGAGCCCCACAGGACAAGATGTATCCAGCAATGCACAAGACTCTTCGCCAGCGTTGGGTTTTGTAGCCAAATATCTCCTGTACAGCAAAGACAATGAAAAAATCATTACTGTTTCTCTTAAAGAAACACCCGGAATACTACACTTTCGCATCATCCACTGTCCTCCCATGGAACCTGTTTAGTATAGTACTGTGTAAAAAACAAATTGTAGAACATGTATGTGGCTTCTTTGTGTCTCCTAAACATAACTACAAAAAAATTTGCACATTCCACAGAAGTTTTAATCCACCTTCACAAAATCTGGATTGCTGTAGTCTGACCAAACCTCTAAAATAGTTTTATGTTGTGAAACTCAGCGTAAGACACTGCTATGTGTGTGCAGGAGTTGGAATAATATCAAACTACAGAGACCCTAACCCCAAGTCAGGAACACAAATTTGACTGGTCAGGTCTTTTAAGGTCTCTGGGTGAGAGCTCAAGAACTTGAGTATGTCTGCACTAGCGGATGAAGAGTGGTGCAGACCCACTGCAGCAGCTGAGACAGTGCCTGCCTCAGAACCTGAAGCAGTACTGCTGTCCTGCCGTAGCACTGAATCTGCATTGATGCAGCTACACTTTAAACACTCAGCTAGTGTCTCTGCATGGTGTCAAATGACACCATGTGGCTGCACCACCTGGAGCTGCTTTGCACAACTTGGCACAGACAGTCTTTGTAGGGCTGTTACCATCTCTGTGATAGCTCCAGTATAGGGACTCTGTACCTTGCCAATGTGCCATTGTCCTGACATCCCAAAATAATAATAATAGCTGTTAGTAAGAACAACTAATGAACACTTGCAGAATGCTTTATGTATTCCAAGGGCCAAAGGAATCTACCCACTGTATGAGTAGGTATTATTATTCCAATTTTAAAGCTGGGGAAATTGTTACAGTGAGGCAAGGTGACTTGCCCAAAACTTCAAAGGGATGACTGTCAGCATTACAGTTGAAGAGCTGCCCAGTCTTGGTACCATGGCCAAATTCCCTCTCAGTAGTACCAGCAGGGACTTGGTAAAGGTAAAATGAAATGTGTACAGTAAATTTATAGAGGAGATCCAGATGGGAGATGGCATGGCTGCATTTACACCAGGTGACCAGGAGAACTTGCTAACATAAGGGTTAAGATTCCTCAATCTCCTTGTTCCTAGTATATCTGCAGCAATTATGCAATCTGCTTCTGAGGATCAGATATCTGCAGCCACAGATATTGCAAGATCCATTCCTAAGGTGAGAAGAAAAGGCAATGTAATTGGAAGGTTGAGTAATGCATAATTCCTGGTTCTGGGCTGGTGTCCTTGCTTGTTACATGAGATGCAGGCCCTACCCAGTAGTTCCACACGCTGCCTTGGCCTACTGTTCTACATCATTCTCCAAAAGACAGTCTTCCTAGGTAATCTCCATAGGGTTTTAAAGGAAAGAAATGGACAGCTGTGGGTAAAAAGGATGGTGAACTACACAGGGAAGTAGCCTGTGTTGCACAGGACCTGGTTATACCACCTTGAGATGCACACGCTCAGCATTTTCAAAGGTTTCTACAATCTCTGAGCAAGCCAAGAGAATAAGGCAACTCGGCAGCAGATCAAAGGAAGCTCATGGAGGACAGCAAATAGGCAAGGTTGATGTGGCAGTCATGTGCTATTAATATTCACGTGCTCCTATAAACTAGCCATACCCTTAACAAAAAGGGTACAAAATTAGTGTCAGCACCAGCATACAGAATAAGCACATAGAACGATGTGAACTTATTGTTCACAGCAATGGCTTACTAGCAAGATCCAGATGCTTGGATCCAGACTTTACAGCTTGTCAGCAAGGCAAAGGAACTCCCAAGGAGACAGAGATGCCTAAGGGAAGAACTGTTAAAAAAACGTGCCTTCAGTCCTCCTTCAGTAAATGGCTGAACCTGGAATAACTGGAGTAATATTTCCAAATTGGGATGGGCATGAATAGCAGGGTGGGGAAGAATGAGATTGCTGCCATGTGCAACTTGCTTCTGTCAGTTAATCATTCCTTTAATTTCCAGCTTTTGTGCCTTACACCCAAAGTCTGAGAAGTCAATGAGGCTGTAGCTAATGTAAGTAAGGCGGCAGAGGGTGAGCACTCGGCATGTGATTGCCAGTCATTTGGGATTATCCTTCATTGTCAATGCTCCCCCCTGAAATGCTGAATGACTCCCCAAGCCTGATATGACAACCTAACCTAGGGCAGACTCTAGCTTCCTCTGCCTAGAAAACCATGCACCTATATATATCAAAATTTGTATCTGAGTCTCCCTGTGCCTGCATATGTTTCCAGGCCTTTGTTTTCCAGAATAGTTTCCCCTCAAAAAATGGGTTGATTCCTTAGATCTCAAGCCACTTCCCAAAACCAAACATGCATCAGTACTCCTCACCCTGAAAACTAGGAGAGAGAAAAACAAGGAAAACAACTCAACTGGGAAAAAAAAGGTCATGCTCTTAAGACATCCACTGCTGGATCTTGCTGCTTCTCATAAGGGACTTTCCTAAGTTAGACAGATAGATAGACAGACAGACAGACAGAAACCCTTGAGGTGTTCTGACCCAGTGCACATTCTGTCCTATGAACACAGCTGTTGGTTCAGGTTAGTTGGATTGTGTCTTGATGAATATGACATTTCTGAATATTGGTGGATAGAAGCTCTACAAGAAGTAAGCTGGGAAAGAATAGACATCAGATGTTAACTGTTGTTTTTTATCTGGATGTCCACGCAGGAATCTAAAGCCAAACCAAAGTATTTCCCATGGTTTGGAAATATGCCTGGAGCAGGTTACCTGGGCCACATCATTCAGAAGGAAAGCTAGGCAGGGAAAAAGATTGAGCTCCAAACCTAACTTGTGCCGAAGTTCCCTGGGGCAGAACCTTTCAATACTTCAGAACAAAATGTTCTGTTAGGTTGAGGTGTTGGTGTTTTTCCTGACCCTGAGCCTTCAGCTGGAAGGACTATATCAATGAATGCTGCATTCATAAAAACATTTAGTATGTAAAGAACTCCTTGTGAAACAAACCATATTAGTACAAACAGTTCTCATTTGTCAAACAAATCAACAATGGAATTCTTTAGAAGAATTCTCAAAACCATTATCTTCTCAAAAAAAAAAAAAGTGAATATGTGAATATTAGACCCACATCAGAGGTATCCACAGTGTACATGAAGACGGGGGGAATGGGCAAACACATGACGCAGGTTTCTCAGCAAGTTTATTCAGCCACGTGAATGCCTTACGGTAATTAGGGTTTAGAAATTCTTCAAGCTTATTCAGGATTCACTAGGGCTATACTACAAAGATCTCCAAGCAAATGCATGTTCACTATGGCAAACAATACTTCCAGGGCTGGCAGAAATCCTGGTGTTGAAGTCACCAGTAAGAACACGTCTGTCAGGTTGGTTTTATGTTGTTAAGGAGAAAAGAATACTTTTTGCTGCGTTGTATTTCATTGCACAAAGAGGCTGTGCTGATGCAGACATGCTTCTTTTGAAGATGGCTCTGATAAACACAGATTTACACCTTGACAACTTTTCTGCTGTGTAAGCAGGGTTTTAGGGCTCAGTGTGTGCATTTGGCATATATAACATTACACAGCCAAATAACCTGGGTTCTTGAGGACACCAGACTAGGAGATGGTAGAAAACAAAGCTCAGGTTAACTATCTGTAAGACTCCAAAGGGCTTCTTGTTATCTCACAGCTATCTCATGTAGCGCTGTTACAAAAGAGGCTGGTGTGCAGGGCTTATCTCATCTCTGTAGAACGATTTTTAATAAATTGTAGTGTATTATAAAACTTGGTTTCCTCATCTGTTAACATTCCCTTTCTCTTGGAATCCCAACAGTCAGAAGAGTGACAAAATCAAAATGGTTTAACTTGTAAGTGAAGGGTCTAGGGAGGGGATTATTGGACAGAAAAAAACTGCCAGACCTGATCAGTTGGCAGAAAATGTGCTTATTCCAAGAAAGGTTCTTAGCTGCTTTTACAATCATACAAAGCCAGCACTCAAGGGCTTATCACTCTAGTGTCCAGCAAGTTTGTGTCACTTCTGTTTAAAAGAAAAATTGCTAGTAACTGCCAGATCATCTGCAGACCAGATTTAAATGCAAAAGTCAAATGAGTTCAGGCACCCTTTTTTTTTTGGTGAAATCAAGGCCTGAGCTATCAGCAAAGAGACTAAACAGTGGCTGTGAACTATCGTATTTCTGGCAACCCGATCACCAGGTACCCTATTACTAACACCCTGTTGCTATAACAACAGATAATACGATTAGAGTTGAAAGACTGGTTAAGATTCACATGGAATTTAATAACTGAATCTCATTCTTACCAACCAGAACCTGTTTCATCAGAGCTTTGTTTCTGTTCCCTCTGAAGCCAGTTGCAACATTCACTATCATTCCATTAGGAACCAGGTTATGCCTTTCAGATTCTATCTTAAGAGTTAGATTTTTCAATGCAAAGTATATAAAATTCCTGGACCAGATTCCCTTCAGAATTTTGGCATCCCAAAGGAGGCAGACAGATGCCAATACACAGCAGCAAACTGGGGTTCACCAGCTGACTGACCGCAGTTGTCCCATTTCTTCAGACAACTGGGGAACATATACTTGAGACAGGCTTATGAAAAATCCCTCCTGAAAGAGCAGCCTGTCAAAGTCCATCACAATCTTTTGCACTTGAAGGCTTACACTGTGCATGTCAGGGTTTGTGCAAAGGGAATGATTAGCCCCAAGCTGTACGGAGAGGAGCATCAAATTGGCAGAGGAATAAAGCTGTTTTCCTCCCCCTTCCTATTCTACCAATAATTACTCCTCAAAAATACCTTCAAGCAGATCTTTCTGAAGGGAAGGAACAAAAAAAACAAGCTAATAAATCCCTTCCTATTACCAAAGCTAACAGCCCTCTCTGAGGCAAGCTGCTGTGTCCAGAGTGCTCCCACACTACTGAGATCTCTCTGGTACTACAAATGGTTATGAAGAGAGAGAGGTATTATCTCATGTTCCGAATATACATTGCTGAGTTTTAGCTGGGTACCAGGAGAGTGAACTCTCATTCAAGCAAATGTGCATCAGCCATGTAAAGTAATTCCAAAGCAGTACACAAGGATATTTAGGGTAGATTTCCTAAGTCAGAGTGATTATTCTTAAATACCGGCCCATCAAGCATCTCAGCTGTACCAAAGGATGGAAACACTGAAGAAAATTTAGAAGTATTTATTCTCATTAGAGCTCCCCAACTTCCCTCAGCAATATGGACAGCTAGTTCAACACAGGAAAGCATTACATGTCCAGAGTCCAAATGAACTACTTGCATGCTTTCAAAATTACTGAACTATTTCACTCTGGAAGAACTGGCAACTGCACAGTGTCAGCTCTTACATTATTACACCAAGAGATGTGATCTTGTTTGAGGAGTCAAGAACTGCTTGCTGATAATTTGGTTCAGGTGTATTAAACTGACTGTTAAATTTAATGTCAAAAAAGAATTTTCATGGCTTAGAATTTAAAAAAAAATGAGACATTATGTTTCAGTGCCACTTGCTGTGGCTGTCAATAATTTAAAATACACAATTTTAACAAAGAAAGAACGTGTGCACATCTCTTTTACCCCATGTACTCCCCTTCTCTGCTTAAACACAGCCTTCTTTGTCTCTTTCATCACAACTTCTCACCTACATGTTACTTTCTTTTTCTCTTTCACGCAAATGCCCACATTAGCTGTTCTCTCTATGTACACATTGATTTTTTCCTTGTTCTCTTGCAGTGCCTCAGACACCCTCACAGATATCTTTCTTTCTCTCTCATAGCCATAACTTTTTTCTCTCTCTCTTACACATATGTAACAAAGACACATATACATGTGCCAAATCTTGCACAATTTGGCAATGGTTTTAACTGCACCTACTACTCCACTGCTTTATCTTTTTTTCTGTGATTTTCATGGGGGAACTCCAGGTGCATGGGCACTGCTCATGCTCCCTGCGGGCATGGAGAGCATGGCAACTGCCAGACACCCTGGATTCACAGTGCAGATGGACTCAACACTGTGCACGCACACCAGCTGTGCATGGAATGCCTCAGATTCATAGTGCCAATCCCCGAGCACTGGATTCACAACACGTGCTCAGGATGATACTGGTGAAAAACAAGTTCATTACTGCAATAGTTGGTTCCATGCAAGCATGACTTGGGTGCCCCAGTAGTGCACAGCCGGAATTAGACATGCAGGGTACAACAGCATGGCTTTACATAGCACAAGACAGTCCACTTAAACCTGATTAGCTCAGGCTCAGTTCTGGCGTTGCCAGAGACAGTGCCAGGAAGAGAATGACAGGGTGTTAATGGCCCTAGAAGAACAGGGGCAGGGTGGAGCACAGACACAAAATCTACAGCTGTTTGCAGCTGGGGAACAGTGGCACATCAGCACCAGGGCTAGAGCCAGAAGCGGGGTGCTCCGAGCAGGTTTAGTAACTCAGTGGCACAGCCAGTTAGGTTCTGCACTGCACTGAGCTCATTAGTCCCCACCCCCAGAGGCAGTGTCTTGCACTTCCTGCAGTGCCCGGCTCATGCTGCTGGATGACTCTGTTCTGCATTCCCCAGCATATCCCACATTACCCAGGCTTGCATTACGCAAAATATGATGGCATCTCCCCTTCCCTGGATGACAGGGAGCTGACTGTAAATCTATGTTTGTATCTAGGGATAACAAATGTCCATGTTTTACCATGACATGGACTATTTTTCACTAAAATAGAATTCTCAGTGAGCAGATTTTGAAGATTTATCCAAGATTTCTGGAAATGAACGGTCATGTCAGCCTGCAAGTGGCTGAGTTTCACTAGCTGTGCTGCAGCTGTTGTACACTCAGAAATTCTACACGCGCTCAAAGCAGAGCTACAGTGGCTCTGCAGTGCAGGAATTTTGAGAAGCACTGATTTACCAGACAGGCATGAGAACTGCTGCTGTCCAGCTGCACTGCTGGTTTGACATCTCTATCAGAATCTGTCAGACAGACAGAAGGCACATGTGACAAATAGCTGATCCGTAACACACAGTAATGCCAAAGCAGCCAGGAAGCACTGAATTTACTATTCATGCACTGGGTGTACTGTTTAAGCGAAGCGCCATGCATTAGATCAGATATTCTGTGCAATCTATGTCACAGAAGGCAAGTAAACATACCCCTTCCTGGGAAACTCTAGAAAGAAATATGGTAGTTTGGTATTTAGAAATCCAACTTTATACAGGCACTCAGGCTGGAATAGTGTTGCCAGTTCCACATGCTGCATTTGCTAATAATTTATGCAGACATAACACACATGTTTTTACATCCCAGAGAAATCTAAGGTTCCCAGTCCCCATCTAACTGGAGCTGACCCTAGAGATTCAGCTGTCAAATGGTTAGGAACACCACTCTGGCCCAGCCCTCAAGCTCATATAAGCCCACCTCCACCTGGATTTATAATGCCACATCAATAATCTGCTGAGCCATCCCCTGTTGGAGGGGATAACCAATTAAATCCAGTTGACACATATAACTTTTATTTTCTTTCTGCTAAAAAAAAAAAAAATACATACTTTTCTAACTGTATGTTTCTGCTATAGAAACAACCCCAGCACCCATAACTAAAGTACAGACTGTAGCATTTTATTGCAGAACATGTACCATCTGCTGTTTCAAGTGGAGAAAGATGGAGACACACACAACTCACCATCTCATTCTCTTCTCCCTGGTTAAGCAGTGCATAATGGTTCTTGACAGGATTTTCCCCCATGAAATGACCCTCTGGAAACTTTCTAGAGCACCCTCAGGACAGGTCTTCAGTGTTGTGTGCCTGAACCTCCACACTGAGGAAGCAGTCTGAGTACACACCTTCCTTATAACTCTCCTGATGTTTGAAGAACGGAGCTCCTCCTTCTCTGCGGGGTTAGCAGGTAACATTCATCCCTCCTCCCTTCATTCTATTGTTGGAGTTTTGCGAGTACAAGGGTACATACAAAATTCACTCCAAGACACTGCAAGAAAGAAAAAGTTAGATCTAGCAAGCATTTGCCACAACGTGACTCCAGGTTGTAAACCTGATAGGTGCAAGCAAGTGCTGTTGGCATGCAGCTTTCAGGGGAGGGCAAGAGGGTAGTATTTTTCTTAGAAAGATTATGAAATCACTGGAGACCAGGCATATGTCCAAATGAGAAGGAAAATAGGCATTGCTGTTGTTATCACCCTTAGCAACCAGCCTGAACAAAGTGTCCAGCTGCAATCCCCACATATGCCTTGGAGAAAAACTCCAGCTCTGGTATTCCAAACAGGGGACCTGGTTTGTGCAGGTGGGTTAATGCACTGCCTGTGTGTCAGGATGCAACCGTGTAGGATCCATATAAGCGTTTTTAGTCATTATTTAAATATCATCATGGAATATCTTCTCATCTTACCACATAGCTTTGGAAAATGTCATTGAGGGAATGAAAATAAAAAAACTCACTCTTGAGGGAAACTGGAGTTCCCTACTGATGTCAGTTAGCTGGATACAAATGTCTCTGACATCCAAATCTGGGCCAAAATGAAGCTGGCAGAAGAACAGTAGTGAGGTTTTTATCATCTCCTTTTTTTGTTGCTATTAGGATGCATTTGTTTGTTGTTCTTTTGATTCACTCTCATTCTCATTACTATTTCCTTGTCCTTTGCTATTTTTTTAAGAAGTTACACACCAAATATTTTAGGAATGAGGTCAGGAGAGGCAAACCTGTTCTTCCAGCAAATATATTTAGGAAACTAAAACATTATTTCTAGGGTTACAGAAACAGATCAAGAGGTGCCACATTAGTTCCTATTCATCAGCATTTTACTTCCATATGGCATGGACTTGTAAAAGTCCCAGACATCTCAAGTACGAGGAAAGACCACTGCCTATCCTGCAGTGGGCAAGCTCAGAGAAACTAAAATGGGAGAAATGCAGGGAACAGAGAAGAGAAAATGAGGGAGGTAGGCCAAACAATACAGGAAAAGTTGCCCATTGCTAGTTATGTGAGCCAGGCACAGACCTGCAAACCAGATGTGCATGTGTGCACAGCCCAGATGTTTGTGACAAGCTGGTGACAACCCCTTTGCACTGGAGGTGAGCTGTTTGGTTTGGACACCAGGCACATCTTCAAAAGGAACCCAGACCAGAGGCTGGACAAGAAAAGATGTAACTGTACTATGCTGTGTAAGGTGAGTTGTTGTAACAAGATCAAGGGAGAACAGGTGCTTTCCATACCCCAGCTCAGTGTTACCCCTTCCTTCCCCCCACAGCAACTCCAAGGGTAGCTTTGAACCTCTCAACTTTTCATTTCATTCTTCCAAGACCCAGCAACAATAACTTCAGTTATTACATGAGAATCACAATTTTCAATTGAAAATGGGAAAGAAATGCAATAAAGTCAATTTCTGGTAAATCTGATTACACAAGAAAATGAAGCAGTGCTATAGAAGCCATAGAAGACAGGAAACAACTGCAAAGGTACCTTTTCGAAGGCAGGCAGATGATTTGGGGAAATGACTCATTATTTTGGGAGGTGACAGGGGTGGAAAACAGGAGTGCCATGCACTCTTCCTGCCTGGTCAGCTTTTGCTGCTTCCCTAAATGCCAGTCCTGCTCTTTCTAGTGTCTGCAGAAGACTCAGGTGCAGTAGGGGTCCTTGGCTGCTGGATGACTCTGCTGGATCTCTCATCTCAGAGATGAGCTGCATGCAGAGTATCCCACCAAACCTGGGTCTCCAGGGAAGAATCAAGGCTCATCCAATCTATTCACTATTCATAGGCTTAGTCCAGCTCCTACTGACAATTTCTGCTACTACAGAATACCTTTATCAGGGAGATTTATATCTTCACAACTGAAAACAAAGAAAAAACAGATAAAAGGTGTAAAATGTTTATCATTTCCGTAGTTTGGCAACCTTTCATAATATTCCAGCAAAATCTGTTGAGCCAGAACCAATGGAATTTGCTCATTTTCTTAAGCAGGTTCATTTTCTCAAGCAGGTTCATTTTCTCCTGGAGAAAACCTCTCTAAAGGAGCTTCCATCAGAACCTTTAGTTATATGATGACCTCTACTGCTCAAAATAAGAATTACATATTAGCTTATAAGGAAGTTATTTGTCTCATGTCCCACAGAGTATCATGGTTCTTATTTTTAAACTGAAATTTGTCTAAAAACCCCCAGATATAAATAACAAAAATAACTGGTCAAGTTAAAATACAAAACAAAGGTAAGATTTAAAACAAAGATAGTCCCTTATATTTATAAATAAATCAATCTGAAAGGAAGCAAGCAAGCGACAAAACTATGTGCCTCACCTCATCCCTACAACTTGTATCTCAGTCCCGAAAATACATATGAGTATTATGTCATCCTCTTGCAACTTATTTTGCTGTGAAAATTCCTGCTGTATAAGTAGCAGGTTGGCCTATAAAACACCTCAAATCTCTTTTCCTGCTTAGCTCAGCATGTGAAACACAGTTCTGGGCATATCACAGAAAGGAACACGTGAACCAACTGGTGACACTCCACAGGACGGCAGAGAGAACAATGAGAAAGGAGTCAAAAAACAGTCTAAAAGGAAAAGGGACTTTGGATTGTTTAACCTAGAGAAAAGGAGACTGAGAAGAGTCATGACAAGAGTTTTCAAACACATAAATGCTAGTTGCACATAGGAAGAAGATAATATTCTCCATGTCCACTGCGGATAGTTAACTTGCTGCAACAAAGATTCAGGTCAAGCATGAGGGAAAACTTTCTCTTAATGTTCACAAGCACCTGCACTGCCAGGTGAACACTCCAGCACCTGAGGTTTTTACAGACAGGTAAGGCATGAGCCTCTCAGAAATGACATAACTAAATGTGATTCTGTCTGATGGTGGACACACAGATGTGCTGAACTCTCCTGCTTCTTCCTCTGCCTCCCAATTCCATGTGGTGCTGCTGGCAAAAAACTCCCAACAACTTACAGAAGCCCATTTCACAGAATCATAGAATGGTTTGGGTTGGAAAGGACCTTAAAGATCATCTAGTTTCAACCCTCCTGCCATGGGAGGGACACTTTCCACTAGACCAGCTTTGTTGCTCAAAGCTTCATCCAACCTGGCCTTGAACCCATCCAGGGACTGAGCATCCACAACTGCTCTGGGCAACCTGTTCCAGTGTCTCACCATCCTCACAGTAAAGAATTTCTTCCTTACATCTAATCTAAATTTTCCAGTTTAAAACCATTACCCCTCATCCTATCACTACGTTCCCTGATAAAGAGCTCCTCCTCATCTTTCCTGTAGGTCCCTTTAAGTACTGGAGGCCCACTATAAGGTCTCCCTGGAGCCTTCTCTTCTCCAGGCTGAACAACCCCAGCTCTCAGCCTGTCCTCACAGGGGTGCCTCGGATGCGCTGTCTTTCCAGCATTCAAGGCAGCGCTGCCCCCTGTTTCATGCAACTCTTCAGTGCTGTTACAGCAGGGAACTCATCTGGGAATCTTATTTAATCGGCGTGGAAATCCCTGCTTGGTACAACCGCAGGCCTGCACCCGCGGCTGAGCCTCACCGCTGTCTTCAGCCCTGACCCACCGGGCCAAGCCGCGGAGGCGTCCCCAGGGCGCCCTGGGCAAGCGCAGAGGCACAGGGGTGAGGCGCCTCACCCCTGGGTGTGTGAAGGGCAACACAGGGCCCGGCCGTAGAGGAACCATAACCACCGTCCGCCTCTCCGCTCCTCTGGGCCAGGGAACACCGCAGCGGTGTACCCTCAAAACCTTCCCTCGCCGCCGCCGCGCCCGGAACCCGTGTGCGGCGAAGCCAGTTTCCAGCCGGGCCGGTCTCGGAGGACCCCGGTGCCCGGAAGCGACTGCAGCCCTGTCAGCCCGCGGCGGTTCCACCTGCCCTTGCCCGGGGCGCCAGGCGCGGCGGCGGAGCCCCGGCCGGCGGCCGCCGTGCGTGCGGCTCCTCTGGGCCCCTCCCGGCCTTTAGGATGTGGCGGACGCGGGCGGCGGCGGCTTGGTGAGCGTGGCGGGCCGTGGCACGGGTCAGGAGGGGAGCTGCGGGCCGCCGGTGGGCCTGGCCCCTCGGGCGCGGCGGCTGTGTGGGGTGAGCGGCCACCAGAGCCGCGACCCTCTCCCGCCTCTTCCGACCTCGGGGCCTCTGCCCCCGGCCGCGGTGTCTGTTGTAACACCGGACCCGGCTGAGCAAGCCCTGGACACCCGTGGGACGGGGGCTACCCGCGGGGGAGGCCGGAGCCGCACAGCGGGTCGGGGTGCTGGGCGAGTAGAGTGTGACTGGCGCAGGGTTGTGCCTCAGGCCTGCTGGGGCGGGGCTGCTGCTCCCAGGAGGGGAAATTCCTCATCCTTCAGCTACCCTGTGGCTTGGGGTTGCGATGTGGAAGGGAGCTGCGTCTCCTGCATTCCTACCCAAGGGGAATTCGAGCTGCCTTCGTGTCCAGACATTGGACCTCCCTAGCAGCTACCCTACCTTCATCTTGGTTTTCATCGTTCTCCACAGTTCCAGACAGGAGCAGTGAAGCTGAGTAGCTGTTTACGTCCCAGTGTTCCGTGGCAGGTTTGGGAGCAGCAGGAGGAACATGACTGTTGTCTAGTGCTGAATAAGAAAGAAAACACCGCAGTGCTTTTTGCTGGGTTACAATTGAAAGTCTGTTTCACAGCCACAGCTGTTAAAAGTGTCTTGTCTTTGCAGAAAATTTGTCCCAGCTGAGGTGGGGATTTTTTGAACTCTTAAACTGGAGCAATATGTATGAAATGTTAGGTATGACTTCCAGGTAGAATACTTGGCTATTAGCAGTAACCAGCCACTTTTTCCTGTTATACAAGGTATCCTTAGTCTCAGTGCAATGCAAGAGTAGTCAAGTTGCAGACCTATAATCGGGCAGGTTCTAATGGCAGAACTACTCATGTTTGGAAGGCTAATTTTTGTTATTGTTGATAACAGCTTTTCAGGGGCTTTAAATTTGGAACTCATTGAATACTTCATTTAGTGGCACTAATTTGATACCTTTTTCAGTCTAACTGTACTTTTCAGTGAAGTTATTAAGGCGATTTTTTAATCAGTATTTATCAGGAGTTTTTAGCAGTGGGAGGAGAGAAGAAGAGAAGTTTTGATATAATCATGTAGTGGGGTTTTTAATGAATTATAAGACTTTATACGTGCAATTAAAGCTGGTAGGTTTTGAAATATGCAATAGCATTCAAAAGGCAGTTGTTGTCGATCAAGTTCTTGCCATAACAATTTGGGATGGAACTCAGTTTTTCCTTCAGTGTAAACATACAGCACTAGTGCTGTAAAACACAGTGTGTTTTAAAAGAACAATCACAGATAAGAAAATTGCTTAGTATTACAAAATGCCTTTAACCTAGGTGAAGACTAGTAATGAGAAGTAGCTTCCAGAGGTATATGCTACCACTTGGTCTCTGAAAATATTAGTTACTGCGAAACAAAAGAAGTAACAGCCCAGTTATCAGTTTGTTTCTTAAAAAACTGTCTTCAAAAGTGGAAAATCTTCTGCTTCTTTGAATGTTAATATGTCTGTCATAGACAATGTTATCTCTAGGACCTGGAAAATCTCCAGGCAAAGAACTGTATAGATTATAGAGCATGTTGTTAGAAAATGCTGTCATATTTTCCGTTTCATATGATTCACTTATTCTCTTTAAGATATACTAATGTTAAATTATTTAGGATTATGGAATGAATAATTTGCCTCCTCAATTGTGTGAAGCACTTTATTCTTTTGTATTTGTCCCCTTTGTAAGTAAAGGCACTTGATAATACTGAAAACTATTAAAAAATCATCAAGGGACAAACATTACTTTCAAGAAGTGTAACTTCACGCATATTTTGCATCCAGTAAATGATTTAATATTAACCATTCTGATATGATGGTGAGACTAAAAAGTTACAGAAGAAATTGCCTTTTCCAGAGCAGTTGTCTTTTCCCTAAACTAACAAAACTAATTCAAAATGTTGAAGCATGCAGGAATTGTAATTGAAAGTAAACAAGGAGCTTTATTCCAACCTATGGGTTTGTTTTAACATAGGCAGATAGATAAGGTTCCTATGTTTTAATATGTGCTTTTCATGGCAGAGCTCTGTTTTCGTAGTCTTCTGTGGACTCTAACTCCTGTTTGCCCAAACTAATTTACCACAGACATGTTACTTGCCTTAATCCAATGTGAAAGTTAAATTTAATTCCTAACAGACTTAATAAATGGTATTTAATGTTTTATTTCTGTAATCAGTAGCAATGCTATACCCATTAACAATGTTTACAGCTGGGTTGGTTTTTTTTTCCTGGTAGCGTACCCATGATAGCTTAAAATAGTACGTTCAGAATGATGATCTAATTTATCTGTAACCAGCTAAAATGTCACGTGCATTGCTTCTGAAGAGGTTATTGAATTAGTGGTGTGTTGAGAAAATCTGTTACTTAAGAGTTTTTATTTCTTTCTTCTAGTGTCATCTGCCGGAGTCTAGCAAATAGCAGCTATGGAATAAAAAGAAAATCACCACTTCAAAACTTGCATCTTGTTTCCCGAAGTATACACCATCCTTACTATCCAAGTTCAAAATTTAAGAGATCTCCACTAAGGATATCCACTCAGCCATTCTCTTCCCTTAATCGTCTTCCCCTACGGAAAACAAAACTTTTAAATGTAAAATATGGATACCAGTTCTGCAGGAACTTTTGGCTTGCTAGACTAGCGTCAAGGCTTCTCAAAGTTCGCTATCTTATTTTAGGATCTGCTGTAGGTGGTGGTTATACAGCTAAAAAGGTATTTATCTATGAAAGCTATTTTATGCATTTTGTCTTTGTTGTTGTTAAATACTTTAAAACAGTAGTTCTTGGTATATCCACAGAAATACAGAATATAATTGTTTGGTTAACTAATGGCAATAAAGAGGAGTGATTATGGAAAACAGATTGTTTTGAGAGCTATAGATTTTAAAAAAGATCCAAGTAGTATCATTAGTATCTAAAAAATAATGGGTTAGCATGTTTTATGTGTAGGTATTACTTTTCAGTTGATTGCTTATATGCTTCTCTACATACTTTTCTTCTATTTTTTCTATATTTTTTTCTTTTTTGTATTAGACATATGATCAGTGGAAGGACATGATCCCAGATCTTGATGAATATAAGTGGATTGTTCCTGACTTCATTTGGGAGCTTGATGAACATATTGACTTCGGTATCACAAAAGCTAAAATGTTCCTCTCTCTGTAAAACTTAAACATACGGGCAAAGGACCTCGGTGCCTCTCTCTCCAGTAGTATCTTTATAGCTGTAATTTGAGTGAACTTGTATTGATGTGAGTCTTACCAAGGTATTTGTATCAGTGCGTTTGTAGGAAGAAATGAAGCATTGTTTAGCACTGATATTCCATAGTTCATCTTGGTCCTTTCATATGGCCATGTAATCCCATTATGGAAGGGAGTGATGCAGTGTGATCAAGGGGACTTCCACAGGTATTGGTAGTAGTATGCACAGAGTTCTTTCTATATGAATGACACAAGTAAAAAATATAAATAGTTAAGTAAAAGATACGTATGAGTAAAAGACGAATTGGAAATGCACAATAGAGAACCTCCCTATCTACAAACTGTTTTGAAGATACAGAAGAAAAGGCAATGAAAAAATAGACTCTGTTTTCCTGAACTGTTTGGTTACAGTAGGTGTTTAGCATACTTTCAGGTGAAAGATAGAAATCTGAAAAACAAGCACTGAGTTACTTCTTATTTATGCAGGGTAGTAAGGTGGTGTTCTTTTAAAAAAAAAAAAGTTTTTGAAGGTTTTACTACATGTATGAGCAGTGCATAGATAAATGCAGAGACCGAGTAACTGAGACAAATGTTTTCTCATTTTTATTGCTAGTGGTCACTACATTTTTATAGTACTTTAATAAGTTTGGTTTTTTTAAAGGATTACAAAGTTGGCTTATTTATGAAATTCAAAAATAAACTTTTCTTAGAATGTGCAAGAGCTGGGCATAGTTACAGGGTCATGTAATTTTAAAACATCCTCTATGAAGTATGTGAGAGAATAATGTATGAGAAGTGGTGAAATGCAGCAATAAGTTTTAAGTACCTGAGGCAACCACCTTATCAGGGAGTTCAAAGTCTAAAAAACCAATTGGTTTTTCAGGTCTGATAATCTTTCCCAACACTAATGGGGGGAGGGGTGTGTGGAAAGAAACTTTTTGATTCTTTATTTAAAAACTAAATGAAAAAAAAAAAAAGGCATGTCCTGAAGCATTTACTAGGTTTTAAGGCCTAAGCCATTTTTGTTCACAAACACAATAGGGAAAAAACCCCTACTCATTAGCTGTTGTACTCTTTTCCTAGAAAAACTTATCAAAGCCCTTCCTGATGCAGATGACCTTGCCAAACTTCTGCCTGACTTTGACAAGATTGGAGAGAGCTTCACTTCACTGAAAGGATTTTTTTTTCCTGGTGAGAACAATTTTTCAGCTTAGTTTTAATTTTGAAAACATAAGGTATTACAAGATGAGGTGACAGACATGTCCTTAGAGACTAAAAGAAAGCAGATACTGAAAATGCATTCCTTTTCATTGAGTATCTTATCTGAAAGTGTTGTGGAAACAGGTAAGTGCAATGTATTTTTAAAAGCAAGAATTCTAATAGCAAGGATGGAGAACCAAGCTGTGAAATTGAATAGAAGACTAGAGTTCTTGTGCAACTCTGAACAAGCAGATCAAAAGCTAGATTGCTTCAGAGAGTCATAGAAGCTGGATATGTCCAGCTGAAATCTGGAGAAGAGTGGCACTGGATAGTAACAGTACCACATCTGTTACAGGAGAAAAGAGTTGGATTATTAAGAATGATGGTTCTTAATGTTACAGGTGTGTGAAATAAGAGATTTGTAACGAAGGTTTTTCCTTTGAGTTGAATATTTTCCACCTGGACACAGATCCAGAAGGACTTGCTTGAAGGTTTAGCTTAGGTACGGGCTCATTTCAAAGGAGCCAGTGGGAATTCTAAATTCTTCACAGCAGATGTGAAGAGATGGTTTGTTGTTTCAGTGTGTCCAGGTAGTAGCAGGCTTAATGGTTTTCGGGTTTTGGGAGACTTAGATAAGATAATTCTGATTGGTGGGCTTTTTAAAACTAAAAGTGATTGATTTGTTCATCCGATCTGTCTTGCTAATGAGCACAGTTCAAAACTTCACCTGCTCATTCTTGTAACAAGTGCAAGATTATTCCTATAATATACCTTAATAATTATCAAACCACATAAATTTGTATTCATGAAAGATTGTATCTATGAGGTGTTATAGTCATTGCTCTAAGTGTGTTTGAAAATATTTCTGTGTCAGTGTGCATAAGTGTATATTCATTTTCTTAAAATACTGTCAGTGGTGGAACTGGTTGAATAATCTTACAAACTTAGTGAGCACCTAAGTAGGGATCACATTCAAGAGAGTGACAAGTAGGTGACAGTCTTTTATGAACTTCGGCTGTTTAAAATTTTGGCTGTTGAAAATTGTGCTTTTATTGACTGGTATTGTGAGATGTCACCTACTACTTGTTATCGTGCTTACGTGGGCATAATTGCCGTTTATAATTGTGTGATCCTGTAAGCGAGACAAAGCTCCCTCATCTTTGTTTTGCATTTTGTTTTGTATTTATAATTTGTATTTCCCCTCTTCTGCTGATTTTTCACAGGTTACAATTTGGTTAGTGAAGTCATAGGATCTTCTGATCTACTTCTGTTGTTAGGTGTGTAAAAGCCCTTTCTACTGCCCTTAACTTGCCTCTTTAAAGCAAACTGTTAAAAAACTATTAAGAGGAGTGAATATCAATGTAAACACAACTATTTACAGCAATTTAATACTGAATTACAAATACTTTCCAAGCATTTTAAAAATATTGGATCCTCCCCTGTGCAAATGAGTAGGTGAACAGTTGTTATTTCTCTGCCACAGTCCTCAGCAGATGCTTTTTATTTTGGGCATTTTCTAGAAGTTTGCTGTGAAAACCTATGTTATTATGAGAGAAATGAATTTTTTTTTCTCATTATGATAATACCAATGGAATTTGTATTATCCTTTCATGTTTATCAGAAATAATTAACTTTTCAATGGTTTCAGAATTTTAATAGTCTCACTGATGCTGTCTACTGCCTTGTGATGTAACTAATCTGAGTCACAAACTAGATACAAAATTTTCAGATGAGTTTTAATCTGAATTTCTTTTTCAGTTTCTTAAGGTGAATCTTTTTATTTTTTTAATAGGAACTTCAAAGATTATCGAATTAATAATTCATAGGGGTTGAAACTCTAATTTTATAGTAAGTGCAGTTTGAGAATTTTTAAGTGCCTTTTGCATGCTATAATGTGTTTTGTGTAATTATGTCCTAGGTTCTTCAGGAGAAACAGCGTTCAGAGCTACTGACCAGGCTTACGACAATGACAAACAGTACAAGAAGGTAATTACTGTCTTGCAAAACTGAAAATGTCTTGATAAAAGGTAATTTTTTTAAAAATGCTTCAGTAGCTAGTTGCAGATGTTTATTTGAAGCAGCTTGAACAGAATTTATCACTGAGAAGGACCTGAGTATGCATTTTTTTTGAATATATAAACAGCAAAATGTTAATAAACAGTTTGGTATAAGGAAATACAAGGCAGTCAAAAAATCTTTAGGAATTGCATTCTTCAGAAAATTGCTTTGTAATAGGAATGTAATTGTAGGCAGTTTATGTGCATTTGCAATTTTTCAGGGCATGGTCTCGGTGCTTGAGCTTACAGCGTATTACTGAAGTTGGTTTAGGCTTTTATCATTATTTTCAAGCATTTCTGCTTGCAGCCTCGTTTCTGTTGACATTTGCACAGTTGTGATTCTTACATAAGGATTTCTGCCTTAAAGAATTTCTATTTCTTAAAGGCAGTCTGTATTTTAACTGTACTTAGGTAAAGCATATTTCACATCTTTGTTACTACCTTCTGGAAAAAAATCTTACTGTATTTTGATAACTAAAAGTTTTAGTGTTTTTTCCTTGCATTAAAGAAGGTGAAGTTTTATTTTTTGGCTTTCATGAGTAGTAGATCTTTTTTCTATTAAATTCCTAAATTGTAATGTTACTCATTCTTTAAAGTCTTTTCATTTTTCTTCTGTGTAGTTTTAAAAACTCTTTTAAAAAATGGAAGTAAAACAATATTTATCGGGGAATTTGTAAATTATCCTATATTTATTTTTGCAATTGGAAGTGTCTGAACTATAACTGAGACTTTTACATAAGACGTTTATGTATATGCAGGCATGTATACATTTATTTATCATTAATCTGCATGGCAATATACAGTGAAACCTGTACAAAGCTCAACTTTTTCTAACTGGTTTTTTCCCTTTAGAACAGTGCTGGATTTCGACATGAGAATTAAGTTAGCTTTTTGTTTCCCCTTTGTCAGTAAACTGTCTCTATAGATGGTTTTATTTTCTGAGTGACTGCTTAGCACAGGTTTCACCGTTTAAAACATAAAAAATACTTTACTATTGGTTTGTGAAGAAGTGGCCATCTTAGTTTATTGTCTGTGCTAAATACCAGTAGTATCACTAATATTATTATTCTGGGGTTTTTGGATGCAGTGACAACTGCATTTTATTGTGGCCAATATTAAATGTTGACTGTAGCACAGAAAATACCAGTCTATATTAAATCAGTATGATTTAGAAAATTTAGCCTGGTGTACGAATTTTTCTTATTCTAATTATGTCCGATAGGTTATGCTTTGAAACTGTTGGTTTGCTAATTAATATGATCAATTTTGGTTGTAAGATTTCAAACGAGGCATGTATGAATACATAACAAAGCATAATCACTGAGCGTATTGACAGACAAAATTACTTTTTTCAAGACAATGGGTTAGATGGCCTATTTTCATTCAATGCTCTCCACTGCCAACCAATACTGGGTTAAGAATTGCGATTGTATGGATGCATAAAGTGCTGTAGCGTGGTGTTAAATGAGTCCCATGAGCTGTTTTACTTTGTCTCATTGTGAAAAGGTGAGTAACTGGTGTAGGAATCTAGGAATTCCTCATTTGGAGGAATGTTCTGTTTGTTGTTGGGCATGGTCCTCAGTCAGGTCTCTAAACACTTCCTGTAGAATGAGTGAGAAACTCATTAGTTTGCAAGATAACTTCGAGTGAACATTGTCCCAAATGCCAAATCAGGCTGTACCACTTCTAGCCAGTGAATGTGTTTATCTCATAATCTCTCATTTAATACAAAAGGTGTAATTTTTTTTAAAGGAGAATTAAATTTAAATTACTGTAGTGTTCAGATGAGTAATTTAAATAAATGGAGTCTAAATCTGTTTCTACTTGGATTAAATAAGACATTTTATTCTTGGAGAAAGAGAAGTTAGCTATAACAGTAAAATATTTTATTGTATTGTATGTGTGGGACTGGTTCAGGCTTACAATTGAAATGGCAGCGTTACCTTCTTAGAACATTATCTTGAACTATTGTCTGTTTCCAAAAAAATTTCCTAAAGAGTTTCAGCTTCCTACTAAAGCAGACAAATTCTGAAGCTTAGCCCAATTTTTAAATAAAATTTATAGTGGTTATGGCTGTGGTGAAGCAGTGAAAAACGGGACTCAAGTATTGATTTGGGACTTAGAAGCCAGATAAATAAATCAACTGCACAGTCCTTTCTCTGCCTCTGGTACTTCGATAAAATGTTGTGCCTTGAAGGACCTGATGCGCTGTGGAGGATTTGGCAGTGCGTAGACTGCCTCGCTCAGCCAGCACAGGGTCGCAATTTCCATCGGTGTAAGAAACGGCGCAGTAATTCTACAGCTCTTCACTACAGCGACTGGTGGAGAGTGAACAAGAGGCTTTAATAAGGAATACCGCTTGACTTGGACCTTCTCTTTTTTTAAACATTTTCATGTGTTTTGTTCTTTCTTGCAAGTTACGCAGTAAAGTTTCCATAATGTTCTTTTTTCTATTCATAGCACTGTTATACTCCCAACTTAATTCCCAGTTTCATGTTAGAGGTTCTCTGGATAAAACTGACCTTTACTGAAGTCCTTAGAAATTGATCTGTTTACCTTCCTCATCAGTTTCACCCCTTTACATCCCTCAGCATTTAATTATTTTTCCTACAAAGACTTACTGTGGCTCAGGTTTTCTTGTGAACAGTCACACTGAAGTCAGCAGGAAGTAGTGGAAAGAGTCAAGACATGCAACAAGACAGGGCTTTGGTTGCTTGTGAAAATGGGGGACACATACTTTAGTCATGAGGAACTTCTTTTAAAAGATAGTTGTACTCAGGTGAAGTACAGCATATTAACTTCTAATGTAAAATAATGTTTTTCTTTTTTAAAGCAAATGCAGTAACAGTGTAAGCACTTGTTTTGCCTTTTTATTTATTGTGCACCCAGAGTCTTACCATGACTTTGCAGGGTTTGTGCCACTGCGTTTGTCAACTAGTGTCCCATTGTTTCTTTAATAATGAAAATAATAATATAATGACTATAAACAACTTGTTTTTTGAAATTGTATTAATTGATCAATGTTGATTTTTCTAGATAAAAATTCTTCAAAATAAATACAGTTTTACATGGAAATGATTGATTTTGGTGGAGGAGGTGGGAAACACTGGTAGTGTCCAGAGATAGGGATGTTTTTCTTTGTGTCCTGGACTATACTAGCCTGGGTGGTGTGTGTATGGTTCTGTGCTATTTAAGATTCCTGATATTTTATTTTTTAAATTTTTTTTTAAATTAAACCTATAAAATAAGAAATAAAAAATAAAGGGAATAGGACTATTGATTGGTATATACAAAGAAGAAAGTGTTATTGAGAAGCCTTTTAAATCACTGTATTTTTTTACTTGAATGTTTTATTAAATGGAGTAACTAGTCAAAAAGGACTTTTCATACTTTACTGTGGAGTAAGAGTCACATGGACCAGAAGTCTTAATGTGCAAAGTAAACACATTAAAAAGTTAGATTGGATGACTTCAAACATTTGTTATGGTTCCCATTTAAATGTTAAAAGGCCTTCGTGGCAGGTTTTGTTCAGTGTTTTTTCTTGTAACCCATGGCATAATATTTAAAGGAACTGTGTCAGGTCATATGGACAGTTTACTTGTTTGTAAAATGGCAAAATACTACTGTTCTTCCTCTAGTGTAGCCTGAGGCTCTCTCTCCTTGCTGCTGTATAGAAATGGAATCTTTTGCTTTGCCTGATTTCTTGGCACAGCTCTAATGCGTTTACTAGTCTGGCAATATAGAAATTTATTAAATCTTAAAGTGGTTCAGTAAAATATACATGTGAAGATTTTTCTATTCATGGATTGTTATACAAATCACTGTGTGACAGATATTTATATTTGGTCATTTGATTCTCTCTCTTTTATCCATTCCCTCCTGTGTTGTTTATCCTTATGTGTACATGCCTGTGTGTGTATTTCATGCAAGCAATGTGTAACTTGACGGTAGATGTCTTGAATTCTTACACCAAGGTTCTATTTCAGGGTTTGTTTTCATTCCTGAAGTGCATTTTTGAGACCTTTCACTTCACTGAATATTTTCTGAGAATAAGATGTAATATTTTTTAAAGATGATTATTTAAATAATGCATTAATGCTTTTGTGTACATTCTCTGAAATAAGTTGTATATAAAGTTCCAGTAATTGCTGGCATAGTATCTCTAAACCAATTTTGACACACGGCTTACCATTACAAGAATATTTGGTGTGGAGGGAGAAGAAAACCTCTTTGTGGAAATGCTGAATAAGTAAAGAAATAGGCATCGAGTTGCAGGGATTTTGAAGTGATCGGGAAGGATTATGACAGCATGAATTTAAATTGCAGTTACAGAAGAGGGAGGGGGATTTTTCTTTCTTTATGCTCTAGAAACTATTTTGCTTCTACTAGTTTGTTAAAAAAGTTAAGTAGCAGGCAAAACCATCTTTCTAGAAACTGTCTATGTTGCTGGAAAAGAACAGAATGAGAACTTTTATGTTCCTGACAAAGTTGAGCCTGTTAACTGTTGCGCACAACTCTGTGTAGAATATCCAAAACACTCTTTAAATATACACGTGGTGAAGTTGTGAAAAATTGCTCGTACTTAAGAACTTCTGGCATGAACAATTGAAATGAAATCCTGAAGCCTTTGAGAGTATCTTAAAGCCAGGATAGTTGATTTTTTTTTATATGTATATATTTAGATGCTTAGTTAAAGTTGAATATAGTTATAAAATATAGCTAAATGTTTATTGTTGAGTTCTACCTGGATTTGCAAAATGCATGGTTTTGCTGGCTATATCCACTCCCAGCTAGCTAGCAAGAGAGCTCGCTAATGAAATTTCACTTTCATTTGAACTGACCCATTCATACCTGTTTTTCATCTGTCTTTGTCGTGCCTTTTTGGTTTGACTTTGTTCTCCTTACACCCCAAATTTTTCCTCTCCTTTTTATTATAAACTCGTGGCAGGGCCTGCTTGGTGAACTCATTCTGTTACAACAACAAATCCAGCAGCACGAAGAGGAAGCACGCAGAGCCGCTGGCCAATATAACATGGGCTCTTCCCAGCAGAAGCGAAAGGTGATGGGTTGAGGGACGATATATACTGTATTCTCACTAATCAAATACTTCAGCCTTCTGCATTTGAGCTAGAAAAATCTAACTAATTAAATCATGGGCCCGATAATTATTACTTCATCACAGATGTGTAGTTCTGTTTCAGTTTAACTAAGCACAAGTAGAACAGGTACTTTGTATCACTTGGAAATTGTATGTTCTCTGCCTCCTATAAAAACTGTTATTTAAAATTAATACATTAAAATCGCATTTAAGGAAAGTATGTAAGTAAATGTCAAGTCTGTTTTCTCTGCTGTTGCTTGCTTATGGTAGCTCTGTCTTCTAAGAGTTGTAGCTATTTACAGGCAGTATATCTCTGGGAACGTTTTATCCTGTTTTATACTGTTACAAATCTGAAAATGACAGCCGCTCCTTAGAAGCAATTTTACACAGGCAATTAAATGCTGCTGTTAATAACAGTCTCAACTATGTATTCGTCAAAGGTATTCCTTTGTCTGTTTTCCCTCTTAAAGCACAGTTTGTACTGTGATACGCTGTGGTTGTTGAACATCTGCACATCACTTAATTTAAGCTCTGATAATTTTATTCATTATTATATGGCTGAGATAATTGGAAATGTTTACTAAACTGGTATATTTTCATTGTCTACTCTGTTACCTATAATTTTTAACCACACTGCTTTGTTGGCTGCTTCTGTGCCTCTCCAAAATCTTTCTGATTACTCATATTTTTCAACAGCTTTGGAACTGAGCACTGGATGCAGAACTTAATCTTCTGTACATCTGAACATAACTCCTACAGAAAGAGGAACACAGGGGAATTATACTCCTAGAAGTAGTTGCACAGCTGCAACTATCATGCTTTTTAGTCCGTCAACAGAGGAAATCTCTGTTCTCTGAAACTGCAGTAGCATTCTAAACTTAAATATTTTACTTTCTTGCCATGTTATTTTTTTAAGGTTTAGAGTTACAACCCCTGGTTACTCAAAACTGTTAATCTTCCTATAATTAAAAAAAAAAATGGCAAAGGGCTGTTTTTCCTCATAGTTCATTTTTCAAATTTATTTAGTTAATATTCTGTCTGGATTTAAAATAACACTGATGTGTTCTGTCATCAGTTTTTAATCTAGGCATTGGATAACAAAATATAACAGAAATGCAATTATTTGAGATTATTTTATCTCAATAGGTGTCCTACAAATGTTCTCGCATTCATTTCCTTTAAGATTTGTATTTTAGTGGAAGAGTAAAGATGTTTTCAATGGTCTAAATATTCTCTATTTGACAGTTACTCTTGTTTTTTTAATAAAGGTAACTCCTTCAGCCTCTGTCAGATTGTATGCAGTTTGTATGCAGAGAGCTGAAGTATGGAATAGTAGCTTGAAAGTTATAATAAAATGAAAGAAGATGTTAAAAAACAGTATTTGGTATATAAAAATGTGCAAATTACATTTGTTTCTGTTTGAAATTCTACCTCACTAGTACTTTCTTGCAACTAATTCTACAATTCCCAAGCTGTGAAATAACTAAAGGCTCTCTTTGCAAATGTTACCCTGTCCTCCAAGGCAGGTACTCTGTTTTCTGAGGCTTCAACATGTAACTGCCCTTACATATGAACAGTTTTAATTTAGCATTCAAGTGTGCTACCTGCCTAGTGACAAGGAATGTGTCCTGTTCATCACGCTAATCTTTTTGCTTGAAACAAATCAAAAGAGATGGTTAACCATTTTCCTTAATCTCTTGGTATGACAATATAACTTAAAGATTACAATCATTGATCCAAATTCTCCTTTGAAAGAAGAAACTGTTACCATTATCGAAATAAGTTGTTGCATGCCCTTTTGACAGGGCATAAACTAACCTTTTTATTTTTTAACTGCTTGCCTGTCTGCTAGAGAACAAGATAATTTCATTTCCGTTCTTGGAAGTTCTGTTGCCCAACTTACCTGCACATTTTCCATTTTAATTTAATTACTCAATATTAAATCTGCTTCAGCTGTGAATTGAATAATACTAAGAAACATCTCACAATTAGGTGAGAGTATCAAAAACAAAAATATAGTTGTTTTTTGTTAATTATTTTGCTGGCCTTTTGATAAATATTTAGCAGTACAATTGATTAGTCTTGCATAGCTGCACTCTGCTTGGCTGCTGCTTGTATGCATTTTGTCTGGGCTTTGATAATTTATAATACTGAAAATCCTTGTAGTTCTTCTGTAGACGGTCAGTTTAGAATTATTTGTATCTGGTTATACATACAAAACAAACCAGTTTCAAAGGTACTAAAATTTCAGAGGCACATACTTAGTTTACACAGTGTGTGACAAAGGTTGTTGGAAAGCAGCCACTGTGCAAAATGAGTAAATCTATAAGGAGCTTCTGGTAACCTTAGTAAACAGGTATCTGCATCTTTGTGTGCAGGGATGCTGGATTAAAAATGGCCCCCCAGTTTTCTTTATGGTGGCAATGGGGAAAGAAAGAGGAATCTTGATATACCAACCATGTTGAACTGGATTAAACAAATATTGATGTGCCTATATAGAGATATTTTAAAAGTTGATTTTTTTAATACTATTTTTTGTGAGTAGAAATCATAGATCAGTCACATGTGACTGTTAGTACTTCAGATTGTTATGATAGTTTTTTCTTTTATTGGCAACTTACACATTCTTAGCAATAGTATGAATTACATGTTCAAAATACCATATGTACTACCATTCAAAGCACACCTGAACCAAATGCTGAAGCACATACATCATTTCAGAGCTGTTTGTTATTTTTGACATAACTTACCTGTCTGTGTTAGAATTAACCACCTAGCGCTGGATAATTCTTTGCTTCAGATCTTGCAACACGTAGCTGCATGCAGTATTTTTGCTCACTGTGCTTAACATATGTGTGCTGCACATACAAGACAGTGCTCATGTGGTCAGAGGTCAGCTGCGTGACCGTGAGCTTCAGAGGTGCGTCAGGGCCCCGCGAGGACTTTGAGCAGCAGCTTACTTAAGAGGAGAGCGCAGGAAAAGTTAAGTGCTTTGAATATCTGCAGCCCATGGAAGCAGTTTGTTTTCCTTTCCTTTATTTTCTTGCTGCTTCTGACTCTCCACACCAGTCTTTCTGCCCCTCTGTTTTTATTTTCCTCTTATGTCTCTGAGGTGTTTAAAGTGTGGGTATACGTAAATGCTTATTCATATATACCACCTCAGGGCTGCACGCATCGAGTTGTCTGTGTGCTATACTAACCCTGTTTCTGATGTGCTTTTGCTATCACTGAACTAATTACAGAAATGAAAAGGAAGTCATTTACAGCACTTCCTCTTTGCTGTTTATGAATAAGAAAATAATTGGATATAGGTGGAAGTGTCAGCTTGGATTGCTTTCTGCGAAGTGCAGGCACAGTCCTGGGTATTACAGCTTTCATAGCTAAACAGTATCAATCACCATGAATAACTGTGGATTTTTTTTTTCTTGTTTAATCTGTAACAACTGATGTGAAATTATAGTAACTACACTGATTTGTGTCTGTGACAGCTGTCCTCTGCATGTCAGATAATATGCTCTTTCCCATACGAAGCTAACCCGAGCTGTAAATGTCTCATGAGCTTTATTTAAATATTGAAGCTTTTACCTGTATCATTCTTTCAGTAATTGTTTAAATTATTTTTTCTAAATTTAATATTTCATGAGTCAACCATTAGATTTTTATATTGTTTGTAAATTATTTCCATCATGAATTTGGATTGCACTGTTTATGCTTTTGTCCTTGTGTTATTAAAAAGGGATTGTTTTGAACAACTGTTTATTACATCTTGATGAACCTATTCTAAGAATGGCTCTGAATGTCTGATCTTATTACCTTTATGCCTTGGATTCAAAATGTTTCATATTATGATATCCTAACTTTTCTAGTTTTTCATGTAATTTAAATAATTTTAAAATAACCCTTCAAGACTGTCCTGACTAACTACAATTTATGAAGTTGCACATGCATGTTTAGGATTGTAATTGCAAAAAACAAATATGAAAAGAGTCCCCTCGAAGATTCAGAAATAGTGAATATTCACCTGAAAGTAGTTTCTGTAGCAAGCAGATGTTTTAGTGATTGTATCTGATTCAGGTTGTGCTAATTCAGGAAGTGAACGTCTGAGATCCTGAGAGTGTGACCACTGAAATTGCATTTAGGACAGGGGCCAGAAAACTCTGAGCACCATTTAAAGTTTGCTTTTTCCCTAAGCCCACTTTTCTAGTATTAAGTCTTGAAGGGTTAATTTTTGGAATTGCATGTACTGGAATTCAGACTTTTTTTAAATGTGATCTTCCTTTTGCAGATGGAACTTTCCATCAGCATTAAATCTCAAATGCTAATTGAAGATTTTTACTTGCTTTAAAATGCATGTAAAGTGAATTTTCTCATGTGGAATGCAGCTTTCACTTTGTGATTTGGTTGCTTGCAGTGGGTAAACTAAACAATGTGTTAGTAGCCATGACTCTTTTTCTTTGTAGGTTTCTGACAAAGAGAAGATTGATCAACTTCAAGAAGAACTTTTACGCACTCAGGTAACTTCTGAGAGAGATTCTGGTAGAGATTTAAGTGCAGCACACTCAGATTTGCTAGGTGAAATCACACTTGAAATGTAAGATATTTGGTAAAAATGCAGTGCTGGTTTCGATCTTTGAGTTTATCAATTCAGAATTGACCGTGTTGGCACAGTCCAGAGGTCAGTGTAGTCTGTTTTTTCTCTGACAGTGACTGACAGAATGCAAGAGAGGAGTGTAAGAACAAGACAAATGTGTAATCGTACTTCCCCAGAATACCTTCCTTGCCGTCAATGCTTTATATTTCTGAAACAAAGTTAGCCCAAGAGTACAATGGTGATTATTCCAGTTTTTAACTTGTTACACATGCTAACATTAGGCCTAACATTCTACAGTTCTCTGTTATAAATTCAGTGGCACTACATATGTCTGTGCTATCTTGTATGTTTAAATGGCACATTTGTTGCAGGAAGGCAATTGGTTTACTTACTGAATTACAGTTTAATCCCTTAATCTAGGGAACATCGTTTCTAGTAAAGTAAATAAGCCTTTTAAGTGCATTTGTTGACCAGACATCAGCGGTCCAAGAGGAAAAACAGACATCATATGGGATATGTGGGGTGAGACATTCAAATTATAGGACAGGGGCATTCAGGAGAACCAAAGTGTCTTTTTTTGTTTTCTTGCATTGAGAAAAATAATTGCAGTTACAATGCTAGAGTTGTATATATGCCATGCAGTGTTGGTGCTGTTCAGAGCAAAAAGAATCAGAAAGCAAAAATTTGAACAATAATGACAGCTATTGGTCACAGAACCCAAGCTGCTTCCAATTCCTGAATGTTTTCCATCTAGCTCAGTTGTAGTTTTATGTAGTCTGAGAAGGTGTGCTTTTGCAAGTGAAATCCTATTTTTAGTATTTCCTGTTATTACTTCTGTCAAAGAGAAACCAGCTTCATTAGCTGGCAGAAAAGGAAAAGATCTGCAGAGAACAGCTTTAGGATCACTGCTTTTCAAACTGGCCTTTTAAAAAATGCATGGCCTAACTTCAGAGGACCTAGGAGCTCAGTAAGAGACATTTGGAAAGCCCATTTTTTAATATGAATTTCTGTATATAGTGAATATATACATGTTACTTTTCCCCCCTATATATACTTACAACCTGACAAGGTTAAAATAGTAGTAAATCTAGTATCTTCTATCAAGGATGCAAGTGTATATAAACATAAATTATTAAAGATCAAAGTCACGAAAATGAAATCATTTTCATGATCTCTGAAATTTGGTCTTGCACTCAGTAGCTAATTTAAGAATTCCCTGCATGAGCTCAACCGAGGAGCATTTCCAGCCCTCCTGAGGGGTGGCTTTCGTAACACTGGGCAGTACAGTGTGCAGCTGCAGATCTGGTTTGCAAAGAAATATTTCATCCCTTAGGTGGTGCTTACAGAGCAGGAACCACAATTCCTCAGCTACAAGATTTATAGGTCTTGGTTAGACAGCAACACTTTTTCCCCCTAGGTGTGTTGCCTTACAACAAACTTGTAATGGTTTCATGTATTATACCTCAATGGGGCTTTTCAGTGCGAGTGTGGTATAAGGTGAGACTCCTTCCTGTCTCATTAATTGACTTGAACTTCACCAAATCTCATTACAACAAAGTTTTAATCTCCTTATTTAGCAAGGCAGAACTATTGATTTTTAATCTAGACTTTTTTCAGGATTGATGCATATTAGTCATCAGTCATTACTTTGGTTTCCTTGCTTCCTTTTCTTAAGGTAATGTACAATTGATCTTTTGTTGTATCTGTAGGCTTCTAAATTGATTGGCTCTTTGGCTCAGCCACATTGTTTTGATATTGGATTTGTAACCTCTTCGTGTATTTGCTAGTTTCGAAAGCATTTATTACTTACCTTTATTTATAACAGCTTGCAGATTCATTTGTTCTTAAAAGTACGTTCAGGCCAAATACATTTCCACATCATAGCAAACAGTTTTAAGAGTAGGTGTGAAAACTGTGTTCATGTCTCATCTTCAATGGACAGTGAAAATCTCCTGAACAGGACTAAGCTGGTACAATTGTTTCTTGAACTGAGGTTGTATACTGAAGAAAGGGTCTAAACTAGGCTTGCAAATTCACATTAAGCCCTGTGATCTTTTCGATTGAACAGACAGTTCCCTCTGTCACTAATTTCTGTCTGACAGCATATGTGTAGCTTCTTTGAAAATAATCCTTATTTATGATGCCTAAAAATTGATTTATAGAAGTTTGAACATTGTGGTCTTACTAAAACTTCTGTGTTGCCGAAAAAATATTGTGACAGTCTTCTCTTGATGGCATGGTATTTTTAATGAACTGTAGTGATCACGCTCTTTCACGGGCACCCCCTTGCCGTGGGGAAAGAGCTTGCGTGCCCTTGCGAAGTTGAGAGCTATGCTGGTGGTGGCATATGCCTCCGGTAGGGTCTCCCAAGCCAGACAGGTCTCAACTGAAGGGTCAGACAAAGTGTGTCCACGGGCAGGATGGGCTCACTAGCCTTCGGGCAACCATCCTAGGAGAAGGACAACTCTAACTCCAAACCCGGGCAGATGGAGCTCGTTTAGCCCTGTAAGGCCATCCATCTAAGAGAAGGATACTCTAACCAAACCTACGACCTGAGGACTTCGCTGTCACTGTCCAAGCTCGCTAGGCCCTGGCAGATGAACCTCAGGTGTAAAGGGTGGGGCCAGTCTCGCGCACGCTGCGCCTCACCTAAAAAAATCCACCGCGCAGGCTTGAAGGGTGTACTCACGTTTAAAGCCCTGTAGCGACAGGCAAGGGACAAAACGGCAATACCACCCAAGGAGACCCTCCGGTGTGCTCTTTGCAGCCGGTCTTGCCTATCCCGCATTGGCCTTTTCAGCCATCAGCGCGCTTGCAATAAGCGTGGGCAAAGCCCTTCCCAAATCTTCGTCCGCGAAGCCAAGCCATGATGATGAGTGATCACGAATGTTTCTATATCTTAGAAAGATTTGCCTAAAGGATAAAATACTTTTTATAGGTAAAACTTTGCTCATGTGAGTGTACTGTTTCTGTAATTTACAAGAGTTTGTTTGTATCACTGTTTTGTAGCTCAAATACCAAAGAATGCTTGAGCGATTAGAGAAGGAAAACAAAGAATTGAGAAAATTGGTACTGCAAAGAGATGACAAGGGAATTCATCAGAGGAAGTTAAAGGTATTTACGTGTTGCAAATCGGCATAGAAATATAATTGTGCTATATTTTCCATGATACTATTCTAAATTGTGTTCCTTAATTCATATATTAACTTCTAACATTTGTTATAAGATATCTATACTAACTTTTTAACATATTAAAGCTCTTATACATCTGTTTTTTTAAACTATATAACTTTTTGGAAATAGCTTTAGTTGAAGAGCACAAAGGGGTTACCAGGTTTAACTAAATACCTTACCTAAGTAAGCGAGAAATGCGGATTGGGTTTTATGATGTAGCTTCACTGTATTTGCTAATAAACATGCTTCTAACTCTTCTTACACATAAAGTCTGATACCTTTGTGCTTTGTCGTGGGTCTTAAGGAGTTGGGTAGAATATAGTTACGGGGTCAGGAAACAACAGCCCTGTGTAAATCCAGGGAGATTGAACTGATTGTGCTTTTACTTTTGTCTGACGACATCCTGAGCGTTCTAAAAATGGACGTTTTCTGCCTCCTCTGCATCATTTGCTGACTAATATGCACCTTCCCCTTTCCTCTGGGAACTGGAAGATAAGGAGTTCTTATTTTACAGAATGAGATGGATACCTCTATACCCTTGTTAATGCTTACTGTTCCTCAGGCTGAACTTGGAAACTGTGAAATCTGAGTGCTGTTCTCTTATGCTCTGCGTAAGAGCTCTCATTTTGCTCCTTTAGCACGATGCATCTGCAGCATTTTCATCCACAAAAGGCAATGCATGACTTTGTGTGGTATTGTACTTCATAAAACAGAAATTCGTGCTGCAGTACAGACGGCTTAGGTTTCAAACCATCAGGAGAGATTAAACACATTTTTACAGATACATTTACATAATATACAGATGAAGTAGTCTGAAACCCAATCTTTGTTCTGTTAATTGCCTGTTTTCTCTCTGTATTTTTTTTTAGAAGTCCTTGATTGATATGTATTCTGAAGTACTTGACATCCTGTCTGATTATGATGCCAGTTATAACACTCAAGATCACCTACCTCGAGTAAGTAGAAAAAAAAAAATACAAGGTTTTTTTTTTTACTGAAACACCAGTTTTTATAATTGAATAGAACATTTAATTATATTCCAGAAAAATCCAGAGCTAGTGCTACGCTATTTTCTTGTAACTTCAGGATTTTTGCTTAAGACATGTTCTCCAGTTTAAATGCAACAAGGTAATTTGAGAATAACCAATGTGACTATGTTAAGTCTGTCTTGGCTCATAGATAAAACCCTATCTAGATACAGATAGTGCTGCTGTGCTCAGCCTTTCATTTTAAATGGTTTTAGTCAGGACACTCCAGCTTTCTCAGCATTGTAAAATGCCTGTTGTTTCCCAGTGTGTACCAGTGGAACTGAGAAGGTAAGGTGCCCTGGCTAACTCCCCACAGTAGTGCTGCTGTTGGAGGGGCATTCATGAGAAGGGGTTTCAGTAGCCTGACTGCTGGTATAGAGAGAGTCCTGGAGAGCCAGGAATGCTTCCTGCTTGCACAACCACCTGTACCACTGGTGGCTTCTATAGGAGCGTGGTAAGATGGGGAGATGACAGCAACTACATCAGAATTCAGCCTTCTCCAGGCAGAAGCAGCATCTACCAGAGGAGTACTCCTGCTTGAAAGGATTTTGTAGGAGGGAACTGCATGCCACAAGAACAGCAAGCCTTTCCTCTCTTCATTAGCTGGCCTGACATGTTAGGTCCGTAGGTCCATGTGGATTGTGCTGTCTTAACCACAAGTCAATTTTTTTGCATGACTAAAAGTTAGTATTTGTTCAAGGATTCCCTATTTAAAGCAGTGCATTTATTGTCAAACATAATAGAGCCAGTGTTGATAGATTAGTCAACTTTTGTCTAAGCTTCCAAAATGTTCTGCTGAAAGCCAATGACTGTTCAAACTTTCACTTCAGGTGGTGGTGGTTGGAGATCAAAGTGCAGGAAAAACCAGTGTGTTAGAAATGATTGCCCAAGCCCGCATATTCCCTCGAGGGTCTGGGGAGATGATGACACGTTCCCCTGTTAAGGTAAGAAACATCATCATCTGAATCGGCATTTGCCATATTGTTCTGCCTCTGGTTATGCCATTAGTTGAAGTCTACGTGAACATTCGTTTATCAGAGGGCCTCTAAGGAAGTGAGTTGTCACAGTCAATGACCACACTTCTGCAGGCCTGTGTATGATCCCTATGTATGAAAGTAGTAATTCCTACTGTAGGTAATCCTGGGCTAAATAAGCATCACATACAGTTGTATGTCTACAGTGGGACGTGCACGTGTGCTACGTACTTCTCATGTTTCTCTGTGCATATTTACCATACATTCTCATATAAGGCTTTTACCATTTAGGTAACCCTTAGTGAAGGTCCCCACCATGTGGCTTTATTCAAAGACAGCTCTCGGGAGTTTGATCTGACCAAGGAAGAGGATGTGAGTATAAAGAAGTGACTGGAAGTTAATGTGACTTTTATTAATTCTCTGAACAATTTTCTGTGTTTGTGAGCTGTTAGCATCTGTTTAGTTGGAGTGCAATATGTTTAGTAGGGCAAAGCATTATATTAGTTATTAGATTATCTCTTAGTGTTGTTCTTGGCTAGCGCTACACTTGGATAAAATGTGAGAGGAGTTCTTGTGGCAAGACATCTTTTGGAGTATGCAGGGGTCTGTCATTCAGTGCCCCATTTACCAGACTCAGTTATTCAGCATGCATTTGTAAACATAGATCTTAATCTCTAAGTATATTTGGTATTTATATTTGATATTTTTTTTTCTCAAAACAGCTTGCAGCTTTGAGAAATGAAATAGAAATCAGAATGAGAAATAGTGTGAAGGAAGGGTGCACTGTAAGCACTGAGGTAAGACTGGTCAAATATTAAGTGGCAAGTATCTGTAGATGTATATCTTTTGTAAGTATTCTTCAAATAGGAGACTGCAGTGAATCCAGTTTGTGTATACTTAATATTTTGCACTGTACAAAGTGTATTTGGACTGTGAAAATCAGTTTTATATCAGAATTACATGCACATAGAATTGAACTTCCTATTTAAACATACAGACTGTTGCTGGTTCAGAGCATATCTGTGTGTAAATAGGCATTTATATAATTACATGTGTTTGTGTATGTAGTCACATAGTAAGTAACTGTGCGTATAAACCTTTAATTTCAATTTTGCTTCACAGACCATCTCCTTAAGTGTGAAAGGTCCTGGTTTGCAGAGAATGGTATTGGTTGATTTACCTGGAGTCATTAGTGTAAGTATGCAATAAATAAATTTAAAAATCTTTGAGACATGTAACTGAGGTAGTGTTATTGGGGAGAACATTCTGTTCTTTTTCTTTTTTACATCTTCCTGTTTTCTTTTTTCCTTTAAATATGTATCTCCATATACATATTAAAGACTGTGACATCAGGTATGGCTCCAGATACGAAGGAAACTATCTTTAGCATCAGCAAGGCCTACATGCAGAATCCTAATGCCATCATCCTTTGTATCCAAGGTAATAAGAGTCGAGATGGTTATCCAACTGGCAGGATACTTTTATTTTTTTAATCATGATTCGTATGTCAACTGGGGACTCTCCTGATTTTTTTTCCATTTGTGGTCATTTGTGTAATGTACAGAACAGCATGCTATGGAATGTCTATAAATTAAGACACCTTTGGTATCCATGACAAAAAGCAACTTTTTGAGAGTTTGTTATCATTAAAAAATGGTGGTGATAATGAAATTCAGGATTTCTTCAAAAGTGCTTTTGGAGGCAACAGACAATAATAGGGTTTAATATTTTGAGAAAGCTGGAAGTTATTCAAAACTTATACAATTGCAACAAACTAATTTTTTTTTTTTTGATACTGGGAACGAAGCAAATCTTCACTGTGTGTACCCAAAAATTGAACATAAGTGTAATTTTACTGTTTTTAAGTTGTAACTTGAAACTTATGTGATGCCTGCTATATCTTCAGGACTGCATGTTAGATTACACAGTCTCTAAAACATACCTTTGTTTTTGTTCATTTTAGATGGATCAGTGGATGCAGAACGGAGTATTGTCACAGACTTAGTCAGCCAAATGGATCCTCAAGGAAAAAGGACAATTTTTGTGTTGACTAAAGTTGATCTTGCTGAGAAAAATGTGGCTAGCCCAAACAGGGTGAGTTGAAACTATTTTTCTCATATTGTGATGGCTAAAGTAACACATGGAAAAATACCTGAGATGCTATCAGAAGTATTAGACCTCACCTACCCATTCTAGATGTCTTTGAGGGCTTATTTCTGTATTCAGTGTGATTTTATTTTTTTTTATTGGTGGTTCTTGTTTTAATCTCTCTTGTCTTGCTTTTTGTGATCAGCTACGTGATTTTAGTCGTAACTTGACTACAGCTTGTAATTCCTTTCATGCAGGTGACCTGACCAAGTTCCATTTCCTGAAGCAGCTTTAGGATATTCTGAGATAGACTTTTTCACTTTATTTTGTATTTTTCTGTGTTACGCCTTATTTGTTTTATACCTTTTTCTTCCTTTAAAATATCAGTAGAACTCAGTCCCATGACAAACTGCTTCTTATAGTAGTCCATGCACAGATACAACTAGATTTGTCTCTAAAATTGCGCTGAAGGAAAGAATGTCTGTTCAAAGTTAACTTTTTTTAAATCCTTTATTTTCACAGATCCAGCAAATAATTGAAGGCAAACTCTTTCCAATGAAAGCTTTGGGTTATTTTGCAGTTGTTACTGGAAAAGGTAAAGAGAGCTCTGGCTCTGCTTAATTCCTTTATGACAGCAGAGAAAACTGTCTAAATGGAACTGTTGCAGCACTCTTTTTTTTTTTTTTTTCTCCAGGAAACAGCAGTGAAAGCATTGAATCTATTAAAGAATATGAAGAGGAATTTTTTCAAAATTCAAAGCTGTTAAAGTATGTTGCTCTTTATTCCTTTTACTAAAACGAGCCTGTGTTGGTAAATGCTAGCATCAGTTTTTCTTGTTGAACTTAAAAGGACTGCTGTTCAGAAACACTATTTGAGTTTTAATCTGCTTAGATTAAGCATCTTGTTGAGGTGACCAAGTTAGCCTTGTTTCCTAATGCTTGCTGTGAGTCAGTGGAGAGAGATGTGCATCTTAAAAAAAAAAAAAGACAGCAATTGATTGTAGTTCTTAGCCTCTCTGCAGAGGTTTCTGGGTCACTTCATTGGCTCCAGAAGATGTAAGTTCCCAGCCTGTGTCTAGGCACTTGATACAGCTGGGAGGAGTGAATCCAGCCCAGGTATGAGCTGTAGTGCCTCTCAATATCAGTTGTCTTGATGTGACAACAATGTGGTGTTCAAAGGGTTGGTTTGCGTGGTCTGCTCAAAGTTCATTGATCAGAGTTTTGATTTCTCAGACTTGTATTTCTCGGGAAAGTAAGCTGCATGGTATTGGGGACTGCAACACCTGCACTGCAATCCCTAAAATAAAAATTTATTTTGGGTTGAGAGGGTGCTGGTGTTTTTTCCCCTCACTTTGGTGATTATCTGCATTGAATATTTTGGACGAAGAAACTGGAATTTGGGTTAGGTTAACATGTTATTCTCTGCTATAAAAAGTAAAGCTTTATTCTTGCGAGGAGAAAATGGGTGCCAAAAGCACGGATATGCATAGAATTTCCTCTAGGTGTCTTTCTTCCCAGGACATGTATGCTGAAGGCACACCAGGTAACAACAAAGAATTTAAGTCTTGCAGTGTCAGACTGCTTTTGGAAAATGGTGAGAGAGTCTGTGGAGCAGCAAGCAGATGCTTTCAAAGGTAAACATCTTTTCAAAAACCAAGTGAAATAGCAGCTTGCTGTTCAAAAGTTAGTACTTCCACATATAATACTGTTTTGCCAGCATACTTGGGCAGTTGCATTTTATATGTTTTATATGACCACCATTTCTGATTAATTGCTAATCACTCCAGTTATTCCTTACAAAACACATGAAGAAATAATTCATGGTGTGAAGGACCCACTTGCTCTAAAAGCCAAAGTAGTAAATAAGTATGAAGAAAAAAATTCAGGTTTTTTTGTGGTCAAAACACAGTTGTTCCACTGGAAAAAGATACCATCTGATCAGCCAGGACAGGACTGACATGTACAGAGCTGGATACTGAATGGCTCTCTCTTCACTACATTTTTTCAATGCATGAATCCTGCAATTTGCAGACAGAATATCTGAGCATGCACAGCAGAAATCTTTGCTCATTTGCAGAGGCACTTAAAGTTCTTGGAGGGCTTGTCAGAGGCAAGATTTGTGGCAATTTCAGGAGCTGCTAAACATTTAAGATAGCCATGAAGTGCATATAGACAATTAAAAATATTAAGGCCTTGTTTCTGATTTTTGCAGCCACACGTTTCAATCTTGAGACTGAATGGAAGAATAATTACCCCCGATTGCGAGAGCTTGACAGGGTAAATTCCGCTACTGCTTTAATCTCTCTGCTACAAACTGTTGAAGATTATAGATTAAAACTTATGTCATTTAATCTAATTTGTAAAGATTTCTCAAAGTTAACAAAGTAATGACATTTTAAAATGTGAGGACAGCATAAATTATTCTAGGGAAAGGAAATACTTAGCTCTCTTATGAAATAATGTGCTTCAAAATTGTGATACTTGAGCGCTTAACAAGTCCTTCATTCTTCTGGGATAGCGTTACCTGACCTCAGCTGCCCGCAGGAATAGATCAGTGTTTCTTTGTGATCATGACAGAACTGGCAATGAGAAGATACATTCCCTGGTTTTTCAGACACAGAGTAACAAAACAATTATGATCCCATTCTCTAATTCTTTTATAGAGATCCTGAATATTCACATGCCATGCGTGGCCAGAGGCATGCAAGAGATGGGTGGGAAGATGTGTGGAAGATGTGGGGTAGCTTATGACAGGCACATATATTGTCCAGAACATGACCAGAAAATATCATTTTAGGCTTAAAGGCTGTAAGAAAAAGGTGTTGGTTTTTTACCTTTTGCATGGAAATATGATCAAACTATACTTAATCTTATTATTTCATATCTTTTCTTTTGCATAGAATGAACTGTTTGAAAAAGCAAAGAATGAGATTCTTGATGAAGTCATAAGTTTGACTCAGGTCACACCAAAGCACTGGTATGGTAACTTTTTTTCCTCTGTGCGCTTTTTTTAATTAACTAGAAGAAGTTTGCTTTTAAAATATAAAGAGTTTTAGTAAACAGAATTCTCATATATAAATAAGGAACTGTCTTCCTTAGGACAATGTATTATGTCCTTTGTCCCTGTGGAAGTAGTCTGCATGTCTTTATTATTCTGAATCAGCAAATACTTGTATAATCCATCAACAAAAATTACAGATGTCGGGTTTTGTTTTGTTATTTTTTTTATAATGAACAATATATATTCCCCAAAAATGTAAAGGAATAGTTATAACAAAGATGTTCTCAGATGTTAATTTGAAGTATGAATCAGTAATTCCTCTTAACTTGATGTTTGGATATTACTGTGCATATCAAAATGTTATGTATGACCTTGGAAAAAAGTTTTGTATCTCTATGACTCAGCTATTTGGAAGTTGAAACACTATGTAATTCCTGGCAGTAAGAAAATCTGATCTGAATGTTTGAGAGTTTCATCCTACACGTGGATCTCCTTGGTAGCCTCAATCAAATAGCACCGTATTATGCTACCCTACTTTTTTGTAAGGCAGGTGTAGGTGTGAGAGAGAGCAAGCTTAGCCTGAGTATTTTAACAGTGTAGTATCACTGCATAGTAAAGCCACTCTACCTGCAGGCCGAGAGGAGAATACCCGAGGTCAAGGATTACTTTGACAGCCTGTACCACGACTGAGACCCACAAAAAAAATGTCTTTAATGCCTATGCCCTCAGCGACCTGAATTGAACTGTTACTTGGTCATAGATTAAAAAATGAAATAAAATGTCTAACTCTTAACAACATTAAAATAGTTCTGGGCGTGTGGATGTGATCAGAGGAAGTGTTGTAGACAGCTTGTGAATATGAAGCTCTAGTCCAAATGTGATGCAGCTTTGCCATTTTGCTGCCGTTTGCTGTGTGATAGTAGCTGAGGTATCCTGGCCCATGTCTCGTCTGCTTCGTTTCGTGTTGTGGATCAGGTGCATGCATTTCTTTTGGAAGTTAAAATGTCATGGTGATTCTAGTTTTATAACACTTAATAACATAAAGTAGAACTGGAAACTGAAGTAATGAAAAAAAGCTTCTGTTAGCCATTATATGCAGCAGTGCATTTGAATGCAAATGTTTCTATCCTGTTAAATTTTCGATGCCTTCCAATTAAGTTTGATTGGATTAAGCAAATCAGAAGTGTATTTTTATTGACACATCAGTAACGAAGGAATAAGATTGCATTTGTTGTTAATCAGAGGACTGCTCTTCTCCTACAGTGCATTTGTAAGTGGTAAAATGCATAACAGTCTGTCTCCAGCATGTCCTGTACGTGAAATTAGTTAGCTACATCCCCAGTTCTTTTAAGGATGATCAAGAATGACTAATAATTGATCTTTCTTTGAACACTATCCAAATCATCCTATTTTTAACAAAGTTTTTAAGAAAAACATTTTTTACTGGTGGCAATACTAATTTTTATTCATAGTGCTTTATAAATGCTTGAGTTACTTTTAATTTTATATAAATACTTTTACTACCCTAACTATCCTAAAGACTCTTCCAACAGTAGAAAAATTAGTGGCTTTGATCCCTACTTATACTGGCATGTCGGAAGGACAGCTTCAAGATTTTTAAAGCTCAAAGAAGGATGATTTAAACACAAAAGAGAAATTTTCAATTATGCCATTGTTGAAATAGGGGGAGGAGTGATATTTATGGGAAGTTCTTCTATCTTTGCCCATGGATGTCCCAGTTAGAATGTGGGCATTATCAGGGATGAGGCTTGTGTCCTGAACTTAAGCCTTTTTGGAAGAAAAGGGCTTTAGTGAAGCTGATAGTCTTGTACCACCAAAGAAAAGGCAGTTTTTATTCTTTGGCTTTTAGCTCTTACCATTCTACCAAATCTGGCATTCATATGACCTATTGGAAAACTGATTTAGCATGCTGAGCTAGCATAAAATTAACCTGGAAGGGACCCACAAGCTCTACTGGAGACTGCGGCAGGAGCACGACTGCCTCTGTGGGTGCCGGCTGCGTGTTACACTAGCTCAGCTGAGTTGTCTCACTGCAGCTGCAAAGTTTCCTCACTAAGTTTATTGTCATTTGAAAAGGTTAAAGTTAGATTGTTTCCGTGGTTGCTTCTTGAAACCCAACATAAATAGGAAAGTGGTGCTTAATTTTATAGTGACGTGAGGCACATCTGTAAATGAATGTCCATATACATTTTGGTAAAAGGTTGGATTTCTCGTCTTGCTTCATTGTTTATCAAATCTGGGAACAATCCATGAAAATCCCAGATGGAAAACTGCAGCATGTTCTAACAAACAGATCAGAACTCTACAGAAACAAACCCCACATGCTTTTTTGAGAGTGTGGACTTTTTGTCAAATCATTTCAATGTGTTATAGTCTGCCCCCTGTCCTTCCCCCACCTGCCATGCATATGCACACACAGCTCGGCATGGTTACACTGGTGTAATTAAAGGCTGCAAAGAACTGTTGTGCAGAGCAGTGGCAGCCATAAGAGTCGCAGAGAACAACTTCTGAAGCTGTCTGCTGCTGAAAACATTGTGTATTTCTGTCCTTAATTCCAAGCAGATTTTGTTGAAGTTTGTGTCCTGATGTTAAGGAGTATTTCCTGTGTTCTGTAGTCTTGTTTTCTCAGTGTTTCTAACAAATTGAATGCGTATTGTTAGACACTTTTGTAGTTTAAGCCATCATATGTGTTACAACTTCCATTTTAGGGAGGAGATTCTCCAGAAGACTTTATGGGAGAGGGTATCTACTCATGTGATTGAGAATATATACCTTCCTGCAGCACAGACTATGAACTCAGGGACATTTAACACCACTGTGGACATCAAACTGAAGCAGTGGACTGACAAGCAACTGCCTAATAAAGCAGTAGAGGTAAGGATTTCGTTATTTTAAAAAACTGGTTAAAAAAAAATCTGTACAAAACCTGTTGAAATGAAAGCGTAACTCCAGAGAAGTAAGGTGGTGGTTTCACTGCAGTTCTTCTAACCAGCTTACATGTCTGAAAAGGCTAGCAAGGTCTTGATGTTGAGAAACACATACAGCAGGAATGTTGTATTTTAATTTTCTGGTGCATTTTCCCTATTAAAGATCAAAAACCCCTCCTTCTAAAAGGTTAAGCAAACCCTTCAGGCTAGTTATATTCATATTTAATAGATTTATGCAAGTTTAACAGCATTCCACTTGCTACAGTGTAGTGAAGCCAAGTTTAGTGTTGATATTATTAGTAATCAATAAGACGGCAGAGGCCAAGACAGCGACTTACTTTTGTGCTTGTACATTGTTTTCAGACAGTGTGCAAATTTTCATACTTGCAAGAATTGTTATAAATGTTCCTTTACCAGCTGGTGCGTGGTGCAACAGCCCGTTTCAGCAGGCATCGTTCGCTGACTTTCTAGGTGGCATGGGAGACTCTGCAAGAAGAATTTTCCCGTTTCATGACAGAACAAAAAGGAAAGGAGCATGATGATATCTTCGATAAACTAAAACAAGCTGTCAAAGAAGAAACTATTAAACGCCATAAATGGAATGAGAGAGCGGAGGATAGCCTGGTATAATGTAGTGGGTTTTTCTGCATTGTTGACTAAGTGCTGTTGAAATTGTTTTACTGAAGTTGCATATTCAGTATTTTTGCATTCTTTTCATGTGATTATAAAATGATAGGGAGATATGTCCATCTTTCCCTTTCTATATAATGTTTTCATTCTGTGTTTCTCAATTCATTTTATTACCTTTTGTCAATTATTGCCCTAAATAGTGTCTAACAATATTGTTTAGTTGGTTCAGGAAAAAGTCCTCCATAATCCACTGGCTGCCCAAGGACAGCCTGGTCAGAATTGCTGAGCATCAGCTCATCTGTTCTGTTAAGTATAGTCTCATAAAATAACAGCATTTCATTACTATCTTTATAGACTCTCTAATCCAGAGACATTTCATATTATTTGCTGTATTTTTTCCATTACTTATGCTAGGCTATAGAAAAGAGGCAAATTAAAGACACAAGAAAGTATTTTTGTAGTGCTTTGAAAAGGTGCCTCTTGAATAAATCCCGTGTCCCCAGTACATGCTGTGTTTATAGACATCAAAAAGTTAAGAGAATGTCAGGAATATTTTTTTTTTAACTAAGTCCTGACTAAATGCTTTATTGTATGCTAAAATGAGGTTCTGTATTGCAGCGAGTGATCCAGCACAATGCCTTAGAAGATCGGTCCATATCTGATAAACAGCAGTGGGATGCAGCCATTCATTTTATGGAAGAGACACTCCAAAGTCGTCTCAAAGACAGTGAGTTGTGTCATGTATTCCACTCTCATGTGCTTTGTAATCTGGGCCAATTTCTGGATCTAGTTCACTTCACTGCAGTGCAAGCCTTTGCATCAGCACAACTGAGAGAGTGGTGGCTCTTCAGATGAAAGATTTAGCAATATACAGCCTCAAAAGCTAGTACTCGTGCTCTTGCAATGAGCCAACTGAGAGATAAGTAACAGAAATCTGTAGAGTCAAAAACGGTACAAAAACACATGTAGAAGAATAGAATTAATTTGGGAAAAGTAGTTGGTCCATTTATGGTTATCAAGCATAATTAATTTTGATGTAAGTTACAACAAAGTAAGATTATTTTTTTTTAAATGCCTGACTAGGAACCTGGACGTGTGTCTCAGTGGAAGGATATTATGGTTTTTATGTACTTCCTTGAAGTATCTACCAGTCGGTAGTCATTTTTAAATTTTAGTGAAAGACATCAACTGTTGCTTTAAGTAAAAGACATTTGACTTTGTCGTGGTTTAACCCCAGCCGGCATTTGCTCACTCCTCCCCCTGTGCCTGGTGAAGTGGGGAGGAGAATCGAAAACAAGTAAATCTCATGTGTTAAGAATAGTTTAGCAATTGCAATAAAGATAAAAAATAATAATAGTAATAATAGTAATGAAAAGGAAAATAACACAAAGACAGTGGAATAAAACCCAAAGAAGACAAATGATGCACAGTGCAATTGCTCCCTACCTGCTGACCGACACTCAGCCAGTCCCCAGGCAGCAATCTGCTCCTCCTGGTCAGCTACCCAGTTTGTATACTGGGCACGATGTCATTTAGTATGGAGTATTCCTTTGGCTGGTTTGGGTCAGCTGCCCTGGCTGTGTCCTCTCCCTTATGCCCCTTCAGCCTTCTCCCTGGCAGGGCATAAGAACCTGAAAAATCCTTGGCTTAGTGTAAACACTACTTAGCAACAGCTGAAAACATCAGTGTGTTATCAATTTTATTCTCATCCTAAATCCAAAACACAGTACTGTACCAGTGACTAGGAAGAAAATTAACTCTATCGCAGGACACATTCAGTATGGCAAATCTTATGTTCTTAGGCATAAAATGTCCATTCTTGATCTTATACGTAACTTTATAACTATAACTTTGGCTGGTTACATCTATTATTTTGAGTGATACTTAATATCATGTTTCATTCTTTAGCTGAATCTGTTATTGAAGATATGGTGGGTCCAGACTGGAAAAAAAGGTGGTTATACTGGATAAGCCGCTCCAAAGAACAGGTAAAAGGGGAAGAAAAAAAAAAATTTATAGTTCACTACCTTTAGAAAACTTTGATTATTACTCACTAAATTTTCAAAAATACCAACCCTCTTCACACTATTTAGATGATTGGAAAAAGAAAAAAATTTGTAAATACTTTACAGTTACTTTTACTATTCCTTGTTTTACATATTACACCACACATAATTCCATATGCTTTTTTCATATAGCCGGTACATAGTGGTTTATAACTGTTTTCTTTGGATGAGTTACATCTTTACTATTATGCCATTGACCTGAGTATTAAAGTTCTTCCAGAAAAAAATAGATGAAAACAGAGTGGAAACTGGACTATCCTATACTTTCCAAGCATGGGTTTTAAGCAGAAGTCACATGCAGTTTCCTAACATGATCCATTTTGAAATAATTAGTATGTCCATATTAGTCACAGTTGTACCTTCCCATTGACCATTTTCATAATAACCTCTCTCCTCTTTTGCTCGTAGCTTTTGGAAATTTCTTTTGAATTTTAATATCACCGTTCATTCAATGCCCAGTGATGATGGGCTTCTTATGTTACTTTTTCTAGATATTTCTCAAACTGAATCATACTTTAAAGAAGTAAGTAGAGTTTAAAAGAACACAGTAGAAAGTAATTTTTTCAGAGGAAGGAGTTTTACAGTCAACTGTGTGCAGCCAGGTATGGGAGACAGGCAGTGACTTCAATCTATCTGACTTGAGTTTAATGAACAGCAACTTAAAGGTATGAATCTGTGGAGAGTTCTTGCTAGCTATTACACAAAAATTTTGATTCTCAGCAGTGTCACAGACGATATGTGAGTGTGAACCCTGTTAGTGGATGTTCATGGAGGGGAAAGGAGGCTAACACCTATGATTTTTTGTTTTTTTCCACCCTTCTCTTCCTGTTCTGCATTTCTGTGCATAATGAGAAGAAAAGAATATGAAAAATTGACAGTGAATTATCCATTTAAAAATACCTTATTTGAGATGTCTTTGCACAAATATCCTTTTGAGTCACTTAATTGTAATAGTTAATAGCGTCAAAAGTATTTTGTGTTCTGGCTTATTAAGCAGGTGGACTGTTCAATGAGGACATGCTGATATCTGAGTCTATAGTAATTAATTCTAACTAATCATTCTTGTCCTAGAATATTCGTAATGAAACAAAAAATGAACTTGAGAAATTAATCAAATGCAATGAAGAACATGCAGCTTATCTGGCAAATGACGAAGTGACGACTGTGAGAAAGAATCTTGAAGCAAGAGGAATAACAGTGGACCCCTGTCTGGTAAGGTGCAGAATTGTAACAAAACGTATGGAAACCTCCTGTGAACATCGAAATGTTCTTTCTAGATAGCATACAAAAGACTCCAGCTAAATACTGAATTTGTAATCCAGATGTTTCCCAGTAAATCACTAAATAACTGCTTGCACGCAATTCAGACACTTGTGTTGGCTGTCAGACAAATGCAGTACAACGCTTTGGAATCTGTCAGTTCAGACTGAAATCAGAATCTGCTGAGCAGAGTTTCTCACCTGCATGATGACAAGACTTGTTTAAAATGACTGTTCAGATGCTATATAGTGGAATCAAGGCCTTTGTGAGCAAGATACAATAGAAACATATCATGCATTCCTAAACTTTTGGTGGGGTTGTATGTGCAATTTGAAGTTTATAGGTACATTGAGGAGAGGTAAATTTTGTAAAAGTACATGAAAAAAGGCAGTATTGTGTAGAGTGCCCTGAGGGAATACGTTGTATGTTTAAAATGTTCTGGATAATTATTTATCTCATTACAGTGTAAGGCTCTTAACCATTATTAGACCTTTTATCTAATTAAATCTAAGATTTTAAATAAGAATTCAAACAATAAGTAATAGATGTAGATTTCCTTTAACAGTGATTTATTTTCTGCAGTAACTTTGGCTACTTTTTCAACATGAATACATGTTCGTATTCAAAGTAGAAGAGTTATTTACATCCCTGCTGCCCCTTTCCTATATAACATTTACCATAACATTCTGTAAAGGTCGGAGTAGTGATCCACATCATTACATGAGAAGACTGAGTGCAAATTGAGTTTCCTTTCTAGCTAAGCAACTGATTTTCTTAATTTTATATTATGGCCTTTTTTAAGAGCTATATCTGGAGCATAAATAAGCCTAATCAAGAAAAGTTACAAATATTTATTTACATAAGACCCATTAAATATTTCTCTGTTTTAATCTGGTTTAATTGATAAATTAATGGGTACCACTCAAAAACGCATTCTCCATGTTAATGTAAAGATTGCGTCATGCCAAGATCAGAGCAACTTGTCCTGTTTTGTAACACATAATTTAATGTATTTTGGCTGCAGACAATATTTTTAAGCATTCAGTTATGTTACAAGCATGAAAGAGTAGATTTTTAAATTGACAGTCATCTGTAATGTTTGCCAAATGTATCTAACACATTAATCATATCCCAGTTGCAGACAAATTGCTGAGAGAGATTTCAACATATAACTCCAAATTCCACTACTGCTGTCACGTATTATATTTTAAAATTACATGTGATCATTAAACTATGCACGACAGTGAGTGTATGTATTTATTTAGTCAAATTTAAGTTCTGTTTTCCTAGATTAAAGACACATGGCACCAAATTTATAGAAGATATTTCCTGAAGACAGCTTTGAACCACTGCAATCTATGTCGAAGAGGCTTCTATTATTATCAGAGGCATTTTGTGGACTCAGAGGTAAATGGAAGAACCGATATATGCTGGTGTTTTGCCTTAATATTTCCGTCTTGGTTGAAAAACAAAATCTATAAATACTTTAAACTAGCCTAACCTTTCTTTTATATCCTTTACCTTGAGATAGCTGGTGATTTTAGGTATGTTTTACTTGAGGCTTGTCATTAATAAAATGCCATTCTGGTGGTAATTATATAAAATGACCACTAGGTATCAGCCGTGACCTAAACATCTCTTCTTATCAGTATGTATTGAATATACTCTGTAAAGCAGCATTGTACAGCTATTGATACCTTGTTGGTATCCATTTCTCTCACTTTCTCAATGATACTTTTTCACCTCACTGATATGAAAAATTCAGAAAACATTAAGTAAGGGGTTTTTATGGGATAATTATGATAAATGTTAAGAGTTAATACTTGGAACCGTATGTGATCAACAGAAAAAAAAACCCTACAACTATAGAGCTTACAAACAGGTCTTTCAAATGACTTTCCAGTTCTGTAAACCCAAGCTTGTGCCACAAATGACAGTGTGCACTAAGTTGCACAAAAAATATACAGTTTTCTTACCATTATATTTTAAGTCAAAAAAGTTCCTGGAAATGTAGAGCTCCTCACTGTCTGTGGAGTTGTGTTTGTCTTTTTAATGAAGAACAATGATCCCCATGGAGCCAGAAATCTTTACTTCTGTAGAAGTAACTTTGCCTGTAAGAGATAAGAGAGAATGAGATGATAGAGAGCTTCCTCTCTGTGCCACTTGATCTCCTATTCCTGTTACTGTCTTTTTAAGGTGTCCTAATGTGAAGTTAGTGCTCCCTCCTGCCATCCTTGCAGGTGTAGAAACTGTCTCTGTTTTTAACAAGCACAGCCCTTGGCCCAACAGTGTTGTCAGCAGCATTTGTCAGACAGGGAGTCACAACATGGAGTTCAGCTGCTGCCTTTCAGTGTGTTTGCTATGAACAAGTGTGGTGGTTCAGTGAGCATTAGGTTATACTCACCAGCCTGCAAATACCGTGGGCAAATTGTTTTTCTATCATATCCCTTGGTACGGCTCTTCCTATTGAAAATCGTAGATATAAAGGTGATGCGGTGTATGAAATAGGGCTGACACGGTTATGGAAGTATTTTTGGTGTTTTGTTACATACAGCAGTTATTCTGTGGCATTTTTGTGCAAGATCAGGATATATACATGAGTTTACTGTCGCCGCTAAAAGTGTCAAGAGATTCTTGTACATGTAGGGTGTTTGCTGGACATCAGAGGCCTGACAATACAACTTCCCTCGTTTCAGCTCGAATGTAATGACATTGTCCTCTTCTGGCGGATACAGCGAATGCTGGCAATTACAGCAAATACACTGAGGCAGCAGCTTACTAACACTGAAGGTAAGGCTCGTAATGAGTTGAGGTGTTTGAAACAAAGAATTGTTCGGAAGTTTTCTGGTGTTCCTCTAGTTGTGTGCTCCTTTCATGCTTAGCATGGCTGGCTGATTTTTGTGTCCTGGGTAGGTAATTAAAAGATGTAGAGCAAATGGAATTTGACATTCTATTTACATTAAAGGATTTAGTGTAAATAGAATGTCAAATAATTAAGACACTCTCCAGCTTAAAATATTTTCAGCTTACATGATGCCAGTTGTGAATATCTTTTTCCAAGCAGAAAGAATTTCAATAAATAGTCACTATATTATTTTTTTTTCTCAGGTCAATCTGGCTGTAGATTTTAATTTTAAAATGTTCAATACAAAAATAATTCTAATCATTTTTTAAAGCTGTGCAAAGTGTGCCATGTAATATCTAGACAAACTTATACAACAGCACCTTCCTTTTAAAGCATCATTTATGTAGTAGTCAGCTTAGTGCCATGGTAAAACTACTAATAATGACCGTTGAATAGTTTTCAACCTGCTCTTGAAGGTTGAAGTAAAAAGTTTGAACCTTGTCATGTAATGCAAGTTACCCTCCATGGAGAAGCAATTGCCCTTAAATGTAGGAAGCTAGGTCCTGTCTCTTCAAACCACCTACCTCATTTGACAACTGCTGGGCTGAAAACTAGGAAGTTTGATTAGTATGTACCCCTCTAAGTATGAAGGGCAAGGATAGGAGTGTTAAGATGGACATAATACTGCTCTAAAGAGCTTTTGATTCCTCCTAGCCTTGTATATACAGCAACAACCCTCTGTGTGTCATCAATCCTTCAATACCACACTCTGCTGTCATCATTAACTTCTTTTTCCATCATTCACCTGTAATTGACTTGGCCTTGATTAACCTGATGGGGATGATGTTGATAGCAAAAGTTGAACTGTTAAGGAGGAGGCAGCAAGGACACTTACAGTAAAAGATTTGTGGGACACCCAGTCTCAAAGAGGAAACTGCTGGATGTAATGGACAGCAAAGCAGCCTACAGATATTTTTGTCTCTTCCTAAAAAAGTCATCCAATAATAACTTAATTCAGAGAGAAAGTATTCTTTGAAATTTAAACATCTTTCTCGAATAACTTTCTGTCTTAATGGCCCAAACAAAGGGCTTATGAGTTCAGAAGTTCACCTTTTCTCCAACCAGGTTAGTTAGTCTGGTAACATATACTATGCCTCCTACAGACCCTCTCAGAATTTTGTCCTTAGATTCTTTACAGGTGCAAAAGTGTTATCACTCACTTTTTTTTTTTGTTTGGTTTATTCTTTTGGGTTTTTTACAGTAAGGCGCTTGGAGAAGAATGTAAAGGAAGTGCTTGAAGATTTTGCTGAGGACAATGAAAAAAAAGTGAAGCTCCTAACTGGCAAGAGGGTCCAACTTGCAGAGGATCTCAGTAAGTGCCTGCTATGCAGTGTTTTGGAACTAGCTTGAAATGAAGCAAGTTCTGACCACTGTCCTTGAGAACATTTGATGTGATACGGGTTGTTCATGTGCTAGCATTTAATATCACAGAGGGAATTTTTCTTGGATACTGTAAGATCTTACTGATTTGAAGGTGAACATGGGTAGTATAGTGTGAAAAAACAATATAATTTACAACACATGCAAATTCACTGATATATTGCACCAGTATATTGAAAAATATGGTCAAAGTAAAATTGTAAAGTGTGTTCTTGGTTAATCCACACCTCAGAGACCTGTCTCTGGATGATTCAGACTTGACTGTGTGAGGAGGTTTTGATTCCATCTTTTTTAATTATTGGGTGAAATACGCAGCCTTCCCACAGATAATACTAACTTTTAATACAGATGAGCTGGAAACACCCGAGACTTACTGGCCAGCTCACTTTAGACAATGTATACAGAAACAAAACCTGTCAAACATGAAGATCTGCTATGTTGTGCTTATTAAGCTGAGATGACCATTAAATTAAGAAATTTAACATGAGAGAAAATCTACCAGATTTAACATTCCAGAAAGATTACAGTAGATTATTGCTTTGAGTCACCCAGAAACACATCCAATAGGATTTAGACTGACTTTTAGCTGATGGGCCTTGCTCTTGCCACATACATTGCTGGGTTTTTGGCAGCATCCTGTTATTGTTCTGTGCGAGTTTCACTTAAAGCCCAGCTGTACACCTGGACTGGTAGGGGAAGAAACCAGTGCTATGCAAAAGGGAGAAGAAAAAAAAACTTGTGATGAAAAAAGTTCCTGTAGTTATATAAATATCTGTATGTTGACATCACAGGTGACTTTTCTTCTTAGATCTTTATTTTGTGTTTGATGTAGAAACTGATTTTCTCTTAAAATATGATTTTTGGATATTTAATTCTGATTAAATAAGTTCAGTGTTTCAAAGTAGCCTTCAATTGCTGTTGGTTTCCTAAGTATGAATTAGGTGTTCCATTTTTTTCCATCAAAAACATCATATAGAACAAGTATTTTGCTTACAATAAACTCAAAATACAAGGATTTCTTTTTGATAGTGCAGGTTTGGTTCCATTGGAAGTGTAATTATTGGAAGCATTGTTATTAAAATCCAAATCAGTTATGGTGTTTGTTGTCCTTTGGGAAGTGTTGTTATAATACTTTAAAATTGGGAGTAGGGGTTTCAGTGAATCCAGGGCAAACTGTCTGGTTTTTCTTGACTGGTCTCTGAAACAGCTGGTGCGACTATGTAACTTTTATGATAGCCTCATAATTCTCTCCAAACATCCTGTGTTGCTTTTGAAACCCTGTATCAACCTTCCTGTAGCCATTCTTTTAGAGTGGGTGGAATATGTTTTACAAAATAAGGCTTTTTCCTCTCTCTGTATATATTGAGGTAAAACTAGTGGCAGCCTGCATAGTGGAACACAGATACTTAATGAGGGGGTTATCTCTTTCATTAGTGAGCAGTGCTGCCTGCTTTGAGGCTGGGTGTTATATTTTTTCCTGAGCAAATACTAGTATAGAGTGAAACTTGGTGATTTGACTATCCTTAAATATTCCATGAGTCAAAACAAAGTAAAGGAGCACTAGGAAATACATGATGTTTGAGTTAATCTGCCTGTACCTTGCACTGAAATCAACTTGGGATTTTTGCGTTGTCGATTTTTGTTTCGCACCAGCATCAGGAATAACATCCCATTTCAACGCAGTGACAGTTGAGGTCGTAACTTTGTAAACTAAGAGTAGACGTGTAAGAGCAGCCTGTCTGTGTGTTTATAATTCTAGGTATCAGTGTATTAGTATATATGCTTCAAGTTTGTAGTATGCATTTCATAAATTACCGTGCAGTGAAAACACTGTCACTGCACCATATTTCTTCAGCTTCAGGAGGTCACAGATCCCACAAGCGTTATTCAAAGGAAATAATTTTTATTCAGTAAAAGACAATGTATGACGACATGTTCTCTTTTATTGTACAACTGGGAAGACTGTAGAACTACCACTGCTTGGCCCTGTAGTCAAATCAGCAATGTTCTCTCTACTTTCTGCATGCTTTTATTGCTAAGTGGTTGTAATTTTTATGGGCAAATGACAGGAAAAAGGAGGGTTTTTTTCTCCTTCTCCTAGTGAATAGAGTGCTGTTCTGTGGTACAGGGTTTTTTATACTCCTGAGACAGACTTTGATAGCGTAGAGCATTGAACTCTCAGATAGCTATACAAGTAATTTCCTTCTACAGCATTTAGTGATGATCAGGACTCTACGGAAAAAAACCCCTGACTCCCACAGCACATATTCATAAAGTATTTGTATTTTAATGAGGGATGGAATGGAAGGGATCTCCTGAATCCTGAAGTCCAGTATTTCTCTGTTCCAGGCAGCTGTGTTTATATAATCTAGCTCATTCACCTATCTCGAGCTCCATCTTTAAAGCAGTTAACTTGTTGGGACTCACTGTTCATACTAAAGACATGTTCCAGGATGTCATTCTCTGATGGTTACAAATGGTTTTTTAATTTCCAGTCTAAATTTGTAAATACAAGGCTGGGATTCATTTCCTGATTGGAAACTGTATTTGCAAATCTAAATTATTTATATACCTGAGGCTGGGACGCTTCCTCTTGATGCTGATGATATGGTGACACTGTCTCACTTCTATTACAGGAGTATTTTAATGCTGAAGCACTGGAAGTGTTTTATTGTTTGTTCAGTATACTGAATAATGTCAAACTGTTTCTAACATGGGTGACCCAGCCTCTTAATGAGAGCTCATGGAAGACTCAAAACTTATTTGAGCAGGTTTTTTTTATCTGTATTCTACAGCTTTGAATGTATTTTAACCCTGTATAGGAATGTTCCTTGATGACCGTTAGGCCCTGAGTCTTGCTGCTTCTCAGTGTTTACTTCTCAGGTGTTATTTTAGATATTTCAGAGTGTAAAGAGATCTTTTGAATGGTCTCTAACAAATTACATATTTTATAAAGTGCTGAAGGTTACTTTTTCTTCAAAAAAAGGCTTTAAATGTAATGTAAATGTACTCCTTATCCTAAGTATCATCATGATACTTGTAGCAGTGAACACTTACTAAGTTTGTGGAAATAAAGAGGGCCTAGGACTAGAGACCATCTGGAAGAAAGGATTATAAGATACAAAAAAGGGGCAGAACAGAAGATGAATAGTTGAATCAGGAAAAGTTGCTTTAAAAATGTCCTAATTTACACTCAATTGGTAAGAATACCTGTACTGAAAGAGCCCCATCCTCATTATATCCCTGTGTCCTATCCCTGGCAATGAGCAGGTGTGAGAACAGTGTAGGAACAGGTTAAGCATTCAGTAGTACCTGCCTGCTATGCTCTCTCAGCATCTGTGATTCTCTGGTTCCAAGATTTCCTAATCCTGAGGTAATATCTTTGTGATTAATAGCCATTCATGGATTTTTTTTTCTCCCTCCTGTGAATTTCTCTAATTGGTTTTTGAACTCATGTAAACTTTGGCATCTGCAACATCCTGTGGCAATTAGTTCCAGAGTGTAACTACACATTGTGTGAAAAAGTACTTCCTTTTGTTTGTTTTTGAGCCACCTGCCAATTTCATTTGGTTCTTCTTAGTTCTTGCCCTGTGAAAAACATTCAGTAATCTTTCACTATTCATTTTTTGACCACTCATGACTTCATAGATGTTTATGCTACCCTCACTTGCTCTTCTTTTTCCTGTCTTGAAAAGTTCTCATTTGCGTAGTTGCTCCTTGCATGGACATTGTTCCACAGCCTCAGTCAGCCTTGTCACTCTTTTCCCCCTTTTTTTAATTCTATTAACCCCTTTTTGAGATGGAGGAGCAGAACTGCACACAATATTCAAAATATATCTGCGTTATGGCTTTATACAGTTGCATTATGATGCCTTCTGGGTTTTAATCTGGTCTTTTTACGGTAATTCATTGTAGCGCATTTCCTTTTTGCCTGCTGCTGAGCAGTGAGGTGATGGCTACACTGGACTATCTGCTACAACTCCCAAGTTCTTCTGTGAGAAGTAACAATCAAGTTCAGAGCCCATCAGCCTGGTCATTTTCCATGCAATGTTTTTAAACTGTAGGTACAGTTCAGCTATGTTTTATCTTACTGAGGATGCAGAAACAAGAGGAAATTGCTGTCTGTCTCTCTGTGTCTAACTGGGTACTTCAGGCATATTCATCTAGTGTTAGGAACCTGTTTTAATGCAGTTGTTTGCAACCTCCCTCACAACTCTGGTGCGTTATTCATGTCAAAATTCTTTTACTGAAGCTGTCGGTTGAAGAACATACCCAGGTCTTTTACCCTATCTTGGATGGCCTTATCAGCAACAGGAAGAATTACATTTACTTTCTAGTTGGCACATGCATCTTGATTGTGCTCATTGTTGAAGGGCAAAATATTTTGATTTGAAACTTATATTCTGCACAACTTAGTCTTTTACTATACGCTTAGTTAAATCACTATTTTAAATATACCATGTGCTAGGCTCTGTAAGAAGTAAAATGGGGTAGAGGGAACTAAAACTATAGTGGTAAATGTTAATATATTAAAAGGAGAATTTCCACTCATAAAACTGCTCCCCCTCAAAAAAAAAAGGTTATAGGTGAAGGAATTTTATTTCAAAATAAATAATACCTTTTCTGCTGTTTTATTTTTAACACAAATGATAGCATATTAATTCCAGCAGAAATGCTCTGTATTTCTATGCACAATTGGTAGCATGTGGATAAACCCTAACTTCCTGTAGACTACTTTTTAACATAGCCATTCTTTTAAATTTTGAGCTTCCAGTGAAAGGCTTCCCAGAACTACCTTAATTGCTTCCAGAATTCCACTCTGCTGGACTTTCTTTTTTTACATAAAGGACCAAAGCAAGCTTCCTCAATAGTGTGAACTTTGTACAGAAATTGAGGTGCCATACGACTTTTCAACACAAGATGGCCATGAATAGCCTTCCTAGGGAGGAGTAGGGAGGGTGAGCATGCAGCAGCGCTGGTGCCAAGCCTCCTGTCTCTGTATACTTTTTCTTGCTTTTTGATGCATGAGCACGGCTTAGACAGTGAGAGTTGGGTTTTTTCCGCTGGGAGGAAGATGCACTTGCCAAGCCTTGTCCCGTTTGTTTGTATGACATACAATTTATGAGGATTGTAGGGGATGATCATTTTTTCTCAGTTACACATTTCTTCTCATTAGCAACTGCGTGGAATGTCTTAGTTTAGTAAGCTTTGTAACTAAAAAACTGTTACGAACTGAATGCCTTAATCGTTTTGGAAAGGAAATGGGTTCTTCCAGTGCCTACATGCTTTCCTGTGGCAGTAGCATTTAAACCATGGTAGGTGGTGCATATGTACATTTCATACATTTCATACTTAATCCGAACATCAGGCAGTCAGCAGGAGCTTTGCCATTGACTTCACCAGAGATGAAACTTCACAGACCTGAAAGAAATAGCATGCTCTGTCTTCACTTCTCCTTTACTCCTTTTAAAGAGTCAAACTATGGAAGTTGCTAAGGCATCTTTTATGTGCACAGGGTAAACACAGAGGAGGATAGTACGAAGCATCTTTCCCAGGTCAGCATACTATTCATCCAGTATCCTGTTACCTAACATGGTAAAAAAGGAAAAGAAAACCCAGAACTTCACTAAATTATAAGTAAAACCATGTGCATTTACCCAGGGAGAGTCATTGGCAGGAGGTGGGAAGGGACTTGCAAGAATGCCTGTGGAAACTTGATCCTGAAATTACTAGGTATGAATGTGGAGGGGTCGGCCTCCAAGTTCATTTGTCAGTAATGCTGACACCTGTACAGGTGTCATGGGCTACCTGGGACTTCCTTTGCACAAAAGCTTTTTGAAACTTTTCAGGAGTGAGCCCTCACATGAAGGAAAGATAGCTTAGGGCATTTGTTTAAATTCTGTCATACATTTGTAAGGTATGAAATATAGCAGTTTGCAGAACTTAATTGTTTTCTTGTAAAGACTAAAACATAAAAACTGAATAAACCAGTGTTACAGTAAAATACTTTCAAGTTTTAGATATAAAGTCATTGATTTAAAGTCACTGCATTAAATTGTTAACTTTTTCTCTTGTGTTGAATCCATTAGTGTTGAATGTAAACCTTTTGCAAACTTTAAGCATAAATGATTTAATATCATATGTGCATATAATAAACTTTCCATTTTAATGGAGTTGGAAAGCTAATGTTAGCTAAGGTCGGTACTTCCATATGCAAGTTGCTGACTCAGGATCTGGAATTCCTGTGATGTATTTGGCTGAGAGGGCACTGTCCTGTCTGTTGTATGTTACAAACTGATTTAAATCCAAGCAAGTCTTCTTTTTTGTTATGCATTTATGCAAAGTTGGGGATAAGGTCCATGAACAGTACTTTGCGGATAATGACTTGCTCTGTGGTTACATTTCTTCTTTCCTTTCATGGCCATTAGCTGCAGAATAAAAAACATTGGGTGAAACTCGTCCTATATTATGGTCATTACTGTAGCCTAATTAATTTTCAGTCCCTTGAGATGACTGTCAACACTATTTTGATTTGACCTCTGTCCTACATGACATGGTTGACTACTTGTGCTCCTTAAAATCATGCTTTGATTTGGCTTTCTAAAGCCTTTGCTTCCATTTCCTCTTCTATTATGAGCTTCAACTTTTTGAAAAGGTTGCAGCATTTTATAGGGGAAAAGCTCAGTTGTCGGGGGAAAGATCTGTCAAATAAGCAGATCTTAAGTAATTTTTTCGCGAAACCAGAGGCAGAAAAAACAGCTCAAAAGGCAGTGTTAGTAGTCTTGCTTTGCTCCTTTCAGCTGGTCGTAGCCGTGAGAAGCACTCACTTTATAGTCTGATCCTGTGTTGGCAGAATGTAACACCAGGAGACATTTTGGCCTCTAACCAGACAAAAGCAGAGTGGCTGTTCCCTCTGGGAATCACTGAACAGGTCTCCCAATTCGAAAAAGCATGTGCAGGATAGGTGCTATCTTCACAGTCCTCTGCCAGCAGCTTCCCCCAGGACACTGATATGGCCTGCATCTTACCAGAGGCTGGTTGTCATTTAGAGCACATTCATTCCTGCCCAAATCTCAGTCAGTCAAATGAAGTGTTCATGTAGGCTGTCTGCATCTAATGAGTTCAAGCTTATGCTGGTGTCACCAGTGTGCTGGTGGCAGCATGACTCCTGTGTTCCCTTGGAGCTCTGTAGAGGTCCTGGTGCGGAAGTCAGGGGGCAACGTGCTTGGAATCAGTCTGTGCAGTCGTGTCTTCAATTTTCCCCTACCTTTGAACATGAGCAAGTCAGCAACAATGCATCCCGTTATTTTTAGTAGATCTGCTAACTTTCTGGTACTCTGTTAGAATGCAAATTAATTGGTTTTGCATGATCATAATGTTTTTAATTCCATGCAGATAACATATGAAATTAACCCAAGTAAGTGTGCTTTGACATGAAAGGCACTGTTTAAATGTTTAAGTTCGTTTCTTTTTTTTTTTCTCTGAGTTTTGGGGCAGCTGCATGAAACTAATGAATTAAAAACAGAAGAATGTGTAGGGCGGTTTGTGTCAAAGTGCAGATAAGGTAGTTCCTGCTTTGTGTCATGGCAGAAAGTGCTTTAAAAAGCTGCATCTTCTCAGAGAGGCAATCCTCAAGGGAGAACATACATCACTTCTATACCTCCTGTGGTGGAGTGATGGTTTACTTAAGAATCCCAGATGACCAAAGTCTGTCTGCTGTGATTTCTTAAAAGTTATTGATGAAGAGTTAGGCACTGATGTCCAGGTTCTAAACCGAATCTTTACAAAGTTCAGCACATTTGTCACTGACTAAGTGAAGCCTATCACTTAAAGTTGACATTGAAAAATAATGATAAACTGCTACATGAATAATGACATATTTAATGCCTGTTAATCTTACCTTAGACCTATGTCTCTTGTACTTGATTCTATATCTGTATTCTAGTGTTGTCCACCAAACTTTTTTTCCCTAAAATTTCCTTGGTGATGTAAAGATCAAAACATCTAATTGGATGCTATTTTTCTATTTAGTACTGGTTGCTGATGAGGGTTCCTATTAATCAATGTTTAAATAAGTACTTATCTTGGAGGGATTACTATTTGCATAAATGCAAACTTTTAAACTGACCAATGTATGTATTTGTTTTGAACTAGTATGGAGCTGTGGAGTGTAACATTCCCATTTCTGAAAGCTGGAGGAGTCAGTGTCGTGTATGTCACGCTTTAGTAATGTTTTAGTGCACTCCACTTTGCTTCTAATTTGGAAGTCTATGTGAAAACAAAAGGGTAAGAAATATTTTCAGGTAGGGATGATAACAAACTAACAAAAAGTAATAGGACAACCTGTTTTTCTTCAGGACGTGATGGCTTAAGTTTCTATCAAAGATTTTGTTGTTATTATGATCTATTATCACCGTTTCATTTTCCAACATCATATCTTAGAGAGACTTTACTAGGAATAGTACTGATAGCATATTATTTTATTAGCTAGCTAACTGTGGATTATGCTTTATTTTGGGTGGAGAACCAACATATATTAGTTATTTCTTATGTTAAATTCTCTTTACAGTTTTACAGCCTTAAGGTTACAGTAGCCTTTGCATAAGTAATTTACTTTTATAGCTGTACAAGTCCTTCTTGCATAAGAAAGTGTTCAGGGTTTTTTTGTATATATCACTGGATGAATCATTGGGTAGTATTTCTGGTTTGCCTTTATACTTCTCATTATTTCCACCATGAGCATCATCATGTTCTGATTTGTTCTAACTTAACGGTTTTGATTTTGAAATTAAGTTTTTCTGTGTCCATGAGTCTGATTCAAGATGTGATTCTGTTTTAAGAGGTTGTTTTATCATTCTGCTAATAAGCTCCTTCTAGCTGACCAGTAAGCAGCACTGCTAAATTCTGTTGAAAGATTGAGTTGTTAGAACAGTTTCAATTAAAAATCTAACATAGAGACAGAGGACTGAAAGGTGCCCAAGTGCTACCTTGCTATTGCAGACACTTTGACTCATAAAGTTGCAGCTTAATATAGGTTAATAATCATTTGTAGGATGAGGTTACCTTAACAACAGTATAGAAACGTGTACTCGTTTGTGACCTCCCATCACGATTTGGTAATACTTAGTTTCTTTTCTGTAGACAAGTGGGACTGATGTGTAATAGCCCATAGAAACAGATCTTGAATAAAGTCAGTAGACTGCATATTTGTCAGGTTTGCTTCAGCCCCATACCTCAGTTATCAAGCACTTTGTCAGAGACAGAACGACTTTGTGCCTGCCAGCCTGAGGAGCCCCGGGGACCGATCTGAGAAACATAGTCGGCTTCTGTTCTGTTCAGCTGGGGAGAGGGCAAATGTGTTGCTGAAGATGTTTTATAAAGCTGCAGAGGACTCACTTCTGAATCTGGAGCAGCTATGGATCAAGACATTGATTGATTAGTAATCTACAGTTTCATCAGCACATCGCACGGTTCCTGTTTCTGGTGCCAAAAAGCATCATTAGTAATGCTAAAACAAGGTTCCAATGCTCAGTACCTTGTAAAAATAACTGAAGTATTTTCAGACAAGCTCTCTTCTGCTGCTGCCTGGTTACCTTTAGCTGGAAATACAGGTGATACAGGCAGCTGATAGCTTTGCTCAGATATGATAGGCAGGGATTAATAATTGATATGATATTAATATTTGCAACAAAAGTTGCTTCAGTGATGGCAGCTGTGTTTTGTTGGGGGTTTTTGTGTCTAAAATTACTTCGTAAGACTAAGATTTTATTGTGTTTCTGCAGCAGGCTAAATAGGCAATCTGGAGGTCATCCCTTCCTGTTTTAGGGATGGGTTCACCTACGATAGGGGAAAGAAAAGATGTACAGTATATATGTCTTTGTAGGAAGCAGGCTCCTTGATGTTTTCTCCTGTTAAAGCCATGCAAAAGGAGATTTTCAGCCAGGTAACCAGCAGGCAGTTGTTGATGAACTTCTATCCATGAAATTGCTATGTTGACTGACCCTTCAAGATTTTAATAGTGATATCAAAATAATAAGTTAAGTGCCTTGTCTTGTTCTAGGGTTTAAAATAAATATTTCTGATAGGACTCTGAAATATTATCTTTGTCTCTTTCATAATGAAAGCATCTCACTTGATGCACTTGGATAGTTAGAGCATGTCCCTGTCCTTCTCATTGTCTTTCTGGAACTCTTAACTGGAGTGCAGGTATTCTAAATGTTGCTCAGATTAAAATACCTTTTATGTCAGGATGGCGAAGGGATTTAAGGCAAGTAGAAAAGCTGTCAGTAACTGGTGAATATAATGGTGGATGTCTAGCTTTGTATTTCTGAGAGCAGAAGCCTGATTTATAAATATATTTACAACATTTTAGTGTCATAATTGTCCCATTCCAGTGAGCATACTTTGAAGTCAGAATGTATAGAAAGAACTCAGTGAAACTGGCAACAAATTCAAATCTCATTATAGATTGCAATAAGTGTAAGAAACCTTTTGTAACACTAAAGGAGAGCTGTTGACGTGTAGCATCAGTTAGCATCTTCATTCAGTCTAACTACTAGTAACCAAAGAGAACTCCAGCTATTTTCTGCAAGCTTGCATTTTAAAGGCTGTATATTTTTAATGATTCATGGATTTACTACATGAACTATTACAAATTCCATTTAAACTTTTCAGGGTTCTGCAGTGCTTTTATTACACTAATGAGCTAATTGTTTAACGATCATTCACATGATTCATCCTCCTGCTCAGCCTTTTTTAAAAAAACTTCTAGCTGCTGAAACTCTCTTGACAAACCAATATTTATGGCAGTTTGACAGCACGATGAAGAACAGCGTTTGTCTTTGTAACAGCTTAAAGAAAAGGCCTTTCCAGCGCCCAGCCATGCAGTTACAATCTTGACCTCTTTCTTATGCTGGGAACATACATACAGCAGACAAGCAGCACCTCCCATGTGTTTTCTTGACCCTTTGACTGTCCATTCACTTCCCATCTGTTTTGCAGCCTTAAAGGAACAGAGGGGGCCCTCTACTTATAAATCTGTCTTTGCAGCTGATAAATGATGTTCTGTCTCTTTAAGGGCAGCCTGGGTGGTTTTGCCTTCCCCCCCGCCCCCTTAAAACTTTAGCTTTCCTCTTGGCCTCATCCAGAGAAAAATATGGTATGTGAACAAGAGGAAACTGGCAAAAAATGTGATGGGTAGTTTCAAAGGATTTTCTGAAATTCAGCAGGACATGACCTCGCAATGATCAGTAAATTATAGTAGCTGTTAGGCTGTGGTTGTGTGAGACGTGGGAAGGCATGTCGATGCAGGTCTTGTAACCGTGGGTGGAAAGTCTGCTTCCTGGGGTGTTCTTTGGAGTGGCTCTGAGCGTGCTGCCTCATACTGTTTCAACAAGAAGTAAAGCTTTTGCATGGCCCTTAGAAAATCCAGAAATGTGGTACAAAAGGCAGTACTCCAAAGAGATGATTTCCCACCCCTTCTCCACTTGACTGTTCATAGGGGCTTGTATATGACTGTGGAGTTTGTGTCTTAGGTAGCCCTAAAGTAAAATTTGACTTCCAAGAGGAAGCTGTGGATTGACAGTTTTTATTGGTGTGCTTCTGGGCATTCTGATGAAATCTGACTACAGACTGGGCTTTCCTTTTTACTAGAGGAAAGATGATGTGTTCACAGCAGTAAATTCAACATTTCTGCCTCTATAGTTTAATTAACCTTAACACAGAAGTAGCACAGCAAGCAGGGAGAATGTTTATAGGCAAGAAGGGGATTAAGAAAGAAAGAAAGAAAGATTAACAACAACAAAAAAAAAAGGGGGGCTGGGGAGAGAGAACTAAAGTCTGAGCACAGTCCAGAGCTAAAGGACTAACAGCCATGAGCTTCCAAATATCAAAGCCGTGTAAATATTACTTGGTGGTAGAATTCACTTTAATGTAGAACAGGAGGACTTACAATGAGGTATTAACACATTTTTATCATGGTTGTTTCATGCTGTAAGTTTCATCAAAGTACAAAATAAAGATGGGTCTGTATACAGAGAGATTCAACAGTTGTTCTTGGTGCTGCAACTGCAGTTTGATGTCATATGGGGAGACTTGTAAACAGGGGAAGGGAAAGCTTTTTGATTTCACTAAAATACTCAGGTAGTTTTCTCCCTGTTCTGGCACAGACATACATGAACATCTTTAAAATTCTGTGCTAAAACAATCGATTTCTTGCAGATAAGTATGTGTGATTTGAATGTCTCAATCATTTATCTTTAGAAGCATAAGGAAGACAGGTTTTGTGGGCAGAGGCCACATCTTCTATTAAACCACTTAATGCCATTTAGAAAATACCTAGAAAACATTTTCTTGCTACTTAGAGCATGGCTGAAATAAATCAGGAAGGTACTTGGCTTTTGTAATTTGTGTTTAATATTATTTTGAGATTATTTGGTTTTACCTTAGGAGATTCATTTGATAACTTAGCTGTTTCATTTTAGCAGAAGTTCTCGAGCCTCTGCACTGTTATTAGTAGATCAGCTCAGCTATCTAAGGTGGCAATGAGTAAGCAAGCAATCCTGGTAATACTGACTATTTCAGGGGTTTCCCTTCTGACCGGCTTATGATAAAATGCAAACTTTATCTGTGGCTGTGTCTTTCTGTGTTCATGGTATATGCAGATCCTCATTATGGATCAATTAGTCTGGTTTTGAGCCTATTAGGTTTAGGATCACAGGATAATGAAAAGAAAATGAGCAGGTAGCAATATCATTTCATATGGACATTAGGAGAGACTGAGCATGAATGGGGATCTCAAGACATCTAAAAAAAGAATTTCCTCATTCTGTCATTAAGTTTTATGGGATATGGAGGGAGGATTATGGGAATATTCATATGAGATCAAGGGGCATAAGGAGTTGATGTATGAACCAGCTTATATTTTAGGTAAACACGGGGTAAATGGGAAGTAGAATAGCTATTCATTGCCCCTAGGCCTGTGAATTTTACTGTTCTAAAGATGGAAACAAGGGTTTAGTTACAGATACTCTTCACTGATTTCATTTGATTTTTGATTGCTGTTTAACAGGTGCTGGAAGAATAATGTTTGTATCTTATTTGTATCTTCAGGTCTGCATTAAAACTACCAAACACCTCATTTTCTTTCTAGAATCCGGTGTAAGCGATGGTATAAATGTAAGCAGTACCATGTAACAGAATCACAGAATCATCTGGTTGGAAGAGACCTTTAAGATCATCAAGTCCAACCGTTCTCCCTGCACTGCCAGGGTCCCTAAACCATGTCCCTCAGCACCACATCCACACATCTTTAAGTACCTCCAGGGATGGGGTCTCCACCACCTCCCTGGGCAGCCTGTTCCAATGCTTCACAACCCTCTCTGTAAAGAAGTTCTTCCTGATATCTAACCTAGAGCTCCCCTGGCACAACTTAAGGCCATTTCCTCTTGTCCTGTCACTTGTCACATGGGAGAAGAGACCAACCCCCACCTCTCCACAACATCCTATTGGGTAATTATAGAGAGAGATAAGGTCTCCCCTCAGCCTCCTCTTCTCCAGACTAAACAACCCCAGTTCCCTCAGCCGCTCCTCATAAGACTGGCTCTCAAGACCCTTCACCAGCTTTGTTGCCCTTCTCAGAACACGCTCAAGCGCTTAAATATCCTTCTTGAAGTGAGGGGCCCAAAACTGAACACAGTACTCAAGATGTGGCCTCACCAGTGCAGAGTACAGGAGCATTCAGTGCTGGAGTAGTTCAACCTGTTACAAAAATAATTTGCTAGCAACGTGAATGCTTTTAAACTGTGGCCTTGTTGTTCGTGTTAAAACACAGTATCACAAAACCTAGAAAGAGCAACAGGTCACCTTTATCTATCCTCTAATTTACTTGTACAGTAAGTTTTATTATCTGAGACCCAAATGATGTTCTGGGTTTGGCATGTTGATAAACCTTCCTCAAAACAAAATGTACTATAATTTACAAGCGTAAGTCACTAATATTTTGATCTAGGTGTCAAAACCCTGCAAATACGGGTACACAGCTTGTGCATTTTACAGAGAAGAGAAGTTCCCCAAATAAAGAGGGGTAGCGTCTGACTCTTGTAAGTTGTTGCAAATGAGATGTCAGATGGTGCTGATGAAACTATGGGCAGTTATCCCAGAATTTCAGACCCTGCACTTGCACTCATTAGAAGAGTTCTGCCCAAGCATTTATATTTACTGGTTTATTACGATGAGTATTGTGTAAATGCCTAACTCTGCCATTAGCCTATATAAGAAGTAAACCAGTTTAGTAGACTGCTTCTCTGTGCTCCAGAACGGACTTGTGGGAAGGTGTGACAGCTAGGCTGGGATCTGCTGCTGTCAAAGGCTTTACTACTGCTAAGAATATAGAGCATAAAATGAGTAATTGCCACTATTTGGCAGGCATTGTAACTGTTCTTTTTTAAGAATAGCCAGCGTGTTTTTTCAAAGTATTAAATTACCTCAAGACCTCGTAATTATTACAGTTAAGCAATCATTTCAATTCAGTCAAAGTATAAAAACCAATAAAGTGCTCATAATATGGAGTCAATTTTAGTATGTCTGTTCTCTGAGCAAGCACAGCTGATTCAGTATATTCTGGTGGAATACATATTTGCTATCCTGTTATTTTAATATGCCCTAATCAGAAAATTAAAATAGATTTTGTTAGCACAAACCTTTTCTAAGGGTGAAGTAATAATTAGAGATTTTTGCTGATGCTATTAATTTTCAGGGCTGGAATATTTCATTAGCAAGAGGTCGAGAAGGGAAAATATTTGCATTTAATACTGCTAAATCTGCCTGCTTTCACTGAGTGAAATGGCTTCATCAATATAAAGAACATATTTGGGGAAAGTATGTAGCAATTAAAAAAAATCCACATCAAAAATAAAGCTATTGAAAGCACAACATGAAGAGATCTTCTGCATCATGAGATCTAATCTCCAGTTATTACTGGCAACTGATGCTCATTTTGGAGAGTGAGGTCCAGCATTAATGTTTCCAAAAATACATCAACTTTGTCCAAGGTAATAGGATGTTATTTCAAAGGCTAATTTTATAAACGTAAATAGGGCATCAGTAGTGGAAGCTGAGCTAAGTAGCTGCCTAAGTAAAGGCCACAGAATTAATGTTTTCATTACAAAAGCAGGTTTATATACTTACATGCAAACAATATGTATTCTTTTTGTATTTAAAAAGATAGTAATGGAAACACTTTGAATGTGCTTAGTAAGGATAATTGATGATGGGACTACTCTTTTTTTCATTGGCATCTTTCAAAGATTCTCTCTGCTGAACTGAATCGAGGAATTTTTTTTTTTTTTTTTTTTTGGTGAAAATCAGCTGTTCTGTTCCTTAACTCCCAAGATACAGCTTTTGCCCTCACACTGACTGCAACCGTTATTTAACGTCCAAGTACCTTGAAAAAACAAGATCAGCTGAAATTCAAGATTTGAATTGTTTGGTGTTTTCTTTAGAACCCAGAGTGTGATTCAGGCTCACTGTACAGCTCTGTTTGTAGACGCACATCACTGGGGAAGGGGACACTGAAGTCTTCAAAGTATGTGGCTTGAGCTTTGTCACCTGCGAACTGTGTGATGAAGATACGTGTTTGAGATTCCTTCATCCTCATGGAGGCTATTTTCCACATTTTATTTCAAGAGCTAACTAAAATTCTCTAATTCTGTTAGAACGGGACTACAGGGTTTTGTTGAGGTTTTATTATATCGTCAGTGTTATTATAATTACTCTAAAATGGATTTCATAACTGTCTGTGGGATTGTCACTTGGTAACAGAGTGAAACTTTTTGTTCCCTTACCTGCATTGTTAGAGCATTCTCTTTGGAGGTCATTTTTTTTTCCACTCAAGCTTATGTATCCCATTTAAGGCCGATTGTTTTATTTTTCTTTCTGTTTTGCTATTATTTCAGCTCAGCAAAGCAAGTTTATAACATATGGTATTGCTAAAAAGAAGAAAACAATAAGAGATATTTTTAAAAAAAGAGCTCGAACCTTGTATCTCACACAAGGGAACATACGGCTTTAATCCAGTGGTATTTTTAGCTTGAAAAAAGATTTTTGTCTGTGTTTATGCTCATATAACTTATTTTTGTCTGTCCTACTGCTCTTCCCCTGTTCCTTCATGTTTCTGAAGTGTATGGGTTCATGGCTATAATCACATACAGAAGGAGCTTCAGATGAGGATGTGGTGAGAGAAAAGCAGGAAATCTCGCAGGCTTTGGATTCCAGCTACATTCGAAATCTTGCTTCATAAGCAATTTAATAAATCAAATAGGTTATATGTTGACAAATGTTGTATGGAATTGAGAAAAGCATGGAAAAATGCCTAAACTCCTGCTTTTTTTCCTAAACCATGTTGCCTTTTCATTCTTAGTAACTATTTGTTGTTGTTTGTCATATTTTTGTAGAGAAATAAACTATCTTTAGTATTTATATAAAATAGGGTTCTGCCCACATCCATCTGGTTACTGCTGAAATGCAAGGAAATAACAAGCAAGTTCTAAACGTTCCTAATATTGTACATGCCCTTTTGAACAGGTGTCTTGAATACTGATGTTTGGTTCCCTGAAATTCTCTGTGCTGAAAGGGCACTAGCTTTCAGCTCTTTTTAGAATTGTTAGCGGTGTTTGTGACACTTGCTATGGAGCATAAGGATATTTGGTTAAAGAGAAAGGGCTTAGTGGGCATTGTTAACCCGTAACAACTCCCTACAGGTAACAGGTGTACAGTAGCTCTGCTCTGCATGATCGCACAGAAATTCCAGTTTTTTGAAATACCAGTTTCTAATATTGGATTGTGTTTGGTAAATTTTTGAATTATTAAATTAGCATGATAATCATACCATATGTTTGTAGATGTTCTTCAAATGGGACAGGGTTTCATTTCTTCTGATGTAGAAAAAATGTTCTAAATCCTAGTAAAGAACTGAAGGCAGCATTAGTTTCTGTTCATGTTTGCAGGTTTGGTTTTTTCCTTTCTGGACATATCCTCAATTAAGTAGTAGATGTTTGAATGGTAATCTTTTTTTCTTCCTCCCAGAAAAAGTTCGGGAAATCCAGGAAAAACTTGAAGCCTTCATAGAAGCCCTCCATCAAGAAAAGTAGATTGTTCAAGCAGGTAATCATGTTTAGGTCGTAAAAAAAGATTGCTACAATTTTCTTATTGTTCAGTATAAAATTATTATCCATCTCTTTTAGATTCACATATTTTAATACAGACTTTTTGGAAATCCCTTTTTATTTTATTGTGGTGACTGGCTGCTGCTGCTTGCTGCTAATCTGCAGAACTGTACTTTCAGCTTTTACACTACAAGCAGATACGAAACTTCATAGAAATAGTTACTGGCTAGTTATTTGGATATGGTGAAACACCGTAGGCTACTTGATTACTCTTAGTTCATTATTTTTATCTGTGTTAAGAGAAAGAAGGCATAACTAGCTGGAATCAAAATTAAGGGAACAGTTTTCTTTTCTATAAAAGCATTTTGATTGTTTTTTTTCCTTAAGGGCACTGTTTATTGTTAGCAAAAATATTTGCATACAGATAATTTCTGAATTTCTTTCTTCTATATTAATTCTCAAAAGCATAAGCCAAAGTGCTGTCATACATCTGCACAGATTTTACAATAATATCCTTTCTGTTTCTACAGCAACTTTACACAAGAATGCAGCCTTTTCCAGGATACCTTGCACAAAGAAGACTGAATAGAAATGGCTTTTGTTTCCCATTCTCTTTCCTGTCTTTTGGGGAGTGTCCTGAAATATTGGAGGAGAAAGAAAATAATGTCTCATTGGATTGAAAGGTTCAGTTAAAAGCCACTTGCTGTTTTAATTTTTGAAGCTACAGACACATGACAGAAGAATCTGACTTGTGTGTCAATGAGGTAGCTTGGGAGCTTGCTAAAGTTGTACATTTAAGTTGTTTTTTTCCTGAAAGGAAAAGCTCTGCCTTGTATGGTAGAGCTGGATCGGATTCATAAAATAATTTTATCTGTTGTCATTTTCTTGCCTGCAAATGATCCTGGGAGTTTGACGAAAAGTTTTAGTATTTGTATGTACATTAAAATGCCCTTCTAAGTAATGCCATTTGTATTTGTTATGCTCTGTGTTGAAACATTCTGAGCTCACTCTGGTACAGATTTAAAAGCATGGTATTCAGATCTTGAGAGGAAGCTGTGGATTTTGTTAAACTCCTAAACTCTTGAGAGACATCATCCAAGCAGTTCTTGTAGTGATTTCAAGTGAAAGTACAGCCTGCTATTCACTGACACCTTAAAAGGTTTGGCTCAGGAAATAATGTCAACAGCTGCTGCTTCTACCCCTTCTTTCCTAATATGTGTTGTTACTCTTCAATCATAGCCGATGACATTTCATTTCTGGGATTGCACAGACTGATTTCCTTGTTAACTCCTCTCTTCACCATAGGTACAAAGTAACCTGATCACGTACACGTGAAGTGTAGAAAGATACTCCGTACAATTCCAACTAGTCCAACCTCCTTAACTAAAAAGAAAAAATATAATTAATTTCATTTTTCTAATAGCTACTGTAAGACCAAAATCGCTTTTTAAGAGTGTTATGCACAAGGTCCTTCCACGCTTGTTTGATTTCTGTCGTTCAGTATAGCAAAGATGCAAGTAGTCTTTCTTCTACTGCCTTTCAGTTTTGCTGTAGAAATGTCACTTCTGACAAATTTAAGCGTGATACAGGCTCTGTATCATAGGTGCCTGGTGATGGCTCACCACCGTATTTTTCTGACCACACTTTGCCACAAATGATCTGGATACACTTCTGAATACTTCTGTGGAAGGAGATGCTAGGCCTAAACCAGTTTGTTTTGCAGTTGTCCCGTTATGTACATTGAAAATTTGACCTACGTTTATTTTTCCTTTTGGAAGAAGTTACTGATTTTGATGTGTGGCCATTAAAAGAGAGGAATCTGAACATTTTCCAACAGATACTGTTTCCTTTTGCTCAGAGCAAACAATACAAAATTTGGTAAGATGTTCCCCCAGATCTTCAGACATAAAGTATTTAGTCAAGTGGATGAAAAGATAACATAGAGATACTCATAAAATGGTGCTGAAACGTTAAATATTTCAAGGTGATCTAACTGATTGGTTTGAGATTTTCTCTTTAAAATTAGTTCCTGAATATGAGTGTATGAGAAAGGAAAAATGAAAAAATGGGTTGTGTCATCGTCATTCTCTGAAGACGGCTTCAGAAATGCAAGTTTGCACAATTCTGAAGGCAGGGTCCTTAGGTTGTGTAGCAAGTGAAATAAGTCTGTACTTGTGTTAAAGCCCTCTTTGTAAAAAAACAAACAAAGCAGGAAAAAAAAAACTTTTACATTTGCCTAGAGATCACTGTTTGAAACTTCTGTGTAATGTAAATGTTGCAACCAGTGGCCCAGCATTCATCTCTTTTAGGGTGACGTTCCGAGAGTTTTAGTTCCAACTTCTCTGTGCTGCTCATCTAAGACTTAGCATGATGTATTCCATGAAAACTAGGTATTTATCGAATAAAAATGTAACTGAAGGAATAATAAAATGTGGGTTTTGAACACAGTGCTGTTGCACCTAATTCAGAAGTCACTTTGGCCTTTTTCTCATTTGTTAAATTGTGAAAAAGCATCCTGTTAACGATGTTAAAATGTTTGATTCGGAAGTGCTGCTTCAGCACCATGTTAGTGGTAACTGTACTAGGTGTTATCTTTTACTATATAAATTAATGATTACCTTACCATTTATGTGGTAAAAGATGTCCTATGAAAAATCATTATGTTGAAAGCTCATCTCTCTAGAAGTTTAGATAATGAACTGATATTCATACTATAAATGAAGACCTGAAATAAAATAAACATGCTTACTGGAGTAATGGGTTTGAGAATTTCAGAGCAGTCAGCTTACCAACCCACAAATTCAGGAATATGTCTTGTTCTTTTTTCTTTCTTTTTCTTTTAGATGGAGAAAAATTTTGCAAAATCAATTGAAAAAACATTTCGCATAAAACTGTGGTGTTGAAGGTGCTACATTTTTGCTCCACAAGCTTAAATTGCAGACACAGACATGTTATGATCAGTGAAGGATTATAACACCATTAACTTGATTTCATGATTAAGCTAAAATTGGTCTTGACAAATAAACAACGGGTAATTTTGTGCTGTCCTTAATAGGATTTTATGTTAAGGTTAGAGAAAGAAGAGTTATGGCAAGTTTTGCTTCTCTCACTAGTAAGTTACCATCACTTAACAAAAGTAAAAATGGGCTTAATAAGTGCTCTTAGTCGGCCACTTCAAAACTGCTCCTTGTGAGGAGGATCTTACCAGGTAGTTATGTTAAAGCAGCATAAAAAGGAAGTACTATTACAACAATTTTTATGCAAGTAAACACAATTATTTGAACTGTCTCTAAAATTCATGTGATACTGAAAAGTACATTATTCCAAACTGTTTTGCACAAGTTCAGTGTGTTTTTCTGTATTACATATACTACCTGCACATTCTGCATTAAGTAATTTATTGTAAGGAGCAAAGACTAATCTGTAATCACTGTGTCTTTTTGAGACGGGGGAGGGGATTGGTAAATGCAAATATAATTATTCATCAATGGGTATTTCATTTCCAAAGCATGTTCTTTACTGTCATGTAGATATGGTAAGATATTTCTGGTTTTCATTAAATGAGGTATTTATGAGCCAAGGTTTAAATATTAATGGCCAAGGGTTTTTCTGTCTCTTCTTCATGAAAATTTACAAATGGTGCTTTTTCAAATGTCAAGAATTATTCCTTCTGAGTGGTTCCTAGTAGTCTCATCCTAAGTTACCACACCATGAGAGTTAAAACTTGGGAACGTGTAAAAGCAAGTGTAGTTAAGAGGGTAAAAATGTCAAGTGAAGTTCTTGCTTATTACAAACATACTGGTATGCTTTATTTCACCATCAAAGATATTACTCAATTTTTGACTGAGTACATTTTGAACCTAAACTGTATGAGAGATTAGAGAATTTAATTTTTATCTGTCTTAAATGTACCTTAGTAACTCTTAACAATTGTATTAAAAAAGATGAGAGAGATTTCATCACATCAGTTGAGAAATGTCGAAATATGGGATTTTCAAGTGTGACCCAGGGCTCCTTGAGTCAGTTAGAACTCTTTGTTCTTGGTGGGATTTGGTCCTGGAGATGTCTGTGGGATACTTCTACGTCAGTGAAGATGTTGCCATATGAACTCAGTCTGTGATGATACCCCTGTGTTTTAGAGAGTTGCAGCTTGGGTTTTCTTTGACTATTTGGAACATATTTCTGGGTCTTGAGGTGCTTTAGGAAATGTTCCAGTCATGCTTCCTCACTTGGATGGGTTGTATAGTGGTGAAGATTACTCAGATATTGGGATACCTCAGAGGAACTTAGCACGTATTGCTGCTATCTGAAGTAAGAGCAGCTAATAAACAAGTTTCCCCTGTTTTCCTTTTGCTTTCAGTTCTTCAGGAACCATCTGACTAAAGAATTCCATTGACTGAGAAGTAGAAACCTGCCCATTTCCAAAGCCTGGAGAGAAAGTAGATGTTTTGCTATAGTTCTGATAACAAACTACCGTGCTGGTCTGAACCACAGTATTTCCAGTTACTGCTGTCTTGTGTATAGACATCGTTCTTGCTGCTTGATTTCCAGGCTAGGGCATGTTTGATGAACACTCTCTCATCACCTGCATAATGGAAATAAATATATTTTTCTATAGATCGTAATAACTAGCTTAAAGAAAAAAACTTTTATCTTGACATGAAGATTTCAAGCAATCTTAAATCTTGAAGGACTCTATCACTTTACTTGATAGGATGCCCTTGCAGTGACTTCCCATCTCCAAGGTACTTGTTTATTTTATTTTTTAAGTCAGTTTCAAGCACTAAGATCCTGTTCTGGTTTGTAATTAGCTCAGTAATCCATCTTCCCTTGCAGAAATCTTCACAGACCACTGGCTGGCTTTTATTCGGTAAGATAAATAAAATGCATTGTAAAGCCCTTGCAAGGCAGGTCCTATGTATGGGACCCGGATAAACTCTTAAAGCTGTAGTTTGTCAAAACTGTTCTATGTTCTGTATGGCTGTGATCACAGACCTTTTACAGAGCAAGGCTGTCATCATGAATTTTTCAATATAAAATACTATACAGAAACAAAAGGAAGAATCTGAAAGAATACAGAGGTTGTAATGATTGTTTATGCTGCAGAGCTGGAATGGAAAACTCGTGCAGATTCCTGTGTACACAAATCTTGCTTGCATCTGCCATCACCTCAGCGCTGTAGCACATTAGAAGGTGAAATTATCCAAGCTGTTGTTCTGTTAGAAAGGCCAAAAATCACAGACATGATTTTAGTTTTGTCTGTACAAGTGGTTCAGGAAATACTTCTGAAAGTGCTGCTGGAAAGGCTTGTGAAACAACTCTGGAGCCAACTTCAGAAACTGTCCTAGAAACATTTCTGAAATGGACTCGGTAAGTTTCTTGGATTGGGGAAAATGTTTCCAGAAGTGGCCCTAGAAGTGATTGTGGCAACAAGACTGAGAGTTGAGTCTAGCAGCTCTTGTAGCATTTTTTGAGTTGACTCTTGATGGGGTTCTAGGCATGGTTCTGTAGGTGTATCCAGAAATGGGCCTGCCACGGGCTGTGGGACTGGTCTGGAATTGGCTCTAGGTCCTGTTCCAAAGCCAATTCCAGAAGTATTTCTAGTCATTACTGCTGAAGAGCCGTTTACTGCCCGTATCTAGAAATGGTTGTGTTCGTGTTGCAGAACGCTGATAGAAGGCTGTTTATTTGCTGCTGCTGGAAGTCTGTAGGGTATAAGAGGACTTCCAGAGCTGTGTATCCTAACCCCTGTGGTGGTTTCACATTCTGACTTTAAAATGGATTTCGGAACTATCATTGGTAGTGACAACTGACAAGATGAGCTTTGTTCAAGTTTTTTTCCCAAAGGACGACAGTGAAATTTTCGAAGGTTAATCGGAGTGGTGCATTTATTAACACCTTAGATTATACCATTCCTAATATAGGGGAAGATGTGAAGTTTGAATTAAAAGGGTATTTTATAGTAAGTTTTATAACGGAAATAGCTTAAGTGTTGTATCCCCCTTCACATTTTAAAGACTTTTTCAGGGAAGAGCTGGGCATCACTGGACAAGACTGACAGCTGCCACATCCTCAGAACTGCAAAGGACAAGCACATTCTGTTTGTGCTCTGTTACCATTTGGAAATGACAAACTCTACCCTTGACTGAATCTGCACATTCATGTTTCATAAAGGAACATCTCTTCCAGACTGCTGGCATACAGTAGGTTGCACAACAAAAGCCTCTTTAGATCTAGAAATTATTCTGCTACAGAAATCATAACCAAAGATGATTTTCACTTTCATTTCAAGCAACTGTCCTCTGTGCTAGCCTCATGCAGTAAGCGTTACGGTAACAGTATGCCACCTACACTGAAGAACATTTGAAGCAGTATTTTTGCCTCATCTCCACAAGCCAATTGCCTACGGCTTTTGATGTTTAGAGATGGAACATTCATTGCAACCTTCTTTACAATGAGTCTGTTCTGGTTCATGTGAAAATCAACATCCTTTTTTGTGTTGCTGCCTGACAGGATGCTACAATACTATTAGCATTTGCAAAGGGATTGCTGCTCTAATAGTGCAACCCCCAGATCACAGGCTGCTCAGTTTGTGTTTCTCTATTATGTGAAGGACACAAAGAATCTGAAGGCTGGCAAAGGCCTGTCAAATCTTGTAATGTAGCGAGCGACCCCTGAGCTTCATTCTGCTTTATATCATCCCTTGTTCCCCATCCCACCCCTTTCCTTGAATGGGCTCTGAGGTAGGTAAATGAATTCAGCGGTATGGTAGGCGGATGATTCTTTTCTGACCTCATTCCTGTACCATTTGTTTCCCGGCTTGTTGGAGGGAATGGGACATATCTGAACCTTTTGTTTCAAATAATTTTCTTGCAGGTTGGGGAGTTAATGCAGACCTTGTCTGAACTCAACCAAGCAGAAAGTGTTCTGGGTACAAGTCATGACATGCTTGGTCCCTTGGAATTGCCAGATTAAAGGAGAAAGCAGTGAATTGGAATTCTTTCACATTTGGCATTGCTTAAACACCTGGACACCTTTTTCTTTTTTCCCTTCCAGTGTGCATGTGTTCGTATCCTCTCTCATGCCTTGAAACATCTGTCTTAAGAGCAGACAAAAAGCAACCTTTGAAGGGCGCAGTGTTAGCTGTTTTAGTTGGGAAGAAGTTGAGGCTGAGGCAAAAGCAGAGTACAGCACACACTAACCAAGAGCGGATTGCAAAGTTGTATTTCAGACCTACGTCTTAAATTGGCAGATCAACTTCATAGGTTTGAAGAGAGGCATGTTGGTTTGTTTAGGGATTGATCTTGGATCATGCGTTTGATGGTTTGTGTTTGACTGAAGGAATGTGACCGGTAGCAAAATGTGGGGTGGGAACACCACCATAGCTATCGTGCATAGTCATAAGTTTGCCCTCTGTGCTCTCAGTGCCCTGATGTTTGGAGGGTCGTTCCTACCTCCCGAGTAATGGATTCCTAATGTATCAGACACAACTCAAAAATATTACTCCCTCCAAGTCTTAATTGTACACAGCAGTAAGTTTGCAGTATCTGAAGTGTAAAATCCTAAGTAAACCACAACCTGAACCAATCCATGTCATTCACTCTCAGTGCTCATGGAGGTGTTCTGCTGGAGAGAGATGTTCTGGGTAACTTAACTGCCACCGCAGCATCCATCCGGGAGCAGGTGTGCTTTATGGAAGGCTTCCGCCAGCCAAAGCAGACGTTGGGACAAATCTGCAAGAACTTCAGGTCTCAGAGTTGGTATGAAAGAGGACGGTCATACCCCAGGTAACAGTGTTGCCTTAAAAAAGCTAGATATATTAATCATTTTTTGATGTTGGACTGCAGCTGGAGTGTACAGACCTAAGGGATATTGCCTATCGCTTGGATGCCTATGCATATTAATGTATTTTCTGCTTGCACTTATAGAAGTACGTGATAACGACATGTTAAGAAATCAGTGGTATTAAGCTTGAAAAGCAGAATTCTACATCCTGCCCAGATGCAGTGCATCCCCAAAACAAACTCTGCTCATGCTTCGTTTGTGATTTCTTTGGAGTATGTTTGTATGTCTCAGATGGAAGATGAGTTCATAACAGCTGTAATCCCAGACCCACCTAACCTGAAAGCTGTTTGCATGTGCAAATTATCTTGTAGTTTAGGACTAATTATGGACTAAATATTTCACCCAAATAGAATAGCTTCCCTGCCCCACCCCCTGGATTTATTGCTAAAACACTTTATACTTTCAGAGGGTTCCAGTATTGGTGATGTACAGCTTTATATGAGGCCTTGCCTGTGTTCTCACATGTAAGACTAGCATCAATATTAACTGTATAAGACCCTTTAAAAAATATATAAATAACTAAAAATTTAAAAAGTCCTCTGCTAATAACCAGGAAGGCAGTGCTATCTCTTTTGTTCTTATCATGTAGTACCTCTGCTCTATCCAGTGGACAAAAGATTAATTTTTATCTGGCAGCTCTGATCAATCGGATCTTTTTGCAAGAAAGCCTTTTTTTAAGCTATTAAAAGTTAGTTTCATCGCCCAAGATTGGTTGCCACTGGATACTATTGCCATAAGGAAAGTAAGAGCTTCTCATTTAAAAAGGCCATTTTCCCTCCTGTCAGTTTACGTGAAGTCCATCCCTTCAGCTGGGGGAGATAACACATCCTTTTTCGGTAAAAGAAAATAATTTTCCATTGCACATTGAAAATTGGAATTCAGCAAGGCTTATGGAAGTACAGCCAGCCACAGGGTATCTCATGAAGGCTGATCCCCATACGCTGCTCTGTTACATGGTTTTACACACCCTTTTCCTGCCAGCACAATGTACTTCCCTGTCCTCCTCTGTCCTACTGGCATGTAAATTACCCCCACACCAGGTGACATCCTCTGGCCTGTGATGTGCTGAAGGTCAGACTAGGTGCTTACGAAAGTGCCTGAAAAATATACCATATAATTCCCACTACTGCTCACATCCATTTTCAGTTTTGTTTCTGGTGTAACGCATTTTCTAAATTTACGTCTGTATCAACATATACACCATGTATGTGTATGTATTGCAATGAAAAACACCATGCCAATAGCTCAGAAATCATGACTTGGGACTGGTGTCCACATAGCCCAGAACAGAATTTTTTTAAGTTACCTAATCTGAAAGACAAGTGCTGTTCGTTGGTGAGTAGCAGAGAAGAAACGCTGGAGAGGGGTTTGTGGCAAGAGGCTGTTTTCATGTGGAAACAAGGGAATATTATTCCCCTTGCTGAAGCTTAGAGCAACTCCCGGATCCTCAGTGAAATCGAGCTTTGTGATGAAAAGGCTCATAGCCTGTTGGGCCAAGAGATGGGGATTATAAGAATATTCATGACTTCTGAGAATCAGCAGGTGAGACCTAATGCACACATTTGCCCCTCACCCCTTCGCCAGCTCATCCCTTTGGTAAACAGTACATAAAGGCTGGGTTCCCCGAGTGGCTGAACTCAGTTCCTGATCTTTTTTTCCTCGTCTTTTTTCCCCCTCCGTTCTTTATAAAAAAGATTGCAGTGGTTTTGCCACTTGTCCCAAGCAGAAGCACGGACTCTCCTTTTCATTTCTAAAGAGCAACTGTGTGGCCAAACCAGAAGTCTTGTGACATTACTTAAGAAAGCAGAATGGTATCTTAGCATCTGAAGCCTCTTTTAAAACATAAAAGCCTTTCTGAGAGCTCGGATAAGCTGGAGAGGAATCTCTGTGACATATGTGCGTTGTCTTAGGAAAGCGTGGGTGGAAGCCAACTGGTGGGCCTCTGCCTTTAATAGATGAGGTATTTGTCCTGCCTGTTTTGGGGTGCTTGCTGCTTAGTAAACACGCAGTGTGTAGAGTCCGTGCAGTTAGAAGCAGCTGCAGTATGCAATTGATGCAGGGCACTGTTACAGGAGTGTGAGTGGCGGGGAGATGCTCTGGGAAATGTAGATTCCTTGGGCAAGATGGGGAAAAATACTTTGCCAGCATTTCCCAAGTCAAGAGCAAAAGCTCAATCTACAGCAGGTTTCACCAACCAAGCTGTTGCAAAATTGTCTTGCTTTCACTGTGGTGTGGGTGAAGAGGGATTCTCGTGAATGCTGATCCTGTCCTGATCCTGACAGACTGTACCTGCAGGCATGAAGTTGCATGTTCAGCATTGGTGGGTAGGGATGATTGTCGGCTCTTTAGCTGAAGCCTGAGTGTTGTCAGCCCTTCAAGGCCTGAAACAGTGCCTGCAGTAAACAAAGGAGAACATGCTTGATTTTTGCCTGAACGGTGTTGTTGCATCCTTTTTCTCTGCAGAGCTGTTAGCGTACTGTTCGCCCTGACCCGTGATCTAGCACAAGCTCATTCTGCTTGCTTGTCCTTCTCCTGTACAGGGATTGCAGCTGCAGATCAGTAAGAAAGTGATTTGGCGGTGGGAAGTGTCACACTGAATGCGAAGGAAGTCATTTAGGCTGCTGTCAGGCTAGGGTCTGTGCCGCTTACCCAGGACTGGCGTACTAATCCTCCCTGTATCTGCCTTGGTGTAAGGCAAGGGCAGGTGCTTTCGCAGGTCAGCCTTCCCAGCAGGGACAGCCAGCTGAAGCCATTCTGGTTGTGCTGAGGCACGGGTGACTGAACAAAAGTATACTTTGGTACAAATGTACCACTGTGCCAACATTTGCTAATAGTAGCCTAAAGCTTGCAGAACATCTGTCAGTGAAGCCACAGTGATCATTCTGCACTAAGGTGAAGGTAACCTTTTATTTTTAGGGTTTTCAGCCTTTCCAGAACGATGTTTACAGCATTTAAAAGCCCCTTTGAAATTCCAGTCTGCAAGAGTTGTAGTGCCTGGCTCTAACAAAACCATTGTTACACTTGGTTAGAAAGTGTCTCAACATAAGGATGCTTGTTTGTTGTATCCTGGCGACAGCATCTGAACAAGATGTCAACAGTTTTTCTTGTTAATCTGAACGTAACTCGAGTTCTGTGACTGGAATTTGGTCCCTAACAATTGAAACTGAACAGCAGTCTGCTCAATATAGTTTTTCCAGTAAGTGATGCATCGAGGTCAACCAACTGACAGGCGTTGCTCATTTTACTGCTTGGCAAATATTGAACTAAAGTCTTCAGCACTGTAACACTGTTGACAATTGCAGGATAATGGCATTGTCCTCTTTTGTTACCATGAAGTGCATCTTCGCGTCCGATTCTGGCATAACACGCTCTAAACAACAGGGGATGTTGTGATCTGGAGTCCCAAGTGTTTGCTCTGACAATATAAACTTACCGCCTGCTCGCTGAAACCAAACATCCTGTCTGCCATGGTTACTTCAAACTGATACTGAAACAAGCCACTCTCTTCCTAAAAACACCGGAGGGCGGTGGCACGGCTGCTGTTGAAGGCGCTCTTTCCTCTTTTGGAAAGCTATCTGCACCACCCTCCTTTATTAAGCTGCAGGTCTATGTTGGGGAGTCCAGACTACGCTCAAGAGTCTGAAGGTGAAGAATAATGCTTGGCAGAAAAAAATCACTGTGGATTAGTACAGTTAACGCTAGTCCCTCTGGAAAGGAGGGACTGTTACAAGTCCACTATCAGTTCTTTCTTTTGCATGACAGCAAGTTAAAAGGTAAAATGGTTATGAGCCAAAACGTATCTCATGAGGAATTCTATCACATGCATCCTGTTACCTGAGCAGAGCACTGCCCCTTGCCTCTTCCTTGTCCTCTCCAAAATTAAACCTCCCCGTGGCTTCTGTGAAGGCCCAGGGTAATTAGAGTCCCATCTTCGGTCGTTCCAATTCACGGTGTCTCCCTTCTGCTTCACTAGCATCTCTGGCTCGTCCGTTTGCTGATGTGAGTCGTCACTCTGGATCAGACTGCAGTAATTCAGCTGCGTGCCATTCAGTGGGGACACGCCCCAGAATGGTGTCATTAACGAAGACTCTTTTTCCATTCTACCTTTGGTCTTTGTTCACTACAGCTTTTTTTTCATATTTAGGTCAAGGGTGAAGATTAAAGTAGATCTATCTGCCTTTGCTTTACATCTCTGCTTTCACCTGGTTTGTTTTGCATGTGAAGTGCATTGAATCTTTATTTCGGTCAGTTTGCAAGCTAAAGTAGTAGAGAAGCTAAATCACAATGAATCTTTTTGAAAAGTGTCTAGCTGCACATCTGCAGTTACGAAACATTAACCCAAACACTAGTAGGAGGTGAATTTGCAAGGAAGAGAGCCTTTGCAGACAGCCGGACCCTGCTTCTCTAGACTGGTGCCCACCGCATTGCAGGATTAGTCCCTTCTGCAGATGCATTCAAATATTAATCCACAGCTTTTTATACCCTCAGTGGACACAAATAGGTATAGCACATGCTGCTTATTGCCTTTTGGGCTCGAACTAATGGTGCTTCCTTGTCCTTTGTATCCAGAGAAAAAACAGGTTTGCCTTTGAGGTTAATGCAGTCACATGCTAAAAAAGAAGTCTAAGGTCAAAGAAAGAAGCCAGCATGGATTTCACCACCAGGTGCTGAGATGGGACAAGTCCTATGATCTGCTGTTCACGTTTTGCCATGTTGCAGACTTGTCTTGGGTAATTCAGAGCTGAAGGGAGTGGAAGATGGGATTGTAATTGTGTTCTGAGCAAAAAGGGAGAGGCGAAGCTCCACGCTTCAGGAAAATACCACTGTAATTCTTCCTATATTAATTCAGAGGGGCTCGTTGATCATGAGGCTGGAAGCTTTTGTGGCTGATGTCAAGTGACTGCTTTGGAGGATGATTCACTCATTGTCTGTAAGGTTCCTTTTACCAAAAATCAGCTGCTGCAGCCTCAATTTCCCCTAAACAAAACTGTCTTGAACTTCCAGGGGAGAACAAGGCCTTCACTGTGCTGGCCTTGACTGAAATCCCAGCCGGAAAGGAGAAGTCAGACCTGTTTCTTGCTTTTGCAAAAGCAAACTTTTCTTTTTTTTTTTTTTTTTTTTTTGTATTTACAGCAATAGCTGTCAAACAGACAAAGAAAGTTAACAGCCATCAGCCCTGTGAGAGAGGAGAACTTGTCCATCTTGTAAAGCATCCACCTGCAAGTGTGGATGGCAGAAGAGGCTGTTGTTCTGGCTGAGCCAGCCAAAGTTGTGTACAGCAGAAGCTGATTTCCCAGCCTCTGTCCAGGTCAGGTGTCTGGTTTTTCACATGTTCAAAGCTTTTATCCCTTTTTATACAATGAAATCAGCTCATGTAAGTTTTGCTTTTAGGTGACATACGTGCCTTGCACTTTATGCTAGGAATGAGGCTTGCAAATAACTTGCAGACCCTGGCTTCCCTTCTGAAGGAAGCCATTCCCAGAAGGCTCAGCCAGAGCTTGCAGGCTCTTCAGGTGAAGGAAGCAGCGGGGGAAAGGACAGCCTGGTGCTTCAGTAGGAGACAGCAGTGAGTTCCTGTGGGCAAGGGAATGGCAGCCTCCTAAGGACCAAGCTGGGCTCCGGGTGAGGCAGCATCTTCCAGCTTCCCTGCTAGGAGGAGCTCATCAGGCCAACACAGCTGGCAGCAGCCCTCCACCCTGCTGAGGCTTTGGAGTAAGACTTTTTGGATGGTATCGAACTACCATTCCTGTACAGACCACCAACTGATTGCTGTTACAAAACAAACTCAAGAACATTTTATATTGCTGTTTAAAATACTACTCTACTTATTTAAAAGGTTTGGTGTGTGGCCTCCTCGGACACTGCATATACGACAACTTGGGACTACCTGTATTGACTGGTGTCAGTTCATTAGCTCTGGTCCTTCAGAAACTGTTGGCTTCAAATATATTCTTCAAAATAACCCAAAACTGTATCTTAATCACAAAAAGTCCAATTTTTGTTAAGAAAATATTCGAGAACAAGATTTTTCTCCTAATAAATCTGAAGTCTTCTTCCTAAATAAAGAAGCTCTAGAGATTCTTAGCATTTTTACTCTGCATTCAACAGCAACAATGAAATCATCTGGGATCAGCCAACTAGCATAAGAAATTTTATCATGAAGAGTTACATGTTAGTAATGGTTTTTCAGCCACTGACAATCAGGAAATTATAATGGGGAAGAACCAAACAGTGGAAATGTGCATTAAGCCATATTCAGAGTGTAAGATAAGCATCCAGCCTGGAACCATCGGCTGCACCGATTGTTACCGGCACAGTTGATTTTAGGACGAGAAGTAGCTAGAAAACCTTGAATAAGACCTTTTCTCTACCAAGATTTTTCATTCATGCATCTCCAAAATGTATGTCAGGAAGGTTTCTCCAGAATTTGTCCGCTTCCTTGGGCCCAATAATTTTACAATAAAAGCTGAGGCAAAGAATGCCTTCTGGTTTAAGGAAATACTCACCGAACAAAGGCTTCAGTGTGACCAAAACTATTTCCTGGAGTTTACCAACACCTGACCCTAGATATTATCAGAAACGCTGCTGAAGCGCAGCAAAGTAAAACCTCAACTCCTTTCCAACAGCCAGAGAGGAACAGGTTTGCATGGAGCAGAGGAGCTGCCTTGGGCAGACAGCCCTGCAGAGAGGAGAGAATGGGCACGGTATGCCACACTGCACACTCACATAGGGCTATTCCGGACCTTAACAAAGCCCTGGAAGAAACCATTGTGGTTTAATTGTGTAAACCCACGTGGCTGATGAGAAATACAAGGGTGGCTTTTTTGCTTATTAGAATTCTACACCCGGTCTTTGGTATGGCCTTTTTCTCTGGAAATGCCTCACTGTTGAAGTATGCTGTGTCTGAAACCCCCTCTCTCTCAGACCTTCTGGAAATAGCCTTCCAGTAAGTAAGGCTTAATTTAGAGTCAGGAGACAAAAGGATCCCCTTGGAATCACATCACGTTGGATGGTAGAGGACTGAGAGGGTGTGCAAAGTCTAAGTTAAAAACCTTTTGGGAGGACTATGGCATCAATTCCCAAGCGTTTGTGGAATTCCTCTTCTTTTCAGCAATTTTGCCAGTGTCAGCTTTTCAGGTTCCCCAGAATGTCATTCCTGTTAGTTATGTTTTGCTCGGTCATCACTGTGATTCCACAGTGCTGTGAAGTTTGCTTGCAATTACTCTAATGAAGAACAAGGGCAGAATTACCTCAGAAAAGATTGTCCCAGTCAAACACCCACATGCAAAACTGAGGGGCTTAGGTGACACTAAAGAGAAGAGGGTTGGCCAGTAAGCTGTTTAGCTTTTCAAGCACGCATTTTCAAGGTAAAACACATTGTTTTAATTTATAATAAGCTGAAACCAGACCTGTTAGGTCTAAGATACACCTGAGGGTGACGTGTTTGTGTGGTCAACAGGGGACATGCTGAGGTATAATGTACAGTGATGATCTTCTTGGGGTTTTCTGTCAACATTATCTTGGGTTTTCAAGGTTGTTTGACACTGCTTAGGTAGGGATCGTCTGACTTAAGTGACATTTTTCCTGCAGTTTGTTTCCACTGACACTGGAAATCAAAGGAGTTCAGTGATCCTTAGACTGAATTATTTGAGCCAGTCCCGGATTTTGTACCTTTTCTTGTTTGTTTGTTTTTACAAGGCCATTTTCCAGTGCAAGATAAATACTTCATAAAGTATTTTTACACCTTAGACTTCTTTCGTGTTTTCTTATAACAGATTGTCCTGAACAATTTAGGGACATCAGAGAACAAATTAAAATCCATTACCTGCTTATAAGCAGTTTGTTACAAGCATTTCAATTCCTACTGCTTGGTATTTCTAGGTGGTGAAACCAAAATGGGTCACTGTGATCATCTGCACCAAACTTCTATCTTCTGGCTGGGCTAAAAGAGACCTGCAATAAAGAAACATTGAGCGCTGATGTAACAATCCTCTGAGACAGATCTTGTCACCGGGTAAGTTTGCTAAGCTTATTACAGTCATTGATAAACATTACCACCCTACTTCGACTAAGTTTGTGCTGTAGCTTCCAGCACTGAGATCTCATTCTGCCTTTTATCTGCTGAATTAGGAGCTGTCTTGAATTGGATGGGTTTCCCCAGAGTGTTAATTATGACTGAATGTTGAACTTAGGGGTTAGTAATTCTGTTCCCTCCTTGCTTAAGCAAAGGTATTGAAGCTGCGTTTCTAAGCAGGCTCTCCCAGCTTCAGCCAGAATACTTTGTGCTGTTGCTTTTCAAAGATCAGAGTATTTGGTGCCCGCAGAGATGGTACCCTGCTTTGCTGATGGAAGTTGAGAGTGGCTGGACGAGTCAAACATGCAAATGCAGCTCAGCAGTCCTGGCTGCTGACCCCCTTCTACCTGATCCCAGGCCCAAGATCCTGGTCTGGAACTGGATCATGGTTTTAGATCTGTTGTGACCATATCCAGCTGGTTGCCATCCCCTGTGGGATAGACCTTGCAGTAGGCATGCCCAAAGGCTGATGAGGTCTTTGGTGCAGTGAAAAAATCCTTGCTTAGAGCTAATGATTCCCCAGAGTGCCACCCTGGCCATCTGAGGGTGACTGGCAGGTGCACCCATTTCGTCTTTGACTTTTTCAACCCAAATTGCGGGGTCTGGCAGAGCTTTAGATCACTTTGCTTTTCATTTGGCATTAGCACACTTGAAGTAAGAAAGTCTATGCCCGGAAACAGTTGCTTGAGGTCTGGAAGTAGAAAATACTAAACCCAGGCATGGAGAACTTTTAAAAGAACAGGAATTTCATGGAAATAAAAACAGTCTAGTCCATTAAGTTCCTTCACGGACTTTTATGAGGACAATTATTAATACTGTTGAAAATTATACTTGTGAAACGTGTGTTAATGGGAGCTGTGCTGGCTGCTGCCAGAAAAACTGCAACCTTTACAGCTCCTTTGGAGACAGAAATATTCGACAAAGTAGCCTACAGGGTGCAAAGGTTCGCGTGGTGCAAGCTTAGACTAACTTAACGTATGCCCTCTGTAGCCCTGGTATTGTCTAAAATGTAATGCCCATAATAAAGGAGAGAAAAATTGGACCCCAAGTGGCAAGGATTGTAAGCCCTTGGAATTCTCCTAATCAGAGATATTCAGCTATTTTTGGTTTATAATGTTTAGTCAAATAGCAACAATGATTTTTCTTCTTTTTTCCAACTCAGCTGCACGGTACGTTGGAGGGGGTCTTGATGGCCTGTGACCTTGCCTTTATCTGTCGGTCTGTCACCACTGGTCTTCAAAGTGCAGCTTAAAGGATCTGAGGCTTCTGTGTGGCCTTGATGTGATCTGCTTTCCTGGTAAAGTTTTTCATTAACGGGTGCTTTTTTAAGCTGGCTGGAGCTTGCTTTGCTCGCTCTGTGGGATGCTGCTGGCTCTGGGGCTCTCCTGACCCCCTCAACCAGGTTTAATAATCCTGCATGGCCTGTATTTGCAAGCTTTGTGTGCATAGTGGATGATGTTTCTGCATGGTGGATGCTGCTTCCTGCCCCATTGAACAAGCTCTTTCTTTTCTCCCCCTGCCTCAAAAATCTCCATCAACAGCTCTCAGAGAAGGAAATATTTTTTGAAGTACAGTTGGTTAGATGCAGTGACTGACAACAAACCCATCTGTCTGCACAGTGCTTACCTGCCTGTTTATGGTACTGCCCGTCCCTCCAGCCTGGATTCCTATTGCTGCTGTGTCAGCCACACATTTCTCTGTCTCTGAATCTTGAGAGAACATACCTAACAAAAGGGCAGACATGCTGCATCAGACCACTGGTCTGGGTAGCCCAGTATCCTGTCTCCAACACTTGCCAGCAGCACATTGCTGGGGTAGAGCGAACAACAGGACAAGCGTGCAGGATACTCCAGTGTGTTCTGCCAGCAGCTCCTGGTTCAGGAGCTCTTTGAGCCACAGCTGTTGTCTGTGTATTCAATATAATTTAATAGAGTTTTCTTCTATGTCCAGAGGCTTTTTTCCAGCAGAATTTTGACTTCTCTACTGTCCTTATTTAATAAAGGACAAAAGTCTGTTCTGGGGACATGTGCGTCACTCCCATGCTCCCTGCATTTGAGTAGCTTTTTTGTGGACACCTGGAAGCAATTCTTGGTGGGGCTAAAAGACCTGTCTCAGTCAGCAAAGGAAATCTGTTTATACGTCCATGTCTAGAGCAAAGGAGTTGGGTGCCCCTGTGCAAAATGACTGGAAGGGCTGAGTGTGGAAAAAACCCTGTCATAGTGTGGCTGGGTCTGGGAGGCCTGACCTTTCACTGATGTGCCAGATGGGACTGGCTAGTTCCTCTCAGTTAGAGAATTACCACGCTGTTCCTACTGTATCTTCTTGCAGAGAGACTTTCTCACTCAGATTTTGCTGCAGCGCAAAGATAGACAGCCAGTCCTGTGTATTTTGTCCATCAATAAACATGTAAGACAGCAGGAATTGATCGACCGGAGTCCCTGCTCAGCAGGTTCCCCAAGAAATAGTCTTCTTTGCTTAGGCTGCATTCAGTCTCAGCTGGTTGGGGATCCCAGGGAGCACTTCTGGGGAAGTCCACACTGGTTACTGAGCATCAGTTTTGGGATGCAGCCCATACCTGGGAAGAGGATGCTGGGCCCCCTGTATTGCAGACCTGACCATCGACACACAGTCGCTCTTTCCTCCCCATTCCAGCAGAAGGGTCTGACAAACACTAACTCTAAATCCAAGGGATGGGAAGGACACCTCAAAAATGTTTGGTTTGCTTTAGTGCAGCTTGTGTAAGGGGCAGGCCAGAGCAATTACCAGCATGCAACAAGACGCCTGCTATGTTCATCGGAGTGTGTTTCTTTACTACGTGTCAATGCAAACCTAGAGCCATTTTTCAGCGTTTGCCAATGGCTATAATTGAAAAGGCGTGAATTGCCCTCCAGAGATTCCCCACTGCTCTGCATTATTATCTACTGGATGGCAGCTCTATAGACCATGTATCATTTTTTTCAAATAACCAGTTAATTACTAAATAAAACAACCCAGCTTTCAAGCTGATTAGCCTAGATTAATGACCAGCAGCATGTTTCACTCTCCTCAACAATTTATCATGGAAAAGAACTATGTCTTTAATGATTTAGGTACCTGGTCTATTGAGGCTCGCTCCAATCTGTACAGCCTCCAATTTGATTTAATTGCTCTTCTTAGTTTGTGACCTGGAAAAAACCGAGTGACAGCTCCCATTAGTGAAGCCCAGCTTGCAGCTCGCTTGCAGTGTTACAAAGGCTCACGGGGTGTCTTTCTCTGCTGACTTCATTAAGAAGATATATAGAGGTCAAGTGTCACTTTGGCACAGAACAAGTACCACGCCGTTTATCAGCTGAAACAGGTTGAATCAACCTGTGTATTTTATTTAAGTTTATATTCATTCTTCTTTTTGCCCCTCTCAGTTTTTAAAAGATGTTTTTAGAAGCTCCTTGTTTTGTTTAAGCTAAGATTGAATTTACAGACTGGTCTTAAAGGCATTAATTGCAGTTCGTTTATTGTTACTTTGGCATGAAAACTTTGGCATTGCACTCCTCTACAGTTATTCAATAAAAGATCTTTTGTTATAAGGGCCTATTCAGGCCCTTGAGTTTGCTTCCTAATTAATATTAGACTTCCTCGCAGTTGTGCTCTGCAGTACAAATGCTCACTTCCCAAGGATGTTGCTGCAAAGGTACATTGAATGTGTCCTAAAGTGCATCCTGAATTACTGACTTGTTATTGGGCAAATCCCTGAAGCCTTCACTTAGCCAAAACTCCCACTTACGACAATGGGCCGATGGGAATTGTCTCATCATTAACTGAGCTCCAGCAGTTGTCTGGCGCTCGGTGAACTAAGTCATGGTCGCTGCACCTGAGAGTTTACCATCTAAAGACTAAACGAGGCTGAGAAGATAATGAGGCAGCATGAGCTGGAGCTGGGCTCCTGGAGCCGACACTGCACTTTGTTCTCGAGGTGTTTATGAAGGGGCAGGGGGACCACTGCTAACTGCACAGGTCACTGTAGCGGTGTAAAGGCAGATTTTGGCATGAGCCGTTGCCAACCGTGTTTTCTATTGTGCTTTTCAGCAGAGAGGCCAAAACAGCTGAAGTCCCTGCTATGTCCCCTCTTTCTAGGGAGATTTGTGGCCCTCCTGGACTGGGAGCTGCTGGCTGCTGAAGGGGGTTGCTTTGCACTGTCTTGTTCTGGGATTTTCCACCTGCGGGGAAGGTAGAGTCAGGCTGACACTCTATAAGGTTTTAAATCCTTGAGGTTAAATTGCCTGGTGGCAAGGCCAGGACAAGCCCATCACAGCGCTTGGATAAACATTTGAGTGGTACCAGACAGCCCCTGGTATTGGCTGTGCAAGTCACCAGACAGGTTACCTGGGGAAAGCTCTCTTGTGAGGAACAGATAACACTGGGCCAAGGGGCAGGAGCTCATCTTGCCCGTATCGAGGCTGACTGCATGGTGCTGGTCACCCATGGGGCCCAGGAGGAGAAGCCTGGAGGACTAAGGCACCCTGATGGGCTGGTGAGGGGGAGAGGGGTTTGGAGAGAGCAGAAGCTGGGGTTTGTGCCTAAGGAAAGGCAAGGTGGGGAAGTGTTTTCACAGGTAGATTGTCAGGGTGGGTAAGCAGGCTCACAGGGCAGCCACACAGCCCAGCTCCCCTTTTTATTGCTACCAAAAGCAGAGCAAGCCCGGGAGGGGGTGGCTCTGACTACCTGACATACATTCATAGGGAGATCAGACAAACCCATAACTTTTGTTTCTTCCTTGCCACAGGCAACTGTTAGCGGTAATCCTTTCTCCGAGGAAGCAGGATCTTGGGGAAAAGTGGATAAGATTGACTGGTACCAGTGTGACCATCATTATAAATGTCCTGGGACCTGTGACAAGTAGTGCCATAAAGATTCCTGCCAAGCTTGCTAGAAAGCTCTAAAGGTCCACAGCCCCTCTGATCTACCCTCTGCATAAGCCTTATTACTGCTGTGTCCCCTCACTGCTGTCCTACATGAACACTGAGCTCGCATATTGCTGGAGAGAGGACTCATCTCTACAAAAAAATATCTCTTGCAAATAAATGCAAAATTATCTCATTTCAAATAGTCCTTGCCACTACTCTCATGGCTAAAGTAACGGTACTAGGTACTAAAAAGAACAAGGGAGAACCAGGGCTTGCGTAGCAGAATAACTCCCTGCAGAGAGCCTTGGAGCTGCTTTTGTGCCATGGATAGGTACGAGCATGTACCTTCCTACCCCCTGGCCGAATGACCCGAAGTATAGAATTTAACACACTGAGCAATTGAAGGTTGCCAGTTTGTTTGCCAAGAATGTACGTGAAATATGGGGAAAATGTGATCGGGTTTCCACGTTTTTCACCAGTCTTTATTTCTGCAGATAGAAACCCTATGTCCGTGTGGTGTGACCCAGCGCAAAAAAGCATAGGTCTGTTCCCACAGACCTCCGAGCCTTGGTGCATGAACTCCTTAAGCAGTCCCAGTTCCTCAGGGCTATGCGGCAGGAGAGGGGACCTGGACGAGAGATGCTGGTGGCAACTGCAGAGTACAACAGCTCTTGGCTGTGTCTGATTTGAGTCTGTCTTTACCACGTTGCAATGGTCATGAAGTTTCACCCTCCTGACCCCTTCCTTCGCCAGTCCCTCCCGCCGCTGTGCGCTATTCGATCTGTGTGTGAACCCAGCTGTGAGTGAATGTGGGCAGGTGTAAAGCACTTCCCTAATCCCCTGGCCATGATCCTGGGTTCCTGTGGTACACTTTGAACATGTGCCTCAGATCTTCATTTTGGGAGGTAAGAGCTGCTTCTCACATGTGCAGGCTGGTGTCTTATGCATGGCTTTTGGGTTATCCTAAAGCAACCTAAAATCTCTTAATCCTCCCTTTCTGCCTCGTATTTCCTGCTGGTTGCACTCCTGAGCCCTGGTGCTCGTTGATGGCTCATTTTTGTCACAAGAGAAGGTGGGTGTTTGCTTTTGTAGTGAACATAGCTGCCTCCAGCTGACAGCAGAGATGTGTGACAGAGCCAGTGTTTGTCCCAGCTGCTGGTGCCTGCACCATTTGGGTGAGGACTGAGACGAGGGGTGCATGAGGGCAACAAGTCAGCCAGAGTCATCTTTGTTGCCTGCAAGCAGCTATTGGTCCTGAGCAGTACAGACCTCTCAAGGGAGAAAGAGGAGAAGGGGAGGTCTCTCCCGTTTCAAACCCTCTCCTGTTACTAATGGGGACAGGTCACAGCCATGGGAATAAGGCACGAGGCATTGATTCATTGAGCTTTTTCTTGTAATGCTGTAGATCTTCATTAATGTTCCCAGTTGTGCTTTCTGCTGTTCCCAGTGGGGCCACTTAATGACATAAAGAGCTTAATAAGGAGAAGCTGTGGTCACAGCCAAGGGGAAGGGTCTGGCTTACTGCAGTCAAGGGTTGTGCTGTTTATCACACACGGCATCAGCCTTTAAATATTTCTTACCGTTGGGACTGAGAGAATCACTTTGCAGAGAAGGTTATCCAGTAAATCTGGCAGGGCAGAAACAAGAGGCTGAGAAGGGAGCATGTCTTAGGACCCTACTGGTCTCTAAAGGCTTTTGGCAGGTATCTGGAGGGGGCTGTTTGCTGTGTTTGTGAACTGTGATTGCGCATTGGCCGTGGATGTGAGGTCTTAGGAGCCATGCAGTGGGGTTTTCTACTGGAGCGTTTTTCTACCTGGTCCACCCTCTCTCCTGTGGGGATCCCAGAGCTCCAGGCAAGGAGCTTGCTGATGCTGGGCCCAGTGCTATGGAGCTGGGGGAGCCCAGAGCCCTGGGAAAGGTGGAGGAGCAAGCAGAGGGAGGAATCTGGTGTACCCATGAGAGAAAGGAGCCATGAAGAAGAGAAGGCACCTCTGCGTGCTGTCCCTAGTGAACCCATCAAATGCAAATATATTACAATTTACTTTTCTACATGTTGAAGCCATCCCACAGTACATATTATTTGCAAGCATACTTGAAATATAACTGTACAAATATATCTTAGAAGTAGACTTCCCCTTACTTATCTGAACTGACTTAGCCTCTGCCTTCCCAGGACTTAAATGCATTTGCTAAGCATTAACCTTTCCGGCAGGATTTCAGCTGGCCAAGTTTACTTACTTCCCTGCTGGAGCTTGGGCAGGCAGATTAGCCCCAAGTAGGTTACGGTAGTTCCAGATCTGGAAGTCTTACTTCAGTGGTAGAAAGTCATTGTGTGTCACTAGGATATTGGTGTGCAGGTGGACAAATTGCAGCCAAGGTAGCGGTGGGGTGCTGAGCACTCTGTCATAGCTGCAAGTCCAGTTTTCATCTTAGTGCTAATTGATGCTCAGCATTTAGTGTAGAGCAAGTGTTAATGGAAGGTCATCTAAGGCTTCTCTTCAGCATAATTATGGGGCTATTTCAAGCTTTCTCCTTTGGTTTTAATGCAAATCAATGTCGTAAATTGTCAAGAATTATGAAGTGAAAGTGTCTGCAAGGCTGCTGGGCCACCTGCCTTCCAGGACTGCTTCTTGCATACTAAATTTAGAAATTCATCACCTGAGACCCAAACTTCCAGGTGTTTGGAATACTTTCCAACACTGAAAGTATTACCAGAGGCTAAAGGTTGGATCATGCCACTAGCATGAAAAGCATGCAGATGGAGTTGCTGCTGGCTCTGCAATGTATAAACCCTGCTTGGAGGCTGCGTGGGCTGATTTCCCCGAATGACAGTGTTTCTCATGCTTGTCCCCATTAGTCACCCAGTCCCTGCTCTCAGGCTCACATCTCTGCATGCACAAACTGGAGCATTGTGCTTAGCTAGTTTGGGGCATACTTAAATTCTCATTTGTTTCTACCCCATATACCACAGCTCTGCCCCCTTGATTTAAAAAGGATCTTTGGCTAGATTGGCTTTAATATCCTGTGCAACATCAAGCTCTCATTTCATTAAGTCCCACTTTCCTCCTGCAGTTCATGCTCTCTAACAGCTTTCTTTGCCTTCTCGCCTTTCTTTTCCCCACAATTTAAAGGCACTTTATTTAATTTCTAGAACTATTTTGGGGGGAAATAGGTGACATTGATTCAATGGAGCTCTTACCTATACTTTTCATCCTAGTTTTCAGGTGCGGCATCCAGACAACTTTTATGCCCTGGGATTTGCTGCGAGTCTAATAGGACCAGAAAAGCTCTCCCTGCCTGCAAGGTCCCTGCTGCAGCGGGCTGGTGATTTACTTTGTTGACAGAAGTGTGTGTTGCAGCACCGCTCACCATAGGTCTGCTACATCCCTTCTGCAGCAGGCATCCTCTGATCGCCCTCCTTCTGCTCAGGTTGCCACTCTCTGGTTGCTTAAATGTTTGTATCGCAAGGAACAAAAGTCGAAGGGGAATTGTTTTTAAAATCAGGTCTAACCCCTAGACTTGGTGGGGCTCCTAAAACAGGATTCCCTTTGCTGGGACAACCATAATTTTTCCGGGGTGGTGTTGCTATAGAGATGGTGTCCGATCTCTCTCTGTTAATATTGCCCTTTTGGAAGGGCTCTGAATAGTCGCTGAGGTAGGTAAATGTATGCGGTGACACCGAGCGGGTGATTTTATTCTGACAAATTCCTGCAACGTTTGTTTCCAGGCTTGTCTGAGGGCCGGGAAGCAGTGTTGGGCTTTTTGTCCCACGTGCTGCCCTCGCGGGGACGGAGTTAATGGAAGCCTTGTTCGGAGCCGCTGGGGCAGAAATTTTTTGCTGAGGGAGACAAAAGCCGAACAGGCCACCTCAGAGGTTGCTTTGGGAAGGCTGTCTCTTGCGGGCTCTCAAAGGAAACCGGAGATAACGCTCGGCCCAGGAGAATCAAGTGTGTTCGAGCACTCTCCTCTCCTCCCTGCCACCTTGGGCTTGCATATCTGCCTCCTGCAACATCTTTTCTAGGATGGCAAGGTGGAGATTTCTCCAGAATACATTAATTAGAGTTGGTTTTTCGCAGCCTGGCCAGCATTGTGAGGCATGGCCTGGAGATGCTGTCGGAGTGGGATGGCTGTGATGGGGCTAGAGGCAGAAAGCAGCAACAGGAAGGGCATAACATGCCTGTACCTGACTGTGGGGCTGTGCCAGCTGGTCCCAGCACAGCAGAGCTGTTTGGGTCCCATCTCTGCTCAGTTGAGATTGTACCAGCAGGTGCAACTGGATGTTGAGCCAGGACTGAAACAGCAGCATCTAGACTGCTAGCACCAAAGCTGCGTGTTAGTGGTTTTGTCTGAGGATCTGGATATTGGTGTGTTTTCTGGGTATTCATGTGTTCACAGGAGGGCTGCAGGTCCTGGAGTAACTTGGTTGTGACAGAGCATCAGCTGTATTTTGTGGAAATACATTCATGGGGTCTGAGAAACATTACACACCATGAAGTCTCTGAGGTGCCCATTGAAGGTACTCTGGGATCACATCATGCAGAGGCAGGTTCCCCACTGGGGTCCTTCTAGCCAGACCATGCTCAAGGCTCAGCTTCTGCATCTTGTCACCCTTGGGGCTGGGAGCACACTAAAAGCAAGGTATATTAGGGCAACTGAATAATCCTTGAAGGTAGAGGCAGGTCATTGTGGTGCAGAAGACCTCCAAGGCAGGACTGGGTAAAGCGCTTAAACCCGAAGTCAGGCTGGTACTGTTCTGTGTCTGCTCCTCTGCTCTCTGGGGACAGCAACATCTCAGCAAAAGGGAAATGCATTCAGCATAAATTTATCAAAGAGCACAGGATCTTTAGAACTGAGCAATGCTTTATCGCTATAAAATATGGCCTTTCAATTCTACCGATTTATAAGAGAGGAAATAATTTCTAATGAATAAATTATTGGATTTAGTGTGTTTCTGCTCTGTAAGTGTCCTGGTTTTTCAGACACACTTTCTAAGTTGAGGGGTTATTTGCTAGCCTCTTGGGAGGGACAGTGTTTTGTGGTGAGTAGAATGTGAAACAACTTTTTTTCTAAGTTTTCCTATTTAGCAATACAGTCAGTCACATCACTATTCTTTTGGCTGGGAATGAGTGTCTCTTGTAGCACAAATAACAAGATCAATCCAATTGGATGTTGGCATTTTTAATGCGACGTATTTGGGTGTTACATCAGTTGTGGTATTGATGCAGAGATTATTAATCAAAGGCAGCCCATGGGCTCTGATCAATAGAAAGATCCGGACTCCCGGGTTTTTTCTTTTTTCCTTCTTTTTTTTCCCTGAGAGTATCTTTTTTCTTCCCTCCCTCCTTAAGCTTTTCTCCCATGCAAAGCTGCCATTTCAGTGCTGTTTTTTTACAGAGAGAAGTATCAGTTCTTCAGAGAGATCAGCACGTAGCTAGTTGTATTCACACAGGAAATCAGGGTTAGCGCTGTAGAATGCTCAAATGTTGGCTGTCATGTTCAAAAAGCTTGGAGGCATGTCAGGAAGAACAATGCTATGGAGATGTAAAACATGGCTCTTGTTAGGATGGCTGTTGCGTGGGGCAAGCAAGACCCCTCCTATTGTTGATGTAAATTTAGTAGGAGCAAACTGGAAAACAGAAAAGGGAAATGTCTCTGCCTTTTTGCAGTGGCTGCTGATCCTGAGTGGAGAACGAAGCCATCTTGAGTGTCAGCTCATCGCTCCCTTGGACTATGTGCCTCGTCAGCTGGAGGGCTATTTGCCAACACTTGTGTCTGCGACATGGCTTGTGTTCACAGGAGTTGTACCACTGAGCTTGGGGAGGCTTCTCACGTGCAGAGGCTTTTGCAGAATGGAGACGCTAATCCGAGGAATTTTCTTGGGGTTACTAAGGACTTTCCTTGAGCTCAGTGTTACCTGCCTACCTTAGTGGGCAAGCAGAGTTTCTCCTACCTTGAGCCCTGCTGAGAGGACTGTTGGTTTACTTGCTCCTTTTGTTGTAATGAAAGGGTTCATTCTCTCTCAATACACGTGCATAACTTGGATTTGCTCTCCTGGGACTGGTGGCCCACAGAGGACTGCAGGGCTTTGTTTCTGCTTGCAGATGTGTGGTTCCTTTGTAATGCAAACCGAGCAAAAGCCAGTTACAACTCCAAACCCAGATCATTTACAACCATATAGCTAAGCAAGGAACCACTCTCAATAGCACATAGCAACATTTTCAGCCTCAGTAAACAATCCCCAAAGTCATGCAGCGCTCTCACAGAATACGTCTGGCTGGATGACTTGGGGAGACTGTGCTTTAGGGATGACACTTGCCATTCTACAGCCTGGAAGGTTTTAAAGGAAAAGAAAAAAAAAAAAGCCTTCTGTTATAATACTGCAATTTAAGAGAAATCAGAACTGAAAAGCAGCTGTCAAACTTTAATTTCCTGGCTAATGAATGACCATGAATCCATTCTTTAATGATTCTTGACCCTAGAAACAAAATGTATTAGCACTCTCAAATTTTGCACAGTAGTGCTAAATGGGGCATGTAATGTACTAATTTAGTGCCTCTTTAGCATAATCACAACCTACATGCACAGCTACATTTCCTTGGCAGGCAGCTTTCATAAGACCTGCAAAGAACTTACGTAGGACATTTCACCCTATTATTCATTTCACTGATGCCTTGGAATCGATATATGTGATTTTTTTTCCCCCTGTCCTGTCCTTCTCCGCAAAAAAGCATAAAATCATCCATTGATCTTCTTGAGGTGATTAAAATGCCAAGAATTCTCTGCTTTTCTCTACCTGCAATGGGGAGATATCTGGTTTTACTGTGTGTTTAACCTGTGAATCTAAAAGCCCACAAAAATGTTGAGTTTGGGTATAAATCCTACTTTCCAAGAGAAATATAGGGACAAATAGAATAAAAGGCCCTGGCCAAAAGTTATATTTAACATATTACTTTGAAAGAAGTACACAATAAACATTCCTGATAAAATTAAATTTTATTTTGAAAAATACAATTTTCAAGATCATCCTAAAAAGATGTGTTTAGCAGTGGCCTATCCTGACTGTACCATTCAGGAGGAAAGCAGCCTGAGTGGTGAAAGCACTCTGCATGATGTCTACCAGCTTCCTTTTTTTTGGCTTCATTTGGTCCCCGTTTGGCTTTTGGGACACAGAAAAGCACAGCACAGTTATCTGGTAACATCTGTAAGCCAAGAACATTTTACTTAAGCATCCATTGAAGTACATGTGGCATGCCTTGTTCTACAGCTTCTTCCAATTTTTGGTGATATTTTTATTTTCTATTAATTCTAATTTTAATCTCTACTCATAGAATCATGGGATGGTTGAGGTCAGAGGTGCTTCTTGAGATTGTCTGTTCCAACCACATGCTCAGCTAGGACAGGTTGCCCAGTACTGTGGCAAGTTGGTTTTGAATATCTCCAAGAATGGAGACTCCACAACTGCTCTGAGCAACCCTGTGTTAAAAATGCATTTTCTGGTGTTTCAGTGGAACCTGTGTTTAATCTGTGCAATTGCTTCTTGTCCTTTCACTGGGCAGCACTGAGAAGAACCTGGTTCCGTCTTCTTTACAGCCTCACTGCAGATATTTATGCACATTGACAAGAACCCCCTGAGCCTTCTCTTTTTCAGGCCGAACAGTTCCAGTTCCCTCAGACCCTTAAAGTTCAAATGAACCACAGAGAGCAACCTTGACCATGAAAGAGCAACTTTGGGTCCTTCGCACTACTCTAGCCAGGGTTTTGCTCTCCTCTGTCATGTCCCCTCCGTAAATTATTGCAATGGAAGAGCCCTTTGGAGGGGACATTCTGAGTGCACTTTCAGGGGACGTAGATCCAGATGGAGCCACAAACATCCTGGAGATGGTATTGTAACACCACGACAGGATCCTTGTAGCAGTTTGACTGGTCCTACCTGGTTTACGCAGATGCATGTGGGTGTCCACAAGGATTTTGTTACAAGATCAGACCCCCCATTTCCACAATGCAATCAAGCTACTTGTTATTTATTATATTAGCATTTTCTTGGTCTAAGTTATATTGGAGCCACTGCAAGGAGTTCTGAATATCTGTGTGGTCCTTAGCAGGCAGAGCGCTGCCCGTGCTGCTCCTACATGGGTTTTGTCATGAAATCAATCCTTCCTAAAGCTCATTATCCCTCTGCGTGCATCCAGCTCTGTCCGGCCTGGGAGCTCAGGCTGCCCGCAGCCCCACAGGGCATCGATACAGGCTGATAGAGGCATCTGGGGAGGACAGGACACAAGCAAACGTACCTCACACTGGAAACAGACTGTCCTTGTGGTTACAGGAGAAGGTGTGAAGCTCCACACCTCTTTCCACGCCTTGAGTGTCTCAGCACTGCTGGAGCCAATTACCTTGGCCAATCCCTTTCTAAATGTTTTTATTTCCATGTGCAGACTGCACTTTAGAGAGAAAAACCTGGAGTGGTGCCAGGCTCTTTACAGATATTCAGGAAAAGGAAATGAGATTGTTAAATAAAATAGACTCTGCTGTTGTAGGAGTTCCTAAGGCAGGCTGTACGGGCTCACAGTGCTTGCCTCCACCACGAGCAGTGCTGCCCATGCAGAGGGGCTCTTGTCTGCAGGGTCCAGTCTAGCAGCTGGCACGGCAAGTGTAAGCTTGTTCTCGGTTCTTGGCAAGTGTAAGGTCTGTTCTCGGTTATTCTGGGGAGAACCCGGAGAACTGGCCAGAGCGCTGTTTTATCTTGCATTTCTGCTGTGTGCCTGAACGCTTGAGCAACGACACAGATTTGAAGACAGCCTGTGTGAAAAACTTGCCTTTGGTGTAAAACTTGAGTCCTGTTGTTGCCCTCTCAGATAAGACTCTGACTTCTAGGGAGGGTCATCTGTGCTCAAGGTACAGCACTGCCCATCATTCGATTGATATTCGTTCTCAGGACTCAGTGAGTATCCCCAGCTGTGTCTGTCGCTCCTTAGCCTGTAATTTCTACAGATTCTCGGGATGAGGTCTTTGGAGGCAGGAGTCATTGTGGAGTTTGAAGGAAGCAATGCGGGTTTTAGGAGAGCGTTCCGGTATGTTGTTAATACCATTCCCACACTGCAGGAACAGAGCACAACATTGCTACATCTGAAACTCCTGAGCTGTGTTATTAGCCAGAAGTTAACAAGCAACCAGCAGTTGCAATTGTTGCAGCTACTTCTAATAACAGATATGGAGAAATTGCATCTCTCCAGAGATGAATTGACTGGGTAGCATATTTTCTTTCATCTCCAATAACAATTAATGTAAGACTTAATCACACAAACACTTATAGGCCATAAGGAGGTTTTTGGTGACAGGTGCTAAATAAATTAGTATTAAATTAATAATTAATTAGTGCTGCCTTGTGATGTGCAGACAAACTATAGATGACCACTGCTGTGGAGGTGGAAACCAGCCACTTCTTACTGATGTCTGTTCTGCTCTGAATAGAGTCAGATCTGTCTACTCCAGTTAAACTGCTGTTTCCATAAATTTATTTTTAAGGTGATGGCTGTATCATCATATCATCTGCAAGCCTTGAAATACATCTGAACCTGAGGACTCTCCAAGACGCATGGATGTTCAGCAGAGCTGGGTCCCTGATCGTAGGTGGGTAGAGGATGCAAGCTCCCTGCTATACCTGGGAATGAGGTGGGAGGCTGCAACCCAGCTTCACGGAGCTCAGAGCCTTGTGCTTGAGTGATGCCTGGGGCTCTGCTGCTGCTTGGAGGCGGGTGTGAGGCATCCTGCCCCTCGAGAGAATGGGGAGATGTGCTGTAAACTGGATTGTCAGATGTGTCTTTTGGGGCCACAGGCTGCAGAGCCTGAACTCTGGGTCTCTGGGCCCAGACCATAAGAAAATCACAAGCTACATATTTAGGATGAGGTTTTCTAGGCATGTTCTCCCCCTTGTAGCCCCCTGTGTTGGTGACTTCACTACCTTTGACAAAAAGAGGGTCTGCTCTTTCAGTATCTGGGCTTAGACTTGGCCCCATCACCCAAACTCAAACCTGATTTGCCTTCGAGTGCTCTCCCTGCTACAGGTTCACCCAGCAGATGGTGGGACCAGCTTCAGCTGATGGTGAACAAGTGCACTGAGATGCGGGTGACCAGGAAGGCACTCTGAAATCCCATAGACAGCCCAGGAAAGTGCTGCCTGTCCCTATGGCCAGTGGCCTGACTTGCAGGCTGAAGGTAAGTAGGGACAGGACAGCACCAGGTCTGTGGGTGAGGTTCCCTGCTAGCAGCACTTACACCTCTGCAAATACTCGCTATGATCCTGGGCCCAGCCCAGGGGTATGCTGAGAGCGGCCAGTGCTGGAACATGCTGGTATTTTGGGTCGTGAAAAGCCCTGTGTGAACTGGCAGCATGTCACTGAGCTGCGCAGCAGGGGCTGACCCCTGTTCTCAGCAGAGATCACTGAGCGCCACTGCATCTACTGAGGCATTGGCCCTCACCCACCACAGTGCTGCGCTCCTTTTTTAAAATACAAGTGGATTCTTTTGCACGTGTACTATTTATTTGGAAAACCTGGACGTGATTTCCGCGAACTGTTTCAGATGCATCCCTGTAGCTGTTTCGGAAGGCAGAACCAATATCCCAGGTTGCTTTCCCATCCCCTGGCTGATGCAGAAGATCCCGCCGGAGATGGAGGAGCTGAGTGAGGAGCTGCCGTTCTGGCACCCAAACCCAAAGCTGAACACGTCGAGCAGCCAGCCGGGGGAGCTGCCAGGCTGAGCCCTGTCCCAACACCTGCAGCCCCAAGAGGTGGGTGCCCTGCACCCCGCCGTGGGTGGCCCGTCCCACCCGCGCTCCCAGCAGCTCCTGTATGTTTTTGTGACAACAGAGGGCACCAGCGGCCCTTGCTAACGCCGGGCGCTGCCCTGCCTGGCTCCCCGGGACGTGCGGGGCTGCTCAGGGCGCGTTCGGAGCTGTGGGCGGGAGCGGGCCGCACACCACCCGTCCCGCCGCCCGGGCCTGCGGCGGTGGCAGCGGCCGGGCTGGCGGGCGGCCCGCGCGGGGCCTGCGCGGCTGGGCCCGGTGAGGGGCCAGGCCCGGAGCCACGGCTGGGATACAGCCGTGAGGGTGTGGGTCGGTGCAGCGCTGCGCCCGGGAGGGCACCTGTGAGCCTTTGCGAACCCTCAAACGGCCATTCTGCACCTCCAGCCCAGCCGGGCCCCCTCCTGCCATCGGCACCCAGGCAGAAGCCACCAAAATGTGGAAAATTGAGGTCAATCTGCGACAAAATGGTGCAAAGCAGAGGCTGGGCCTGAATCTCCCCTGCGTTACAGCAGAGTGCAGCTTCACTGATAGCTGTGAGAGATTCTCTAAGCAGAGCCCGTAGGGACCCCCCGAGCCAGCTCCGAGCTGCTGCGCCCCAGCACCGGTGCCAGAATAGGAAGGAGCCCAGCGCAGGCTGGCTGCTGGAGCATGAGACCTCCAGCAGATCTGTGCTGCTGAGGGGTGCTCAGCAGGGTCAGAGCTGGTCCTGCTAGAGGCAACCCCTGCAAAGTGGAGGGCAGCCTGGGCATGCCCCTGCTCTGTGCAGCAGGGATGGGGCTGCTTCCAGCCCGCGCCGCCCCTGAAGAGCAGATCCCCTCTCCTTCCACTTACCCACTTCAGTTTGTCACCACTGCAGGTGCGTTCAGCTCCAGGATGCCCGGGGGGGGACGCAGGGAAGTTGAAGCTGCGTTTGCTACCTCCCTGAAGCACAGCTCTCTAAGCAGGTAAGCAGCAGGCACCTTTAATGTTAACCCAACTGCTTTTGATTGCTATATAACACGGCAAAATAATCAGGGAGTAGAGCAACAGAACACAGGCACAAGTACTTCTGATGAGCAACCCCTTTAGCAGAACACCGTGGTTTACTGCTGTTGTGACAGCAGAAACAGGCTGTGATTTTATTCCAGTGCTGGGATAGAGTTCATCTCCGCTCTGTTTCATGGGACACTTTTTCTTTGTTTCATATTAATTTGCGTGACGAAGATAAAGGGAGAAAAAATGATGGAGCGGAAAGGGCTTTGAGCAAAGAAACAATGTGTTACGCAGTCCTGAAAATGTCACCAAACCTAGTGACATTAACAGGACTACTTGCAAGCGTAAGAGCTCCTCACTCAATTTAATCCCTTGAGTAAGGGTTGACTGGCTGAATAGGCAGATCCTGGCAGGATCAGGCCACAGAGCTGTGCATATGAACCATAACCTGAAGTCTGTACTGGAGCCCCGGCCTCCTCAGTCCTGCAGATTTGATAGATCTTTCTTCCTGCAGCAGGACTATTTGCATACCAGAAGATTTACTCACACGAGCACAGGACATTGGATGCTCTGTTTATCCACAGCTTAGAAACGTGAAGGTCCCAAGTTTCTTCCACTGCCAGGGGACATGTGAAAGCTTTGAGCACATGCTAGAGAGATAAATAGAGATGCATGCTTTATGCCAGGCCAAGATGTTTTTATAAAGAGAATCTGGCCACGTCTGGTAAAACATTTAATAACTTTTCTGCCAGCAGCCAAAAGGCAGTCAAATATTTAAAAGCAGTAATGAAATTTCCTGTGTGAGTCAGAGTCCTACAGAAATCCTGCTAGTGAATTTCACCATGGTAGCCTGCAGGACTAGCTGGGAAAAAAAAAAAACACAAACCACAGAACTCTGCTGGTATGAAGTATTTTTTAACAAGTCCTTGGAAGTGGCATGGAATGTCCCTGCAAAGCCCCTGAAACCAGATCCCAGGCTATGTGCAGCCTAAACAGCAATTCTGGTATTTATTTCTTTAATTACTATAGCCACAAATCCTATTTTACTCCTAGGGAATCACAGAGAGGCCAGTTTCAGTGTGACCTTTAAGCGGCATCTCACTTGCTTGTAAAAGAACATGTACTAAGTGCCTATTCCTTTAAACTGGAATCCAGCATACTGGAACATCCATGCCACAGATGGAGAAAAACGCTGCCCTGCCATGTGCGTGGCCTGGGCTCAACTCTCCGCTCTCCCTTCCTGCCGAGCTCCGCTCTTGTAGTACTAATGAAGTACCTCTTCTTTCCCTGTCAAAGTCCTCAGGTGATCCCTTTCTGCTTGGAAACTGCGATGAGACCCTGGGCTTTTTTGGGAATGAAATTAAGATCCAAGGCCACAAAAGCTCTTCTGCTAGTTCTTCCTGCTGCTAAAGCCCTGTCAGTAACCAGTGTGCCCTGGTTAGGCTCTGCTGTGGGCAGCAGTGCTGGGGGCCTGGAGCAGAACAGGCACAGGCATCTCACAGCAGCTTGCTCTGACCCCAGGTTCCTGGGGTTGGTAGATGCAGGTATTCACCCTGCTCTTGCTCACCTACTTGAGCAGGAGATGATGTTGACAGAGGGAGGAGAGGGGGAAAGAAGGGGTGATGCTGCTGGTACCTACTTGGCAGGTTGTGTGCTTGGGTACTCCACTGTCTCTACGCTGAAGTAGAGGTCTCTGATAGAATTTTGCAAATTGTTTCCATGCTCCAGATCTGGTTTGGATGCTCTTCTTTGGTCCACATGGAGCTGATCTGGGAGCCCTACTTGGCCTGAATCTCCCCTCTCCACCCCAGGACCTTGCCATTTCTCCTCCATCTGAAAATCTCTTAAGAGCTGCCTGTATTTCTTTGGTATTCTCAGTGCTTTTGACCACCAAAATGGCAAGGGGAATGTCATTTCCCCACGCTAGAACATCAGGAAATGTTTTGCTGCAGCTTGGCTGTACAAGGTGGGCAGTTGGTGGGGAAAATCAGTCTTTCCCAGAGCTGCTTTGCAGATCCCCCATGGACACACTTTGCCAGTGTGACAACATCAGTGCAGCAGGGGGGAACTCACCAGAGAGGCTTTGAGTTAAGCAGGATCAGGTTCACACAGACATGGGTTGCCATCATGCCTGCTGGGCTGCCTGGTCTGTTGGCAGGGATGACGTGCTGGCACCCTCCTTCTCTTGCAGAGTAAAGCCTGATACAACCTGCCTGGTCCTCCTTCCCTGCTTCCAAGGTTGTTTGGTATGAACATGTGATCTTTAACGCAACCTGCAGGCCGGATGAAGACAGTTGCTCTCCTAATTGCGTGTGAGGCCAGCGCTTCTCCCTGGGGATGGAAAATCAGATTTCTGCCTCTGGGCCTTCAGAGGGGGCCTTCAAACCACAGTATGGGTGGTATGGCTGAGCTGCTGGCCAAGGGAGCTGAGAAAAAGCTGGGGCTTTAGCACTCAGGGCAGGAGACAGCCTCTCCTTCCCCATGGCCTTCTCTTGGGCAGAGAGCCCAGCTCCCACAGCCTGCCTGGAGAGCTGCCATCCTCCCAAGGTGTCTGATCTCCAAAGACGTGCCTGTGACAGGCTGCTTTGAATGCATGGCAGAGGGAAGAGACAGCAAAGAAGTGTCTGGTTACCCACCTCAGCCTCCTCCTTCCCTCCTCCCCAGAGCAAGACATCTGCCCTCCTAGTTGACAGGAGAGCCTTTTCCAGGCAGGGTTTGACAGGGCAAATTTATGACAAGCCTGTTACAACTTGTTGCAGATTTGTGTAACGCTTGGGGAAAATGCTGTCAACAACTGCATGCTTTTCTCCTCGGAAACCCCAGAGTGCCTTCCGGGCTCAGCTCGCTGCCTCAGTGCGGCACTGCCAGCGGTTGAGGCAGTAGCTGGGTTCCCAGGGCCAGCCCTCCCTTGCAGCAGGGGATGTCAGCAGCAGCCCGGCGCAGGGTCACTCCCTTCAAGGATGGCTGCCATGCTTCGACCCTTTCACGTCAGCATTTGTTTGCTGGACGTGGGTGTGATTTTCTGCAAAGTAGCAAACGAAAGCGAAGTCCTTCCACCTTCAGATCATCATAGGATCTATTGAGCAATTCAGTGTGTTTATCTCATAATGATAGCACAGCCCTGGTACTTGTCTCTTGGGTCCTCACTGGTGCAATGCCTGGCTGTTACATCAGAACTGACTGTCAGACCGGTGGGGTCATGCTCCCTGAAGAGGGAAGGTGCTGATCCAGACTGTAAAGTTTGCATTTGTCTTTGCTTGCATTTGCATTTTCAGCCGGAGGAGAGGTGCCAGGATCCTGGGGTGAGCAGAGGGGATTTAGACTAAGCAGGACTCTCAGATCAGCTCCCAAGTTCGTCATCTTCTGTTTAAAATAATGCAAATCTGGGGTGACAGTGGTGACCCCTGTGCTTGCTTCCTCATGCGCACATGTTGCTCCTGGGGAATCAATAAAGCATACCCTAGGACAGGTAGCGTGGGGCAAGGCTGGGTTCTTTCAGGAAAGGAAAAAACCTCTGTTTGCCTGTCAGCTGCCTCAGGGGAAGCTGAGGTGGACAAAAACAGTGGAGCAGCACTGAGAAGACAGCATGCATCCCATGCACAAGATCTCCTTCCCCCATCCTCAGCATCCAACCTGGGAGCACCAGGAGGTACTCAATAGGAGAGGATGGTGTCATGGATGGCTGCACAGCTGCGTTGGTCACCTTTTGCTGATTGGATGTACAGATGCTGCAGTTTCCTGTGTAGTGGAGAATTCATGTTCCACAGCAGTCTGCAGGGTTGTGGTGATTCATGAGGAACAGGAAAACCTAGTCTTATCTTCAGGGAGAAAACTGCTGAGCTTCAGGTTTCAAAGCCGTTGGTTCAGTGGAATTACAGGTTCAAATCCTGAGCGGGTCAAACAAGGTCTTTCTTCCTCTGAGACAAATGGAGTGTCATGCAGTAAATTGCCTATGATTCTCTTTGTTAGATGCTGTGTTACTTTGAAAATGGCATCGTGACAAATCTTGGCTTTCTGCAAAATAAATAACTGCATCATTTATCAAAAAGGTTTGCTTTCAGAAACATCGCCACTCTTTTAAGGCATCGGAGAATCCTGGGAATGAAGGAGACCAGAGGAACACAAGATGCCACTTTTCTTTTCTTACTCTATTTTATTTGACATTTCACTTTTTTTTTCTTATTTGAAAAAAACCTGGTGAGGAGTGATCCCTGGCCATAGCATGTCCCAGCAGACTTGGTGGAGTGTGACAGTGAGGGACGTGTGCTGCCTGACTCTTCCCCCAGGCAGGTGGGGAGCGACAGGCACACTTGCTTGCTGCATCCTTGCTGCCCTCAATTGCTCCCACACAGGAGGAGATCTGAGATCACTCTTATCCCCACAGCAGCAGACATCGTCCATCAAGCCCATTCCCAGGTCTCTTGTAGTGGAACATACAGCTCCTTGGGTGCCAGCAAAATCACAGCATTAGGACCAATCACTGGTGAAATACCATCACAGCCGAATTCCTCCTCAAAACTTCTACACGGAGAGCTATGTGCAAAAAACTCTGGCAAGGTAGAGAAACAGTTTTGAAACTTCATATTTCTCTTCTTTTAAAGCTGTCTCTGGTATTGAACTCCGAATGAAGTGTCAAAGAGCAGCCACTATATTCAGCATGGTCAACAGTATATTACCTTGTGCTGGACGTTACTAGTGCCCAGCCAGCACCTTACTAACTTTTTAAAAACAGATGAAGCAAGAAGTACTGCAAGCCGCTTTTATGTCATCTGCAGAATACCCTCAGTGCTTTCCAAATGCTGGAAGTCCTAATTAGTGGGCAGAAGTTGGCATCCCGTGTTTACATGTGGGAAAACAGAATTAAAGGAGTTTATGGCTCCTGTTTCCAAAAGCAGTCACTAGTTTTGCGTCTCTGCCTTTTTGGTGCCAAACTGTGAGTTTTTAATGTTCTGGCATGTGTGCAGGACAAAGAGCAACTGTTCGCTGATTTAACTTGTTTGACTTATATGCAGCTCTGATGAAAAGGTACCTTAGTGTGAAGTCTGTGTCACGCAGTGAAGAAGCAGATGTTCCTTCCATCCCCATTGCCCATCAGGTCTGGATTTTAGAAGTGCCCCAGTTGAAGCCAACAGTATTTGCAGTGTCCAGTGCCACTGAGAGCTAGCCCAGGTGTTAGATCGAATGTCTGGAGCTGAGCGTGTAACATTTTTTCAGATGTGCTTCTCGGTGATTTTTTTCCAGGCAGATGTGGGAAGTCTGTGGTGGAGCTGGGAACAGAGCCTGTTCCTGTGCTGTGTGAGGCTGTGCATCTGACAAGACACAGGCACGGCCCTACAAAGTAAATGTTGTGATTTCATGGCTGGAGCTGAATGGCACCTGGCGGTTGCACCAGGGGATTTTTTTCCCCCAGTTTCCAGATTCACAGACATACATACTGTGGCTAAAGCCTCAGAACCTCTGAAATTCAGCAGGAGTAATTTGGCAGTTATTTTGGGTCAGTTGTACCAGTGCATCTTTATACTCGTGTTTCTGTGTGCAGCTCCGTTACAGAATAGCCTTAATGGAGGGAAACCAGGCAGGAAGGCTCAGGGAGCTGGTGAGATACAGGTGAAAAGCACATCACAGTGCCGAGCTTAACACCAGCTTGCACAGAAGAGTATTTTACACCAGGGGCAGTCTGTTGATTTCAATAGCATGTAGTAAGCCACTTCCTGAGCTGGACAATGGAGCGAGGACTGGGCTTATGGATGGATGATACATGCTGTGGCTTTGCTTGCTTGGTTGCATTGTCCAGAAGAATCACATTTTTTTCTTTTTTAACTCATTAATTGAGCTCGTCCGTGATGGGAAAGCTTGTCATATTCTATGCCTGAACACCATGTCCTCTGCCAGTGCTGGCTGCATGGCAAGCCCTGAGCATACTGCTGGGATTGCCACCTGGTCGGGCACTGCCTCACTGGCCTGTCTGCAGCTGGGCAGCACTTACACGGGATGGCCACTCCGCTGTGTTGTCGACTGCACATGCAGCTCCTGGCTGGTCTGCTTTACAGGGTTTGGATGAGCACAACCCCACAGCGCAGATTTTTCTGGCCCGCTGTTCGCAGGAATTCACGTTGAAAGCTTGATTTCTCAAGACATTCTTTTTTATTTGTTTAAAATGTGCTGTTTCCATAGGTTGCACCTGCTCTCAAGGATACTACCCAAGGGTAAACATGGAGGAGGCACAAAGCCAGCACCACAAGTGCAGTTTCCATGGGAAATGCAGACAGATATATCTGTACATGTAATAACATGCTAGGCTTTGGGTGTCTGCTCTGCTTACCTGCTAGGGCACATGGTGAGGAGCACCCAGCCTCTAACAGCAGAGAGGTCCCTGGTCTGCAGAGCAGTGAGACAGCTTGAGTGGCTGAGCTCCCTAAAAAGAGCAGTTAAAACCACATCCCAACCACCCCTCTGCCAGTACAGGTCAGGAATTTTGGCTTTTCTTGAGTAAAATTTCAGTCAGGCTTAATTTTCTTTTCATTTCTGTTTTAGAAAATGCTAAATATTGAGCTGCCATGAGACAAAAAGTAGTGAGAGGAATTTCAGACTGAAAAGCAGGACTTATACTTTGCACTTAGAGAAAATCTGGGAAATTTTTTTCAGCAAAACTGCCTTCATGGAAAAAGGTCATTGAAGAACGTTCGGGTTGAAAGGATTCAGCCATCTGCTATAAGATGAAGGTGAAAACCCCTCAGACCCTTCCCACTGTGAATATGCAGGATTTTCCACAGTAAAAGGCTGAATCTTTCACCTGTGGATGAAGCCTCTGGGGTTTTTTTTTTGGGTTTGGGGGGTTTTTTTGATCGATATCACCATCACTGACACATGTAAACACAAGGAGCTGGGGTGAAACTCTAGGTGATATGGGGCAGGGAGCAATCGTGGGCTGGCAACAGGCTGGAATCAGTGACCTAATCAGCCATTTCCCTCTCTAATTGCTATGATTCCTCAGCTTAAAGAATTACACAACGTGTATTTTAGTTGGAACAAGACACTATTATTGAGTAAAGTGCATAATAATTGTGTTTCAGGAGGTGAAATAAACGTCTATCACCAGGCACTTTAATCCATCATTGTACTTTGCTAAATTACCAAAATTGCACTACATTCAATACTAAAATTGCTTGTAATAAAGTGATTGCTGAACTGACACTCAGAGAAAGACGTCTACTATCTACATTTGTTTTCCTAATTGACAATTTTAGGCTTCAATCTAGGGAGGGAGGAGCACCCACAGCCCTCATTTCAGGTGATAGGAATGGAGGGCACGTAGCTCCTTGCAGAGGCAGAATCTTTCAGCACTAAAGATCCTGCCTGCATGAAGTACCTCTGATTTCCTTTAGATTCCAAGTCCTCACCTAGGTCAGTGGATAGCACATTCTTGCCTACATTTACAAAAACACTAAATTTTGATACAAGCCCTTCTCATAATGATACGCCACTTGCTTATTTTGCCCTTCAATTTCTTCACTGGCCATTAATTCATTACTTAATGCCACATTTTGCAGATAGGAATAAGTGACTTGACCACTTGAAGGGAAATGGTGTGTTCCTTGTCCTGGATCTCCAGTGGCACTGTGGAGGTACCCACAATTTTTGTTGTTTCTTCTTCCTGCAGTCACCCCACCCTGCAGGATTTTAATTGGAAAAATGCAAAACTGACATCAGAGCCCTTGGATAATGACATTTAGATCAGGCCCACCTAGAAGAACATTACTTTTTTGTTTTAGATAGTTCTCCAGAGATGTTAACAAACTGTATAATTAACTGATGCTGAGCTAAACTCAGTTGGTTTTTTAAACTTTAGCTAATGTATGTGGGCACATACTTGGGAGAATTTTTTCCACAGGTGAAGCGATATCCTTTTGCAAAGGTGTATAACTCCCTTCTCATCAGACAGCATGAACAGCTGAGGAAATATCTGTTTTATAGAGGGAGAAACATTTTGTAGTAATATGGAAACGATCATTCAATTATAGTTTACAGGAATTTTATTACTGACTCCTGTCCTTGGTAAATTGACTTGCTTTCTGAAGACAAAAACCTCCTTTTCTTTCTCAGGGGTTTTCCCACCTAGCTCAGAACAGATCTTTAATAAATTTATTGGCAACATGTTACAATTTCTTTTTGGAGTACAAACACACGCTGCATCCAGGAAACACTGGATTTAAGTCTTTTCTCGATGTTTCCATGGCCTCATCCAAAGGGATGATACTTTACCTCATGGCACGTGACATAATCTGTAGAGTTTACTGACTCTCTTACCAAAGTATCAAACGCTCTGATAGATATTATAGATATTTTTCTGCTTTTTCATTACATGAAAGGAGGTGTGAATGTCTCCTTCATCAGCAGTCACTACATAGCATACATACTGTAAGGTCTATTAAAAAAGTTTCAATAAGCCCAGTAAATATGAGGAATTATGATGGGAAGGAATTAAAGCCATCCATTTTTTCTTCCCAAAAAAATATGCGAGTTAATCTGAAAAAGTGAAGAGTGCCAGATACTCATCCTATGTGCTGAAATGACTCATGGCAAAGCTGGACAGTTTTATAGTGCAATTTCTTTACTTGTGCTGGAAATGGATAAGTTCCAAGTGACACTTACGAAACAATTAGCTGTTCAAGGATAATCAGATTTGTATGAAAATGTAAAGATAAGCGATTTATCTGTGATCTCAGCTGGAAAGTGACTGAGGGTGGTGGGCCATACTCCACAGTAAAAATCCCCTTTCTTTTACTAAATGGCACTTTTGCTGAAACGTGCTGGATTCAAGCAAGTAACAGCTCCCTTGACTTTCATTGCCAGGATGACACACAACTGAGTTGTATCATTAGAGATCCTTGCTGATGGCTGAACTGCTTTGCATATAAATGAGACCTAACCTGAACAGATGTTCCACTGGTGGATGTGAAGGATTTACAGTTCTGGATCAGGTCCCTGCTCACTGCCAGTCCCTGAAGGAACTCTGCTCTGAACTGTTGGAAAACACATACTGTTTCATACCTGTATGCGTGGAGCTTGGGCAAAGGCAGAGGCTGGGGTTCAGATGGCCAAAAACTGGTAAGGACTAGTAAAGAGGTAAGGATGCAGCCAGCCAACCTCCACCATGCCCTGGGATTTGCCAGCCCAGGCTTGGCTCTGGAAATATGTGTGCACCCTCTGTGCCTGTACAGTGCCAAGACAGTTGCATTGAGAGGGACAGCACTGACAGCAGAGCAAAGGTTCATCGTGCACCTTAAGATGTTGCCTGTGGCATCTCTGCAGAGCTCTTCTACTACCTCCACAACCTGTTCATCTCCAAATTGCCTAGGGTTGGAGGGAGGCAGCATGAAGCCAGGAGAGCCTGGTGGGTCTCTGTCACTCCAGTAACTGTCTGGATCAGTCCATGGATTTCGTTCCATTGAGGTGTTTGTCTCCCTGTTCACTGGACCTCTCTGTGTTGTTGGCCATGTGTTTCTCCTTAAAGTGTACTCTATCTGCTCTGCCTTTGCAAATGCACTTTGTGGAGGAAGTGGGAGAAAATGTGATTATGGTTTCCTGAACCTAGCCTCACTCGAGCTGCATGGGAAGGCTCCTTAGGAAACCTTTTTCTGTGATATTTTCAGCTTAGTTTCCAAATCCCCAGAGATCGGTCTAAGACTGGTAGACAGCCAAGCCTTGAGTGACTATTCATCTGCCTGAACCCTCCCTAAAGATTCAACTGTCTGTGGAGCAAACCACATTGTCAAGGGCATTGTTAATGATGTGTCAGAGACAAGAGTAGCTCTCAGCCCCAGGAGATCCAGAGAGTCTTGAGACAGTTTGGATCCTTGGCCAAAGCACCAGGGAGGCATATATCCCTAGAGCAGAGGTGGTGGTGTCCTAAAATCCAGGAACTAGAAAACACCTGCACTCAGTTTAATGTCAGAGTGCCAGTGGTTGAGTTCAGAAAATTATTTAGGGGGCTTCCAAGGAAGCATTTGTAGATTTGGGTGTACAAGCCTGTGAAAATGTTTGTTCTCCTGGCAATGCTCACAAATGCACACAAAGCATCTTGGTCTTGAAACAATGCTTTAACACTGCTTATTCCTCCACTGAAGCTGGTAGTAAAGGGAACCAGCACTGTGATCCCATCAGCTGCACAATAAATCCTTGATGATACAAGGGCTCTGGGATGAAATTAGGCACCTGGCACCTCTGCAGCAAGTGTTAAGTGTAGAGCTACTTAGTGATAGCAAAATCCTTCAGATGCGGCTTATTGTGGAGGCAGAACTCAACCTGTTAGAAACGCATCCTCCTTTCCTGAGCGTGGTTGGTTCTATCTCCACAGTGAGATCCCAGATGGAAGAGGAAGCTGTTTGGCTTTCAGAGCTTTGTTTACTTATATAAGGCCTAACAAACATGGTTGTTAAGGCCCCCCAGGAGGTCTTTCTTATGAAGCTGGGGGCTATTGGATTAGGCGAATGAAAGTCAGAGATTTGCCTAATATCTTGACAGGCCATGAGGGATAAGACTCTTGTGGGCTGTTGTAAACTTGTGGGACAGAGGTGCTGTGGCATGGGTCTCTTCTTAGCTGTGGATAAATGCCTTGTCAATGTGGGTTAATCTTGTTTGCCTTGTCTTCCATAATGGTGCGTTACAGGACACAGCCTCTGCCAATTTAATCCCTGCTGGAATTGAATTGTAAGCTTTTGTTTCTCAAACTCACGTCCTCCTCCATTACACAGCACTTTCAGCATTACAGGGCTCAGTCATTAACAGTAATTTTTAACTCACATTGTTTCAAGCTCCTGAAATAGTTGCTCCTTTGGGACCAAAGGTTCGATTGCAGCAGGCTGAAGGCAGGTCCCTCTGGGGAGACCCCACTGCTGCCCATGTGCTGTGGATCCATGGCTCGCGTTCCTTTTTCAAACACTGATATTAACCATGTCTCTCCCTTCCCAGATAACCCATACCCCCTTCCGCTGAGCTGGGATCCTGCCTTGTCATTATGCTGTGCCCAAGGCAGCATGCCAGCACCGGAACGTCACCCTGTGAAGCCTTAAGGAGACACCCCCAGAGAGCACCCACCCGTCCCTGGCACACTCTGATACCTTTCATTTGATTGAAAGTGGGGAGTCAGTAGTGACTGTCCTCAAAGGCAAGTAGGCAGTTAGCAGTGGGACTGAAGTGCCAGAGCTGTTAAGGAATTGTAAAGAAAGTGGACATGGGACACCTTTGCTCCCAGGTCCCTTTACCTTGATCTGATGGGTAGAGGGCTGTGAGTGTGCAGGGTTTATAGAGCATCATGGCTTTTGCAGCACCTCTCACTTGTGCTCCTGGCCAACCCAGCCACCTCTGCTGGGCTAGGTTTGCTCCCAGGGCACAGGCCATGCTTGTCTCATTGTAGTGTAGAGTCCATCCCATCTAGCCCCAGGTTTATCACAGTTTTTAGATGTCTTCACATTTCCTCACTCTACATCTTCCCCTTGTCCTCCCTACAGGTACACCAAGAGCCCAGCAGCGCTGGGTCCAACACAGGAGCTGGGGTCCAAACACCTGCAGCCGCTGGGGACACATAGCCCTGAGTTTCGCTTAAGGGGATGCTTGTCAGAGCTGAGGGAGCCAGGAAAAATCACTGCAGCAGACCCCTGGGTCTGGAGTCAGCCTCCCCCACAGCCGATTAGCATCTGCAAGGCACTGGAAGGGGACAGTGCAGGTGGGAGGATTTGCTCAAGCTAGGCACTTTTGCCCCACAATGGACCGCATCTTGCTCAGTTGTGCAAATTGCCTGTGCACTCTGGGGGGCCATAAGCCCAAAGTGCTCCTTGGAAAGCCCAGCCCCTCCTGCCCTTGCTCAGCACAGGGCTCAGCTCCCAGCACAGCCCCTCAGCTCTGCGCCCACAGAGCCAGAGGGAGCGGGGCAGGTGGGGACACGCTGTGTCAGTGGTGCTGGAGTACCAGTGGTGCTGACAGCTTCCCATCGGCATTGACAGGGGAAAGGCCGCCTTGTGTGACGTGCAAGTGGCAGCCACCGAGGCTCAAAAACTGCAGAGATGGTGGTGTGAAATAGTGCCCTAGGTCTTGTCCCTGACACCTTCACTTGCCCAGCAGAGAAAAGCTGCAGGTGCCTCAAGAGTTGTAAATAGAGACCTTTCAGGATCGTCCTCTACTAACACATCCCCAAGACAGCATCGAGTCTTCCTGGGTGGATGGAAAGGGCTGCAGAGCAGTGAGGTGTTGTGGGGTTAACAGCAGGACCCTCATCAGCTGCACACAGCACGGTCGGTTGTGCCACCCACAGGGTGCTGGGCTGGGTCAGGCCATGGGGCTTTCCTGCCTGTCCCTCTACATGACTTGCCATCCACTTCTCTGTGTCTTCGTTACCTTTCAGGAGTGGGAAGTTTTAGACTGCCATTTGAGCACAGAGGGGAGAAGCTCTTAGGAGGAGGTGTTTAATGGGGGATTTTCGCTCTGTTCTGCAGAACTCTGTTGCCTCCCTGGCTCTGCTCTTCCACCACCACAGCACCCAGCCCTGGGCAAGGATGAAGCTGGGAACCAAAGGTTGGCCGGAACAGAATCCAAAACACACCAGGGCATCCATGATACAATCTCAGAGGAGCCTATGCCAGCTCCTAAGTTGTCTGTGGAGTGAGACCTGGCAGAAAGAAACACAGCCTGTCTCCATGAAGGTGGGAACGGTTTGGGACTGAAGCAGTGAGAGATCAGGTTCACCCTGCACATGCTTTACTGCCTGCACTCCTTCCTGCTACAGCTACGTGTCACAGCTGACCTAGGTGAGTGGCTTGGGAGAACACAGCTGGAGAACAGGGTTGTACTGGTTGACATTAACTCTGCTTAGGGCAGAAAGGCTTCCTCCGCTTTGGGCCTCCCCCGCTACTGGGCAAATGTTTTGCTCTGGCTACAGATTTAGATAGGAGCAATGTGAGCCTGAAAGCCGCACCCTGCTGCAGGCTGGCTTTGCACAGCTCTGGAGGCTCAGGGGTGGTCTTATGTTCTTTATTACTGCTCTTTATTATCAGACTCCACTAATTAATTCTACTAATGCGCAAAACCCTGCATGACAAAGAAGCCCTTGATCTTCTTCCACACCCTTCCTTACTTCTAACCCTGTAACATTTCCGGCTGTAGCTGAGGAGTCCCACCTGGGATAGACAGCACAACTCAGCAGACAGCAAAAAGTGTACACTCCTGAATTGAGCTAGCTGAGCCTGGATGCTTCCCCTCCCAGGATCTCACTGCTGGTTCTTGCATGGGGGGGAAACATTGCTCTTCACCAGGCCAGGAGCTAGCTTGCATTTTGGCCTGCAGCTCATTTACATCAAGTTCTTTGGTAGCAGCCTCTGCTTTGCGAGGCAGTCCCAGGAGATTCCTGGGTTGGGGCAAAGAGGACAGCTGCTATCTAACTGATGGAGCTGTGCATATCACTTATGCTCCCACAGCCATCATTCCTCAAGCACAAAGCTTCTGCCACCCTTCCTTCCCTGGGCGCAGGAGCCTCATGGAGCAGTGCTGTGAGCTTTTGTACAAAACTGACCCTGCAGAGGACTGTCTGTGTATTGCCTGTGACTTTTGCATGTCTTAATTTAAGAGTTTACAAATTGAGTAGTCCTGGCTGGCCTTTTTGCCTAGCGAGGAGCTATTGAGTTCCCAGAAGGAAGTTCTTTGTCCACTTCCATCTGTACTGTCCAAATGTCTGTAGAAAATACCCTGGGAAGAGAACCTGCCACACTGTTCGTCACTGAACACAGAGGGCTCTTACCTCTTGCTGTGCCTTTAGAAACCACTTTGTTTTCCAATTCCTTTTCTTTAACTGTCTCTGTCTTTACTTGTTGGAGTCCTTGTACTTAGACGAGATGCAAATTTTGCATAATGAAAAGGCTTCCTAATAGCTGTCAGTGCATCCTGCTGCTCCCTGTGTCTGGTTGCTGAAAATTAAACAGATGTAAAATTAGGACTTGAATGTCTCTGCATCTGGGGGTCCTTGTGCATAGCTGGAGATGACGGTTTAAGATATGCCCTTTTCCCAGGAATACCAATTGAAGAGTTCAAGACATTATAACCCCTAACAAACCTTTCTCCAAAAAACGTTGCTTGAATACTTTAAATCACACTGGATGTGTATATTTTTGCTCATAGCTTTCCTTGCTTCTCCTGACTGCACAGTCCAGTGAAATCCCAGATCCTTCACTGAGAAATGCTTTTGAATGCTCCGTTCCCTCCTACACTTTTGGACCCCTAAGGGGAACAAGCAAACAGAAGGGAAAGTTCACTGCAAGCAGAAAAGAAGTCAGCGATTTTCCTTCACCACAGGAGACTTCACGCAATTCAGCATCTGCAGGCCCTAGCGCTGTATTGCCTTGAGTAACTCATGTTCCTAGGTATGGTGTCCAGGCAGAACCAAGTCCTGGACCAAAGCAACGCACACCAGTATTTTATTTTCTTGGCATGCCTTAGTCCATCTCTTTACAACAGGCTCCCAATTGCTTGGCTTCATCTTAGGATGGCAGTCACATGAAGAGGCTGTAGTAAGTGGATTTCATTTGTCTCCTGGCCTAGCAGCAGACCCTCTTGAGTGAATGGTCAGAGCTTGTGTTTAAAAGCTCACTCCAAAAAGTAGTATCTATGGTTGATTGAACTCACAGTGTATCCTGTAAATCTGCACTTCCCTGCTGTATTTGAGAACACTGGGTGTTGGGAAACCTTGAGAACTGTAAGTGGAGAAGGAGCCCCATTAATTCCTGTCTAGACTGGCTTTTGAGCCCAGGTTCCAGAGATGAAAGGGCACTTTATTAAGACAGGGCATAAATCCACCCTGCCAACAAGTCCACGCTCCTCTGGATTATTTACACCTCTCTCCCTCCCTCTGGTCATTGCCTGTCCCTATATAATCTACATTAAAGTTCTGACAGGATTAAGCCAATATATATTAAGCTTTAAATATCAGGCTCTGTGTGCGCTTTCCTTTCCACCGTGTCACAAAAAAGACTTCATGTTTTTACAGATAAACTGGGAAAAAAAAAGTAGGTGTCTAAGGAAAGGAGCTTGTTGTTATGACTGGGAGATGAAATGTGTGCTTAGAAGGTTTTATTGCAAATGTGGCCTTTGCCACACCTACAGCTCCTCTCGCTGATGTGTCTGGCCCTGTATGTCACTAAGGGCCATCCAGGGGCGGTACCAACAGAGCCCTCTGGGCTGTGAGCATCACCTTTCTGGATGAGGGGTGACAGCCTTCGGCCAGACTACAGCCCCTTTCTTATGCGGGACTGTCTTCCCTTGCAGTGATGTGCTCAGCTGCTGGGGACAAGGACAGGGGGTGTATAGAGGGCCTGGCTGGTTTAGGACAGAGGCTCTGAGGAGGGCAGGCCTTCTTCCTTCAGAGAGCTTACAACTTTTCATTGCTCTTGCAGTTTTGCTCCTTTATTTTCTGTCTTTAGAAAGTTCCTATAGACTGTCCATAGGTTTTTTGATGCTTTTGGAAAGAGCTGCAGCACGCTGTAAGCATGGTAGATCCTGTTATATCTTGTTTGCATGAGCCTCCCCACCTTCCCTTGCAGCCGGGCAATGGGCAGCAAACAGCATTTATAGAAAAGAGCCTCAGAAGAGCGTTGGCACAAATATATCTTTAGGCTGAAAAAGTAAATTGTGCATTCCATGTATGAGTACCCTGCAACTCCTGGGTCATGGTTCATTTCTGGTGTAGGTCCTGTTCAGCCATCGGACTGCGGGGTGAGGGGTATAGCGACGTGGAGCGTTAGTGACATGGGTGCTGTGAACTGAAATGGAGGGCAAGCAAGGTGCCTACAGCTACAGTCAGCAAAATTTCTGGATGACGTGGAAGAGTTGCAGCCTGCAAGGTGACATCCAGGCTCTACTGCAGGACTGGAGTTTGTGCTTCCCAGGCGTGTGTGTCACCAGTAGTGGGACAGATGAATACTTTGGCAAGAGTGACTAATTCTTTGGATTAATTTGTTTGAAAGGGAAGATGAGTTCACGAGCACACTGTGCTGCAGGACTACGTCCCTGTTGAGGCCCTCTGCATTTTCACTGTTCCTTGAGACATCCAATGTGATAACAGTATGCGATGATAGAGCTGCCCAACGCTCAGAGCTGTGTGACTCAATGACACGCTGCAGATTTCAGCACATCATAGCCATGACAGGCGAAGGAAACGGCGAGTGCTGGTGAAAGGACACGCTGAATTTTTGTGCAGCCAGACAGAGATCTCCAGTGTCAAAGTCTGCTCGGGTCTGCATTTCAGCTGACTGCAGTACTTGCAATTCTTTCCTACTAATTTTCCATTGCATTTTTAGCAAATGAGCTTACTGGCATGGTCAATTTGGAATCATCAAATGTTTACCTAAAGTGAGTTTGAAATCTGTAAGAAGGACCCTTTGAAGTGTTTCCAAGATTTGCATTAATTTGGCCAAAGAAATTGTGACACCTGACTCATGTGTCCAATCCAACATAACCAGGCTGCTCCAGTTTTGAATATCAAGTGTTTGCACTGAACTTGAAAAACTGTTTCCAAACCAAGGCTCAGTCAGACTACAGAAATATTTCAAATGGGTACACGAAAATAAATCAAAAGCTGTTCACATACCTGAAGAAAAAAAACCCCACTGAATATATTATTCAGCAGCTTTCTTGTTTACCAGATGATCGCCTTTTTCAGCAGCACTAAAGGTTAGTGTCATCTCCCTGTTAAACACTCAGCTTTGTCTCTCCACATGCTGCAGAAGGTGGCAGCACAGGTGAATAACTTGAGTTTTGCCTTTTTGGCTTTACTGTTGAGTTTATTGTTAGACATTTGGGACCACAGAAAACACAGTTATTAAACAGTTTCTATCCTTTCTAGCAGCTTTCTCTGAGTTGGAAGAGCACGGTATAATCCCCAAATCCTTTCTGCTCACACAGAAAAACCTCCTGTGCCTTATCATCTTTTGCATTCCCAGGTTTGTGTCAGGATGAGCAGAGGGCTCCAGAGCTCCAGGACACAATTGAGCACAAGCCTGAATAAGACAAGAGCCTGACTGAGCCTGTCCCAGCTAGGAGCCTGTTCCCCTGGCGCCCGCTGGGCACAAGCCATCATCCTCTGTGTGGGGAGAGCACGTGGCAGCTGCTGGATGCAGGGATGGGGCATGCTGCATTTGTGTTAAGGACAGAGCTGGAGCTATAGGCTTTTGTGTAGCAGAAATAGCCCACAGAGTACCAGAATTACTTCCCACTGGCTTTCCTTTGGTTCATCAGTTTCAGTGTCTCAGTGGGTAGAGTCAGCAACGTGTCTTAGAAGCCATCTGTTAGTCTGGCCTGGGAGAGAAGACTGAAATACTCACAAGTAGGCAGTGTAGGGAGAAAAATCTCTCCTTACTGTAAAGTAGCAGATTTTTTTTCCATTTTACGGAGCGTATTTTCACATTTCCACTAGTTTAAACTCGCCAAGAATTTTAGCAGGAACAGGCTCAGTTTCGTGTTAGTCTTTTGCTTTTCCAGCTTTTTATACAGAGACCCTTGCAACAAGGACTAAAGACTAAATCACCATTTACCTGCATGACTTCATCCTGATTAACAGTGTCACTAAATCTTTGTGCTCTCTGTTGAAGGCAGTGCTTGATGGCAGTGAGTGTGAATACACTGGATAGCTTGAAATTGGGAACTGTTGTTAGTGGGCTTGTCACTGTGGCACAGAGCACAGCAGAGTGCTCCCAAAATGCAAGGTGATTACCAGGACAGATGGCCAGGAAGGACCTTTGTCTGTCCCTAATGATGTCTGAGCTAGAGAGTCTGACAGCATCACGAGTGTCCCTGCATCTCCACATAGTCATGTAGTTGGCTCCACTACAGATGTGTCCTGTGCAACTGTTTTGAACTCTGTTCCCAAGCATGACGAACAGAGGGTTTATTATCTAAATACTGAGATACATCCTCAAATAAGGACAAGATACAGGTTAGTGTGGATGACAGGAATGAAAAGGTTTCCCCAAACCTCCATCCACTGGATGTTCCACTGGTTTTCTTGCATGTGCCTAGAATAACCCCTCCTTTCTGCAGCGTACAGCTCTCCAGCTCCTTACAAACCCAGACAAGTGCTTGGCCACCTCTGTTCTGCCACAGCTGGAAAAATGGCAGGCATTTCCCATGAGAAGTTATGAAATAATTTTTTAAAAATATGACAATTTCAAGAATAAACAGATGAAAATATAATGTTTTCTCATAAAACAGAAGTAATGTTGTTTTATAACCAACCATCTTTCATTAGATAATACTGCTGAAGTAAGAACTCCTGCCAGCTGGCATGTGTCCCATCTTTCATTTCCACCAGGAAGAGGGTAGAGAGAAGGAAATGGCTGGAATTCTCCAGGAACATGTTGACATGGAAAACCCCACCACCTTTGTACTGGAAAGATGCTGCAAACACTTCTTCTAAAACAACATTATATAAAAGCTGGGGAGAATTATCCACGATGCACAGAACTGCCCTGTGGATAATTGCAAACTTTTGCTATCTAGCCAGGTGGGGAGGCATTTTTCTCCTCTGTTTAACTTGCCTGTTATTTCCTCCTTCTGGCATTTATTAATCTGACTGGTTAACCATTGAGTCCAGCCTGAAAACAGATCTCATCACAAATCCTGTTCTCCACGCTGGACTTGGAAGAGGCTCTGACTGAACAAACTCACTTCTCCTGTCCTCTTTCTGAAAGGCAGAACTAAATGCTGGAGATAGATGTTTGCCATGAAATTCACACTAAAGTTTTCCTGTTTGGAGCAGCCAATAACGCTAGAGACACCAGGATTTCCATTTGTAGACGAGCTCTGTTTTGACAGAGCCCTTCATGATTCATCAACAATTTGGGTGCTCCTGGCTATGTAGTATTCATTGCACCCATCCTGCTCCTGATAAACAGATTCAGGAGCCCTAATCACAGGGGTAGGATATTCAATAACCATTGCTCTTTGTTTCTGATCTTTATCTCTCTTTCCCCCCAAGGGTTTTTTTCCTGCGGGAGGATCAGTGTTTCTCTTTGAACTGACTTTTCCTTTCAACATTTGTCATTCGGGACTGCTCAAATGCTATTTCAGTGCAGAAGCTGCTTGCACACTAGTTGTAGCAGCTGTTTTGGGGAAAGTTTGCTATTTGCTGTGTGTGATCCCTCACTTAAAGCACCCGACACTGCCTTTCTTTTCCAACTGTGCATGAGACCCCTGCACCAGACAACATCCTTCTGGGAGAGTTGAGGTTGACCCACCATAAGCACAGTCTGCGAGCAGTGAGAGGTGAACCACAGCCAGGTGTGCTGTTCATGTTGGGAGCCAATACCAGCTCCAGGAGGACTGTCTGCACCCCTAGGGACTGGCCTTTCTTGCCTGGGAGTTTTGCAAAGAAAGTCTCAGAGCGCTTGGAATACAAACATGTTTGGGATAGAGGAACAAGAGAAAAACAGTGTGAGGCAGAAAGAGAAAGGAAAACTACAGACTGCTTCCATCAGCAGAGTTGTCCTATGGCTTATGTGTGTTTTTTTGTAACATAGAGATAATTACTGGATGGCTCTTCCCATTTGCAACTGATTATTAAAACCAATAATGCAAACATCGGCCTGTAAGTGATTTACATGCACAACTGTTCCTGGATGTTGGTAGCTAACAGAACAGAACCGTGAAACCCCATGTTGCTGTCACTGTTCCTGTCTAACACACTCTGCGGCTCCTGTTTTTTAATCTCTGCTGGTCCCCACCTGAGCGGTTCCCGGAGGAGAACCTTGCTGCACACCTGGGAGTCCCAGTCAGGCAGGATACAGCCAGGGCAGCCCTGTCAATATTGACTTGGCTGCAGGCTTTGGTGCACAGTGATGGTTATCTTGTTCGCTAGGTAAGATTTAGCCCCTTAGCACAAGTGTCTTTGAAGCCATTAAATATACAAAATCGATGGAGTTGAAAAGGGCGGGGGTGGGAATTTCAAATGGAGGCACGTTATCAGCCTGTGCAGGTTATACAGACCAAGACCTGCACTTTGGACTGCAGACTAGGGGGTACTGGGTGACAACTGTAAATGGGGCTTTTACAGGATGATCTCTGTCCACACTTGTTTGCTTCCCCTGTAACTGTCTTCTCCTCTCCCCCGCATTGTGGGCACAGCAGTTTGCAGGGTTTCCTTTTGCAGGGCAGCTGTGTAGCCCTGCTTTCACAGCTCTGGCATTAGCCTGGATGAAAACTTTCCACCCCTAGATGTTTGCTTTAGGGGAAGGAGTTTTTGCACAGCATGAAACTTTCCATTGTATTCACGATCAGTTTGGGGCAAACTAATTCAAGCTGAAAAAATCCTGTCTGTGAGAGCTGACTCCACAGGCACTGGCACCCCAGGGCACAGACAGCCCCGCTCCTCTCTGGAGCCGGACCCCAGGGGCAGGAGTGCTGCCAGCAAGGGGTGGCACAGCCTGACCTCACAAGTCTGCTCGCAGAGACATGCTGCTCTGGGGAATGGAGTTATGTTGGCTCAAGTCATGCCAGCTGGAAATTCAGGAGAGCCCAATGATGGTCTGGCCTGCTATGTGCAAAGCCTGGCTGCTTTCCCCAGCAGGGAGTGGAAAGCTCACAGGTAGCAGGAATTCCTCCCTTGCGCATGAGCCAGCTGCTTTCCTGGAAATGGAGGGAGCTTGGTTTTGGCAGCCCCTGAGTTGCCAGAGGGATGGGCGTTTATTTCCCAAGTGAATCCTGGTTCCTTGCAAATCCCTTCACTCCCCCCATGCTGAGCTTCTGCCAATGCTCCCCAAGTATTCTGCAGGATCCACAGTATTCATCCTCTGCATGCTGAACTACAGGTGGGATCTTTTGAGGAAGGTGATAACGAGTGTACCATTAGTGCAGAAAAAGTATTGTAGGCAGGGACAGCTCCTGCATGGTGACTGTTCATAGACATGCAGCGCTCTTGGTCCTCTTGGTTTTGGGAAAGAACAGGATGCACAGGTTGTGCTGGCATCCAGCTGTGCCTGATGCGAACGGCTACGGTTAAAACAAGAGGAGGGACAGCAAAATTGGAAAATAAGGCCCATTACTGTGTCATGTTAAGGGTAGTGATGGGGAGGTGGGGTGGAGGGAGCAGTTTGCTTGCTGCTGTGAAAGGGAGATGGAGATGATTGAGATGATGGAGATGGGGTGATCCGAGGCAGGGAGGCTCTTATGGGGATGGGAGCTCTCTGTCTTTGGCTACAGTCCAGGAGCTTCTGTGTTAAGGATGAGGAGAAAGGGAGATGAGAAGAGAGTCTCTGAGATCAAACTTAGGGCAACAGAAAAGTGATGGACTCTAATGAGAGGCTCCAAATAGAAAATGGAGATAAACATCTGGCCCAGCACTGACGCATGGGTGTCTCTGGAGATACAGAGCATCTAGCCCACTGCCCTCTCATACTGCAAATGATCTCATACTCCTAGAGAAAAGGCTGTGAGGAGAAAGGTTTGGGAAAGGGGATGTTCTTGGACGAAAAGAGGATGCAGAGAGCTATCAAAAGCTTCCCTGAGATGAGCTGTGTTCTGGTGGATGCACACAGTTTCTGTGCTCATCTGACCTCTGCAGCAAGGTGGTGGCATGGTGAATGCAACGGTTTCCATGCTGCCCAATGCCAAATGAGTGCCGATAGCTTTATATTGTTGCCTTGTGTTATAAACTAACCTTCACTTCATGTTAAAAGCTTGATATGGGTCTTAAATGTTCTAAATTAGAACAAACACCAGTGCCTCTGTTATTAGGAGGTCTTCAGCAACCAGGACAGGTTTAATCATTGTGTGGCTAAATCTGCCGTTGGATTGAAGCCTAATTACTCTGCGATAAATCTCTGTAATATTCCTCACAAAGCACTAGGTTTATAACCAAGCCTAAGTGGGGAGGTCCACAGTGTCTATTGTTGCACTCAGGTCACTGATGCACATTCCTATTTTAACTTGATTTGGTGTTTTAAAGGAAAGTAGGGCCAGGCCCAGAGAGTAGTGGTGAATGGAGACAAATCCAGTTGGCGGCCAATCACAAGCAGTGTCCCCCAGGGCTCAGTATTAGGGCCTGTCCTCTTTAACATCTTTATCAATGATCTGGATGAGGGGATTGAGTGCACCCTCAGCAAATTCACAGGTGACACCAAGTTGGGTGGGTATGTTGATCTGCTTGAAGTTTGGGAGGCTCTACAGAGGGATCTGGACAGGCTGGGTCCATGGGCTGAGGCAAATTGTATGAAGTTCAATAAGGCCAAGTCCCAGGTCCTGCACTTGGGTCGCAACAACCCCCTGCAATGCTACAGGCTGGGGGAGGAGTGGCTGGAAACTGGCCATCGGAAAAGGACCTGGGGGTGCTGGTCAACAGCCGAGTGAATATGAGCCAGCAGTGTGCCCAGGTGGCCAAGAAGGCCAACAGCATCCTGGCTTGTATCAGAAATAGTGTGGCCAGCAGCAGAAGGGCAGTGATTGTCCCCCTGTACTCGGCACTGGTGAGGCCACACCTCAAATACTGTGTCCAGTTTTGGGTCCCTCACTTCAAGAAGGACGTTGAGATGTTGGAGCGTGTTCAGAGAAGGGCAACAAAGCTGGTGAAGGGTCTTGAGAGCCAGTCTTATGAGGAGCGGCTGAGGGAACTGGGGTTGTTTAGTCTGGAGAAGAGGAGGCTGAGGGGAGACCTTATCTCTCTCTACAATTACTCAATAGGATGTTGTGGAGAGGTGGGGGTTGGTCTCTTCTCCCATGTGACAAGTGACAGGACAAGAGGAAATGGCCTTAAGTTGTGCCAGGGGAGGCTTAGGTTGGATATCAGGAAAAAATTCTTTACAGAGAGGGTTGCAAAGCATTGGAACAGGCTGCCCAGGGAGGTGGTGGAGTCCCCATCCCTGGAGGTGTTTAAAAGTCATGTGGATGTGGTGCTGAGGGACATGGTTTAGGGATCCTGGCAGTGCAGGGGGAATGGTTGGACTCAATGATCTTAAAGGTCTCTTTCAACCAGACGATTCTGTGATTCTGCGAACTTACCAGTTCTGTCAAAGCAGCACAAAGATACTTCATTCTAGCTTTTTTCTAACTAGAAAATAAGCCACTGTCTTTACCCTCTTTGCCTGCTGCAAGCCAGAGGCTGTTTCAGGACTGCATTTACACTGCTGTCTGAAAGCCTGGCTGCGAGTCTCGCTTGCTTGGCAAAGGCTAGAGCAGTGCCAGGCAAGCCAGCTTACGTGGTGACCTTAGCGCTGCCGCTGCTCTTGCCAGAGGCAGTTCATTTCCCTAAATGCCATTCCTCAAGGTATTTTTGAGGGGCTTGTTGCTAACGACCTGCTGGCTGTGAAGTCCTGCCTCCAGCCACCGGATCAGAGGTTTCTCTGCGGTGTCCAAGGGTAAAGCCGAGGGCTATGTCCTTGTTAAAGCTGGGAGAGGGAAACGCGGCCCTGGACCTACCCTGTTTGCTAGGGGAGGTAGATTATGTTTTGCTGGGTTTTCCCATTAAATCTCTATCTCCTAATAAAATACTACAAGAAAAAATTCATTGTTCCTGCCAAATTTAACAGGAAATTGAGAATAAATATTTTACTTCAGCAAGCTTGCTTTTTAGCAGCCCAAGGTTTTCCTGGGGGTGGGTAGACGCCTTCTTGGTCTATCCTTTAAGCCAGCCCTGGCAGAGCAACTCACTGCAGGGGGCTGAGCCCTGCTTGAGACCACAGTGGAGCCAGGTTTTCTGAAGGAGATGCAACTCTGACTGCTGTCACACTTCCCCATTCACCTTCTATAGGTTTTCTCACAGCTGACCTTAAATACAAGCAGAGGAATATGAGTTTTGCCTCCAAATATGAAATAACTTTTGTGTAATATCAGTTTGGGGCAAAAAAGGAAGGTTTTTAGCCCTGATTGTATTAGTACAGATACCAAGGGTACTGCTGTACTGTAGGAAAGGGGAATGAACACACAAGAGGGGGTAAACGAGCAGACACAGAGCAGCAGTCTCAGTGTGGCAGCTATTGATGAGCCCTGGCCATGAAACAGCTCTGCGAGGAGGGTCTCTGCTGGCCTGCAGAATTGCTCAGGATATGGCAGTAGTCCTTATCTGTCCTGTTGTGCTGAGAGAAAGGAACAGCCATTAAAAGTGATAAACAGTCTTAATGGCAAATGGGAAGCCCAGATAATAGAGCAGGAACAAAATGCAGTTTTTCTGCTTCTATCAGAAGAGCAAGTCTTTTTAATCGAGAGGGAAGAAAAATTACTAATGCAGCCCAAAAGCAAGGGGGAAGGCATGGTACATAACGAAGTAAATAAACTATTCTGTAATAGCCTTGTTAAAGCAGCAAAGGATGTTTTTTACATGTGGATTATGTTTTGGCAAGGAGGCTGATGCGGGAGGGTTGACTGGTACCGGGGAGGGCACAGCAGCCTGCAGCCCGCTGTTCTCAGTGCGACCCATACCTCTGGCCAGCCCAGGTGCCTGAACAAAAGCTATCCTTCCTGCCTCCTGTGCAGCATGAAATGAAGTCCCCAAGACTACATGGGCCCATGCAGGTCCTTTATGAAGGTTGCAAATTGCTGTGGAAATAGCCAGGATATGGGCCAGGGCACAGCAAAAGTTTGTCAGCTACTCCTTGCGTGCAGGGGAGAGCAAGCTAGAGGAAAGGTGATGATCCCTGGCACCATCTGCACATTCTTTAAGCAAGGCTGAGTCAGAGCTGCAAGAGATCCTGTTTTTTCTAGCTAAAGAGAAACTTATTCCATGTATTCACCTGTCTCTCAGTGCCTGCCAGCTCTTAAACTGGACATTCAAAAACCCACAGACGGTATTTTCACCAGGCAAGCAAATGTCTTCTCTAAGCAGATAATATTTTGCTGCACAGCATCATTTCAGGTCTTTCTGAGAAAGCTTCATCCCAGAGGAAATCTCTTCAGTTTTCCTGTTTATTTCTCTTCTCTTGCCTGGTAGAAGCAGACCCATGTCTTCCAGAAGGCACCATCAAGATCCACAGGCTGAAGCTTGAGGAGGCCTCTCATTTCAGCAAGTCTCCCAAGGGACAAAAACCAGGGCAGCATTGCATCTGCAACATCACCCCAGGGTCCTCCAGGGACATAGGATAAATGCCCAGGCATCAAGCCCATCTCCTTGAGCCCTGCTGCTGCTCAGCTGAACAGGTGGCTTGTGTCCGCACTCTATCAAGCCCAGAAAGCCCATCTCTGGCCAGCACATGCTCCCCATTCTTTCTCCCCAAAATTCTGGCGATTACTTTGATACTACAGGTCTGTCTTGTGTAGCCTACCTGCTTGAGATATGATACAGGGTCTTCTTGGCAGGTTTTCCTGCAGCCCCAAACCTTAGTCCTGTTGAATGTCTTAAACCAAACAAGCCACATTCAATTTTCACTTCCATAGTGCAACATCTGCTCAGTTGTAAGAGAAATGCTTGTGGTGGGAACGCTTGCAATTACAGGGAACACTAAGCAGGGAGTTCTTATTTTTCTATAATATTTTTTAAACAACCTATAAATTCATCCATGGATATGGAATTACCTGTTAAAGCTGTAACATTTTTTTCTAAAACCTGGTAGAAAAGGCTTTGTTTTTCTCCGTAGCTGTTTAGACAGCTAAAATCGTTCCTGTATGACCTGCAGGTTTCATCCTGCTGTGTTGTAGGGGGACGTTTCACAGGCTACAAATGAGACTACATCAACAGTCTCTTATGGACACCAGAGAGGTAATTATAGCTGTAAATGAAACGGTATTTCTGCTGTGCTTGACAGCAGTAAAATGCAAAAGAAAAGCTGAAAACAAAAGGGAAGATTACCGGAAGGAATGAAAGTAAGGGATAGGAAATAGGAGGGATTCAGACAAATGCACTAAAGGAGACATCTTCCTCTGAGGGATCTGGAAATCCACCTAACAGTTTCATCAGGGAGAAACAGAAAAAGAATAGTTGACTGTAAAGACTTGGTCTAACCCCACTTCAAGGATGATTCAGGCACCCTCCTAGATGAGAGAAAATCCTTTGGTGGATGTTAGTGAAACTCTGGATTTACAACATGCAAATCTCCTCTTGCTGGCCCAGCCATCCTTGGGATTGGCCTGTATGAAGGACAGTGGGAATGCTGGGTAGAGATTCTTGTGGAGCTTTTCATGTGGTTTCCATGGCTGGAAAAGTGGCTGGGTTCCCTGCCTCCTTGTAAGTGGTCAAAACAGCTGTTGAAGTCTCAAGTATGTTACAGGAAACCAGCATGGCAGGGAGAGAGACCAGATCACGAGTAACATCCAGCTCTGAGAAATCACTTGTTTTGTGTCAGGGTCTTTGCAATGGACTGGACAGAGAAATCTTGATGCTGGCAGCCGTTTGTATGCTGCAGTAAGAGGCTGTATGGCTGCTGTACAGGTGATGTGCACACATGCTGCATCAGGACCTGAGCTGCTGCTTTTGTTTGGTTTCGCTGTCAAATGGGATCAGGCACTGATTTGCTTCCAAGGGGCAGAGTCCATTCCTAGGGCTCCTTATTAAGTCACTTAAATGCAAGCCCCCCACTAAGATACCTGGGGATCTACTCAATGTTTTCTTGGTCCTCAGTGAACTTTGCCTTCTACTCTCAGGAGGCAGATGAAATATATGAGCTGGAACAGTGTGCATTGCGAGATGCTGGGGAGAGAGGGCAATGCAACAGCGTGTCGAGTCAGGAAACCCCAGGAGTTCTCCAGAAATGAGAGTGGCATTCTCCAGACTGCACAGGCAGTATTCCCTGAGCCTGCTGCCACTGGCAGCACAGCCCAGGCAGTCATGCTCAGGTCCCCTCTGCCTGCACCCTGCTCTCCCTGGTCTGCCTGTGCTCCCCGGAGCAGTATGCTGGACACCTCTGAGTGCCGACTCCAGGGATGGCTCCTGGGGCACTACAGTGTACCGCAGTGTTGGGCTGCTCTGCTGTGGGGCAGATCCCAGTGCATTCATTGCTCATAGTTGCTGATCTCGACAACCTTGCTTTTTTTTCTGACTGCTTCTGCTCCCCATGTTCATGGTTGGTCATTCCTGTGGGTGAGCAGGTCCCCCCAGCTGGCAGTTGCACTGCTGATCAGTCCCTCTAGCGAGGTTTTCTCTTGGCCATGCTCCCTTAACGCTGTTTCCCCTCTTGCTCCTACCAGCTGTGTTTGCAGGCTGATCTGTCCTACTGAGTCTCCTCCATAAAGAAACGGGCAGGAAGATACTTTTTACCCAGCTCCCAGACATGAAGTCATCAGGCTATTTGGCTACCTGAGTCCAGCTTTCCTGAACTTGCTGGCAGCACAGGGCACAGTCTTGACAGCTTGGACTCGCTATTGCTTAAGCAGAGCACAATGCCCCTTTGTGCAGGATTGTTCCTGGACCTGCCAGGTTAGGTTTTGGCTGACAAAGCCTCTTTAAATTTCTTTTTTTTTCCCTCCATGGAGTTGTGAAGAAGATTTCTTTCTTCTTTCACTCAAACTTTAGCCTTGAGTTTCCACAAAATAGGTCTGTGACCCTGGAGCTAAGTTTCAGGTTTGCAAATAAACCTGTAACCCAGGCAGCCTGGGCATTTTGTAATCAAATTTGTGGACAACATAAATGCTATTATTTCAAACCTAGAGAAAAAAAGATGGGGCTGGGAAGCCAGAGAATTACAATTTACTCCAGCATCTCCTGCAAGCTCTGTGCAGAAAGTTACACCATTGTCCTATGTGCAGCTTCCCTGTGTGTCAAGTGGCACGAAGCAGTTGCGAGATGTCTCACAGGAATGGTGTAAACCTCTCCCCCCATTTCCGGAGTGACTGAGGTCCTCTCATAAAGAGGATGAGAGAAGTGAGGGGGATGGAAGGAGTTTCCTCTGAAAAGGGGAATCCAGAATGAGAAACACATTCAGCCACTGCAAACAGCAAAAACACACGCGCTTTGATTCCAGGAGCCAGACCATGCGTGCCTCACATGTGCGGCTGCCCAGATTTATGGCCTGTTATCCTCTGAGGCAATTACTGGATTTTGTTGTGGGGATCCGCATGAGCGACGCGCAGGTTGCCCGCATAGCCTGGCCTTCTGAGAAATGACACGGTGCTCACTCCGCCAGCGCTCACCATGTTGTGCGGCCAGGAGCAGCTGTGCTGGAAAACCACCACGAAGGAAATCACAAGTTAGTGAGTCACTGAGACTGCTGCCAGCCTGTCAGGAGTCTCTCCATAACTCAGCTTTCATGTGCCTCTGCCTCTGCTCTGAAGCAGGCTCCAATGCCACCTTGAACAGCAGAATGGTGGCTAGCAGGTGAGGAAGGAGCGGGAACACGTGGACTGATGGACCTCTCCAGTCCCAAAGGAAGGCGAGCACTGTGGAGGGGAGAAGTCGCCCTGGCAGCGCTGAGCACCACTTCCCACGCAGCCTGCAATGCACACCCCGTACACCCCACTGAAGTTCAGCAGAAATGTTGCTTCATGCCCCTTTGCCCTGCCCCGGGACAGTGCTGCTTGGGATGTGACCAGGAGCATGCTGTTGCCAGGATACTTTTGGCCCAGCTGCAAACATCAGTATTGAGGTCTTCCCAAAGCTGTTTATGGCTTTGGTCCATCTATGAGGGTCCAAGTGGTTCGGGCTTTATCTGTGCATTGGGAGACCGCTTGCAGCTGCTCTGGCCCAAGAACACACTCCTATGCCTTGGGCTGGACTGTATTTACATCACTTGCATCTATGAGAACCAGGAGAAAGCTGTTGATGTAAGTGTATTAAACAGGCCTTCAAGCAGAAGTTTCGTAGCATGAAACACAGGCTCTCATGCATTAAACCTGCTGGCAGAGTAATGGCTTTCTTTTCGAATTAAGGGTGGTGCTACCCATGGCCCCAGGGCAGAGGTTCCTCCTGCACATCGAGGAGGTTTCTGGAGACCAAGCTGGAGAATAAAACCCTGGGAGAAGAGGGTAGTGTTGTGCTGCAGGACACAGAGCTGGCAGGGACAGTGCTGCTGTCTCCTTGTTGTATCACCGAGCCAGGCTGCCGCCCCGGGGCTGCCTACAGCCGCTCCTGCCTGCACCCCAGAGACAGCCCCAGCTCATCCCACCAGCCACAGCTTTAAACACCTCTCTTTCTTAATCCCTAACAAGTGAGGAGCAGGATGCAGAGCAAACTGGTTCCAAATGCTTGTGCTGAGAGCTCTGGGCTGGATCTCGCTCCCCTTAAAGCCAGCAGCAAAATCCGCAGGAGGCAGAAGTGCTAAGATACTCCCTGGCTGAGTATCCAGTGCTGTTTTCTTTGGAAGTGAGAAAGGGTCCGTGAGGTATAGTTTTATCAGTGAGCAAGACCAGGTATTTTCAACATCAAAACAGTGAGAAGCATTTCCTATGGAAACATAGTTGGATAAATACTTCATTTGGGATTTGTGCTCAGAAATGGTTTTACTGCTTTCTTGTACAAAAACTGAGCAATAATTCTTGTTTGGGGGCTAGAAGCTTTTCAAGCAATGAAACTATTCCCTTAAAATCTGTTTTAAAGTGGTCCGTTCTGCACTGAGTTTTTGGACCACATTTTTCAGCCAGGTCTGTGCAACACGTGTTCCCCACAGCACCAGCTGGAGGGATTGCTGCTCTCACCACGCGAGAGGTGAGGAGGGCTGGGTGACCTGCCCAGTGCTCCCTCCCAGCCTGCCCCGTTTTCAGACTCGCTTGTAGTCATAGCACTGGTGCGTGCTCAACTCGCCGTCCACGGAAGATCTCCTCTGCACTCTGGCTCTCAGCTGGTGACAACCACGGAAAGATCACAGTGCCTGGGAGAGGTGCTGGGGAGGACACTTGACAGCGGGGTAAATCCTTAACTAGGAGTAATGCTGCTTTGCGTTTTTGTTCTTTGATCAACCGCACTTTAAATTGACACTTGGACTTAACTTGCTTTAACTTCCATGTGCAAACTAGCTCAAAGTAGACAGGTCCCTTGGACTGCTCAAGGATGCCTCCAGATGAGCTCTGGTGAGTCTTGATGAGGCATTTCTGTATTTTCTACCCGCTCTGCCCCATGATGGGAAGCACCCACCAGCAGGACCAAGGCTGCAGCAGCGGTTCTGGCTCGTGTCCATCACAGCCCTGGCTATAGGACATTCTCTTCTGCTGCCCAAACCTCTACCCAAAAGCCCAATTTGGGACCTTCAGTTTTGAAAAATTTGATCTCGTCTTGGGCATGACAGTGGGCAAACTTCCCAGATGGTGTCAGAAATGCTTATGAAATATAAGCAGATCCTTTTCTCAGAGGCAGCAGTAATGCTGCTGACATTGTGGGCTGGTCATTGATTCACTGGAAGGCAGCATGGGCAAAGCTCACAGTGGCGAAGCCGTTTATGAACTGGGATCACATTCAGTGGGTAATTTGGGAGGAAGAACGACAGAGAATAAATGTATATAAAAAAGGATATAACAAAAGTACTTTGAATTTAGAAAGTTCTGTGTATTGAGTTGAGCTGCTGCTCCTCTGTGAAATGTTGGATTTACTATTTTTGAATGAATGAATGATCTTAGTATTTAAAAAAAAAAACAACATAAGTGAAACACATGAAAAGGAAACAAAATATTTTATCTCAGATTGAGTTAAATGTTCTGTTTGACCAGGTGTGGTGGAGGTTTTCTTGCTTTAGTTTTGTTGTGTTTGCTGCCTTGTTTTGGAAAGGGGGGGTGGGGGAACGCCACCCTTAAGCTAGATCCACCCAAAAGCAAAGTTTTCCAAGCTAAAAAATTACCATTTCCCATCAGTCCCTGCTCTAACCTTCTGGTGGGGCCCTTTACATGGAGGTATCTGCCTGCACTCTCCTGGCTGATGCAGGGCTGTAGGACCCTCCCAGCTGCAGAGGTCTTCTCCAGGGCACGTGGCTGGGACACGCAGTCGGAGGAAAAGGGAGCTGGCTGCCATGTGTCATCCCTCTGAAAGTCTCACCACAGCCCACATCAAGCCCAGAAACCTCTCCCAGCCAATACAGCCCTGCATAACTGTAATTGTTGTGTGCTTTGCTCATCTTCTGTATTAGCTGCCTGCTTTTGAATTCTGCTACTCCCATTGCCTGTCCCGCTAGATAGGGGCTCCCTCTCCACTTGGTGGGTGCTTCTGCTGTTCAGCAAATGCCACAGTCTGCTCTGAATTGTCTGCATGTCAACAGAGGTGATGGCTGAAAACATACCTGGAGTCAGTCAGGGCTGTTCCCCACACGGGTTAGATGAAAGCTGGGTGTCCTGGCACCCCAAGGCCACCTCCTACATGTCCGTAGCCAGCAGTACAGGTGATGCTGGTTAAGCACATGACTTCTTGGTGTGAGTTAGTCTTGATCTTGTTACTGAATGCTTACACAGATGTCCTCTGGGTCTTGTGAACATGTGTCTTCAATTAATATTCATCAGCAGGGCTAAAGTAAAATACTTCTGCAGTTGGAAAATGAGACGCCTGGTATACTCCAAGTGGCAGATTTTCAGGCTGGGTCTGCTCCCATTCAAACTCCTACAGGCAAATTTTCCAATATGCAGAGAGGTAGCCATAGCTGGTGGGACAGCTAGTGTGGAGCTGTTTGCATCCAAAACCTGAAGAGCAGAACAGTTTTGGTAATGTGGATCCTGCTGGAGGATTACTCTCCCATAGCATCATCTCCTGGAAACTGGCTCAACATAAGTGTTTGAAAAGAATGATTTCTCTCTAGGAGTCCTGCATGGATGCAGACACCCATAGCTCTTTCTACAGTCACCACCCACAGAGGTTTTACTGTCAGAAACAAGTTCATTTGAGTGTTGGTGCCCAAGACATCACAGCATCCTCCTCTGTCCCCTGGAGCTGCTTTGATGTCAGGGCAAAAGAAGTAATCCACTGTTTTCAGTCAGGTAGACTTTAAACTGCTTAATCCTAAAAAATGCCTGAAGACATCTGAAGCTGCATGCCTCACAGGTTGAGTCAGCCACTTCCAGTAATTTAGGTGGGATCTGTGTGTGGTAGCTTTCCTCACCTCCATATTTTGTGGGACTTTTTTCTCCTTCTGAAACATCTGAGCTGGGCTTTCAGAGGGGGAGCTGTGGGACTGACCTGCTTGGGAGATGTCTGCAAGCAGCAGGTAAAACCCATAGCCCAGGAAGGAGTAGGTGAGATAAGTAAAATTGGGCCATTTTCAACACAGTCTCCTCTGATTCTGAGTGCTTCTTAGACCAACAAAAACAGGTCCAGGTGATAGTTCCTGCCTTGTCTCCCTGGCCGGGGTCACCCTGTCTCAGAAGGAAAGGGCTGGAGTGCATTGGTGGTGCTTTGAGGTTGGAAGTATGGAAGGAACTTGCAATCCCAAACACACCACGGTACCACTTCATATTTTTATCAGAAGTGCCAAATTCTGGAGGGATTTGAGTAATATGTTCTGCTCCCAGGCCATCTTTAGAATTTTATCATTTTCCTTCCATCCAGAAAGCAACCCAAACAGCCCTTGGAGGCTGTGACTTAAACGGAAAGACCACAAAGGCAAAGGACCAATTTAAACATCCAAAATCTCAATCTCTCCCCAACATACCTAGAGACTCTGCTAGCAGCCAGCACGTGAGAAATGACCCCTTGTCGTTCCCAGCGTACGTTACTGTTGAAAATTACCGAGCGTGGTGCGAGCAGGTTACCTTCGCCTGCCTGCTAATGCTCTCTGCTGCTGTTGCTCTGAATCCTAATGGCCATTTCCTAAGGTCTGGATTCCCTGCAGCAGGCAACAGGAGGGTATACAAATTAGGAATTAAAAGGAATGTGCCAGCCGAGGCTGGCAGCCTGTCATCAGTCTCCTTCAGCTGAAGGACGCAGTTGTGTCCAAGTCAAAATAGCATCTGTGATTTGAGGTCTACCTTCATTCTACACACATCAAATCCATATTTTGCTTGCTTTCCTGTACCCAAAGGATGGGAATCTTACTCAGAGTGCCTTGTTTGCCTCTGAGCAGATGGTGTGAAGTGTTGCCCCTGTGATCCTGCGAAGCAGTCGCACAACAGCCCAGCTTTGCTCAGCAGAGCCCCCCTGCACGGCGAAGCCAGTGCGGTGCAGAGATCAAAGCCAAATCTCCTTCATGACTTCCCTGCTACAATTTTTTTTCTCTTGTCTACTTTTTTTTTTTCCATAATCAGAGTCTTGACTCCCTTTTCTTCCATATTCAGGCTCAAGATCAAACAGGCCAGACATCTGCTTTGGTATTTTTTAAATCATTTTAATGATTTAATAATTTCTAGGGGAGAGAGAGAAGAGGGAAATGAAAATAATGACAAAGCCAAGAAATTACACCATTTCTTTAATTCAGGCACAGTTGGGAGTGCCTGCTCTTCCCTCTTCTTTTTTTTTTTTTAATGTTGAGGAAAGCATCATGATGATTGTAGCTGATGCATGCTGGCAAAACATTTAAGTAGAAGTGTGCCTGAAAGCATGAATCACATCTATTTTCTTCTTCTTTTAGGGACTATGTTATACTGATTAAGGCTTTTGCATCTGAAAATGAAAAAAACCTGTTGCAAACACCTCATCCCTGTGAGGCAGGTGGAGTTTGTGTGCTGGATGGGCAAACAGAAGTGGAGAGTTTGCACAGCATTCCCAGTGGGGCACAGGGAGCAATTAAAAAAAAAAAAAAGTCTCCTCTTTAAAGCTGGACCATATTTTCCATTAAAAATCCATTCATTTCTCTCCACTTCATCTTATCTGGGGGTGAATTGCTGCTACACCCAAGACACTCAGCAGAGGTATGGTCTCATGCTAGGCTCACCCTTTCTCTGTGACTTTTGGAAAGATCCAACTCAGATATTTGAAGTCCTCCCAGTTTTAATGAGTCAACGAGCTGGGGCTGCATGTGGATAAGAGTGGCTGGGAGGTATGCAGGGCACTCTCCCCACCTAGGGAAGGAAGCGATGCTGCTGGTTTTATTCACACATTGCCTCTGTGTCACCGGGCATCCTCGGCTCACAGTGAGGACTCATTTTTCACCCAACGTGATGCCATTCATGCTCGAAAAGTTGCAGGTATCTTTGGGTTACACATCAGCACCAGGCCAAAAGGTTATGTGCAAACTCACCTGCACTGCTTATTTTCAGAGAGAAGGCACTCAGCCTGCCAGCCATTGCTGGGAAGGGGTCCTTCTGCAAAGGGTGATGGGTGATGAGAATTTAGGATGGTGTTCTGCTTCCTTATTTAAATTTAAATACACACTAAATGTTTTCTGTTTATGGAGAGGTCACTTGAATGTATGTACCACATACTGTCATCTTGCTTTTAATTTTTTGTGTACAAGTTAAAAAACTTCAAACAGAAAAGTCAATACAAACACAAGATCGAAATGCGGTGCATAATCCTCCTCTTATCTGCGTGCCATTGCTCAAAACAAATGCATTAATGTATTTTATGTTTCACGGTTATGAGTTGCCCTGAGGATAATCAAATCAGAACCAAATGCACCTGCAGAAGATAAGGTCGCTGATACCATTTCCCACCCTTTCCCACTCCGGCTACTAGTTTCACTGCAATCACATTTATTACTCCCTCTTAGTTTCAGTGCTGTTTCTTTAAAGATTGCTTTTCCATATGGATAGATTAAGTATAGCGTTTTTTTAAAGCTGTATGCTCGGGTGAAATGAGACTTGCTGACAAATCTGGCAGTTGTAGATGTGATCCTGTGAGTGGATCGAAGTCTCCCAAAGGGAGGGGAATTCCTCGAAGCGCGTGGTCTATTGAAGTGCCCCTGTCTCCAGCTCGCCTGCCCCTTAATCAAGCAATCATATCAGTCCTCTCGCTCTTTTCAATGGGGGGAAAATTTGCAGACAAATTCCTGCCAGCGGGACATTGCAGCATTCCTGGGTGGCAGGATAAAGATACCTGTCACCTCCGCCCGGCCCCGCTGCCGGCTCACGCTGGGAGCACGTCTGAGGAGCTCCGTGCTGGCTGTGGGGCTGGTCTTTTCCAAATCCCCGTCAGAAAGTGAAATAAGACCCAGCTCCCCAAAGGCTCAGCAGACCCATTGACCAAGGCAAACAGCTGTGTAAGTGGTCCCATATGCTGTAGGTACGTTAGCGGGACATAAATTGTGCTTTGTGCTGACGGTGGTGGCAGCAGCTTGCCCCTGCTGTGGAACTGCTCTCGACTTTTATGTACTAGAGGGGCAGCTACTCTTCCAAAAAGATGTGAGAGTGGCACTATAGCTCTGAAAACAGGATCTTCCCCAGCTGGATGGCCAGGAAGAAATATTTGAAGTGATGAAACCACCAAAGTTTCAACGGTGAGTGCTGCTGTTATGGGGTACCTGAGGGCAGCAGCTCTATCCTCCAGTCTTTGTCCCGCTACCGCTCCCCCATCACCAAATGAAGATTGTATGGGCAAGGATAAACAAAGAGCCTGTTCATATGAGGGAAATTTTGGGGGCAGAAAGGACTGAAAGGCTCAAGATACGGCAAGGCTTAATGCCGTAAATCTGATTAATTTACCTTGTGACAATCGTAACAAAAAAGCAATGGCTGGGAGCCAGGGCTGCGGGCTGACCTTTCGCTCGCACTGAAAGGCGGCACAATAGGAGCTGGGGCTGGTCAGGGGAATGACCCTGCCTTTCACTGCTACCTGCTGCTTCCGACAATGCAATCGGACACAGCTCTCGGGGCGATGAAAACACCTTCCCGCCAACGGCCCCTTTGTCCCCCAGCCCTGGACGGGGCCAGCCCCAGGGTGTTTGGCTTGGGCAGAGCTGGCTGTGCTCCGTGTGTAAATGGGCATCACTCACTAACATTAATATCCACAAGGAAAAACTCCCCTGAGGACTTCAGGGTTGGACCCTGCGTGGCCACCCGTACAGCTGCTGCCTATGCAGGAGGCGCGGGGGGACTCTGGGCTGAGCTGCCTGGCAAACAAGGAAAGGCTTTCAAGGGCTTTTTCCCACCTCTGCACGGTGCAGAGCCGTGGGTGGGATGACCCTATATGCAAGGGAGTTTGCTGCACCGGGGACTGCCCCAGCCATATCTGAAGGCAGCAGCTATGGGAACCTTTTTGTGTGCATTCCCTGGAAAGCATCTTCCTTGGGTGCCCTCTCACTGCCCGAGAAGCACATTGTGGATGTGGTCCTCTCTTGTCCCTTGCTAACCATGCCCTAAAGCATATGAGGGGGGCATGCACTACCTTCAGCAGCAGCATGTTCCAGTGGGAACATCTGCCCCAGAGGCATCCCAGAATAGGAAACAGGCTTAAGTTTTGCTCGGCAGAAATGTATTTATCTGAGGAATTAACCTTTGCATTCAACACTTGTTCTCCGGACTTGACTTTGTCTCCAGGAGCCGCTTTGCCATGAGCATCAGCCATTCCCACCAGGTTCAACTTCTTGCTTGATTGAAATGGGGCTGGGGAGGCCTTCAGGTGGGGAACTGAACCTCGGTGTGTGCACCTGCCCCCAGGGCAGCATTTGGCTATACCCAGGGTTGTCCCATCCCCGCTCGCCATCAGGAAAGCAAGATGGAGCCACATATTTGGAGTGGTCTTGAACCCCTTCACGTTTCAAGCTCTCTACACTGAGACAGTTTGGCTTAAGTTCTTTTCACAGAGTCACTATCACAAGGAAAGTTTGGGGGATTTCACAGTTTATTTTAGTTTTATCTGTATTAAAAAATTGCAAACTTAGAAGTAGGTGAAAAATAACTCTAAATCTTAATGGGACCATATACCAGTCTGGCAAAAGCTATTGTCTGCCTTTAAATGCATTGGCTGGTATCTCCTGATATGCATCAAAAATAAATAGTTAATAAAGGTGTTTTGACTGGAACATCTGCTGCAGTTCTTGGTTGTGGGGGTTTAATTGCAGACCAGAGTATCAAACTTTCAGAAGGTTTGGGGACAGAGATTGATTGGGGTCACCAGGTTATTCAGAATAAAATCCCAACCCTTATCTCTCAAATGCAGTGTCCAATTGATTTTCTCTGGACCATTACACACCACACACTGCCGTGAAGCCTGGGAGAGGAGTGGCAGAACATCACGCTTCTCAAAATCCTTTCGAAGCAAACTACTGCAGTCCTTGGCAGGGTCTTTGGGAGGCACAGTTTTTCCCCATAAGGACTAAAGAACCAGTGATGAAACCATCGTGGCAAAGGGTCAGCCATTTTCCAAACGCACGCTGTATCCGGGAGAGGTGTTGCTACCCCCAGGGCTGTGTCTGCAAAACACCCAGCCCCGTGGTGGGCCTAGGTGATTAAAAATGCCAATTGCTGTTCAGACAAATCAAGCATCTCCATACAAATAGCTGAATTCCATCTATTCCAGCATGTCGGCTTGCAGAACTGGGAAGAGCTTCATTCTGTGAGCAGAGCTGGCAGAGACGGGGATGCGTGTGGTGCAATTTGCTTAACAGGAGAATACTTTTAGGTTGAAGAGAGCTCTTCACACCAAAGCTGTGGCTCATTATCTACCAGGTCCCAGGCAGCCTGCATTTGCCAATCAAATCATTTTTAATGAAATTGCCAATGCAGGCCTGGTTGCTCTCTCCCACACAGCTCAGTGCTTTGCTCTTGGGGAAAGCTGGCTTTGACATTCCAGCCCGCCCCATCCCCTCACTGCTGAAGCTTGGGCTTTTTATGGGGGTTTCTTAGCACCCTCATTTGGTTGACAAGTTGCCCCCCTTTTCCCCAGTCTCCCAATGGGAGTGGGCTGGGGTGCAGCCTCCCCAGGGACAGGTTTGTGCAGACCTGGGTAAAGCTCAGGCTAGAAGAGGTGGTGGGCAGAGAGGACCTGCTTGTTTGGAGCCCTCCCATCACATCTTGTTCTGCAGCCCCTAATCCCTCCCGGTGTGCTTCTCGCCTTTAAGGTCTTCAGCCTAATTCAGGTTTGGGGAAAGCAGCTTTCTCTTGTGCTCCCATTGACTCACCAGCTCCAGGGTCTGGCTGTCACCCTGGGTAATTGGCAGCAGTGACATATTTGGGCTGAATTTTATTGTATGCATTAGGAAAAGTCAGCAAACAGAGTTGAGTGCCTTGTCAAGCACTGCCTTTGACTTTCTATGGCAGCCATTTGGGGTCTGTTTTGTCCTTGGGCTGAGAAAGCCTCTGTTCTGGTGGAGCCTTTGTCTAAGATGTTGGAGGTTAGTCTGAGGAGAGCCGTCTGAGAGACCCCACTAATCCCTTTTCAGTTTTTGAACAAGAAAGTCAAGTGTTTTTTATAATAATAATAATTTGAGCTAATAAGTAACATGCTGGCTGGAGCTGCAGCTGCCTGGGGTGGAGCAGATTTGTTGTCTCCATCTAATTAGAAAGCCTTAGCTAATGGCACACAAGTCTTCATTTGCAGGTTTTCTGAAGAGGTGCAGACTCTCACAGCTAAATCAACGCAAGCTCAGGGGCCAGGTACCAATGCTGGACTCCACCACCCCAGAGCTTTGCCCTCTCCCTTCATTTATGCCATTCGAACCCTGCTCTGCCCTCACCGCTGAGCATTTTTAGGAGGACCCCAGACTCTGGTCTGGCCCTGAGGCAGGACACCCACCCATGAACCAGCCAGGGATTCTTTGTGAGGATAGGTTCTTCTTTCTGTGGGTAGAAATGTTTATTTTATTATTCCTTTAATTCCTCCATGCTGCATTCCTGCCTCATCAAAACGCATTAGCAAACTAAATCTTCGTCAGTGAGGGAGGTCTTGCTTCCTTTCAGGGATAACAATTCTTTAAGTCTGTGGGAAGATTAAAAGTGCCGTACTAAGTAAAAAATCATACAGCTGGAGAAGGCAAATGCCTGTAACTGCATTCATTAGCAATACTGTATATCATCTAAATGAAAGAAAGTTTAAAGGCATAATGATTTCCTTCTCACAATATACGCTGTTCAGTGCCAGCTCCGAAAACGAAGAAAGACTAACCTGTTTTACCTCTGCCCTGCTTTGATGGCTGTTTTGCAAACTCTTTAGAAAATTGTTCAAATTCCCATAAAATTGACTTTCAGTGGAAGTTGAAGGGGAAGAAAAAATATTTTCTATTGAGTGATTTTTACAATAAGATTAACTTCACAAGACCTCAACTTTGGCCCTAGCTGGCCTTGACAATGCCTCCCTTTCAAAAAGGTGATGCAGTTATCTATAATTAGCCACGGCCACTTAATAACTCATCTGTTAATGTCCAGGCCCACAAATGGAAGGTTTCAATGTACAAGGAACCAAGGTTAGCCCAACAAGGATACAATCGTGTCTATTTTAGTTTAATGAATTCCGTTTCCATTGTTGCTGCATTTTATGTGGACAGTCAGATGGATAGCTGGGCTTTGGGACCGCTTTCGGAAGGGTTACAGTTTCCTGCAGTGCAGCAGCTTGGGTTCCCTCTGTGAGTCTCTCTGGCCATAACGTCATTGCAGAAAATGGTAAGAGTAATATTCTGTGCTCTGCTAAGCTTGACTGCCAAATTGTTCAAAGCTTTGTTGGTGGTGACTTGTTTAAATATCACATTATTGCTTTTAGTATCCCCCGAAATAATGGAAATGAACAGAGCAGTGGTGTCTGACACTGAGCCAAGGTATTGCCCCTCATCGCCTGCTGGGGGTCCTCACCCTTCACCGCAGCTCTGAAGAAAGGGCCCTCAGCCTGCATTCCCACCAGTCTAGGGAAGCACCTGCAAGGGCAGAAGCCAGGCTGTTGAACATAGTCCTTAACACATTCCTCTGAAGAGACACTGTGGCCCTGGGTGTTACTTACTGCCTTTCACACCAAAGATAAAACCAAGGTCCTGGCATGAACGAATCTTGGCCCTCAGCTGGGTGATGATATTCAGTCTTTCTTAAATACACCCAGAGCTTTGGGGCTCTGATACAGGACAGCTGAACTTCGTCTGGCTTTGAATAACTGTGAGGGTTAGGCACCTAGCCTCGTTCATGATGAAAACTAGCACATAAACCAGAGGATGCTGTCAAATACAATCCCAACTGGTGCTAGCACTGTTGCTCACTCACTGTTAGCTAGAACTGGCAAGGACCCTTGTCTTGGTAAAGACCATGATATTTATTCGCATGACAATCATTAAATAACAGAAATGTGCATTTTCCCATTTTAAAAACGAAAAGACAAATTACATGTACAGTCACACGAAAGTGACCCTTTCCCTGGAACTTTCTGCTTTGACGTTCTGTTGAAAAATTCCTGCCCAGCTTTAGTCATGGGAAAGTATTTTCTCCTTAATGTCATTTTGGTCAGAAAAAAATAAATCTTTGTTTGCATGACTAGGTCTCAGTCATGAAAAACTGACCCCAAAAAATGCTACTAATAATTTCCTCTGGCTGTAGAGACTCAAAACGGGACATGTTATCTGAGAAGACGCATGCTTGAGTGGAGTGGGTACCAGGTGGATTTGGGGAAGGAGAAACCCATTGGAAGCTCCTTCCTTCTCACTGAGTGTTTTGTTTAGCACAGAGCACTTGAGCCAAGCGAGGTGCGAGGTGCTGGAGGCTGGGACCATGTCACTTAAGGCAGCTTGTGAAAGCCTGCCCTTGCGATACTGCCCACGGGGAGCTCTGGAAAACAAACCCCTTTCCACGCCATGTGGCCCCGGCTTGTCTGGAGGTGCTCCTTCGCTTGTGCCTCCAATGGGAGCTGAGGCCATCTCAGGACAGGCAGTTTTGAGTCCTCCGTGAGGACTGAGATGCGTGTCATGCTACATCCCTGATGTCCAGCCTGCCCGTGAGTCAGGCAGGCACTTACTGAGGTTTTGGATGATTTCTCCATGTTCTCCAGACCTCTCAGGCTTGTAAAGCCAGACAGGAAATTTTGTAGAAATGGTTTTTCCTGTCTGAATCCCAGCCAGGCCTGTTTTGAGGAGTACCTGGAAATAGCTGGAAGACAGTCTTGGCAGAAAAAATTCCCACAGTTTGAGCCCTGGCTAGGGAATGGAAGCTGGGCAAAGATTAAATCCGGTTTTCTCAAATCTTAGGAAGTCCTGGAGTATGTAAGAAAGCAAGAATATAAATACTAGCATCCCCCTGCAGCCTTAGGCAGGGTTTTCCGAAGGATGTGAGTGACAGATGAAGTCAGCTCCCCCGTGTTTCTGGGATCTGAGAGCTGAACTCCACATGGCTCCTCTGGAAATCCCTCCACATTCCCAGGCAGAAGGGGGGCTTTCAAGCAGTGATTCTCGCCTTTCTCCCTCTGGAAACCAGATTAATTTGCTCATGCCATTGTGCTTCTCCTGTCCTGGCCTCAGGTTTTCCAACAGTGAGTTCATTTTACCCCTTGGCTGCGTGGTCGACGCCAGGCGAGCTCCCCTCTCTGGGAAGGATGGAAAAGTTGGTCTTTGTGCCCAATAAAGCCAAAGCAGCCTTCAGACTTGCTCCCAAACCTCCTGCCTATAGTCTGACAACAGAAGTTAAATCTTGTTATAAACCCCATCAGCTCTGCGGAGGCTGTTAGTTGTTGCTGGCTTTACCACTGGAAAATATCACCAATGGACAAAAATCTTAGAGGTTTCAGGCGTTTGGCTCTGCTAGGGTACCAAGCACGCAAAATCATTTGTTGTGTTAAGTCCAACCCAAGCAAACTAAATTGCAGATTCCATGATTAATATTTGAAGCCACCGATAGGAACACAAAAACAACAGTTCAGACAAAAGCAGTAAGTATCTGAACTTGAAAAACACCCACCATTCAGCCTTCAAGAGCACTTTTGAAGCTGCATGTAGAGAAAATAATTAAAGAGATGAAAGATACAGTGACTGATAATAATAAATCACAGGCAGCTGTCTTTGCCCTCTCAGCAAACATAAATCACTTTTGCCTTTAAAATATGGCAACAAGCATTCTTCCCAGATTGCTTTGAATTTATTAGACAAGGTCATTAGAAATGTATTAGGGCAAAATCTGAATTTATTAACTGCGTTACTTAACAGCATAATTGTTCAGTTAATGATGGCTATGTGCTTTGCCTGATTTTTGGGGTGAGGAGGAAGACAGCCAGGAATGCAGGTTACTGTTCAGGAGGTGCCACCCTCCCCAGAGGGTTCACCCATCGGTGCGGCTGGCACGGGAGCAGGGGAACAACACTCCGCTGGGTCCTGGGCTCTGTGGCAGGGGCACAGGCATCTGAGATGGTGGCTACTTAGCATCAGGCAGGCATGTTCATCTCCCTGGTAATTGCCTTGAAGTTAGCCGGGATGTCTTTTGAGAAGAAAACTGTTACAGGACCTGCAGCTGGGCTAGACCAGAGCTTGTCTTAGGCTTTTTGGTACGTGCTAATCTGGGAGGGCAGTTGGGAAGCTGGGGGACCAGACAAGTTCAGCTCCACTCTGGGCTCTGCTGGGAGCAGGCAGCAGCACACATATGCCCGCACCACGCAGAGCTGCCTTCTACAAACTGACAGGTTTGAATCCAGCTGCGCGTGAATTTTGTGTGTGCATGCAGGAGGCTCTTCTAGCCTTGAGCTTGGAGACATTGAGGCTGAAACTACTCTGCAAGGAGCTCTACTCATTGCACTGTCAGACTTGTGTCCCCGCTTGAAGGACACAACGCACTCCACAGTGCTGCTGTCCCCAGCAGGGACCATCTGCCAGGAGAGGCATTTCTGGAAGCAGCCAAATCCAACAGACACATCTGTACATATGCTTCTCTTCCTCTGGGACAGGATGAGGGAGGAAGCACAGAGCAGGACTGAGTCACAGGCACCGATGACATGTCCGAGGTTTTGGTCTCACAGACCACCACAGGGAGGTCACCACGGCTGCAGTGAGAGCTGGGGCATGCTCCTGTGGTGCTGCTGAGATAGGGTGTGCAGCACTCATCTGGGGCTGGTCGAAGCAGCACAGAGCTCAGCTCCTGGAATAGGAGACTCCAGGTATCATATTTAGCATGGCTTTCAGCTCACTCAGAAGCTGCTATCACTCAAGCATCTGCAATCTCCAAGTGATAAAAACTCATTGCCTGCATCTTCTGCTCTCTCTTTTAGCTTAGGCCAACACAGCTTTGCACTTGTCAGCAGGCAAAGCCTTCACTGAACCTGTCAGCTGGGCCAGCATCTTCCTGAAGGTCAGGAGATGCACAAGTGAAGACTTACAGCAAGTACCAGTTCCTCCTGGGATGTTCAGTTCCATGAAACAACAACATTTGCTTATTTTTTCTCCATTCCCTGATAGCATTTGTAGTCTCATCTTCCTCTTTCTCTCCATGCTTATTCCGCCTGCCCAGGAGAAGCCAAGTACCCCAGGAGTTAATATAAGACAGACTGGTAGATAATTCTTGCTGAAATTAATGGGCATTTTGCTTTGTGGCAGACTTCATGATTAGACCCCCAAATTTTTCACCGTGACACGTTTTCTCTTTCTCCCTGACAACGGGTAGGTCCAAAGTAAGGAAGAAGGAAAGAAGAGAAAACATTAATTTAATGACTGCAATGACAAACTTTATTACAGCCACTTTATGGGGGGAAAATGCCTCACAATCTTCGCTGCATAACAATGTCCCGACAGACATGATGTCATTGCCTCTTGAAAGGTGTTTGAGTTGGAAAATCTTTTCAGCAGTGTTTTAAGGGGCTGTTTAAATGATTAATAAAGTTTACACGTGTGATTTATTATCTCAAAATAAAAATGTACGGTAGGTATAAAATGTATTTGAAAGGAATGACTGTGTTTATTAATGTTACAGGTGTTATGTTGCCAGACATTATCAAAATAAATACGCTTAACTGTAAGAGAAAAATGTAGCATCTGGTCAAATTTTATACATCTGTATAGATGTTTCCTGACAATTTGTGTTAGAAGGAAGAAGTAGCTGGGCAGAATATTACTTTGGACCTCGTATCATGAAATAACGCAAATATGAGATCTCACGGGTTTTCCCTGCTCACTAGAGATACACCTAGAGTGTCCGTGGTGTGCATTTTGATAAAGTGCACCCATTGAAGCTATTTAGTGATGTTTATTATTGCACATCTGAAAATATTTACCTAATGGACAATATCTACATTTCCTCCAAAGGGGGCTTGTTGAAGTTAAACTCTTGCTCCCTGCTCCACGGGCACAGGGAGGGACGGCTGCTGGGGGTGAGGACAGCACAGGACTGATACCAAAATCAGCCATGGTCAGCTGTTGTCAGCCTTCCAGTCATTTCTCTTCGAAATTCCTCTTTCCCAAGTGTAGTGTCTACCTGCAGGCAAAGTTTTCTTTTCGGCAAAATCTTTCTGAGCCAAACTCCTCACTTTTTTGTCTTAAAAATTCAAAGAAAGACTGAGACTGCCTTTATTTCCAGTGGAAGTTTTTCTTACGGGGAGGTTTTCAGTGGCAAAATGGATTTGCTCAAACACAGCGTATTTTGTAGATCTCTGAAACACAGGAGATCAGTTTAGATCATTAGAAATGAGGAGGCTTGGGACCTTCTCACGCACCACCTGTGTGATGCCTCCTACTCTCTTTTCTCACTAACTCTCTGAAGGTTACAAATGCCCACGCAGATATTCCCATGCTCCATTCAAACACTGGCTGGTGGCTGCCACCCGCCCGAGGGGCTCTATAATGCTATTGTCCTCAATTGCCAATGGCTAAGGAGTGCCCAGGCTGGGCTGTGGCATCCAAAACCACAAGCTGGCTTCAGAAATCTGAGACTTGACTTCCCCAAGGCTCTCTTTCCTCCTGTGTGAAATAGGGATAAGTATTTCCCTGAGCTGGTGACACTGAGATTAAGGGTCTAGGTGAGAAGTCCCATTTCCTCCCCAGGACTTGTTGTCTTCATACTCCCTCAGAGGACACCAGGATGGCTCCTGCCTTCCTCTCATCTCCATCCTGGGCACCCTGGGACGAGCTGATCCCAGCCCTGCTCTCAGCTCGGAGCACTTCACCACTAAGCACCTGCCCCTGTGCAGAATAATAATTCCTAAAAATAAAAGTTGCTGGAGAAGCAGAGCCTCTAAAGTCGGTTGGATTTCTTTATCTGGAAGCGTTCACTTCCAAAATGTTCATCATCCATCCCCTGGGCACAAATACCGAGCAGACAGACACCTCTGTCTCAGAGGGCTGTGGTCCCCTTCCTGCTGCCTCATAGCTGCTCTGCCCCTCACCAAGGGCCCTGCTCATATTGCCAACAATGCAATTTTGGCATCTCCTGACATTTCTAACTTTTATTAAAATAAGCCCAAATGGAAAGCTCATTCTGCCTCCTCTGGGGTTTCCATGGAGCAGATCTAATTATCTTTCTTTAATAGCACTAATTGGCGGACTCACAGCCCTGGTCATTCAGCCCACTCCTCCACACTCCCTTTATCCCTTGCACTGCCCCAACCTCTCGGGCTGGATGGGATTTAAGCATGGTCTGATGGTTTGTGAAACCACTTTGACTTCTTGCCCTCAATTCGCTCATGCTACCTGAGCTCCCCGACCTGTTGACAGAGGAGCTTTCTTTTGTCTTTGCAAATTGACACAGCTGCACATTTCGCAAATAGACTCAGATGTTGAGCTTTGGGCTGAATGGATCCTCCAGATTAGCACGGGGGAGAATTAGCTTTAAAAACGTTAAGCTGGAGCCAGCAGCAGGAGAATGGAGTGAAGCTCTTTATCAGGATTCACTGCCATAGAAAGGGGCGCCCCGTTCTCGCAGTGATATTTACTCCCCTTTGGGGAGGACATTCCTGGAGCTGATAGCTCATCATGACCTCGTACGGCTGCCCGGAGTTAATTAGCCTACTGTATAATGGCGAGATTCGCCCGGAGATTACATGAGGTGATCTCTCACCACACACACTGTTTGCTGAGTGGTTTGGGGCTCTCGGAAGCACAAAAGCACAAATGCAAGCAGCAGAAAATCTGGCACGGGGCGGGGGGCAGGGGGGGATTGCTGCTGGTGCTCAGCAGAGCTGCAGGCAGGGGCCAAGGCTCAGCCCTGCCAGGACCCCGCTCTCCTGGCGTCCCACTCCCCCGTCCCCACATGGCATGCACAGATGTGCGGCACGTAAGCCCTCGCAAGGCTCTTTTTGCCAATGGCTTGGGAAGTTGGCCATAGAGATGGATTTGCCAAAACTGGAGCAACAGGGTAGATGAGGAAGGTGACGGTCACCTCTGCCTTGCAGTAAATCCAGGGTGTGAGCCAGGAAAAAGCAGCTGTCCCAGGCCAGGCAGGGGAAGCCATTCTCCTGTCCTGCCTTGTCTGGAGGCCAGGGGACAAGATTGGCGTAGAAGGCAATTAACACTGAACAACTTGTTAATGATTTTATAGCAGGTTAAAGAAAACATCTCAAATAAAACTACGGGAGACCCTCTATAACTCTACATGGCTGTAAATATGTATTAACTTAATTACTATCAGCAATTACAGCTCAGTTTGGGAACAGTTAAAGTGGGGGCACACAAAAAGGGATTATTGTCCTTAGAAAATGAGTGTGAAGATAAAAGGGATCTATTTCACATTAGCTAATGAGCGGAGGCAGAGGTGCAGAGATGTTGTCCCTCTCTGCTTTACAGTGCTCATAAAGGGGAGCAGCCAGGCTTGGTGTCCCACGGCAAGTGAAGGCCACCTGTGTGCCAGCAAGCTCAAGGGGTGGCACTTCCAGGAGGGTGGAAGGAAAGAGACTGGCACCAAGTGAACCACCTGCTCCTCCAAGGGGACATGTGCCCACTGAGGTTACACCCTTGGGCTCGTTTACTTCATCCTCAGCCACTTCTTGCAGGGGGCTCAGCACCAGCTCCTGTCGCCCACCCATTCTGCTCCTGGATGTTTCCCTCATTTTCTCTCTGAGCCTATAAGCTTGTATTGCTTACAGCTGCAGGAACTGGGTGGACTTGTTCAGGACGGAACGTCTGCATTTCAAAGGCATCACATTTTGACCAGAAATGCCTAAGCTGACCCCAGGAAAATTATAGAAAATCATCTCTCCTTGGGCTGAGCATCTGTCTTTCCTTTTCCTGGCTTGTTACAGTGGTTTCTAACCCTATTCCTTAAAGATAAACTCCTGATTTCCTGTTACACGTGCCCTGATTCCCTTTCCTGGTTTTGAGTCTTCTTGTATCATTCTCTACTAAAATCAATATTGGTTCTGTTTCTTCTACCTATTGTGACTGTTAGATTTATAACCAAATGCTCATTTTTGAGGGTTGTGCAAAATCGGCTGAGCCCTGCCTCCAAATAATTATTGTGGCTCTCTTGGTACTCACCAACGTTTCAGCATGCTGTTTGCAGTGAGAGCACCAGAAGGTGATAAGTACTTTCCTCTGACAGCTCTCCCCTATCAGTCCCAGGACCTCCTTGGTGTTTAGCCACAGCAACATCACTCTGCTGGAGCCAAATACTTCCAAGGTCCAGAAAGTCTTCAGCCCACACCCCAAGTCCTCCGTGACCTGTTGGTCCCCTCTCCTGCCTCAGCCCCCATCTCTAGCACGGTTAACATTGTCTTAAATATTCATTCCTCACTCTCGCTGGCGTGCTTGAAAGCTGAATTCTCAATTAAATATTAACTCATGTTTAAAGGCCAATGGTTAGTCAAAAGCATTGGAATATTGTGCCACCTGCACCTCTTTCTGGAGAGCTGATTTCCTGAATAAACCAAGTAAGGGTTGCTGGTGGTGTTCAGTGATGTTAGAGAACGCTTCCCAAGCACATCCCTCTTGTCTGACAAGCTTCCTGTGGCATATGTGGACTCCTGCTCCACCACCCAGACTTAGGTTTCAGACTCCCCCCAGGGCAAGACTGCTGGGGTCTCCAGGGTACCCTGGGCTGAGCCTGAAACTCCTCCTGCTCTTTGAAGATGCAAAGTGCCCTTACTGACAATCCCCAGCCTTTGAGTCTGGGGCACAGAGCTGGAAACCTGGTGAGATAAAGCTGCTTTGTGATCGCCAGTGCTTTTGTCATGCACCGAGGCTGCCAGTGCAATTGCAATATCCTTTATCAAGTGCTTAGCCCAACCTGCCTGTCTGGGGCCAGAAGGCAGCAGCAGCCTGGGAAAGTGCGGGAAGGTGGGGAACACAGACCCTGCTGGAGCCCTGAAAATGGAAAACCTAAAACCAGGCAGGCTTCAAGAATGGGGAAAGGACAAGGGGCATCTGGACCTCCTGGGTTGTCCTGACTTTCTAAACGTGGGCACAGGCAACTATTTCAGGCTGGCTGCCCAAGTGTAGGTGCTGCTGTTCCTGGCTGCCGCTCAGGACCTGCCTTTTCTAAGGTCCCTGGCCACCACTCACTGTGCTGGGAGCATCAGGACCCAGCTGAGCACCCAGGGATTTCCACCCTGATCAAGTGCATTTCCAGTGCCTGTAAGTCATGGACAGGAACACAGCAAGCTCAGGTTCTCCAGTCCATCAGAGATGTTGTTTTACCGCCTTAGAAAACACATTTATCACTATAGAATATGACTTTTGCACATATCATCTGCTTTTGCTTCTTGATCTACATCTTCTACCCTGAGATCAGTTCACTTGTGTTCAGCACTTCTTCCCTGTTAATCACCCCTGCAAATGACGACCTCTCCAAAAGGCTCCTGCCACTGTCTCCAGTAAGAAACCTATCTGAGGAGAAGCCTGGGTTTGGGCTCTGGAATGACATTTGGAGCAGTAGCAACGTTTGAACACAATGGCATTTCCTTCTGAGCATAAAAAAAAAAAAAGACCCTTCAACTTGTTTTCTCTCCCCCATGCTTCCCTCCTGGAGGAGATATTTGCCAAGAGTCACAGATGGGATCGTTTACAGTTTCCTTCTGAGCTGCCTTGGCCCTTTCAGGTTTTGTTTATTCGAGCTCTCAAACAGGGGAGGGTGGGATGGGGAAGGCCTCCCTTCCATATCCCAGTTTTGATTGGGGTTGCTCAAGTTCCCCATCTGACAGAAGATGATTGATGAGAACGATGCTGGCTGTAAACTTGGGAGCGTTTGGAGACGGGGCAGCTCTGCACTTTGCGGGGCCTTAAATCGCAGTTGTCAGAGCAATGCGGGGATGGCATCCCGGAGTAATTACACACCAACCACAGGAAAAGCTGTTGGAAAGGGCAGGTGCTCCAGCGTTGCAGTGGAACGGCTGGAGGGGCAGTTGGTTTGCTTTGCTTGTGAAAACACACACACATGGTCTTCAGGGAGGTAAAAAATGTGCTTACAAAAGAAGTCTAGAGAGGATGGGAAGATCTGTAGCAGAAAATCACCCGGAAAGCTGCTGAAAGAGCTGGGGAGCACCGCAGGGAGGAGGAAATCATTGCTACATCCAAAATCTTTGGCGATTATCCTGGCAGAGTGGGATAAATAGACACTTGTTAAGAGCATGAAATGAGCTGGCAACAGGGCTGGTCCACTCTGATGGCCAGAGTTTCCCATAGATTCCTCTCCTGCGAGCAGCTCTCATTGCACAAGTGCCAGCCTCAGTTCCTCCAAGCCAAGGCTTGGAGGGAAAGTCCTCCAGGAGAGGATGAGATCCCCATTTGACTCACAGGCAGCAAGGATGGGAGGCGCAGGGGACTGCCATCACACTTGAGTCAGAATGATGGCCCTGCTCCAGATGCACAACTTGATCAGCAAAGCTCTTCAGGGGAGCTAAACTTTCGACTGGCACACATGCTAGGGGTGTCTTGCAGCAAAAAAGGTTCAGCAGCATCTCTTGTCATGCCTGATTTGAGCAGGTTAGCACTCCCAAGCTGCTGAGGAGTTGAAAGATGTACAAGGGCCATACAAGATGGGGATGCTTATGCCCATGCTGGTGGCTACTACATCAGGTACCAGGTCACTAGCTTCTCCTTTCCAAACAGCGGATGACAAGCATGAACTGACACTGCTTTTCACTGCTGCTGCTGAGCAGACCTGTCCTGGTGTTAGACTTGCTGAACGACAGAGTGTGAAGCCTCTAGACTGGAAATGTAACAAAACCAGGAGAGCTTTGCTGGAAGAAAGCAGCCGGGGAGAAGCAAGGCCCTAAACTAGATGCACTTAGAGTAGCTGCTCCAGTCAGACTGGATTACTCCACAGGGCTGGGATGGGAAGGAGAGGATTTCCCCTCCCTCTGCTTGTGCTGCTGGTTTAAATCCAACCACAACTGAGCAGTAAATAAGAGTTACCACCCGGCAGCTGCTGGGTGACCTGTGAGCAATGAGTCAGTGAGCTCTGGCCACAGAGCCCTGCAGACAGAGGAAGCCTGGGCTGAAAAGCACATTTTCTGTGCGAATGTGCTCTCATTTGGGTGAGCCCTGCCGTGTTTCCTGCACACCAGCACTGCAGACACATCCCACGATGCAGTGATGCTGCACACCAGCACTGCAGATGCATCCCACAATGCAGCTCTGCCACCCAGCACAATAGCAAAGGTCTGTGTGTTGCAGCTCAGCCACCAGGATACATGGGGCCAGCAGCAGAGCAGCATCAGTGGGACCGTGTAACTGGAATAGCTATGGTTAAAGGGGAGCCAGTGCCTTGTAACACTGCTGAGCAATCTGTAAATCAGCAAAAGAGAGTCATGGTGCTCTCCCAGCGTCTTACAGGCCTGACAAACAGAGGAGGATTTGAGCAGACATTTGAAGGGCAGAGCAGATTTTTTTATAAGGAACTTCCTCTCCTGGGCAGATGGGACAAAAGGGGATAAAGCCAAGCAAAACCACACAGCTGCTTATTTATCACTTATATTCAGGAGAGCTGAGCCATATACACCTCCCACTGTGCAGGGACTGCACGAACACACGAGGAGTCTCAGGTCCTGCCCCAGAGTTTCCAGTCTAAGTTGAGGAATTAAAAAAAACCCCAAACATGGAGGACTAGCAGCTCTGAAATCTCTCTGCAGATCTCCATCTGGTAAAAGAAGTGCAGACAGGGGCATGTTCTCTCCACATCAGCTGCACAGCGAGAGCAGCTTAGATGAACTCTCCTGGCTGGTAATAAAATGATTTTACATATGTAGGAAGCAGGATGTGCAAAGCCCAGGAGTCTGATCTTGTTTCTGAGATCAAACAGAGTCTTATTGTACAGGGGTGTGGAGCTGATGTAACTGTCTAGTGTGCCGGACACAATCGCCGTGGTTACGCAGCTGGACCGGAATAAAGCAAGTCTGTATCTGAACTCATTAATTTTTACAACCAACTGAACCGCTCTGCCTTTTTCTTTTGCCTTTTTGGTGGCAGAGGACCATCACGCTGCAGCAGAGGGGCTCCCCGCAGCCATCAGCCCCTCGCCTGTGGTGCGGCAGGCCAGGGCTGGCACGGCAGCGAGCAGCCAGACCCATGCGAACCCCCCAGCCCAGCCGCCTACCATGTCCCTGGGGATGCTCAGCCAGCTGCGCGGGTCCATTTCTGAGACAGGCCAGGAGCTGGGGGATTAGGGATAAAAACTCAGGCTTAATGTGAGCGGAGCTGTTGCTCTGTCAGCTACAGGTTATGTCAATGTTTCCATTAGAAACCCCCGTTTGCAAGGTTTATAGCTTGGCTGTGATACTGCCCTCCAGGCTGGGCTCTGCTGAGATATTCAACGCAGCTGCTTCCACACTTGCATATTGCTTTTCACCCGCATGGAAATCAAGGGGGCTTATTCAGTAAGCTATGGGGGCAGCAGGACTCAGCACGCTATGTTGGGAGCCCAGCCAGGCCTGGGTGAATGGGCCCTGCCTGCAGGGAGAATGCAGCATCCCCAGGGCAGGGCAGGGTGGGCAGGGCAGGGCTGCCTGGCCAGCACTTGCACCGTGGGATCCCAGGCAATGCAAACAATGAGGTGATTTCACCAAGAGGCAAACCAGAGACACAGCACCAGAGCCAGGGACCAAAGCCACCAGTGAGCGGTGGTAGGGTGAGGGTGTGAGACTGGGACTCCTGCTTGCTTCTGGCCACCAGCCCATGACAAGGAAGCCACCTCATGCTCCTCCACAATAACCATCCCCATGGTCCCACAGTGGCCCTTCCCAGGAGCCTCGCCAAGAGCTGAGCATCCTGTCCAGGTGCCTGAGATGCAGCCATGGCCTGGGGAAGGCACAAGCTCAGCACTTGGAAGAAAGTTTTTATGCAGCAGCCGGAGCCCTGTGAGAGGCTCCCCTGGCCACCAGCGTGCTGGACCTGGGTCTCATCCTGCCTCAGCCACATGCTCCCCAGGCAGTGCTGCCTGGCCATGAATGAAATGCGCATCCAGGCCTCCTCCCTTTATCCCACCGCTTCCCATGCCGGGGAAGCCGTTCTTGACACATACGCATTTGCCTATTTCAAAGAGTTGCCAAGAGCACTTGCAGGCTGCAGTTTTGCTGTGACCAAGAGGTGCCGGAGCAGGCAAGAGTACTTTCTTTCCTTGCTCATTCCGCTTGGAAGGCTGGAAAAGAGAAGAGAGATGCTAGCAAGGCTGCTGGGCTCCCCAGTAGCACAGCACACAGCTTTCCTTGCTGGGGTGTGCACACACATCCCTCTGCACAGCTGCAAGCATCCCTGGCCCCATGAAAGGTGCTGCAGGTGGGCAGCTGCCCCCACCCCAGGCTGTATATCCCCCCACCTCCCCCTGGCACAGCTAATAGTCAGGACAGTGCTCAGACTGTGCCAAAATCTGCTGTAAAAGCTGCCCCTCTCTCCTAATGAGGTAATTGGTTCCATCATCCCATTAAGAAAGCAGTCCCTGCAAAGAACTCAATTGAGCAAACCACATGGAATGATCTACATCTCTCCTCTGAGCCAGGACCCTGACCCTGACCCAGATCCAGGTGAGTCCCACAGAGCCTCTCCTGCGCAGCAGCAGTCACTGCATACTAGGCCACCCCGGACACACACCCTGTGCTCTCCCACCACCTGTCACCACCACCCTCCTTCCAGGGGAAGGTGCCTGAAGCCACAGGGTGGCCCATGGCTGGGTGACCAGGGCTGGCAGCGGCCATACCAGCCTGGCACAGGGCAGCCATCAGCACTAGCACAAGTGGTGGTCCATCTGCTCAGAGTCACCCCAGGTCTTCCAAATAAGAGGTAGGTGTTTGAGATCCAAGGAACCCTGAGAGAGTGTCATGGCCCCAACCTTCATGTTGGCAGGATGCTGGAGGGATGCTGCTCCCCAGGCAGGTGCCCAGGGAGATTATAAGGGGATGTGGATGGGGCAAAGCTGGTAAAACCAGCAGCAGCCATCAGTTGAGAGCGGTGCTGGGCTCAGTGCCAGTATCCTGCTGTTCAACTTCACATCACCCCCATGGTGATCACCCCACAGCCTTGCACTGCTGGCAGAGCTGCTGAATTCATGTGGGAACTGCCTGGAGTTGTGTCCATGCCATGGGGATGCTTTACCTCCCCCAGTGCTGGGGCGGGCATGCAGACCCCCACCAGTGCTGAGAGGTTGAGAGCCCAGGGCAGAGCCCAGCTCAGCCTGGGATGGGCAGCAGGAGGGCAGGGAGCAGGCTTCAGCAGTAAAGGCTGCAGCACCAGCCTGGGGGCATAAAAAAGAAATATCAAATATTAAGAAATAATTTTCAGCTTTTTGCCCCCTTGAAATCAAAGCATCACCATTTAGATTTACAGTTGTGCATTTAGTATACTGTCTTGGGCTGTTGCACATCCCCAGACAGGCAGGAGTGGTGCAGCTGGGGTGGGCAGCATCGGGGAGAGGGCAGGGAGCAGCTTCTGGTCCCCACTCAGAAACAGCCCGTGCTCCCAGTTCCCATACCAAACCATCCCACTGGACTGGGCCTTTTGCTGGGCCCTGCCATGCCCATGTCTCTCTGAACCACAGGCTCCATTTGCCCAACAACCAACGGAGAAATTAAAAAAAAAAAAGGGGTGGGGGGGAAAGAAAATACCCCAACTCCTTGCTGTTTTTCTGCTGCCTTTCCAGTATGCTTGAGTTACCATGGTTAGTTTTCCACTGTTCTCCTTGACCCCTGCAGCTTTCCCTTATGAGTTAGTGTCCTGGAATGTCTCTTTACGAGGTGCCTAGAGAAGTAAAGCTGACCTGATGCCAGTGCCCCCACACTGAGGACTTTATTAGTTTTTTAATTTTCTGTCTGGGTGCTCTCACTTGCCTCAAACTTTCCACAGCTGCTAGGATTTATTAACGAAGGAGGCTTGTTTGTGTCCTGCCTCCCCTTCCCCTGCTCAGTGAATTGGTGGCTGGTTTTAATGGCTTTTTGGGGGGTTTTCAGGAAGATTTTTATGCAAGCAAAATATTCCACCAGATCTCCTGAAAACCCCCCAAAGAGCCCAAAAGAAACTTGGGGGCCACAGAGAGGAGCAATCACAATGGGACCAACCTGTTGAAACACAGGACATGGCAAGTGGAGCCCAACATAGCAAGTGGGACCAGGAAAGCTCAAAACAGCTGCATCGTTGCTGCTGGGATGCAAATCCCAAGAATTAAGAGGATAAAATTATTTTGGTTCCCTCCAGATGCACAAATGTTTAAATATTGGGATGGGAGGGAGCATCCTTGTCTCCCACGCTGGAGGGGCCCCATGACACCAAACTGCAGGCTGGTGAGGAGGAGGCTGTAGGGCGATGAAGGACATGCAGAGATGTGCTGCATGGAGAGGAGGATGAGGCTGAGGGAGCAAAGAGACACTGCGATATAAACATGACCAAAAGGATGTGGGGGAAGAAGGGACAGACTTTTAAGGCAAGAGGAAAAAGGGCCAAATATTTATTTGTCCATAAAGTAAGTCTCCATAGCAATGAAGTGCTTCACGATGTATTTTCAAAACAAAGCCAGCCATGCGGCAAGCAGGCAGAGGTGCCGGAGGGGTACATGATCCCTGCCCGGGCACTGAGTGCCCAAGGATGGCCAGTCTCGCGCGACGGGCTGCCAGCCTCGCACAGGGCCACTGGCAGGGGACGAGGAGGGGATGCCCCCTGGGGGCACCAGGCAGCCCCAGCCCTCATCCTGGGGGGTGGCAGGGTGGGTATTTCTGTGCCGGGGGGAGGTGGAAGGAGTAGGTGCACTTTTACAGCTGTGTCTTCCGTTGGGACATCCCGGTGTCAGACAGCTGCAAGATACACACGCCTACCTGGGGTTAGGCAGGCAAGGGAAAAGGGTCTGGTGCCTCAAAGGGCTGGGGAGAGAAAGGGGCTGGGGGTGGGATGAAATGCTGGCTGCTGCCTGAGGAGCGGGAGATGCCACCCAGGCTGGCGGCTGCCTCGAGCGAGCAGTGTGCAGTGGGACAGACCACGACATGCCTGGTACTTGGCTCTGGGGTTACGGGGCACCTTGAATCCATTACCAAGCACGCAGCATCTCCTGGGTGGGTGCCAGCAATGGCAACAGGTCCATGCTTTACAGCTGGGGCAAGTCCTGCCTGGACCACACAAGTGGTGCACTGCCTGCCCCGGGAGGCGTAGGGAGTTCCCCATTCCATCCCACTCCAGAGGGTGGGAGGTGATCAGAAGGGGCCTGATCCTGAGCCTTGGGCTCTGCGGGCAGCCCTCCCCCGGCTGCCTCCTGCCTGCTGCTCTGCCATGTGAACTCAGCTGCTGCCTGACCCCAAAATATCTCGGCAGCAATGTTGAGCACCTCTCCTGAAGCTCGTGTTTAGACAAATGTCACTGCAAATAATTTGGCTCCAACCCGTGGGGACATAAATTCCATTATTTTGATGTCAGCTGCACAATTTGTTCCTGTAACAAGGTGTTTTAACCTCGCTTCATATTCATTGTTCTGCCCACTTTGATTTTACTGTAAATGACTGAATTTGCTTTTGATGTGGTGCCAGCACCCCATAAATCTTCACACTCATGGTAAGAAAGGAAAGAGCCCTTCCCGCTGTTTGGTTTGCAGAGGGTGGTGGTGGGGAGGGACTGCTGGGGCATCAGGGGGTCCCTGCAGGGCTCCTGCACCACCCAAAGCAAGGTTATGTTCTGAGCATCCACCTGATTTTTCCAGGCAGGGAAACAGTCCATGAGAGGGAGAAGGCAGCAGGGAGGAGTTCTGTTTCTCTTGCAGACCACAAGCTGCGAGCCAGCTTCATTCAGAGATTCACGGCTCCTTTGAGGTCCCAGCCGGCACTTCAAGCTTGCAAGAAAACCCCAGACCAAGCGCGATTTGTGTGGTTTGAGGTTTCAACCCAAGCTGCTTTTAAGTATTTCGGTTCCCAGCACCTCTTCCAGAGTGTGCCGGAGGTGAAAAGGGGCAATAAAACCACCCCCCACAAAACCCACACTTAACTGAACATTTCCAAGGCCGGCAGCACTTGGGGGACGGAACCTCCCATTACTGCCATCGCCCAAATTCCTCCTAACCCCAGAGGCAGTCAGATCAGACTCCCAATTTCCAGTCAGTGATGCTGCCTGGGGCTTGTTCCTCATCTGCCCGAGCGTTTCTGCCTGGACTGCCCAGTAACGCAGCCCAGTGAATTTTGAAGGTATTACTTGCAGGAGGCTGTTTCCCAGAGCCCATCTGCCCTGGAAGTGCGAGCCCCCTGCCCACGCCCAGCAGGGATTGAGGCGCCGGCCTCAGCTCTCACACCAGAGTGCGGGTCAGACTCGTGACCAGGAGGAAGCCATGGCCCTGCCGCCACCGAACAATTGGTGGAAAGAGGCCGTGGCCTTGGCCGGCATCCCGGGGATGGGGACGGCTGCCTGCCATCGCAGGCAGGGACTGTGCCGCCTCCGCAGGGGACAGACCTGGGCCTGCCCCAGCTGCATCCCAGCCAGATGCCTTGCCCTGGTGCTGCCCCCCACACAGGAGCTCCTTCAAAGGAAAAGGCTGGAGTTCCTTCCCCAGGTCCTAGGAGTACAACAGCACAGAGAATTGGGGTGATGCCTGGTGGATGTGGGGTGCACAGCATGCCATGCATTGTGCCCAGTGGGCATGGCATGGTGCACAGCGTGCAGTGCCTGGTGTGCATGGGGCAGTGCCCAGTGTGTGGCGCCTGGTGCATAGTGTGCATCGCATGGTGCCTGGTGCATGGCGTGCATCGCGCAGTGTCCGGTGCGTGGTGTGCATCACGTGGTGCCCGGAGCATGGTGTGCATCACGCGGTGTCCGGTGCATGGTGTGCATCACGTGATGCCCGGTGCATGGTGTGCATCACGCGGTGTCCGGTGCATGATGCACAGCATGCAGTGTGCCTGTGCAGTGCCAGGTGCCTGCTGGGCATGGCATGGTGCCCACTGCATGGTGTGCACAGCATGCAGTGCCCGGTGCACGGTGTGATGGCCGGTGCGTGGTGCACAGTGGGCAGTACAGGGTGTGCACAGTGTGATGCCCGGTGCGTGGTGCACAGGGTGCAGGGCGTGCATGGCACGGTGCCCGCCATGCCCAGCGTGGTGCCCACTGCATGGTGTGCACAGCATGCAGTGCCCGGTGCACGGTGTGATGGCCGGTGCGTGGTGCACAGTGGGCAGTACAGGGTGTGCACAGCGTGATGCCCGGTGTGTGGTGCACAGGGTGCAGGGCGTGCATGGCACGGTGCCCGCCATGCCCGGCGTGGTGCCCGGTGCATGGCGTGCAGCGTGTGAGGCACTCTGCGGGCTGCGTGGCGCCCAGCGCACTGACCTCTCACTCCCTCTGGCCCTGAGCAGGGGCCAGGAAGGGAAGTACTGCCGGTCCCGCTGCTTTCATTGGAGCTCTGGAGCGCCGAAGCCTGCCCAGATCCTAATCAGTGTGGGAAAGCAACGGCAGGGCTTGCTCTCTCTGGCCTGCTGGAGACGCCTTTTATTTTCATAAACTTTATCGCAGCCCGCAGCCCCTGATAAACCACCGTAAATAAACGGAAGGGAGCGTGGCGGCCGGCCAGGGCCGCTCGCACACGCACGCGCTCGCTGCCTTCCCACTCCCCGGGGGGACGCCCTGTCACACGCCAACTTTCAAAGCCTTCCTTTTATTTCCCCACCGCTGCCCGCCACGGGGAAACCACATGGCCCTGCCGTTGGGGGACCAGCCGGGCAGCCAGCGCCGGGCTGGCAGACCCCCGCCCTGCCCCAGCCTCCCTGGTGACCCCAGCCTGTCACCAAGCCGGGGTCCTGCTCTCAGCACTAGGCACAAGCACCGGTGGGGCCACGGTGGCTCAGGATGCAGCCAGCTCCCACCCCAGGACTGGGGGAGGGCAGTTTTGGGACGGTCACATCCTCTCTGGGTGGCAAAAAGGACGTAGTCCCACCGGAGGGCTGAACCAGCAGCAGGTCTCGGAGCCTCCCCCAGGGCTTCTCTCTTGTTGAATTTGAGGATTGCTGGGGTTTGCCACAAATTAACAGTTTGGGCTGCCTGTTTTTTTTTTTTCTTCTTCTTCTTTTTGTCTTTTGCTAAAAAGTTTAGGTTTTGTTTAAAAAGGTTTACATTCTTCTGGGAGCACGGAAAAACAGGATCCGGGGGCTGCTTCCACACTGGCCCCACAGACTGACAAAGACAGAAGTTAACCCTTTTCCATTTCTGTTTGCACTTCTCGTGGGTGAAAGTCATCCCTGCCTGGGCTGCCAGCTGCCCCACAGCTCCTGACAGTTCCCAGCTGTGGGGTGCCCAACTTTCCTGCGGCCTCATCTCCCCTGCATCATCCTCCCCCCATTGCAGGAAGGGGATGGGGGTAGGCGTGTTTGCTTGTATTTCATTTTGCACCGTGATTTACGGTAGCTAATTTTAACCCATGTCTTATCCTAGCGCTGGCAGAAAGCAGCTTGCTGCAGCTGGGTACCAGGTTTTTGCCTCTGCATGTGCCTTCCCTTGCTGTAGCGGGACGAGCTGCCTGGGACCAGTGCAGGAGTGTTTTGTGTACTGCTGGTGCATACCCTGCCTGCACGGCTGTTTGTAAGGCAAGCTGCCCAGCCGTGCTGACAGCTTCTGCTGTTAAACTGACTCAATTTAGTACAGAAATGGCTCAGACCACAGCGCTGCAAAATAAAGGTATATAGATGTCACGTCACGTCACGTGTGCCAGTGCTTTGGCCAAGCACAGATGGTCTGGTCTGCTCCAGCCAACCCAGGTGGTGGGCATCCATGGGTGACTGTCACCCGAGTTTGCCCAGGCACCACGGGCTCCACAGGGCTGCTCAGGGACCTCTCCTGTCTGCACTTGTATGGTCAGCAGCATTGCTCAAGGCTCCCCTCCACAGCTCTAGGGCTGCAGCAGAGGTGGCAGCAGGCAGCACCCTTGGCACATCTTCCCCTGCCTGCGTTTCTTCTCACAGGAGCACGCCACAGCATGCTCCCCCGACTCCTTCAGCCTCCTCTGGCTTTTCATCCCATTTCTCCAGTTTGCCACAATCCTTTTTCTGTCTGCTGCCCCAGCCCTGTGTGGCATGCGGATTTAATAAATACGCTCTCTGTTTCTCCACGCTGGCCATTAATGGGAGTGCTCAGTTGTGGTTTTCCAGCCCCACAGTGAGGCATTGAGAGCTGCTCTCACAATGCCGTCCCCCCTCTCCCTCTGCACCCATCCTGTGGCACCCTGCCTGGCCCCGCTGTCCCCCCACCCTACGGGCAGGGCAGGCAGAGCTCCCCGTGCCTGCCTGCAGCTCCCATCCCACAGCCACTACTACTCCTCTGTCTGCGGGTGTGTTATACCCTGCTGCTGGAGGAAATTAAATTGGCCTGACATGTCTCATGCTTGACAAGGCCATGTCAGGTATTGCTCATCTCTATGCTAACTTCCAGATGTTCACAAAACTGCCTCAGATTATTCACGCCAGCATTTTTCTGGGATGAGAAGTGCAATGGCTGGGCTGTAGCGCCCCGCTCCTCCTTTCTCCCTCAGTAGGATGGGTACTCTGGTTGCTGGTCTTGGGGTACCAAGAGAGCATTTTCCTGGTGCTCTCACAAGTAATCATGATGGTTCTGAGATCCCAGCAGCAGTTTGAACCTAGTTTGATCCTAAGATGGATCAGGCCCAGCCACTCTGAAAACACTAAACAAACCACGCAACAGTTTATAGTAAAAAATATTGAGGGGTTGTTTCTCCTGCTTCCATGCTACTTTTGCCTCTGATAAAGAGGCAAGTTGTGAAGGGACTGAACCCTCCAACTACTACAAATGAGAACTACTTTATTTTCCAGGCTCACCAGAAAATAAGTTTACAAAGGCAAACATACTGACTTTCTGCAACTGTTTCCACTCTTGGAAGAACATCCCCTTCTGTCAACAGGAACACTTCCATGTTGGATGCTCCAGTTACGCTCCATATAATCTTTCAGACGAGGACCTTTAGATGCTTTGTTCCTCCTTGTGTAATACCTTGGCTCTGTTGAAAGTGAAGGAGTCTGAAAGCTCTTGGGGGTTTGGAGGATTGGGCCCATGGGTCAGCAGTGGAAAGCATCCCGAATTAAGATTATATTTATGAGACTCCTTAGGAGGGACATTCAAAGGCCACTGGTTTCTCACCCAGGAGTCCTCCTGGGGACCTGGAGAGCATGGGGTACTGGCCCCCCTCGCAGTGATGGTGCCTGCTGAGGTTGTGCCCACAGCATGAGTCACCTCCACATCCTCACCCCAGATCCCAAGGGACTTGGGCTCCTTCTGGAAGTCTCTGGTTGCAGGACAAGCTGAGGCCCTTCTCCAATGTCCTGTCTGTCTGAGAGACTCCAGGGACGCTCCAATGGGATGTGGTATCAGCCACATGACCAAGGAGCATCCTTGAACTTTCCTCCCTGGGGTTTTATTCTTTAAGGTGCTGGCAATAAGAAAACCCTCTGCATGCTCTTCCCCCACCTCAAAGCATCCTTTATAAAAATAAAGTGCCCAAAATAGCCCTAGACAGTGCTTGACATTTGCCAGACAGCTGCTCTCGAGAGTGCTACAAAGGTTATGGATTGCTCTATGCTTCCCTCCTCCTCCCGTCCTACTACTGCCTGCATGAACCTTGGAGCAGGGCCAGGTTTCATGGGAGTCTCGTGGTTTGAAAAAGCAAGATCTGAGAGGAAGCCGGGATGTGGGGAGGTGTTTGTGAGTCACTGCCTCCCATCCTGGCTGAGCAGGTTGGAGCAGACTGGGATGACCTCTGCAAGGGGAGCTGCAAACCTTTGTGTTAGATCTGCCCATGCCTGAGCTGGCAGCACGCTGCCGCAGAAGCCCAGCATTGATGGTGCAGGGTTGTCTCCACCTGTGAGGTGTTGGGCACCTTTTCTTTGTCTTCCAGGAGTCTGAAAGCACAGGCAGAGGGTCTGTCCCATGGTGTGCACCTCACCCTGAGCAGCCAGGAATGGGATCACACCCGGGTGCATGGTCACAGCCTGACCTAATGGTCTAACAAATGCAGGGCCAGCCTGGGAGGCCAGGAGGCTACTGATGCCTGGGAAAGTCATGACTCAAAGACTTGGGAGTCATCTTGGGTCAAAGCCCCTTCTCAGGCATAAGGAGTCGTGCAGCCTGGGGAAGGAGCGAGCAGGGTGAGAGAGCTGCAAGAATGTGGTGATCAGTGCTAGAATTGGTACCTGGAGAAGGCTGTGGGGACATGGCAAGAAGCCAAAGGAAGGGCCTGGCCAAACAAGCCTTACAATGAGACGCAAAAGGGACACAACTTAGTGAAGATCAAAAGGCACTTTAAGCACCTGCGAGAGTCAGGGGGACCTTCCTGCTGAGGTGGCACTGGCCCTGTGCAGCCTGGGGGGTTTATTGTCTTTCTTGGGAGCACCCAAGAAGAGCTGCAGCTGGGGACAGGGCACTATCTGTGGCCAAGAGGGTATCTGAAATTGCATAGAAAGTCCCCTTTCTGTGGAGCTTGGACAGTGCATCTCATACTAGGACACGGAGTGGGAGGAACCCCCCTTCTGTGGGGCTGGCGTTTTACATGGTGAAGAGAAAGTCACAGTCTGGGCCTGAAAAGTGAAAGACAAAGGCATAAATGAAATGCATAGAGAAATAATCGAAACGCATGATCTCAATCAGAATGAGACGGCGGCAGCAGCAAGGCATGACCCAGTTTTTTATCTAGAAACCAAATAAATATATACATGTATTTTAAGCAAAAGAGTCAACAGCCTTTAAATAGGAAAAAAGCATGCACACAGGAAGGAAAAGTATCACTCAGGACAGACCAGTGGTTTTGAAATGTTAAATGCAGTGAAAATTTGTTTTATACTACCCAAGTTAGGATTAGTGGCCTCAGAAACATCTAAGTCCCAGCAACTTCACTAGGCTCATGTTGTGCTGAACTGGAGGCAAGGAGGCAACCAGCTGGCAGGGAAAAGGTCAGTATCACAGCCAGCTCCACCCGTGACCGTACCAAGTTTGGGAGCTATCAAATATTGGGAGGTCTTCAGGTGTGAGTCAGTTTTCCCGTATCACAGCCACAGGGCTTGGTCCTGCACAGGGCAGGGCTGTCCCCGCTCCTCGTGCAGCCCTCGGGGCTCAGCTGGGAGATGAGGATGGGGGGACACTAGAGAAGCCATCCAAGGAGGTTGGTGGGTCTGGCAGAGATATGTGGTCCAGAGGAGCCTAACAGACAACCTGATTTGCTTGACTTTTTTTCATTTATTTCCTCCCACTTTTATGTTTACGCAAATTAAGGTTTCCAAGGAAGTGCTGATACCGGCTGAGGCTGTGCTGCCAGTTTTTTGCAGGATCTGTCTCATTTCCTGGGATGTGAGACTATTTTAAGGACTCTTCAGATCTCCAAGAAAAGTTACTTTCAAGATGTTTTTCCATGCCTATTTCTCCAGCCTGCACACTGATCTGTCCCTGTAGTTTCACCACCCAACAACTTTGATGTCTACGAGTCTGCCACGCTCACCTCTGAAGCATTTCCCATCACATGTCTGGCTGTTTATACCTTCAAGGTACACAGCCACCCTTTTCTGTTTAAGGACTGTCTTGACCACATCAGTAGAGTGAGAATTTCTAAAAATAGATGAACTGGCAAACTTCACAATCTGGAAAATGACGTGCTTTTGAGATCTCTGGAAAAGAATGGATTCCTTAAAGTATAGTTTACAAATACTGATTTCATGATTTATGGTAGCTGTAAAGCACGGTGCATTCGGAAAGCATCATCCCATTGAAGAAGTGTGTTACTCATTACCACAGCTTTAGCATTCCAGCATGTTCCTCAACTGAAATTTAGCTGAGAGAACAAGCTGGGGGCATACATGGGGGCAGCCTGGGGGGAAGCTGCTTCTCATTTCATTTTGGAAAGGGGCAATGAATAGAAGAAGGGGAGACTCAGGGGGACTGCAGGAGCTCCTGCTAGAGTCTCTTGCGACACCAGACCAAGAGGAAAATGGAAAGAAACTAAAAAGTAGCAAATTCACAGCTGGAAAGGCAAGGAAATTGATTTTCACAGAGTGAACACTCAGCCCAAGACACCTGGTGAGCTGAGTGTCAGGGCAGAGGGACACTTCTCTGGCTAGGGCACTGGAGGCTGAAAGTTAGGCACAAAACCTATGAGTTTTGAAAAGAAACACCCATGTGTGAAGAACCCAGAGGCTCTCAGACAAGTAGTTTTTCTCCATGCTTGCACAGTCCGCATGCCCATCCCTCCTCAGTACACCCACAATTTCACATATTCTTTGCTATTCTTCCTTCAATATTTTGCTGAAGTGCAGCAATCTGACATTTCTTCTCCTTATGTGCTGTTCTAGACAGGGACTACCTCTCCTCCAAGTCTTTTGTAAAGCACCCAGTTTGCCCATGAATCTTTCTCAGGATCCCAGGATTTAAATTTCTTTGGGATCGCTGGTTTTCCTCTGCCACTATGTTGTCCCTCACCCACTCCACTTTTTTCATTCCTAAAGTCACTGGTAGCCAAGGGAACATGCTCCTTTTTATGCCAGCTGTCCTGGTCTTATTGTTTCTTTTAAAAGATTTATTGCATCATTGCTCTCTGCTCCTCTCACTATTTCCACTAGTGTATTTGTGGATGCGGGTAAGTATTTGCAAGAGCCTGCACCTGTTCCTCTGAGTCCTCCTTCTCCTCTGCATCTTGCCCTTCTCTGAAACCCTCCTGCAGGAATTCCTCGCCCAGGCTTGTGTTTCACCCTTTAGCCCTACCTTTGGAGCTCTGAGACCATGCTCAGAAGTCTTGGTGCCGCAGAAGTGAGAGGTTTCTCAGGAATGTTCTCTAAGGATTCAGAGTCTGTTTCTACTGTTGCAGCCATGTACAGATGTACGAGTGATATATATAAAAGGGAAATTTCTGACATCCCACCACAATGGCAAGCAACCGGACGGTAACTTCTCAGCACTGAGGGTGGTGCCCCCAGCCCCTCTGCCAGTGCTGTTCCTCCACTGGGACCTTGCTCCGGCTGCTGCTTCTGAGCACGTGCACAGCCCCTCGCTTTGGGAGCATTGGTCTCCCATGGGTTGGGAAAATCCCCGCCAGTAGAACATACTCCCCCTAAAACTTTATGGGCTGTGTCCTCAGCTGCTGCCTCCCATGGTCAGCACAGCTGGGCACGTGTCTGCCCTTGGCTCTCACCTAGCTGATCACACAGCAGGGCACAGACCATCCTTCAACACAGCAACACACTCAGATATCCAACCCGGGAGATTCGGCAAAGCACCGGACAGGTCTGAAACCCACTGCGAGTGCCAGCACCCAACCAGACTCCCCTCGGCAGCAGATCAGCACTCAGCAGTGAAGGGAGTCTGCACACATTTGGGTCCCATCCCCAGGCTGCTTTTGGCTCATCTCCCTGGTGCTGGGAGCTGCCCAGGGAAGGAAGCGGCTCTCCTGAAGCAAGGAGTTAACGCCATGCCATAATTTGCTCTCTGATGTATTTATAACTTTTACATCTATCTGACATTTTATGGCCAGGCAACTTTACAAGAGACAACTGCTTTCCATTACTCACTGCCACGAACTCTCATTCACGGCTTTTTTGCCTCCCTCTGACATCTTGTTTGCATGGCACAGGGAGGGCTCTGGTGCTGGCCACCACCGGCACAACCCAGGATGCCCCAGGAGCTAAGCAAACAATTTGCCACCGTGCACAGATGGACCTGACCTCTAGCCAGGCCCTGGGCAAAGGACTGTGGCTTTTCCAGGATGGATTTTCTGGCAGTAACCCCTGCTTAAAGGTGACAATAAGTCCCGTCCCAGAGTGGCCCACTGTTGCAGCAGCCCCACAGGAGGCTGCATGGAAAAAGGAAAAGAAAAATGGCTGCCAGGGGGGCAAAAGCACCTTTCTTGGCCCATTTGTGAAAAGAGACGACGAGGTTTAAAATTTCCCAGAGGGGGGGAATGTATACAGCCCCCTGAAGCAGGAACCACACCCAGCACCCTCCTGCCTGCAGCCCCCTGCCTGCCTGACCCTCGCACGTGGCCCCATGGCTGCCCCGGCTTCAGTGGCAGCCGCCAAGTTGGCATCCCCACTCCACGCCTCAGCTGACAGGGGGACAGCAAGGACTTTGCACCATCTGGGCATGGGGGAAGCGTGACCGAGGGACAAATGTCACCCGTATGCTGATGGCACCAGACCCAGAGCATGCAGACGGCTACTCCAGCAGCCCTGGCGTGGCTGCAGAGGGGAGGTTGACCCATTACTGACAGCTCCTGGCACTGACCTCCCTCCTTTCTCCTCCTGACTGAAATTTTCTAGCCTGGAGGTCCTGTTGCAGCCAGGGCCAGGGACAGACCTCTCACTTCAGTTGCACCCTGCAGAGCACTGGAGCAGAAGCGTTCCTGCTCTGTTTCCAGGCAGTGTGACCCCAAAGCCAGTCCCGTCTTCTTCCTGTGTGCAACCTCACCCCTGCATGCTCTAAGCCTACAGAAGGTTTTTCAGAGGCACCTGCATGCTGTGTGAAGGTGTCCCTGGGAATCAGTGACTCCTCCAGCTTGGAAAATCCAAGCTCCAGCCACTCTCAGTCCTGCTCCAGTGCCTACAGCCAGATGGGACTCAACCTCTCCTTCACATCCCCATCTTCCCTCTTCCCTGGCCTCTCCCATCTCTGCTGCCTCTCAAACACCATCCTCATTCCTGGATGCCTCAGAGATGACAGTTCCCCCTGTCTGGACTTGATCTGTGCCCATGACTGAGCTGATATCCAGCATTTCCCTCCAGTCTGCCATCGGGTTACACATGGGGAGTGTCTCACAGCCAGAGCAGTTTGCAGCCCTGCAGGGTTGCAGCCCTGCAGGGTTCCAGCCCTTGGTGTCCCCACGGGGTTATGGGGTTGTGCATGGGCCAGATGCTGCGAGGCGTTGTGACACAGGCAGAGGGGCATCCTTGACCATGAGACACCTGCCCACCTTTTGGGGCCACTCTGATGTTAGGACTTTGATATGCCCACGTGCATCGTGAGGTGACACATGTACACATATGCGTTTTCTCCCTTTGCTCTGAGAAATTGCTTTCCATTAAAGTTGCTTTTCATGGCTGCAAAGCTGCTGCTCCTGTCCCCCCGTCACCCCAGAGGGGCTGCACACCTGAGTCCCAGCTAAGCCAGGAAAGGCAGCTTATACAATAAAAGGGGCTTCCCAGAGCTCGCCATGCAGACCCCATTGCCCACCACCCGCTGCAGACAAGCAGTGTGTGTAAACGGAATGAGCTGAGAGCCCTGCTCAGCCCTCGGCAGCCAGCAGCAGCTGGGCAGGGAGGACGGAGCAGCGGGCTGGGGATTAGGGAGCGCAGGCGAGGGGGTTGCCAGGGCTTATGGTTTGGCGTGAGAGCCAAACCCGCCGTGAAACCTGTTCCCCAAAGCCCCTGGTGTCAGTGATGCTGGGACAGAGGGTCTGCAGCTTCTGCTGTGCTGGCAGAGGTGACGCAAGTGGAGCCATCGGCAAGTCCATGGTGCCCTATCACCCCACTTTTCTGGCCCATGCTGCTCCTTCCAGCTCAGGGACGGGGACAAGCTGGTCCCTGGGGATCTGTCCCCACAGGCTGGTGGGGCTGGGATGGTTGGCTCTCCCACTCCCTCCTGTAACCTTATCCAAAGGGCGCCGGGGTCTCCAGCATCTCCAAGCATGGGGCCATCCGCACTCCTCTGGGAGCAGGGGCGAGAGAGGGGAGCTTTGGCTGGGTGGTGCAGGGCCTTTTGGGAGCAGGGCTGGGGCCAACAGGGAAAAGGAGGAAGGAGAGTGCTGATGGGTGATTAATGGCCATGGCCAGACCACTGTGCTTGTGCCATCTGATAAGAGGCCTCCTGACAAAACAGACCTGTTGCTGGGGAATTCATCAAGCCTCACTCAGCAGCCATCAGATAAGAGCCGCGCTGGATACGTCCCATTCATCCTCTTCATTCCCACTTCTCCACCCTCTCCTTTCACCCTGTCTGCCAGAGCGTTTCATTCTCAGAAGTGAACTCTGAAGGCGCAGGGATGCTGTGCCACATGGGGGGAGAAAAAGCCAAGGCCAACCCTTTTTTAAGGTTTAGAGGCAAGGGTTTCCAGCCTTGTGCTTTCTATTAGTCTCTTTGTAGGATCTCACACACTTTTTTCTCTCCTTCCATAAAAATCAGCGAGTTTTAAACCAAGAGTCACACTCACAGGGAGAGATCACCTCTGGGGGTGACCATGTCTGACCATGGATAATAGACCTTTCATGGGCGAAATGCTGCTGGGTGACAGGGAGAACTGGTTGTGTGTCAAACTCTGACCATCCCGCGGGCTCTCAGATAAAAATCAAACTTCTTTAGCCATACTTTAGTTAGGGACTACTAACTACAGGGAGGAGGGGGCTTTTGGGAGGTGGGGTTGCTGCAGACCCCACTAGCACAGTCCCCACTGGCACAAGGTCTCTGCCGCAGGACTACAAGCTGTGTGTGCACGTGCCTTTGCAAGCCAGATAGATCTCTGTGCTGGGGATGGAGGCAATCCCAGACCAGCAATGTTGGAAAACCCCTTTCTACTTCACAGGTCCTGGGACAGGGTCCCCAGGGGCCATAAATGGCCCTGGGAGACTTTTGTGGTACCCCATGGGGAGTGGGAGGGGGGCGGCTGGGCTGCTGAGCTGCTGCTGGGTTCAGGCTCTGCTGCGAACACAGGCAGATGGGATGATGCTGCAGGCTTCACCACCCTTTCAGCCTCTTCTCTCTTCCAGCACAGAGCAGGCTGGGCATCCTGCCCTGCCTGTGCTGGGACAGAGCAGGCTCCCCAGCTCCACATCCAGCCGTCGCTGCTGACGCTGCCGAAAGACCCAGATTTCCAGCAAACCCCATCCTATAGACACACACACACACACATATACATGTGTATGCATGTCTAGCTGGGACACAGGGGCGAGCAGGTACCGCGTCCCTCGCCCTCACTGTGCAGCGCTGCAGGGGCTTGTGGATTTGCAGATGACCAGTGGTGCCCGCAATGTACTGGTACAGAGTGGCAAGGACACAGCGAGCCCCTACCCATAGCACTGAGCTGGTGTGGATGGTCCTGGGTGCCCCGGGCAGGACGGGTGGGTTCGGCTGGCAGAGGTGTGGGTGTGCAGCAGAGCCACTTGTGCACGCTCACGCTTACACACTCCTTCTCTCCACAAAGTGTTCATCCCCTTGTGACTGGATCTAAACCACTCTGAGGCTCTTCTTGGGGGATTTATCATGCCGCAAGGGCACTTAATGCCATCAGGGATCTCCAGCAACCCTGGGGTCACATTTTCCTCCCCTGCAGGATGGGGAATAGGGAATGGACCCCAGCCAGGGCAGGCACCGGCCGGGATGCGCCACCACAGACCATGCACCAGTCCCTCACTGGGACACTTCCCACCGCCCTTCTTCAAAAAGCCTTTGTGCAAGCAATGCCCCAGAGCAGATTGAATTAGAGCTTAATAAAGCAGTGGTAATTTGCAAACTGGAAATGATCCAGAGCACCCAGGACTAATTCATTAAAGTCTTCCTCTTCCCCTCCCTTCCCCTGGAGGTTTCTGATAGAAGGCAGCCCAGCCTTAGCCCTGCTGTCCTGGCTTCCCTTCCATGCCCCAGCTCCTGCGCTTGCTCTCACTCTCACATTTTCGGTTTTCTCCCATCCTGGAAGGAGCTATTTGCAAATGATTTGTTGGAATGCTTTCTGATTAAAGATAGGCCCAAAGATTGACCAAAATAAAAAACTAGCATCAAAGAACTTCTTTTGGTTGAAAAATTTTTGTATTAAAAAAGTAGTTGTTACAGAAACCATTTAGTTTTAGGGTAAACCTTTCAAGCACAAAACATCTTTTGGTTTTTATCACACTGGTATTTAAATAAAAACAGATTTTTTAAAAAAAAAAAATTGGGGGATTTTTTTTCCTTTGGAAAATAAATTAGAAGCTAAAGTAGGAAATTTTTTTTTAAAATCAAAATCTCTGGCTAAAATGGTTATTTTTCACCAGTTCAGCCAAAGTCCATCCTTTTCCAAAGAGGCAAGAGCTCCCAGGACTTGGTAGGGTGGGTCCTGTCACAGCATCCTGCTCCTCCCTTGTCACAGTGGGAGAGTGATGGTGACCCCCAGACCTCTCTCAGGGCCAGCAGCGACAGGCGGCTCACAGTGACGCCAGGGAAACCTGTGGGGCTGGAGGGGGACAGTCCCTTCCTCCCAGCACAGAGACAAGACCTGCCCCTTGGGGACAGCAACCCAGCACAGCGACTGCTGGGTGAGGTGGCACCTCTGCCAATGGGTGCAGGACCCTCACTCCTAGCTGGGCACCCATGGGTGTCTCACCAGGCACTTGATTTTTGAAATTTTGGGGGAGCCAAGGGGCTGTGGGACCTGCTGTCCTGCTTGCCACTCCTTGCACTCCCTGTGCCATTCGTGGAGGCACAGGAACCACTTGCAGGGGTTTTGAGCTCACGGCCAGGGGTTCAAATTGCAGCAGCCCCTTGGCTGGGTTTCCTGAGCTGCCTTGTGGCAGCAGGTGCCTTGAATTCGAGCCACGGGCCAAGCCGGGTGTCAGGAGCTTGGGCTGTCTCTGCCATCCCAGCAATGTGTCCGCTAAGCAGGGATCAGCAGCCAGGAGAAACGCTATCCCAACAGGCCCCAGGAGCGCTCAGCAACTAAGGTCAGCGCAGAGGGGAAGCTGCCAGACCCCTCGGCCTGCCAGCGATTCCCTGTCCACATTTTTGTTGCCCTGCCTGGCAAGACTGCTGCCTCCCTGCTGGCTGGAAGGGAGGGAGCTGTGGGGCTCTGCTCCATGCGGCTGTAGCTGCGCCTTCAGCGGCACGGCCAGGCTATGGTGGCAGCAAGGGGGGAGCCCCAGCCCCAGCCACGGAGGAAGCAGCCGGGAACACCCCGGCACGCAGCCTGGCACCGCGGATGGAGGGGACACCTGGCAGCCGACGCACTGCACCAGCACCGTGTGGAAGCCAACCAGACACTGCAGAGTGGAGGGATGGGCTCAGGCTGCAGGATGGTTTTGTGAGGGGTTTAGGGTAAAAACTGGACTCACCCACACACAGCCAGCACCTTCCCCATATATCTGTGCTGTAGCTCAGCCCTGGCACCACTCCTTAGTTGCCGGGGAGGGGGTAGGTATTTAGTTACTGCTTAGAAAGCACTTAGACATCTCGTTAAAGGAATTTTGAAAAGCGGCTAATTCATCTTTAGAGCTCCTGCCAACCCCCAGCATCCCCAAACTCCTGAGTTATGGAACTACAAACTGTCCATCAGCTGCCTTCTCCCTGCCCCGAACTCCTGCTGGCATTGCAGGCTGCTCTCTGCAGACAAGGACACGGCCATTGTCTTCCTCATGGCTAAGCTGGGCAGAGCCACTCGCTGATGGTGTGTTGGTGACCCTGGGTGCTGCCAGGTTCCTCCACGAATGCAGGGGAGGTTTTTATCAAGCTAATTCACGCTTCCCACCTTTGCATCTCATGAGAGTCAAACGTTGCCCAGCAAATACATGCGGTACACAAACGCGGATGTTAGCACTTACGTACATGTGTGCATACATGCTCCAGAGAGTCACAGGCAGAGCAGACAGAGATGGGGAGCTCTGCCTGCCTTTAAAAGGGAGCTGGTCCAGCACTAAAGAGATGACACGCTGCGACAGCAGAGCATTGGTTAAACCTCGCAGTCCACATTTCTTCTTCCAGTGCCGTCAGACCTCTGTGGAGTGACAATAAGGCCAACGTTCATTTGAAACCGAGCTTGCAAGCTTTGGAAAGATGTGGCTGATCCTTCAAGAATATTTGACTGACATGTTTGGAAAGTGTAACAAAACCTGAATCAGAGAAGGGCTGCAGGAGCTGTTTGCTTTTCTTGCTCAGTTCTGGCAAGGAGAAACTGCTGACCCCCGAGCCTCCAAGTTCAGTTCCTCCTCATGCAAGCTGCCCCGCTTCGAGGGCTTTCAGGTGAGGAGTTTGGGTCTATGTCTAATGCCAAAAGCAAACATTTTCTTCTCTTGAGAGGCCGTGTGGAGATACTTGCAGGCGGGCAGCAAAGTGGCAGGCATGGCTTGCAAGCAGGGTCTGCTTCTGGTTTGAGGGGGGATGCAGCTTGGCTCTGCAGCAGTGACACATCGGGTGTTGTCCTCACAGTGAGAAAGGCTGCAAGCCATCATAGTTGTGGTCAAGCAGTGAAAAAGGTGCCAGTGGGGTGCTGGAGCCCCAGATTTTCTCACTGTGCTGGAGCTTGTCCACAGCTGAGGCCCAGAGATGCTGCGCTGTCATCCTCGGTTTGTAGAGATAAGCCCGAGCCACTCTGTTCAGTCAGTGCCTGGGTCAGAGTTTTCCCAGAGCCTGAGAACATTTGCATCCAATGTTTGCCTTGGCCCATGGTCTCTAACACCCTGTGGCCTCATTTTGTACCCGCTAATATCATCGTCTGACCGTCTGCAGCAGACTCCGAATTGCATAGATGCAATCCAGGAAAGACTCCAAACTCATTTTATTGGAGCTTTGCTTTGTTAAGGTTTGGTCAACAGGTTTAGAAGAGGCTGAAAGCCCAAGCTCTGCTTCTGCTTGACCTCCTGAATTTGTGTACCTCTGACCAGGTAGTCAGCATCACTCTCCAAAGGCTTCTGAAATAGCAAAGGGTACATCACAGGCTGACCGGAGTCATGAAGAAGTCAACGGCAGGGCAGTATCAGGGATGATCCAGATCTCCACTGGCTGCAGTGGGGAGTCACTTCTTTTTTGGGGAAAAAGAAGTGACTCTGCCTCTCTTCTTACCCCTTAAAGCTATCATTGGCAATGGACCCTTCATAATATTTGACTAAAACCAGCAAGAGCTGTGGAATCACATCGAAGGTGAATTGCGAGTCTGAGTGTGGCTGTTGGCCCAGCAGCGTGTCCTGGGCACAGCGGGTCAGGGGAACAGGCTCTGCCTCCTGAGCACCGCTCTTCCTTTAGGGAGACCAGGTGGGAGATGTCATTTGTGGTCTGCAGGGACAAGCTCAGCGCTGGACCCAGCGAGGAACACTGTGGCTGGCTGTGATGGCAGAGGCTGAGGGCGCATCAGCATCTCTTACACAAAGTGTCTAAAAACCAAAGTGAAATTTCATATTGCAGCCATCCTACCCTGCTCGTGGCGTTACAAATACCTCAGCCACCCCAAGGGAAGAGACTGTCACCAACCGAGCTCCCTGAGAGCAGGGAGAGCACCCGGTCACTGGTGCTAAGGTGGGCCAGGAGCTATGGCAGGGATGGACCTGGGGCTGCCAGCACACTTCCAGGACGTGCTGCGGGTCAAGGACCGTCATCTTCATTCTGCCTGGTCTGGGTTGTGGACTGGAGCAGGAGAGCAGGCAGTGTTGCAGCAAAGCGGAGGGCAGAGAAGCTAAGAAGATTTATTTTAATTGATCCAGGTTCACTGAGCCTGCCGAGTTAATGAGTCCCCAGCAAGCAGCTTTAACAAGAGCCTGTGGCAGGCTCAGGAGGAGGAGATGAAAATGAGGGCAGAAATAGATGCTTGTCTGCAGAGCCTGATCCACTGGGGCCAGCAGGGCAAGAAGCAGCCGGGGAGGGCTGGTGGCAGGCACAGGGGCACCAGCCAGTCGCCAAATGTGCCGCTTCAGTGCTTTGCCTTGCTGCCCTCCTGCCAAGCCCCAGCCCAGTTCTCCTGCTCCCCAGGCCAGCAATTAATCCCCTGGCTGGAGGGAAAAAAGGGGCAGACTGTTCCTCACCCTCTATCCCTCTTCATCTTGCTTTTGTGCGAGTTTAGATCTGTTGGTGCGGGGGTTCCCACAGTGATGCAGCCAACCCCTCCATGTCAGGCAGAGGACCACGTTAGGGCTCCAGCACTGAGCCCTTCCCAGAGAAGTCGTGCTGACAGCTGGCCATGGTGAGCAAGGAGGATGCTGGAGAGGAGGAAGGGACTGGCTGCTCCCCCAGGAGCTGGGGTGTAGGCTACAGGAGCATCCCCCCACAACACCCAGCATCTCCTGCCCTTCCCCTTGCAGCTGGGGCCAGGACTGCCTCCGTGCCGGAGTCGGGGCTGAGCCCCACGCCGGGTGGACTGACCACAGCCAGGGCCCTGGCTGGCTCCAGGCACCGCGGGCCTGAAAGGGGCCATTGTCTCTCCAGGGCTTTGAAGACGGAAGAGTCTTGTACAAGTGCCAGGTGGTGCGAGCTGTGGTGCAGGGGCAGCTCCCGCTCCCCGGGCTGCTGCTCCCGCTGTCAACACCCCCCACACCCTTCATTTAGGAAAAATAAACAAAAAAAAAATGGGGGAAAAAATCTGTTTTCTAAAGGAGAAACGGGCAGCAGCCGTTCCTTCCCCATCCGTGATGGCCATGGCAGGCGCTGGGGGCTCAGATGTTCTTTGTCACCCACGGGGCTGGGGGTTGGCAGCAGATCCGCACGGAAAGGAGCGGGAGCAAACCGCCGTTCCAAGGGCTGCGAGCCTCGGCTCCTGTTTCTGCAGCGGGGCGGCCGGTCTGGGGCAGGGCAGCTGCTGTGAGTTCACTGGAGCAGCACTTTCCCACAGTCTGGAGAAGTGACACATGGCTCTCACACATTCCTGCGCCGGCAGGCTCGGCCGCGCTTGGCCAGGAGTCAAGGCAGACTGGAGGGCTGCCGCTGCTGGGAGCTGCTGATTAGCAGGTTCCGACTTTGGCACCAGCCGGGCCCTCAGAGGGCGAAGGAGATGGAGGGGGCAGAGTAGACCTGGGCTCCGGGGTGGTTTGTACAAGCTGCTTAACCCTTCGGAGGCAGGCGCTGAGTGAACCTTTCCTCCAGCGATTTTGCTCCGCTTTGCCTGCCTTGCCTTTGCTGAGCCCGCAGCGTGGTGCCCCAGCTGCCTGCGCTCCCTGTCTGCAGCGCAGGCATCTCCCCCGCACTGCCCCATCACCCCTCGCATTCCTGGGCTTTTATTGCCCAAGCACAGGTGGGATGTGTGTGTGGGATGGTGTTGGTGCTCAGAGGAAGCATCTGAGCCTGGAGAGCAGCGGAGCTGATCCTGCCAGACTCCAGCCTTGCTTCAGAGAGCCTGGCAGGGGGTAAGCAGGGCTGGCAGCGTCCCAGTGCACCAATGGGCAGTGGAGCAGCCTAGCAGTGCACTGGGAGAGGTGTCAAATTAGCTCCTGGGGCAGGAAGGAAAGGGTGTCCCCATGTGCTTCCCCGATGATGGTGCAGCAGCAGCTGCCCAGGGTCAGGATCCTCTTTACAAACAAGGTTTGCTGTTGCATGAGTCTTCATTCATGTGTATGGGGTATTTTGTCTGAAGCTGACTTCAGAGCCTTGTCCCTTGCATGCAGAAGGTTTGGGGTCTGAGCTCCCAAGCCCATGGAAAGACTTTCAGGTTCCTAGAAGGGCCAGGTGAGTATCTCCCAGGGCTTTGGCAGCCCAACCACTCTCAGCACTGCTTGCAGCCAGGAGACTCGGGGGCTTGGGGAGGGCAGCTAGACCATGCCCCAGGGAGAACAGCAGTGCCCTGCCAGCCCCCGCACAGCCCTTGTGCTTGCTCAGGGAAAGGCATCTGTGTCGGGAGATGAGAGGCATACCCATACCTGCCCATTCCCTGCTGCTGCAGGCGAAGGATCTGGCTTCATGCTGGGGCTGGTGATTCATGGTGTGGCGTGACCGTCATCGGCCCCGTTTGCTGGAGTGGTCCAGGCGGTTTCCAGCTTGCCTCCACTGGGGCCTCCATCTCACAGAGCTGGCAGAAGGCCCGGGGCAGTGGCTGTGGGGCTGGCTCGGGGAGGCTGCTCCTCACCTCTGTGCTGAGGTGAACCCTCCCTTGTGATAACATCAGTTTCCCAACCCAGCAGAGGCTGCAATGCTCATTCCCATGGAGCACCCACAGCCTCAGCCCCTTTCCTTCAGTAGCCCAAAGCAAGGACTTGCACCCCCTGGTCCCTGCTGCATCAGACCAGGGCCTGGTTGGCTGGGAGGAAGGGAGGGGAGGCTGGGGATGGTCCTGCCTTTGCCTGTCACCCCTTTCTTGCATCCTGGGAGAAGCTCCCAGGCTCAGGTTTAAGGACTGCAGTGTTTCAAGTGCTGATCTACGCTGCTCTGCAGCAGGGCCAAAGACTTGAGCAAGCTGGTGGTGCTGCTGGCACTGTGCTGGCCCTGGTGTCTCTGCCCCACTGTCACATCTTGAAGCCCTGTGAGGCTTCCATGGACATGGCACACTCTGCTCCTGAAGGCCCCTTGGGCTGCTCCGGTTCTTGCCCAGGTCCCCATGTGTTTATGCAGCTGCGCCCTGACCCTGTCACCTGGGCAAGGCAGCTGGTGGCTGTGTCCATACCAAGGGCTTGGTGGCCCCAGCTCTGTGCCATGCTGCCTGTGGGAAAGTAATTTCTTGCCTGTTTCCACTCCTGTTTTGTGTATTCAGGCCATGAGTTCTCTCCAGAGCCTGGAGCAGCTCCAGGCTTAGGTGGGGTCTCAGTACTGTCATGCAAAAGCTGTGGCTTCCAGTGCTACACCATCACCACCAGCATTTGCATTTACAAGTTTCCCAGTCCTCCCCAAAGTCAAAAGGAGCTGGTTTCATGCCTTTCTCCCTGCCTGCTCACCTTCACTTGCTAGTTTTGTTTGATTCCAGACTAACCATGATCTCCTCAAAGGCTGGAAGAAGCTTTTTGCCAAATAGCTGGAGGCAAACCTGGGATGGCCGGGGGGGTTCCAGATGATGCAAACACTCTCTTTTATCTTAGCTATGTATTTGCAATTAGCTACCCGCTCTGTCTGCTCCCTGTTTCCCTGCGGTTCCTCCCAGCAGCCCTACCTCAGAAACATTTTGACAGAGACGCACATCCCCGTGCCCTTTAGCTCTTCCAACAGCTCTTTGACAGTTATGAGTGTTGGCCCTGCACTCACACCCACCACAGGCACCAGCGAGGCTCAGCAGAGCAGGGACCAGCACCTCAGCTCGAGCCAGCCCAAGCTTTCAGATATCTCTTCTGCAGCATTCCCCACAGGAGCTTCTTCCCCTGCCCTCATTACAAGTGTCAGTCAGGAACCAAGCACCCAGGGTGTCTGGTTGCTGCTTAGACATCCCCCAGAGATGAACCAGCTCCCTGGCAGGTTGTCTGCAACTGTTTGCTCCCAGAGAGCTCTGTCTCCTCTTTCTGCTCATTTTTACAAAACTTCCGAGAAAAGCTGAAGGAAAAATAAGTTGAGTGAGGTTGTGTGTCATTATTGGCTGTAGGTACATCCCGCACCAAGTTTTGGGGCTGGCAGGCTCCTCCAAGACTTGAGGGATACAGTATGACTTTCTGCTTTCCTGCATCAGGCGGAGGCAAGAGCATCCACCTCTTTTTTCAAAAAGATACACTGGAAAAATAAAATAAGAAGACTTCCAGTGGCACCACTAATTGGGTCTCAGAGAGGGTTCATTTGATTGCCGTGTGTGACGCCCAGGCCAGGGAAACCATGGCAAAAGGGGACCATAGTTTTCAGTCCTTCTTGAAACACCAAAGGAAGAACATCCAAAGCCCTTTAAAGTATTTGCTGTTACAAGAAACCAGATAACTGGACCACTGCTACACGAGTGCTGCCGATACATCCTCACCCTGCACTTGGCTGTTACCTGGCCATTTCAAATATTATTTTTTGAAAACCACTTCCATAAATCAACAAACACAGCCCAGCACCAGCAGAACAGCCCACGTGGCTGGAGAGCTGGTGGCCACTGCCAGTCACTGAAGTAGAACAAACTAGCAAGTACGCAAAGAAATGTGATTAATGAAAGGCAGACCACAAAGCCTATAAAAACACATTTCTTGCTTTTATTAGACCAAAGCAACTGTATAAAAAGAGCACGCAAGTCCGAGATGCCTGGTCAGAGGAGGGCGATGATTGCCACCGCCCAATAAAGAGGAGGCATGTGGATCCCCCACCTGCCCCTCGTGCTGCCACCCCACAGGCATGGGGCAGAGGAGGCTCCACCCCACATGCCAGCTGGGGCAGGGAGAAGGGATGGAGGGGAGAGGCGAAGACAGAGCAATGTGAGTGACTCACAGCAGTAGGGCAGCACTCGTGAAAGGATGGGTGTTGCTGGGTGCCCAGCACTGGTGTGTTGTCACTACATGGTTAAGGGGAGGATGCAGAGGTGGTTCATTACTTGTCTCTCATTCACTGGGGCCTCCAACCTGCAGAAATGTTATTTTTGCCTCCCCAGGCACTTCTTTTCAAGTTAAAAATAAAATCTCCTGGCAGTGGAAGGGAGATGTTTGTTGTCACCCCCTCCCTTCAGCTTGGTGGAGACAGTAACAATGGTGGGAGATCAAGGTGGGGATTGACAGAGCACTCTCGCTTCCCGGGGTAAAAAAAAGCTACTCCACTTCCTTGCCACTGGCCTGGCCTGGCCATAGATACTAAAAATAAATAAATAAATAAATAAAGAAGGGGGGAAAAAGGGAAGGAAAAAAAAAGAAAAAGAAAGCCCCTTTTTCCGCTCTTCGAGGCAAGATCTCCTCAGCGAGTGCTGGCAAAGAAAGGCATCTTGTTCAGGGGCTCTGAAAGGCAAGATGAAAGGGGAAACCTACATTTTTCAGCGCAGCCTGTTTCTGACATGGGAAAATAGCGCAGACAAGAATAGATAGCTTGTTGGCTCATTTTTTCCTTGACAGATTATCTGTGTGAATGCACCGTATTAAGCCGGGAGTAAGACTCCAGGATCCCCCTGCTCGCCCTCTCCGCCTTCCCCAGCTACCTTGAGAGCAGCGAGGAGAGAGGAGCTGTGATTTGTGAGCATGCGGGGCACTGGGGGTGCGCAGGGCAGCCATCCATCACCGGTCACCTCTGTTAGCCACCCTTCGTGTGTTCAGCAGCCTTCTGCCCCCACACTCAACTCCTGCATGCCCTAAAAATGGTGCCAAAAGCTAAGTTCAGGTTAGGAGGAGCTGTGCTGAGATTAACTTAGTGATGCACTCTGCAAAACATGTCCCAGCAGCACACGTGGGTGGTGGTGTCAGAGCAGGACAAGCCGCCACCGTGGGACAGGAGAGGGTGACTGCGACCGTTGGCAGCCAAGGGGGACCAGTGCTGGAGCCAGTGCTGCTCTGGGGCGGCACTTGGCTCCCTGAGGGAGCCCATGTTGCCTCCAAGTGCTGCTCCCTCCCACAGTGGCTTTTGCCCTGCCTTCGGTAGCTCAGCAGCCGTCACTTCTATCCTGGCGCCGCTCACAGCGTGGGTCATTAGCTGCGGCCCGTGGTGTGACCCACCAGTGCTATCACCCATGACGGCTGCTCTCTGCTGCCTGCTGCGGATCGCCAGGCACCGGGTTATTAAAACAAATGTGCAGGTGCCACTCTTAGGGCTTGAGGGAGGCTCACACCAGCCTCCTGCCCCTTGCGCCCTGGATGAATCAGGTTTTCACACTGCTAAGAAAGCAAAAACGGCCCAAGCGAGGGCTTGGTGGCTCCCTGGGGAGAGGCTGGCGCTGCCCGCTTGGGCAGCAGGGACATGGCACCATCGGTCCCGCCAGTCCCATCAGTGGGGTCACGCTCTTTGCTTCTGTTTAGGAATGAAACCCTGTCAGAAGGCAGAACTCATGGCTGCATTGCCCGGAGCCAGGCGCGGGCACCAAAAAGCCTCACTTGGGCCAAAAAGCAATGCACTAGCTTAAGAAAAAGCAGTTAAAAGTCCTGTGGATTTTGGATCATCTTTGTCCCCTTCAGAGCCATTTGGGTCCTGTTGCCAGGTTTTACCCCACAGTCAAAAGAAAGAACTAGCAAAGACCTTAAATGATAACTTTCCCCTTGCAGAGCTCCAGCAGGGTCTGCAAGCCACCACCCCCAGCTGCGACAGGAACCCGGGCACCAGCAGCCACCGAGGCATGACAGGATAACTAGGGAATGTGCCTGGCCGGACCATGGGTCACTGGGAAGATCCCTTTTCCTCCAGCACTTGGGATGCTCACTAGGCTTCACAAAACCCATCCTGCGTCCCGCTGCACCCTGCATCCCCCGGCATCCCCCTGTGTCTCACTTCATCCCCCTGCACCCCCGGTGCCGCCCCACCACCCATGCAGCCCTGCTCGTGTATGTGAGGGTGCGTCTGCCCGGGCACGCTGCAAGGGACTGCACCCTGCCCGGGAAGCGTGTGCGTGTGCATGTGCGTGTGCGTGTGCGTGTACCGGGAGGCCTGTTTGCATATGAAAGTGGCCGTGTGCTCCGGAGGGCTGTATCATTTATTGTATGATCTTATCTGGCGCGTGCCTCAGCCGCCCTTTCCCACACTCTGCATGCTCTGCTGCCAAGGCCCCGGGCTTAGCCTGTCAGCATTACCCGGGCTCAGCAGGCAGGCAGTAATTCCCTGAATAAAGAAAACATTTTAAGGTTTGACAAGTCCAGCATTTGCATGTCTGTTTTCAGAGGAATAACCATCTCAGGGGATTAAGTCCTTTTTTTTCCCATCCAGCCCAAAGTATGAAAACATTCTTGACATAGTTGCTTGAAAAAAGGATTTCTATAGAGTAAAATACCTTGTGTCCTGTGTGAGTCCAGTGATTTGCTTTGGGGAGAAGAAAAAAAAAAACAGAAAGGAAAAAAAGAAAGAAAAGAGACGCTCCAGTCCAATAGGTTGTTGGTTTTAAAGTGGGCGAAACGCGCCAGCAAGCACCGAGGATCCCAGGCAACACACACACCGGGAAGGATTTGCATCCCTCCATCGCTGCCCACCTCTTTGTGCTGCGCCGGCAAAGCCTGTCGGCTGGGCTCCCCGTGGGGCTTGGGCTGCACTGGCTTGCAGCATCCCGTGTGAGCTGAATGAGTACTCCAAGGCTCAGCAGCCCCGGAGCGGCAGGCAGCTGCCTGGGGAGGAGGGCTGGGGGCTCCAGGGGGCTCCAGGGAGCTTCAGGGCTCAGCTTGCTTTAGACATGCCCCAACATGGGGACTTCAGCCACCCACACCAGGCACGTCCCCAAGGAGCAGCTGCTTGCTGCATGGCCAAGCTGGGGGACGCACGGCCACAGGAAAGCACTGGCCCCAGGAGGAATGGGAGCAGGTCATGGTGGAGGAGCGCAGGCAGGTTTAGGGTGCTAAACACTGATTTTATTTACTCGGAAGAAGTTGCATTCACAAAGGGCTAGTCCCCCTCTGACTCCAAGGAGGAGGTTGAGCTTTGCCAGATTCAGGCTCCACAGGATTTGGCCCTCTGGGGCAGTACTGGGGTGGACTGGGAGAGACCAGCCTTTGCCCCAGTACTGTCTGGCAGCTTCTGCACTGGCAGCTGCCATTGGAGCCTACAAGCAAGAAAGTGCACGTGGGAATGACATACACATGCCCGCCCCAGGCACGGGCTGATGACGAGCATCCTTTGCTCCTCCGGGTTCTCCACCACGGTGCTGCTCAGCACACCCAGGATGCTCCCAGCCACGCTGGCCACCGGCTCCCTTCCCACCATGACTGGTGGCAGAGCCTGGTGCGGCTGTTTGTAATTTGTGAGGGTGCTTTGCCTTCCTTCCGCCTGTCTCCCCCTGCCACGTTCACTGGTTTTCTTCACAGCTAAATGAGGCTTTAAACGGGGGGATAATACAGCTTTAACACGGAGAGGCTTAAAAAGCAAAAGTGAATCATTTCTCAGTTCTCCTTCCCATAATCTCTCCCAGTAACATTAATTATGAGTTTGCGCAGAGTGCCCCAAGGCAAGTGCTGCTTTCCCAGGACAATTAAAGTTACTTAATTATTAAAAACCCTGTGTGCTGTTCCTGTGCATTCCCCAAAGCACCGTGAGGCAGGCGGGCCGCCTCAGCTCACACACTTTCTCAGAGCTGCGATTGAAGCATCTGTGGGAAAGTCTGCTCTTTTGTAATTCTTCCGGCATAATCTCCCCAAATCCCACCCCTGGCCCACACCACGGAGGGCGAGCGATGCTGGCAGCTGGGCCTCTGCCCCTAGCCCTCATGTTCAGGGGTGGCGGGATGCCGGCCGTGGGTGCTGGCCAGACTGGCTGCTGCAGGCAGGAGGAGCCCGGGAGGGCTGCCCACAGCTGGGCATTTGGCCGGGTTGGATGCTGCTGTGGAGCTCCGAAGGACGCTGAGCTCTTCCACCAGTTCTCCAGGTTCAGAGCAGGGCTGGCCAACCTTATAGACAGCAAACATCTTCACGCCAGAAAAGCAACAGCTTGCCAAAAGGCACACGTTGCTCTGGCAGCAGAGCCCTCCTGCCTGGCAGCTTTGCTCTGCACCTGAGTGAACCAGGCTGTGCATCCAGCAGCCCCAGCCCAGAAGCCTGGGACGGCCCCGGAACAATGCAGAGACAGGTTCAGCTTCTTTTTCTTCCCAACTCAAGATATTTTTCAGTCTGACAGAGAAAATCTTGGTCAATTCTGGCTCTCAAAAGCCAGGGAGGAGTGAAGGTGCTATGCAGCTGAGGCAGCAGTGGCAGGCAGGGGAGGATTTCTGCCCGGCAGAAGGTACCTCTGCGTGCTCAGCTCAGCCTTGTGCTCTGGTATCCTAGATCCTTCACCTCTTTCGCAGGCTGAGGATTGCCAGGTCGCAGTCCGTCAGGTGCCAAAATACTCCTGCTCCTGCAGGAGCAGTGCCACCCCCCCACTTGTGACAGTGGCAGGGACAGGGCTGGCAGGGGAGCCGGGCAGAGGGCGGGTGTGAGCGAGCTCCATCCCAGCTGCTTGCGGTTGGTGTGTCAGGCTGCCTCAGAGCATCAGTGGACACAGCTGTCCCCACCATGGGCACATTTGGCCTCCACAACAGCCTGTGGCAGACGGTTTCGCAGCTGAGCAGTGCCTGGTGACGGCAAGGGCTTCCTCCTCTTTGTTTTAGATTTGTTTTCACCATGACTTGAGTTTCCAGTTTGATGCCAGCTCTCCCTGCACCTGCCACTCTAGCTCCTGGACCCTTTATGACTACCCTTCAGCTCTTCCAAGCTTATGTGAGCTGGACATCTGATCTTTCCTGATCTTTACTCACCATGCCTCCAAAGCTCTACTCCCAAGCATCCTTAAGGCCTTTCTTCTTTATTCCTGTTAAATCCTTTTTGAGAAAAAAGAGCTGCACATGATACTCAAGAGAAGGATCTATTTAGTTGTTCTCTCTTCCTTCCCTAATTGTGCATTACACTCGCTGTCCTGACTCTCATCCAGCATCACTGAAGAGGAGGTCAGCATTTTGCATGGCTAGTTAGGATTGCTCTTCTGTGGATTGTTGCTTTGGCTTTATCAATGCTGAGTTTCATCTTCCAGTTTACCAGCCTGCAGTTCAATACTGAGAGCTCCTGCTCAGCAGTTACCTTGACATTTGGTGACCTCAAATCTTTTAACCAGTTGTTTTCTCCTTGCAAGGTGAATGTCTCTCCAGTCTCTTGGGGCATTCAGGGGCTTTTGGAGAGGTGCTGAGGCGAAACTGTTTTGGAATTGCCACTGCCCCGTGATGGGGACATTGCTCTGCTCCCCATGCTGGGTGACCTGGCTGATTTGCAAGACATGTCTTCCTCTGCAAGGTGGTGGTGAGTCTTCCCCAACTGCTGTATTGACCCAGAATGTTACAGATGACTTCTCCCAAATTGCCCGTGACATCCTCTGAGCCCCTTTGGCTACAGCTCGTGTCACCTTCCCTGCCCTCTGCTCCAGGCTGGCAGGAGCAGCTGGGTACCAACCTCCGCTGGGCTGGCATCGCCTTGTCCCAGACACATGACACTCTGCAGCTCCTTGCTTTGTCTGGAAGATATCTCCAGCAGACCCCTGCCATGGGATGGGCCCCTTGGCACAGCCCCACAGGAAGGCTGCTGCGGGGGCACAGCCTGAGCATCCTCCCGATCTTCAAAACCACCCCTCAGCTTTTCTGCTGGAAAAGCTTTCTTCTGCTTTCTTGCCTTCCTTGGGTGCTCTGTTCACACCTCCATCATCCATCATTTGTGGCGCTGAGGGACATGGTTTAGGGACCCTGGCAGTGCAGGGTGAATGGTTGGACAGGATGATCTTAAAGGTCTCCTCCAACCAGATGATTCTCTGATGCTATGATTCTATCATCCACGACCTGCATTGGCTTGCTGGCTGATTTCCTGCTCCTGGTGCATATGCAAACGTGCTTATTTTCAGCTTTTAGAAGAACTTTAGCAAGTTCTTCCCCAAATTTTTAAATCACCTTTATTGTGACTTTACTTTTCACTTGCCAGGACTTTGTTCTTTTGTTTCTCACGTTACAGCACCGCATCCACATTTGAAGGCTCTTTCCACCACTAACTGCCTTGTTAGCTTCTCCCTACAACTGCTGGGCTGCTTTTAAGTGCTTTGTGAGTCACGGAGAGGGCTGGGGGCTGCACAAGCCCAGACGGCTGCTCAGAGCTGTGCTAGCAGAACAAGGCAGCTGGCCCCTGGGGAGCCCTCCTCCCCCTCAAACACCCGGCCACCCCATGACTTTTGCCTCGTGTACAACAGAGGCTCTTTCACCCCCTGCCACACACCCAGGCACTTCTTTCCTTCCTGTGACAAAGCCAAACCTGAAACAAAGATTTTCTCCTGTGCTGCCGGCAGCCGGTTTGACTCCTTGAAGTAATCGCTGTAATTGACCCTTGCAGGCGCTGAGCGCTGAGGGAGCGCGGCCGTTCATCAGGCTGACAGGCTGTGAAAACCATCAACTCTTTGGCTGGGCTGGCTCCAGGCCCCGTCAAGCTATGCCAGGATGCCGGCAAGCCCTGTGGCCATCCTCACTGCACGGCTCCTGCTCCCGGTTCGGTGTGGGGGGCTGGCTGGGTCACCAGGGTGCAGGTGAGGAGGAGGTGGGCAGTGCCCTTGTCCTCGCCGGGCATCTCCATGGCACATGGGGAGCAGGGCTGAAGCATCTTCACAGAAAGCCTGCTTTCACCTCAAACCTGCAGCTCCCTGGACCTCCAGGACATGGGAATGGACCCAGCTCAGCACTGCAGCTCTGCCCTAACAGCAGCATCACGGCGTGGGGTGGCATTGCTGTGCACCATCCCTTGGGTGCAACCCACATCCCAACCCAGGGTCACTGCTTTTCACCATCCAGGGTATGGAAACCGTAAGCAGCTTTTCCTTAGGCAAGGGACATCTTCAAGGCGTAGAGCTGATGTCAGAGGTGACAAGCGTGATAAACCCTGCGGGACTGGCTGCTCCTCACCTTTGCCTCCAGAGCCTCCTTCGCAGACTCACAGTAAGGAGAGAGCTCATGCTCCTGCATGAGCTGTGGTCAATGAGGCAGTGGAGATGTGGCACAGGGGACACCCGTTCCTCTCCAGCCCACACAAGCTCGTCCCTCTCGTGTGTGGCTCAGGCTCCAGCAAGCAATGAGGTTCTTTCTGGCTGCTGCCACTCCTGCCAGGAGTTGCTCCAGACCCTCGCAGTCTCAGTGATCATTTCAGCCCCATTTGTCTCCCTGGCAGTTTTGTCATTCCCTTCTGCAGTTTTCTTCCTCTGACTCAGCCGTGTGCGTAATGACCACATTGACTGGCCTCTTGCCCTTGCAGACAGCCCCAGGGGACCAGGCAGCAGCTTCCTGCCTCACACCACCCTCCACATCCCACTTTCCCGGATGGGGAAACACATTTTGCAAGCAAATGCTCCCTTTTTGTGTCCAAGTTGATGGTGAAAGAAGACCAGAACCATCAGTGACCTCCACCAGCCCTCCAAGCACAACTGGATGCTGCCCCTCCCTCCTGTCCCTCCCCATGCTGCAGCTCCTGCACTGAATCCTCACTCCTCATATTCAAAAAGCATCTTCCCACAGTGTGGCCAGCACTGCCATGCATCGCAGCGGGCAGCAAGGTCTAACAAGGTGTTGTGAAAAGGCAGATCTCAGATTAGCATGACAGAACTCTTCAGTCCTGTCTGCCCTTCAATCTTATTTTCATCTAGACCTTCCCCTTCAACAGCCTTTCTTCCAAAAGAAGAACATGAATATGTTGCATGTGAGTGAGAGTAATTTAAGAGACTGGCACACTGTGGGCTGGGATCTCATGGGATTATGGCTTCCTCAAGACACAAGATTTGTGATCCCTGGCTGCTGCATGACCATGGAAAGGCTGCAGGAGGGCTTCAGGTGGGACCTGCCATTGCTGACCTGCGAGTGCATCTCCTCTCCGGACAGCACCAGCAAACCTAGTTAGGGGGTCCAGCCTGGGGACTTTGGTGCCTGCTTTCCCCTGCTGCAAGCAGCCTCTGCTCGTGACTGTTACCCTTGTGCAGATGTCCAAGGCGGAGGTCATGGACTTCTGCAAACCTCTGTGTGTCCCAGATTCCCACGCCAGCAGCAGCCAGCTGTGGCGCCATGTTTGGTACCCAGCACCTAAAGGCAGATGCATGTGCACTTCCCCTGGCTGCCAACTGCCAGGGAAAGGGTGTCATGCACCAAGGGTGCCAGGCTGGTCCTCCGCTGTGACCCCAGGACAGATCTGCTCTCCCTGTCCTCCAGAGGCCATTTGCTTTATGATCTGTGAACATCAGGAAGAAATGAAATAGCAGTGGAGAATTCCCTTCAGCAAAGCTTTGATGGTGAAAAATGTGCTGTTGGGCTGTCTGTTCCGCAGAATTCAGAAAAAGAAAAAGAAATAAAAGAAGAGGAAAAGAAGGAGGAAAGAAAGAGAGAAAACATCTGTTTTTTTCAGAAGTTCCTCACCCACACACTCCACTGCTGCTGCTCAGAAAGGCCTTTTCTCCTTTCTCCTCCACTCCTGTGCAATCAGATAGTCCACAAACTGCCCCTGGGTTAATTGAAGCCAGAAGCTGCTGTCACTTCCAAGTGTTATGAGCAGAGGGACCACAGGGAGCTCAGGTGTTTCGGAAAGGATGATGTCAGTAGGGTCTGCGATGAAAGGCTCGCTGACAGCCTGCGAGGCGATGCCACAGGAATGGCTGTAGGTAGGGGCTCAGCCTATGTCCCACTGGCTCCACTCCATCAGCCTCGCAGAGCCAGGTGCTGTGACCAGGGCCACCCCAAAGCAGCCACAGCAAGGCCGGACATGAGCTCAGGGACGGCTGTTATTTTTAGGGCAAAAATATTTAGGTTTTTGTAAAGAAAAAAAAGTCCAGAGCAAAAAGAGGCTCCAGAGCCCTTCCCAGCAGGGGACAGCCAGTGATGGTGCGTGCTCGGCCTCCCTTCAAAGTGCGAGTGGCTAATCTTGTCTCAATAAAACCAGCATCGTGTCAGGATAATCAGCAGATGTCAATGCTTTAATGGTGCTGGCAGAGCCCCAGCAAGGTCCAGGGGTTATCCTGGCTGCATCGTATTCCCACGGGAAAGGTAGATAGCAAGATCCCTCCCTCAGGTACACATCTGCCGGCTGTCAGGTGCCATAGGGCAAGCGCAGTGCTGCCAGCACCTCTGCTGCAGCTCCGTCTGGGTTATTAATGGGCTTTCCGCTGCTGGCAGCCATCCCTCCCAGGAATCCTGACCTTCCCACACCAGGATGGGATGGGATGGGATGGGATGGGATGGGATGGGATGGGATGGGATGGGATGGGATGGGATGGGATGGGATACCTCATTTGCCAGCGGGCAGCGTAAATCTCACCTTCCCAGGTGGGGCAGCCCTGTAAACCGCAGCAGCTTCAGTGCCGGGTTTATACGCTTCCATTTACAACAGGCAAATTGACAGATTACGCTGTGTACACAGATTATGTACACTGCTGTCGGGTGCTGCCCCGTGCCCCTCGCCGGGCGCCGGCGGGTGCCCAAGCCTCTCTGAGAGGACAGCAGGGAGACAGGGGGGACCTGCCATTGGCACAGCCACGGCCAGCCCAGCACGCTCCCACGTACCTGTCCCCTTGGCCTCCAGGGCAGGCCTGGAGGAGAGCGAGGTGGGGGCACATTGATTTAAGATGTGAGAAGGTCAAAAGTTTTCTCAAGCGCAGTTGCTATCACAACGCCGAACACTTCATCCCCTTTTTATCTGCCCCAGTATTTATTGTCCATGAGCAAATACTTGTGTTTTTATAAATTCCTTTAGAGTGAATCACCATCCTTCTCCTGTTTAAACCAGCAAAGACCACATCAAACAGTATCACTCCATCTAGAATTAATCATTAATTTGAAGTATTTGACAATATTTTGCCAGCATTATTTCTTCCTCTCCTCAATTAATAAAGGTTAAGCCTCGTTACCGGCACTTCTGCAGGACACTCAGTCCATGGTAGTGTCGCTGGGAGCTCACCGGCCCCAAACCACCTCCTGGGAAGTGCAGGCGCGGAGGTGCAGGTCAGGACCCAGCCTTCAGGCAGGTGGAAGTGGCCTCGCTGCTGCCTGCACATGGTGTGGAGCGGGCAGCCGAGCTGCTGCGCTGTCCGGTGCAGCCCCAGGACCCTCCATCCCGCAGCCGGGGAGCTAATGCACAGAGGGGCTGGTGTCAGAAGCCTTTTCGCTCTCAGGGTAGCGCAGAAAGGCTGGTCTGGTCTGGAGGATTCTAAAAGGACATGGAGCCTTCCCCTGCCTGCTCTCGCTGCAGCCTCCACGAGCACAGTTTCAAATCAGGCCAAAATCTGATCTCAGATGCCTGCATGTGGCTTCTATTCACTTGAGACAGAATCCAGCCTTAAAACACCACATTTTGTACTTTGGTTTTGTTTTATGTCTCAGGCATGTGTTTTGCCAGGACACTGCATTTCATTTAAAAATTATTTTTGACAAGGCCTTATGGTTCATGAATTCCTGCACGCCAGGTCCTGCAACACACATCCCAGATCTGCTGGCCTCCTCAGAGGCGCCAAATCAGGGTGGTTTTTCTTCCCACTCACAAACAAGCCATGAAATGACCCTGATTTTTCCAATGTCTTTGTGGCGGAGCATTTTTCTGACACTTATCTGCCATAGTATTGCAGCCTTTGGATGGTTTGCAATCTATCTTGCTTGGATGCTTTGCTATTTAGAGAGCATGGCTGGTTGCTTAAGTCATGTGGCACTGCTTCTTGCTGTCGATCAGAGAGGTAAAATGTATAAACACACAACGGCACATGATGAAGGCAGAATATAGCCTGCTGTCCGCAAATAACACACCGGAGAAGGAAAGATCAGGCATGGTAAGCTGGCCATGCCGACACCAGCCAGGCAGGCTGAATGAGCTCTGGGTCTCTGCATTTCATAAGCACGTTTGGCCATTAATTAGTACTTAAGGGATTTTAATAGGAGCAGGCTGGGGACCTTTTGGCACAGTTTCCACATTGCAACATCCCACGAGGAACCCCCCAGCTCCCTTTGCTGAAACAAGCTGTTCTCCAGGTGCCTACAGCAGACATGCTCCAAATCCACAGGTATCTTTGGCTCCAAGGAAAAAGCAAGGACAAGCTCCTGGGCATGCAGCACAAGCAGCCTCTTCTAGCTCCCTCCTCATCCTCTCCTGACTGTGGCATCTAGGGTGCTTATGTCACAGGGGACAGGGAATTCACCGCCATCTGCACTCCTGGCTGCGACCTGTGCTGCTCGGGAGTGTGATGAAGATGGTGCTGGGCAAAGGATGAGTGTTATTTTCTTGCCTCCCTCCAGCAGCGGGATCGCAAAGGCTAGCTCGCCTATCATAAAGCCAGTGGCAAGGGTTGCTGCTTGCCGCAAAGGAAATCACCTGCCAAACTCTCCCCAGATTTACAGCAGAAGAACCCCATTTTATTGTGGAGCAGTAGCAGAGGGAGCAGGACAAAGCGCTCCGTAACAACGAACTGGGCCACCGTAACATCCCTGCCGTAAGCATCCCTGCCCAGTCTGGCTGCTGGTGTTTCTACACAGGCTTTACCACTGTATCAGCCATGTGAATACACCTTTTTTGTATCACGAGCCTTTCAGTGGACTTTCTGAAAGACATTGAAAAACAATGATGTGCCTTTGAAGGTTTTCCTGATCCTGTTTCCTGTATGCTCCTGAGCCTTGTATACATTTAAACTTGACTTGTTAACTTTATAAGCATACTTCAGACTTGTATTGTACTGAAATTGGCTGGGATCTCAGTATCTCCCTTATTCCCACGTACTTTTCTCTTAGAAACGCTTTGTAGTCGTGTTATTGCTGTTAGGAGGTTTGGCTTTAACAGCCTCCAATAAAGATATGAGCCTGCAAAGGGCACCAGTAGCCCCAGATTATCCCAAGATTATTATTATCATTATTGTTGTTGTTGTTGTTATTATTATTATTATTATAGCAGCAACAGAAGAAAAGGTGCCTGCTGTTTGCAGGGCCTCTTATTTGGGGCAGCAGCAGCCAGCCCCAGCTCTGACAGCCAGCAAGGCAGCGGGCAGGCAGCGGGCAGAGCCTTCACACCCCACAGAAAGGGACCTGCCTGCAACAGGCACAAAGTCCTGCAGCCTCCTGCGGCGCGAGCAGAGGCTGCCGGGTATGCGCAGACTGCGTGGGCTGCAAAACCTCCCCTTTGATGGGTTTATTTACTGCTGCTTCTATCTGCATCCCTGCACCGAGCTGAAGCCTCACTGGTGCTCAGGCCATGGCACCAACACCTCCCTTTTGTCACCAGAAGAACTCACCGCTCCCCACCTCGGGTCCTGCCTGTGTTTTTCACAGCCCCACAGTCATCCTGCTGTCAGCTAACGTTGATGCGAAGCCTCCCAGACCACCGCAGATGTCCCTGACTCATGCGTCTATATTCTCTCTTTGCATTTTGTAGAATTAAAAAACTGCACCTCATGAACGTGGGTTTGCTGCGCTGCCCTCTGTGCCGCTCCTGGAGCATTCCTGCCTTCCCCTGTGCTCCCAGGCAGCACGAACGCATTTCTGAGGCAGCTGATGAAAACGCTGCCCTTTGCTGGAGGGGAGGAAGGACAAGGCCCTTGAAATCTCATTTCAGGACATTTCATCATTTGGATTACTTGTGAAAATAAACGTCATTTCATAGGACATTCCAGATTACTTATCAAATAATGGTCTGCCTCTTAATGCCTAGACTGCTGGAATCTGTGCAAATTAAATGTGGTACTTGCAAATGCATTTATTCATTACGCTTAGCAATTAACTCATGATTTAAGTAATTGGGCTGTAAATTATCCCCTTGTTTATAAAATAACAACATCCTCTGAGGGATAATATTTTCTATTGTGGCAATTAGTAACACATCAATTCCTGAGTAGCACGTAAAAGATCTCCACCTTTTCTCCTCTCGTATTAGCTCATATAAAAAAAAGATTCTCCAGCATGATCTCCAGCACCAGGGCAAGCATGCAGCTCTGGACTAGCATACGTGCGGCAGTGCGTAACCAAAGCAAATGGAGAATGCACAGGCGTTTTCCAAAAATTCCGCCCCTTGCCATTGCATGTCAGCGTCCAGGGGCTAATGGAGGGGCTTGGCTGCAAATCAGCAAGAGAAGGAAGGAAAATAAGGGAGAAAACCACTCCATCCTAGCACATACTCTGCTCTGCTGTCAAAATGTGTTAATAGAGGATTTCAAATCACCACCTCCCACATCAGGTCTGACCGCCCTGGGCAGAAAAATAAACAAAACCCCTCCGTCTCTGCGTGCCCCTGGCACACCGCCCCGGATAGCCTCACTTGCCATGGCAGCTGAACTCTGGTGTAATGCAGGTGGCTCACCAGGTCTGCTGTGGGCAGGAGGCAGGGCAGGATCTGCACCCCAGAGAGGCAGCAGGAGGATGCTGAGGGTGCGCTGCCACACAGCTTAGCACCTGCCCCACTGCCCTACTCGTGTGTGTGAAGATGTGTGTCTCCATGAGGCTGCTAATCCTAGTTACACAGGATCATCCCCATACTCTTGATGTAGCTAAAGGACTAATTTTAGCTCTGCTATCAACTTGAATAATGAATATTGGTTTTAGAAATGCAGCATTCAAATTATATATACATTAAAATATTAGTGAGATAGGCTCCATAACACTGCCAAGTAAAAACCTGAAGACACGGGGGAGAACAGGCGCCAAATGTAAATGATTCATCTTACCCTGGATTTATCAGTCTCTCTACTTACCACTTCAAGAAAGACACTGGCTGTGTGCAGAGGCTCTATTCTGCAGTAGCAAAGCACTGCACCCTGACGTTTTCTTGAATAAATGGATATGGGAATAATGGAAATGGGAGGGTTGTGACCAACTCCATCGGTCAAGGGGAAATGCCTAGAATCCTGAGGGCTTCAGGACCAGGTCACACCAGGGGGCTGCTTGCCATCCCGCCGGCCTGCCCGCACTGCCCTCAGCTGAGCTTCCCAGCGTGAGGCGGGACTGCCTGTTGCAGCACCTCCCAAAGGTCCCAAATATTTTCTTGCTGTATCATCATGGTTGCCAAGATTTTGAGGATAATGTGCAGTTTACGCACCGCTTTCCCCACTACTGATTCATGGCATCAGGAACAAGAGAGGACGATCAGCTGAATTTAACAGAAAGCTCTGCAGCAGTGATCAGTCCCGGCTGCTTTCTTGGACTGATTAATGCCAAGGAGAAAGAATCATGTTGGAAAAATGTGACAAATCGCCCTGCAGAGGAGCACAGACGCTGCGGTCAAGGGCTGGCCTCATGGGATTTATGAGCCTGCAGTTGGTGAAGGCTGAGTCCCAAAGGACCCGTGTGCCGTGGCTCGCAACTGCCCTCGGCTGCGGGTGACAGCAGGGCCAGGGGAAGAGGGGAGAGGATGCACAGACAAGGGCTCGTGTGCCAGGACTTGGAGGCCACGCTGACGCACCCAGGAGCAGTTTCCCTGCGCTGAGGATGTTTGGTGAGTCTCCCACCTCGCCACGCTCCCTCCTGCTTCTTCCCGCCCTCCAGCTGTGCCGTTCCCGTTGTGCACAGCTGGGCTGCAAACCACACTGCTGGTCCGATCTGACTTAAAAGTCATGTTCTGGAAAAGCCTGCAGGGCTTCCTGCAGCCATGGCATGCCAGGGATCACATACTGCCTGGCACACGAGTGCTGCAGCAAAGCAGCTGGGTGCCGGACTCAGTGGATGTGGAGCAGATGCACATCCACCTTCACCTGGAGGCTCTCGAGAGTGTGGGTGCCTTCTGCTCAGTGTTGGGGACAGGGATGTTTTCTGTGCCAAGGAGCCCTGCATGCCTCCTCCAGCCCCACCGTTGCCAAACTCACGGTATTTTCATATACGTACCCGGGCTCCACAGCTTGCAGGGTCTCTGTGCCACACAACCACACAGGCAGCACAGCTTCAGCACAGACAGCAGCCTCAGGCAGCTACACAAGAGGGATCTTAATAAATAAATAACTCGGCTCTCCCTGCCAACACCTGCCACCACATAGGGCAAGGATGACAGCCGAGATGCTCCTTCTCCTCTCCAGAGTGCAGCAGTGACTGCGCATTTATTTCTGGTTCTCAGAGGGATGCAGGCTCAGCTGTATGTCCCTCTGCCGGGAGCTGCTGTGGCTTGCCAAAGATACTCTCTGTTGCGCTGGAGCAGAACTGGCCTGACATGACCAGCAGACTGCAAATTCACGGTCCGGTGATCTCCGGTCATGTTGCATGAAAAGACCATCTCTGAGAGAAGGGTATAAGGCAGCTCCCAGCCTCTGGCTGGCAATGGCAGTGGCAGATACAGGTCCAAGAGCTGCAAACAATTTGGGGATGTTCCCAGTGCTTGTTCCCAGCTGCAGAGCCTGCCAACACCCAGCCCTTGCTGCCAGCGGAGGAGCAGGCTGGAGCTGAGGCTCTGCAAAGGCACAAAGGGGAAAGAAGGGGCTGCACCGTCTCATGCCCATTAGCACATGTGGCCGCTCCAGCCCAACCAGCAACCTCTGAAGTAACACTGTGGGTATCAGGGCAGGAAGTGAATTCCCATCCATCCGAGTGACATTTCACAGCTGCCAAAGTGCTGTCCCCACCAGCTGCCTGGCAGCGTTTTCTTGGTTCAGCAGGACAGGAGCCTGACAGGAAGAATGAGCTTAGCTAGAGATCCAGGTACCCCGGGTCTTGTCCCAGAGCCCTCCTCCGTGCAGAGCTGTGCTACAGCCTGTGCTGGGATGGGGACATGAAAATGCCTGTCCTTAGGGACACTGGAGTTTCTCAGAGTGGTACTTTGCTACTCCAGCAAAGCCTCGCCGCTTCATCCCACAGCTTCCTGTGCCACTCTCAGGGACGCCTGCCTGGTCACGAGGGCAATAAAAGGAAGAGTACCAGTTCCTGGAGCCCAGAGATGCCCCACCAATGCAGAGGGTGTCACCACAGAATGGCCAGAGCTCCCCCACACCCAGCCTGACTCACACGGTGAGGAGTAACACGAATAAACACTTCAGCTTCTCCTCCGCAGCAGCAGCCAGGGAGCAGCTGAAAGAGCCCAGCTCCGGTAAGGCACGTGCTCACTCAGGGGAGCAGCCACCATTGGACCCCCCCGAGACTCATCTGCCAGCGCTGGGAGCTCGGTCTCAGCAGGCCCTTGCGGAATGGGTCCCCAGGGGAAAGGAAAGGGCAGGATCTGCCATGAAACAGGGCTGCCGTTCTACCCAGCGAGCTGCTCCTGCCATCAGGAGGGCCAGGCAGTGACACTGCTGCACGAAAGCTGCCCTCTTTACCAGGAGGACCTGGTGTGTAGAGGAGGAATGTCCATGAAAGCTTGGCTTCATCTAGGGAGCTTTGTCAGGAAGTCAGTTTGAAAGTGACCTTGTCCCAAAGATCTGGCAAATGTTTACAGCAGGGAAATAAACCCTGAAACTTGTGCCCAAAGCGTCTGAGATCACACATGCCAGGAGCCGGTTGGGTACGGACAGCACTACAGCTCCTGGGACAGGAACTGCGAGTGGAGGCACGTGTGCGGGGCTGCCCAGAGGAGACATCTGCTCCAGGGACATGTCCCTGAGATGCAGCACTTGTTTTCCAGCCTTCAGGGTGGAGATGACTTTGAGCTGTGTCCAGGCTAGGTTTTCAGTCCATGACCCAGAGAGGAAAGAATTGCTGTGCCATTCTGGGGCTCCAGCTTGTACCCCAGCTCTTACAAGCAGCTTGGTTTCTATTTTCTGTATTTCCTAGCTTTGGCTATTAAGGCTCTTGGATCTCTAGAAGCATGTTTTGCTCATCTTGGCTGCTTCCCAAAGGACCAGAGAGCAGGCACCGCCAGCCCCGCCACCTCCTCGCCTGCTGCATGCTGCACCAGTGGCACTGTCCTATTTTATTTCACCTTCCCAGCCCTGGGCCCATGTCCAGGACTAGTCTAAATTTTCTTGCCAACATATTTTTCCTCCAAGATGTTCTGCCAGTCAGTAATGCCCTAATGTGCTATCTAAAGGTTCTTCCCAAATCTCTTCTGGAAAATTCCCAATTTGTAACCCAAGATGACTGCTCAAGCAAAGGAAAAACCATCGCTTAAGGACTGAAGGACAAGGGACATCCCAGTCACTGGGGCACCCCTTATCTCCAGGCTTCATCTTCCCCTTGATACTCTGTTCACAAGCAAAGGCAGGGCTAGAGATGCCCAGGGAATCTGTTCCAGGTCCCCTCAACGGTTGCAAACTCCTTCACCACATCTTTCCAGCCTAAGCTTGGCCTTGGCCACTTCGTTTCCAGAGACATCCTTCCATGCAAATCCTCCCCTTCCTTTCCTGATCCCCAGGGAATTCACACGTATACCCACTTCCGCTTGGGGATCACAGCCTCACACATGTAAGGCATTTCACAGCAGTGGGCCAGCGGAGGAGACGTGGAGTAGGGGCGCCAGTGCCACGCCTCTCCGCTGTGCCCTGCGGATGCTTTGGAAGCCCGGTGCCCCACAGCCTGGCTCCTCGGGCAGCCCGAAAGGGAAACCCTCCGGGTGGGCTCTGCAGCGGGCAGGGGCTGGGCTGTGGAAGGGTGGGAGGGCAGGCGAGGGGAGTGGCTGCCAGGCACTTTCCAGGCCCCGGGCGTGGGCGAGCGCTGGTAACCCCAAATGACAGCCCATTCTCCTGCCTGTGCCGCTCTCATCCCCCAGAGACACCGACCCGTTGCCAGCAATTCAAGGCGGTTCGCAGCTCCTCGGCTGTCATCGACGCGGACATAATTGCAGCCTGTTCTCACTGCCGGCCGGGAGGGACCGGGCTGCCCAGCTCCGCATTTCCCAAGCCCTTTGCAAATCCCCACAGGAGAGAGAACACCCGATCAGTGACTGTGGTAACTTTCCAGTTTTTTTCCCCCAAATATATGCAAACACCAGCACTAGAAAAAATATCAGTCCACCAGAGAACTTTTTAAGCTCTCCAGAAACGCATTGCACTTTTCACGCTAATCAGGCGTCTCCGATTTCCCCATAAAGGTGATTGCAAAAAGGCCTTTTGGTAGTGACTTCCTGGTGCAGTCTCGATCTGCTCCTCGCTCACATTTGTCCAAATGTCTGGCTAATTGAAGCTTACGTCAAATATTGCTCGTCTGAAGTTAAATCTATCGCACTGAAGGCTGCTCTTTGTTTTTAAATCAAAAGGCTTGTGGCTCCACTAAGGAGCTGAAAGAAAGCCTGGATTTGTACTTTTCTGCAGTTTTAAACATGACACTCTCCCTTTTATTTATTTTCCTTTTTTTAGAGTCTGAAGGCTCCGCAGACAAGCCTCTGCAGAGACAAGGGCTGTGCAGCGGTGAGATCCGCAAACATGTCTCTTCTTTCTTGAACTTTATTTTTCTCACGGTCTCTGAAAAGGCGAGATCAGGTGATATGTGTGGGATTGGCCCTGTACAGGTGCAGATCAGGTACTGCAGGAGGTGGAAAGCATTACTCTGTATACTCAAAAAAAAAAAAAAAAAAACCGAAAAGAGAGGCAGAAAGAGCAAGCAAGTGAGCACATTTTTGAATAGGCCAGGTCTAGTTCTTGGCAGGATGACTCAGGCTTAGCTGGCAGACTATGGGAATAGGAGTGTGAGAAAGTCAGTCAAGCGGAGGCAAAAAAAAAGATTCAAGTCCTCAGGCAAAATACTTCTTTTTTTTTTTTTTTTAAGTAACCCACAAACTGTCCAAACCAGCTGGAGGTGGCAGGGGAAGCGCGGCTGGACCGGGGCTGGAGGCAGGCACCACCCTGCGGTTTCTCATTCGCCCACGATGTGAGCGCACGCACCGCCGCATCTGCGGCCACGGCGGCACCGACGCGTGCGAGCGCCGGGAAGCGCAACCCACAGCGACAGCTGCCCTCGGCCCTGCGTGTGCCACCGCGCACCCCTGCCCTCCGCCGCACGCTCCTCTGGAGATCGGCCGGGCACCGGCAGTGCCACCGTGCTTGGTGACACCTCCGTGTGGGCAGAGGCCGCCCGGGCCGCTGTGGGAAGACCCGGGTTGCCGTGACGGTGCTGGCTGAGGGTACCGTGGGAGGACACAGGCCACCGCAGCGGGGACCAAGGGCGGCGGCCGGCCCCGCATACGGTAGCTGGGCTCTGGCCACCACAGCTGGGCCCAAGTCACCGGAGGGCCGCGGCCCCCCACAGCGCAGCGCTACGCCGCGCAGCCCGCCCCGGAGCCGGCAGCCGGCGCCCCCCGAGGGGAGCGGGCGGGGCCGCGCCTGCCACGGGCGCCAATTAACCCGGTAATTAGCGCGCCGCTCCCCGAGGGCCGCCCCCCCGCTCCCGCCGAGGTCCTCCCACCCCCGCGGGCAGTGCCCAAGGGGTTAACCGCGGCCGCTCGCCCGCCCGCCCCGCGCCATTGGCCGACAGCCGCCGCGCGGCGCCCGGCCAATGGGCGGGCGCCGTCCACGAGCAGGGCCGTGTGCGGGCGGCGCCCATTGGCTGGGCGCGAGTGTGGGAACGGCGGCGGGGGACGTTTCACACGAGCCGCGCGCGTGCGGCGCGCGCTATAAGTAGGGGCGGCCAAGGGCGCGCGGAACCCGCACGCCGTCGGCCCCGCCGCCCGTTGGCCCGCAGCGCGCGCCCGCCCGTTGCCCCCGCCCCCCCCCTCCCTCCCCCGCTGTTGCCGCGGCGCCTCTTCCGCGGCGGCAGTTGCTGCCGGTACGGGTGCAGGATGCCGGCCGACCTCATGGAGAAGAGTAGCGCCTCGCCGGTGGCCGCTACCCCAGCCAGCGTCAACGCGATGCCTGACAAGCCCAAGACGGCGGCGGAGCACCGAAAGGTAAGGGCGGCCGGGACGGGTGGCGCCGGGACGGACCGTGCCGTAGGGAGCAGCGCCGGGCGCTGACCGCCGCCTCTCTTGCAGTCCTCCAAGCCCATCATGGAGAAGCGGCGGCGGGCGCGCATCAACGAGAGCCTGGGGCAGCTCAAGACGCTCATACTGGACGCGCTGAAGAAGGATGTAAGCGAGGGGGGGAGGCGCCGGGGCGGGGGGCGCGGGGAGGGTCGGCGCTGCCGCCGGCCCGGTCTGAGACCCGCCTGTGCCCGCAGAGCTCGCGGCACTCCAAGCTGGAGAAGGCTGACATCCTAGAGATGACTGTCAAGCACCTGCGGAGCCTCCAGCGAGCCCAGATGACCGGTGAGTCCCGGGGGAGAGCCGGGGGGGAGTGGCTGGGATGGCCCTGTCCGCATCTCGGGGGCTGGGGGCATCACATCCTCGGTAGGAAGTTACCCTCCGGTGGCATGCCTGTATCCCTGGTACTGGGAGATGATGGGGGGTGCTGTGCTCTGTACCTGTATCCCTAGTACAGGGGGCTAGTGGGCTCTCCACCTGCACCCTGGGTACTGGGGGACCATGGGGGGCACAGTGCTCCCCACCTGGGAACATCCCTGGTACTGGGGGATGGTGAGAGGCACTGTGCTCTGCACCTGTGTCTCCAGTACAGGGGTCTGTGGGAGGTACTATGCTGTCTGTCTGCATCCCTGGTACAGGAAGGCACTTGGGAGGGCTGCAGTCCTGGCTTAGGTCCCCTCTACCAGCAGGACTGTGTTTCCCACCTGGATCTGTTTGGGGGGGAGGGGGGGCAGGAGGCATAAGAGCCATCATGGGGAGTGAGCTCCCAACCTGGATCCTCAGTCATTAGGGATATAGGAGGACTCCTGTGTGTTGTCTCTTCCTCACCTGGATCCCTGATGCTGGGGGACTTGGCAATGGAGCGTCTGTGTTTTCTATCGGGATCCTTGGCACCTGGGAGCACAAGAAATGCTGCCAGAGGGGCTGCACTCTATGCCTAGATTCCTGGCTCAGAGGGGCTGCAGGATGCAACACTGGTGGGCTGCACACCCCCATCCCCTGCGGAGCCTGCTCATCACTGTTTGCCTCTCTCCCCTGCAGCTGCGCTGAGCACAGACCCCACAGTGCTGGGCAAGTACCGCGCCGGCTTCAGCGAGTGCATGAATGAGGTGACACGGTTCCTCTCCACCTGTGAGGGTGTCAACACTGAGGTGCGCACCCGGCTTCTGGGCCACCTGGCCAGCTGCATGACCCAGATCAACGCCATGAACTACCCTGCACCCCACCCACCGCCCCCACTGCCACCAGCTGCAGCCTTTGGGCCACCCCTGGTGCCACCGGGCAGTGGTGCCGGGCCTCTCCCAGGCATACCCTGCAAGCCGGCCGCCGATGCAGCCAAAGTGTATGGTGGCTTCCAGCTGCTGCCAGCCTCTGACGGGCAATTCGCCTTCCTCATCCCCAGCACCGCCTTTGCTCCTGGTGGTGCTGTGCTGCCCCTGTATGGTGGCCCACCCACAGCTGCCACCGCTGCCTCACCACCTGGCCCGCCGCCCAGCACAGCCGATTCGGTCTGGAGACCATGGTGAGGGTGGTGGGCACTGGACTGGACTGAGTACCGCTCCCCGTGCTGTTGGCACGGCTGTACATAGGTTATATGTTCATATTGGATTGTGCCTTTGTACCATAGCACTCCCTCGACAGTGTTTCGTGTTTTACACGAGATCTTTTTTCTCCTTTCTTTCCCCTTCCTTATGTGACACCAAAGATTGGGGGGTTTTGGTTTTTTTTTTGAAGGCTCTTAAAATAAAAGTGTCTCTTCCATTTTGGAAGACCTTTGGAGATAAGTTGGAGTACTGGCATGTGTGCATAGGAGGGAGCCCAGCTCCTGGCTTGCTCCTGGCTGCCTGTGGATTGTGCTGCTCCAGGGCTGCCTTGTCCTGCTCTCCAGGCTGGAGCTGTCACTCAGACCCTCTGTCTTCTTGTGAAATCACCTGGCCCCTCTCCCTGCCCCGGGGCAGATGTAATTACTGCTTCTTGGGAGCAGCTCAACTGATCAGACTTGTTAAAAAGAGCTTATGTTTGCAGAGCTGGTGAATGCGCTGAGGGAGGCACCTCGGCTCAGTTCCTGGCTCCTCTGGCTGTTGGAGTGGAGTAGCCCAGATAAAGTGAGACCGATTCAGCACAGCCTCTTGACAGCCTGGCTCCCAGTCTAGGCTGCCCAGGTGAGCCTCCTGCCCTGGACTCGGAGGGTCCTGTTTCTGGGCTGTGGTGTAAATCGCAAATGACTTCAGTCTGTTGATGTGGAGAGCGGTGACTGCCAGCTTCTCGTGTTACGAAAACAGCGGCTCTCGGCAGGACAAGCCTGACATGAGTGCTCCTGTCTCCTGGTTGACAGGCTGCAGCAGGCGCTGGGCACCACCTTCACCTGGACTTAAAAGCACAGAGCTGTTCTCAGCCCTGAGCACCAGCCAGGCTCTGCCTGATGATTAATGCTCTGCATGTGTTTTTGATAGAGTTGGGCATTTCCTCTGCTGTTATATGGAAAACATCTGTCCGGGGGAGTGATGTGGGCTCTGTGGACTATCTCTGTAGCAGTGAGTGGCAACTGACCCCTTTGACTTTGGGATGCCCCATTTCCAGGCAAGATGCAAGCCTGAGATAGAGGTGAGCCGCAGTCTCGGGTTACAGCTTGCATCAACCTTCTTAACAAGTTCGAACTCAGCAGACAGCTTTAAAATGTGCCAGGATCCACTGCGGATTCCTTCCAAATCCTGCTGCAAAAGCTTGTTGGGTTTTGTCTGGATCAGCCAGGTGCTTGACTGTATCCAGGTGCTGGGGAAATGAATGCTGGGGTGAGTGAGACCCGACAGATTAAACCTGCTGGGGTTTGAGTCCCTCCCCAGCTAACCCCCTTCCTGCCTGTATACAGGTCAGGAGGATGTGTTTGAAAATACTTCTTGGGATGGATTTTTGGAGGGGAAGGGTGTCTGGGATCTCTCTCTGCAGGGTGTACAAATGAAGCTGGGAACAGCAGTAGCTCCCTTTTAAAAGGGACTGCAGGAGCTGGTCTCCCTGGGTGATGCAGAAGCACTTCCCCCTTCTCTGTCTCCCAACACCTTGCTGGCCTGCCTGTGTTGCCACCCTCACAGTAGCATCTCGCAGCCAGTTTTTGTGTGCCAGGCTTGGGAATATTGGATTTGCTGTCCTTAGGCAGTCTTGTAGCTGAATGGGCTAAGCCTGCCTTCCCTTCCACCAGCCATAGTGTAATTTTTCTGCGCTGGAGGTACTGAGGGCTGGACTTGAGCCCACCTTGTGTTCAGAGAAGCCCTTGCAGGACCTGTCTCTCTGGGAATCGCATCAGACCAGCTCCTGCTGCTGGATGGTCTGCATGGAGGGGATTCAGAACAGTAATGCATCACCCGTAAGAGCTGAGGGTGTTCCAGCTTAGCAGAGTCTTCCTTTTCTGCTGAAGCAGTTGGTTTGGAAAGCACATTAGAAAAAAAAGACTTTGCTGTAGGCTGATGAAGAAGATGTAGCAGATCCAGGAGAGAAAGACAAGATGAACCTGTTCACTAATGGAGTTTAATAGCCTAGTATAAAGCAGATACGCCGTGCGTGGACCTGTCTCTCCAAAGCTTTCTGTGTTTACTCATCCCACAGCCTGTTGACATGAGAGATCTGCTTGAGTTTGTGAGCTTTGAGGGGATCAGAGCAATTCCCAGGAGCTGTGTTCTTGATGCCAATTCACTGAGCCCGTGACAAATTAGGATGACAAATGCAAGCAGAGGGTCTGTAGATTGTTATGTGCAAGAGTTGCCCTTCAGGTGCAGCGAGTGCCTTCAAACTGGTGCTGTGGGATAAGCAGGCGAGAGTAAAGGAGGGATGGGCAGTGCCAGGGAAGGGACAGGGCTGAGCTGCTGGATCGTGGCCTCTCGTTTGGCTGTGACCCTGCATGGGGTGGTGCAGGACAGGTAGGAGAAGGGAGTGCACTCAGTGCTGCTGGACGCGATGCAGCTCCTGTTGGCTTCCCTGGACACCCTGGTGAGCCCTGCCTGCCAGCAGAGAGGGCCCAGGGGCGGGCTGGAGCCGGGTCTGTCCTGCTCGGATGATTGCTCTTAGGCTTGTAGCGTGTTTGCCACATTCGGGCGCCTGCATTTGCAGCCTGGGCAGCGCTGAGCTGGAGGAAGCAGCGCTTCCCTGCTGCCTGCAGCACACCTGCGCGGGGGGTGTGTGGGCAGGGGGCTTTGCTTACCTCCCACGCCCCCACCCAGCAGAGCGCTGACATCTGCGCCTGCCCCTTGCATCCCCGCAGCTCCTTTCCATCCGCTGCTGCTGCTGTCGCGGGAAACCTGTCATTAAAGTCAATTAACTTTTCCCACACTCCTCGCGAGCGGCGCAGAGACCCCTCCCCGCTTCCTCCTTGGCCCTTAAGTGCTACCATATGGCACGGGCCCCCGCGCCTGCCCGGCCTTTGATTCCACGCAGACAGCCGGAGCTTTATGATTTAAGCCGGGAGGGAGAGCCCTCGTACCAAGCCCTGGGCCGCGCTGCGGCCAAGGTGGTTTTTTCAGCAGGCACGGCTGTTTTCTGGCAGGAAATGAATAGCTCCCAGATGAGCTCAGGAACCTGAGAGGTCGTGAGAACGGAGCGAACCCCCGGCGCGGTGGCGGGCTGCCAGGCGGCGTGGGGAGCGCGCGAGGGAGCGCGCCGCCGCCGCCGGCACACGAGCCCGCTCGGCCCCCGCTGGCAGGCGACGAGGCCGGACGCCGGCAGCCCGTGGCTGAACGCCGGCGGCCCGCTGCCGCCCGCGCGCCTCGGACGAGAAGCGGCCCCCCGGCCCCCGGCCGGCTGTACCCAACCGTCGCCCTGGCTCGTGCCAAGGGCCCGCAGCCGCCGGCCGACCTCGGGCCGGCATCCAGACGCGGGCCTGCCCGGAGCACGGCGGTGGTGAAAAATCAGCCTGGCAGCGAGGCTGGGGTGCGGGGGCAGCGAGGCAGGCGGTGTGGGGGTGCCAGGGCGAGAGACCCCGGGACCAGCAAGCGCTGCAAACTGCCCTGGGGGCTGCATGCCGCGGGGGGACCAGCGGGTTGGAAGGGCCGCTGGCTGCGGGGACCGGGGTGTCCCGCGGCTCCTGGCCCGATGGCGGGGCTGGATCCTGCCCAGTCCCGCAACCGGAGCTTGCACCGGCACCTTTGGACCAGCAACAGCACCTTTGGACCAGCATCTGCCTTTGCTCTGCCGCTGCCCCGGGGCAAGGAGGGGGACCCGTGAGGTACAGGGGTGACGGGCTTTGCTTAAACCAAACAAAAAGCCCGGTTTGTTTTGAGGCACACGGACTTCCTGGGGGGTGGGCAGCCCAAACAAATGACTCCGCTCCTGTTCATGTTGAGGACAGAGATCCTGGCTGAGCTGGATAAACTTCTCCCCTTCCCAACCTCTGCAGCAGGAGCAATTTCCAATGTCCCTTGCCCCGGCAGAGCTGTGCCCCCAGCACAGCCACGCCAGAGCCATACCCCAGGGGTACCAGCTCCCCATTATGGGGCCTCGCAAGTGTCCAAGGACAGTGATTTGGCCCACACAGGCTGTGGTCCTCTCGCTCTTGCACACAACAGTGGCTCAGCCCCAAGCCAGCATCCACGATGAGCACTGGGAGCAGGCTGTGGGCATGTGTCCTTTGTGCCAGCACCTCAGTGAGGGTTGCATGGGAACTGCGTGGCACCAGAGTGGTGTGGGGCTGGAGCGGGGGCTGCCCCGGGGTGATTTCTGAATGGGGCATGTGGGCAGCAGCGCAGGGCACGGCAGAGGTGCTGTTGATGAGGGACAGCCATGGAGGTAGGGCTACCTGCAATCCGTAAGGATTAGGAAGCTGTTTCCAGCCAGGGTTTATTGCCAATAAAGCCAGCTCAGCACAACTGCTGGAGCATTAACTCTTATCTGCCCAGAACAATAAGAGCCCTGAGCTTTGCCTTTGGGCCCCCGGAGAGCAAACACTCGCGGAAGGGCGTGGCACAGCCTGCACTGTGCCCTGACCTGGGGACACAGCCAGCGTCCTGCTGCGGGTGGGATGTGCCTCCCCAGCACACAGTCCCAAAACCCCTGACCCCAGCACCCTTTGCCTGCCAGCCCCCACGCAGGGGGAAGCAGCGGGAGCCTGGCCACGGGGATGAAGGCTCTGTACCCAAACTCCTGAGGGGTTCAGCTGTACAAAAGCAGCATCCCACTTAATTAAAAGCAGACCTGCTGTAACGAGTCTGCCAGCACACCAGCATGGCTCAGGCAGTTCTGCTAGAGCAGAGGCTGGGACTCAGACTCACCACGGAACTGGGACATGCCCAGGGGCTGGAAATAGGGCTTGGTCACCCTGCAACTCCTTGCAAAGCCACATCTCCTTTCGTGTCCTCCCAACACCCCAAGGAAACACCCCAAGGAAACAACCTCCCAGGAAATACCTCCGATTCAGCCTGCTGCTGTCTAGCACCTTGCCAAAAGTCATCCCTAAAATTGTGCTTGGAGTGGGGCCTCTGCTGGGTCCTTCCTCCCAAGCGCAGTCCCACGCCATCCCTGGGCTGTCAGCTTCCATCACGCTGTCCAGCTGTACCGGCACCAGGACCACCTGCAAGTCTTCTGAGGCAACACCAGGAGGAGGCTGCTCTGCCGTGGGTCCTCAGGGACCAGCACATGTCACTCTGGGTATGGGCACACTGGGGTGCCTTGCAAGAGCCCCAAGGGTGCCCCAAGTTTTGTCGTCTTTTTTTAGCTGCCAAGAAACCTTGCTGTTGGCAATGATTGGAGGCTGCCACAGCTCTTTCTGCTGCAGAAGATGGGCTGCAGCTCTGTTCTCTGGAAAACATTATGAGTTCTTGAATCTGTAAAACAATCTGGCTGGTGTCTCTCCCTCTGACGTTGGAAATCTGGACAGTGTTTGTACCAAGAGAGTGAGCAGGATGTAGAGACACATGCTGAACCTCACAGTTACGTATCTTGCCTGGCTCTGGCTCCCAGAGCCCTGCTGCAGCCCAGGCGCAGATAAACCCCATCTCTTTTGGCAGTGCCAACATGCATGGGGCATCTGCCAAACAGAGGAGACCTGAGCCCACCACAGCCCAGCAGCATCCTGACTGAGGCTAACAACTAGTATAAAGAAGGACCAACACAGGCTGATCCTGCCAGGCTCGGGAAACACTTGGCTTTGTTTGCAGCTTGGGCGTCAGGATGAGTCCCATCCCTGTGTTCATCAGCAACAGGCTCAGCTCCAGACCTGGAAGACAACCTGCCTTTATCCCAGTGGCGAAGTGAGTCCAGTTTATGGTGGGGAAGAGCAAATGACCTGCTGCACTCAGAGGTTTGACTGCAACATGTGAATGCAGAACAATACCAGAGCCCTTCCTGTCTACAGAGGAGAGACCAGGACATCCTTCAGGTCTGTATTGCAGTGGGTGCTGAAGATGATGAGCCTGGCAGGGGGTGGGGTAGCTTTGGGATGACAAGGCATAGGGACAAACCGTTCCACCAGACAGTGTTCCCAGCTGAACCAGTTCCGCATATGGTGAATCAACAGGTAAATTGGAGCCCTCATCCCCAACTTAACATCTGAGAGGTCTCCAGCTGCTCAGCAGCCGCATGAGGGTATCATGGCAAGGACCCTGGTGGCCTGATGGGTGTTTCCTTTCTCCCTGCAGCCAAGCCTTGCTCCTCGCTGTGGGGTTGGTGCTGGCTTATCCCGCAGCACAGAGCTCCACACTTCCCTTCCCATGGCGTGGCTTGCTTTCAGCCATCCTTTGGCTTTCATTGTGCTCTGAAACAGAGAGAGGGGCTGGCAGCTGGACAGCCTGGGCTGGTGTTTCTGAGCGGGCTCCAAACAGCTGTTAGTGCTCACAGACAGCGCTGGCACTCTCTGCCTTCCCTGCTGGGCTCAGCTGCAGCCAGGCAGGCTGCAGGCAGAGGCTGTGGGCAGCCCCCTGCCTGGGGCGCTGCCTGTTTGGGTCAGCTCTACCCGGAGGTTTGAGAGCGGGTCTGGTGCTGGGCACTGGGTGAGTGGGGTCACATGTCCTCAAAGGGACAAGGAGATAGACCACCATGGCCACCCGCTGCTGAACAAACAGATGAGGGCAGTGGGATGGGAGCAGGCAAAGGGGAGAGGGGCTTGGCTACGGGCTGCATTGTGCTTGCTCAGCCAGCGTCACGCGAGCACGAGGGTCACAAGGCACCTTTGGGAAGCTCCTCCTGTGCCGGGGCAGCCACCTCTCCCCCCTCCTGCCCTTGCCCCCACGGCAGACCTTGCACGGGGCGAGGGCTCCATTATCGCCCTGTGTTTGCCTGTCTGGAGGAGCACACTGCAGACAGGGCTGGTTAACCATCACCCATGGGAAATAGAGCAGGAAAAGGTCTCACAGGACAGGCTGTCCATAGCCCCCCCATACTTCATGGGGGAGGCTCAGACTCCAGCTGGCCCCATGCACTTGCTGGCAGCTGTGGGATTCTCCAGCGATGGCTCCGGTGTCAGCCAGATTTCACAGCTCAGAGTTGTATCTCCTGCGTTAAAGCCTGCTGAGACCCCCCCCTCCCAAAGTAAACAGGAGGCAGTTTATTGGTCACTGGAGTCGTTTCGCAGGGAGGTCAGGAGGACTCTCCTTGGGCCTGCTAAGCTCCGCTGAGCCAAGGTGTTACGAGAGCACCATTCACTGGGAAGAACAGCATTTAGCCCTGAGGATGCCTGCAGCCTGTTCTAAACCTTGGGACAAAGTCCTGTTTGTATTCCCTTGCCCTTCAGGGTGCTGTGCTCTGGGTTCCCCTGCCCACTTGTTTATGGCACTGATGCAGAAAATTGTGATGGCCGTAATTGCCAGTGGTTTGCTGATTGCACACCCACCCGGTTTGCCAGACCAGAGACACAAGCCCTAAATCCCCTTCCAAGGTTTGAAACGCTCATCCTGATGGGCAAGAAGGGAGAGGGATTTACATACGCATTTGCTTAAAGAGTGCCTGGACGTAATAAGACCAGTGCACCTCAGGGTAGGAACAACGCCAGCATCCCTGGGGGCTGCCCTATAACCCCAGCTCACTGCTCCCGCATGCCTCCCTGCGCCGGGGAAGCAGCTGGGCAGCCCCGCACCCCCTCTGGACTTCGTGTGCGGGAGGCCAACCCCTGCCCAGGCTGCCAGCTCTTCTTCTGGCACAGATCCCTCTGGAGCTCAGGCAAATTGGCAGAAAGCTTTCTCCGGCGGCTGAACCATCACGGACCCAGGCTATGTGTGCCTGAGCCAGCCCAGTATCCTGGGGGACCACTTCTGGCAGGGTCCCTGCCTCCAACCGGATGCAGCCAGGAGGGTCCGCAGGCTTTTGCGAGGAGGGGAACCCCACCCCGCGTGCAAGACCCCAGCAGGAGCTCGGCAGCAGCTGCGGTGGGGCTGAGCAGAGCGATGCAAGATGTCTGGAGACGGCCAGCTACTGGCGGGAGCGCGTGGGAGAAGAGCTGCCTGCACGGGGCTCTGCCTGCGTGCAGGAGGGACCACACAGGCGCTTTACTGTCCAGCCCTTCGCAGCCTCGGGGCACCCGGAGAGAGCAGCACAGTTTTTCCATCTGCCCCTGGGCTGCTTTCCTTCTCCAGGGCTGCTCCATCATCCCCCAAAATATAGAGGGGGCAGTGCAACCCCTGGCAGGGGGCTGGGGGAGCTGTGCTTGTGATGCTGGGTGCCGGGAGCGGGTCAGGCGTCGGTCTGGGTCCTGAGGGGTCACTCTGGCTGAGGGATCTTTGCACAGGACCCCAGGGAGGAGGGAATGAGGATTTGGCCAGGCAGAGCCCACAAGGGCACCTTGGGGAGAAGGGCAATAGAGTTGAGGCCGGTGTCAGCACAGCACAGTGACGGGCACAGGGACACCCTGACACGTCACGAAGACGCAGCATTGTGCTGTACAAGCTGGGGAGCACCAGCGGCTTGGCTACAGCCCTGCCAAGCCCACGGAGACGGACCCTGTGCACAGCCACATTAGAGCACATTCGCACAGAAAGAGTAAAACTTCAGACGCTGAGTGTTGTTTCAACCCTGGAGCCTCCTCAATAGCAAGCTGCCCTCTGGAGACCTCCCCTCCGGCCGCAGAATGGAAGTAGCAGCCTCAGCACTTTGGCAGGAGCAGTGAGCTTTCTGCCTCCCGGCCCGGCTGAATAGCAGCAGAATTCATTACAGCCGCGTTTCACTTCTCCCTCCAATTATTCCCCTGGACAATGGGCCGGGGCTGTGGCGGAAGGTCTCTTTCAGGAGATGCCGGTGGCAGGACGTGCTGCTGGGGCTCACCCGAGAGCCCCTTTGCTGGAGGGCAGTGACCTGAGTCCAGCAAATGCCACTTTTCGCCCGGGCGGCAGGTCCAGCCCAGCACCAGGGGCGGGGGATGTTCCCCGCAGGGCAGGAACCACTTGTTACCAAGAGCTAGCCCCAGTCTGTGAAACATCTGCAATACAGGGGATATTTTGCTCATAAGCAAGGTATCGATGGTTACCTTAATTAAGTACCAGAGTGTCATTTTATCTTTACAAACACAATAGTGATTTGGCCCATCTGGCACTTCTCTCTGCACAGCAGCTTTGGAGCCGGCAAAGACCACAGGCACTACTGTATCGTGGCTCCGACTCAAGGGACTGGGCTGCTGCAGGTGACACCTTGTGTCCAAGGACCCAGATGTCTTCCTTGCTGTGCTGTGGCCACCCAGTTCACTCCTCTTCAGCCAGCCATGTGTAGGCCATCAGCTGCTAAGGTAGAGAAACAGCAGTAATTGGCACCAGAGCCCGTTGGGGCTCTCTGAGAGCCTGGAGCTGGGCTTGGGAGTCAGAAGATGGACATGACACACAGGTAAGGGATCTTCTTTACCCGGGTGCTTGGAGAGTCCCCTTTCTTCCAGAGACGCTCTGCCCCAACTACGCCCATTGTTGCCCAGCTCTCCAGAGTCTTGCTCCTGCCTGGTGGAGCAGAACTTGCTGGAGGGAGATTTGAGGGTAGTTGATGCTCAGAGCAAACTTCGATGTGGAGAAGGGGGGAAGGGGCAGGTGCCCAAAGCCCGCAGGCTTCACGGGGGGATTTTCAGCCTTGCAGGCAGGGAAAGCCTGGAGGTTTGTGCAGCCACCCTGTTCCTTCCACCACTGGTTTTGCAAGACATAAGGGGTGTTTTGGAGGAGCTGGCACAGGAGAGGGACTTTTCACCAGCAAGTCCAATGTTGGCATGTTCAAGGCCATGCACTTCGCCAAGGCAGGTTGTGCCCCAAGCTGGAGGGCCTGCAGAGAAACCTGGTGAGAGTGTGACAGGGATGAGGACTTTCTGATGGAGGCAGACGGGACACTCAGCCTACTTAGTTTATCAGGAAGAAGATCAAGAGGCGGCTTGATTACAGTCACAAGGACCTTGGTGGTAAGTGCCTTGGCAGAAATAACAAGCCAGGTACTTAAAGGCTCTTTAATCTAGCAGGGAAAAGCAAAACAAGGACAAATTGCTCCACATTTCTAGCAGTCCAGTGATTAACTTCAGAAGGAGAGGCAGGAATCCAGACTTCCTTCCCTGAGCTGCTGCAGGGCTGGCTGGGTCTCCCACCCCAGCATCACCTGGAGCAGCCTATTTTACCTTAATAGAAGGTGCAAGAGACTTTTTGGACATGGGAGATGAGAGAGGGACTGTGGGGCTGGGGCAGCGTGGGATGACCTGTTAACTGCTTCAGCTGCAGAGGGCACACCTCTTCTCAGCAGCCAAGGTGGCCACCACTGGTCCTTGGGACAAGGCAGGGTACACGTGGCATTGTCCAGGAGCAGTGGAGAGCGTAGCATGAGTCAGGTGGCTCTGGCCAGGGTATTTTCAAAATGGCATTTATGTTGAGGTTGCAGATGAAAGCTCTTTGTGCCAGAGGGATCTCCGGCTGCTGAGGTTTGAGCCCCCGAGCAGAGGGACAATCGATCCCCTCTCTGCAAGCTCACAAACCCAACCAAAAGCTCCTGCGGCCACAGAGGAGCTGACTCACCCAGCAGCCAGCAGCACTCAGGACTGACCCAGGTAAAGTTCCCCTGGGATCTCCTGCTGAACACAGCTAACAGGTACCGGGCAGCTGCGTCTCCATCCTGCCAAAAGCATGGTGAAGCAGAAGGAGAAGCAGAGCACTTACCTCACAGAGACATTCATGTTTCTATGTAAATCCTATTTTCCCCCTTGTTTTTGCATTTTTCTGGTTAAAAATCACCAGCCTGGCCAGATCCCTGTTGCAAAGCACCAGGAAGCACCCCGGCCAGGGGTGGGGGGTGGCGTGGGGCCCTTCCTCGTGCAGCCCTGACGCCCGGCATGCCGCCAGCCAGGCTAACAAAAGGCCAGCAGCAGGGCCAGCCTGTGCTGGAAGCGCCGCGATGCTGCTGCTGAATAGCTATTCCCGCACAGAGGAAGGCATGAAGAGGAGTAATCAAATAAGGGTATCAGCATGGTGTTCCTTGAACGGCGCTCCCAGCGTGAGCCGGCAGCGGGGCCGCGCAGAGGTGACAGGTATCTTTATCCCGCCACGCAGGAGAGCTCCAGTGTCCCGCTGGCAGGAATTTGTCTGCAAATTTTCCCCCATTGAAAGGAGCGAGAGGACCGGCGAGGAGCGGGCTGAGATGATCGCTTGATTAAGGCCAGGGCAGGCGAGGTGGAGAGACGGGGCAGCTCCCGGGGAGCCATGCTCCCAGCCCTTAACCTCTCCTCGGGAGACCACAAATTATATCTGTTAATGTATCAGCCCCCTGGTATCCTACAAATAAGCCGACTGGCTAAGTGCGTGCCAGACGTTCGCAGGAGGAGTCGTTACCTTTTCATCACTTAATCATTTTCCTCATCATCATTTAATTTACCTCGCAATAAACTTTAACCCGGTGAGTCCCGAGGAAGGCAGGTAAAGGCGCTCACCAGCCCAGCTGGACTGTAAACACAAGCAGGAGGCACCGACTGCAAAAGGTTTTTGAAGAGCAGAGGGAGACCGTTTTCCCTGCTCCCCTGTGGAAACGGGAAACCCTCTGCCACGGGGACAAGAGAATTCCCAGCCCTGCTTCCCATCCCACTCCCCTGCCAGCCCGGGATGAGCGGGTGTGCAGAGCCAGGGTTCCCCTCCGCTGGGGTCTGGGACTGGTCGGAGGGAGGATGCTCCCCCGGCGCACCGGGGCCGGGGAGCGGGGGACAAGTCACGGGCTCCTCCTGGGTGCCAGAAGTGATTTACACAGTGCACCCGAGAGCAGAGTCAATTAAGGTCACATTTCTGTGTTGCTAAACAACAGGCGGCTCTGGGTTCAGGCCCGCTGAAAAGAAAACAAAAGCCACCCCTTGAAACAGGGGCTTTGAGAGGGTTCAAAGGAGCACCAAACAAAAGGCGGGCTTTGTGGGCTGCCCTCGCCCGCGCCTTCCCGGGCCCTTCCGCCACCAGAGACACCGTTAATGTGGCAAGGGGGAGCTTTTAATTGTCCGGCACAAACAATGCTGGCATATTTAGGCCGGCCTCATTACAGAGCCATCCAAAATGCTTGAGAAGCATTCCCACCGCTTAGCATAAATAGCAGAAACGCTCTTTCAAAAGCAGAGCAGGTCCCATCTGCTCCCAGCTCGTCCTCACCTTGACGTGCAGTGGTGAGCCTGTGGGGCTGGTCCTCCTCCATCCCGCGGCTCCCAAACCCCGGCGCAGGAACCTGCCTCCCTGCCCTGCGCTCGCCCTGCTGTGGGGTGCTCCCTGCTGCGCAGGAGCAGAGGACAGGAGCCGCCGGGGTTTGCCGTGAAGGGCGTTTCACTGCATTGGCCCCTGTGGCAGCTCTGGCTGGGGTGTGCTCTGCCCTCCTGGCTCTGGGGCTCGGCCACAGGTGATGGGGGTCTTGAGGGGCATCATGCATGGCTCCTGACGGTTCGCATGCAGCCCTGCTGGGTCCTGGCTGGTGGTCCCATGGGGAATGAGACAGAGAAGGTCTTGGGGACCTTCCCCAGCTGGGCTGACATTGAATGAGGAATAACACTGACATTTCTCAGAGAGACCCAAACCTGACTGGGGGCTGGGGGCTGGGGTTGACGGATGTGGCTGTTTCAGGTTTACACCCCACTGCACTTATCAGAGCTCCCTACTAGCTCCCCAGCTGGTGCACAGGTGCCTTTGACCCCAACAGAGGGCTGCACCAGCCCTTTGCTTTGAGCTGTGCCAGCAGACCACCCCCTAGGCTGGGCAGAGGAACATGTGCCTGGGAGGGGGCTGCCCTGACAGGGGCTGGGGCTGGGAAATGGCATGGCCATGGATGCCACTGGGTCAGGTGCCACCACCAAGCCCAGCCATGCACCTGGCATTTCCCAGGCAAGCAGTGCTGACAGGTTGCAGCCTGGCAGCCAAGGCAAGGGCAGAGCTGCGCTGAGAGGGGCAGCGAGACTGCCGGCACCATGGAGCTGGAGAGCTGGCACCACAGCACCAGCGACAAGCCAGCCCCAATGCCCCAGGCAAGGGGTCCCTGTGGAGACCGAAGCTCCCCTCCCTGCCCCAGGGTGTCTGGGAGTAGTGAAGGCACCGTGGCCACCCACCCTGCATGTCCCACATGTTTAGGGAGTGCAGGGACCCCTTTGCCTCCCAGGCAGTCTCTATGCACCCCACCCTGCCTGGCTCCTCACTTTCTCCCAGGACTTGCAGTTCCCATCCCTGGAGCAAGCTGCCCTGTCAGCCACGGGCAGCCCGGTGCAGGGTAGCGAGGGCGGTGAGCCTGTTTTCACCGCGTGGGTCCTGGCAAAGAGCCTTGTCAGCCCACAGGGATCAAAGCGAGCAGCGTTTCCCGACCGATACCTGATCTCAGAGCTGGAAGGGCGCCGGGAGGCTGCCGAGTGCCTCCTGCGCTGCTCCCACCGCCATGCAGCGCCGAGCGTGCCGAGGGCCCCGCGCTGCCGGGCTGCGTTTTATGGCACTGTGGTTTCTGCCAGCTCCCTCTTCCTCCCCTTTGCCTCCCCTTTTTTGGAGGCAACCAGCTCCCCATGCTCCACAGTTTATTAAAATTCCCGGGTACCTTGGAAGAGACAACACAATAGTGTGCTTGTTACAGCTGACTCCTGTTAATGGACTGCCCCTTTTGATTTTGGAGTGGAACTTTTGGCAGAAAACCAGCATCCAAAAGGGAAAATGTCTGTAAAACTCAGCAAAAGAGGGGTGTGTGTTTGAAAGCCCCTAGCTTTGATCAGAAAGGCTTGAAGACAAATCGTGGTGATACCAAGGCAGATTTGCTGGAGGTGAAGTTCAGCTGCAGAGAGGGGAGCCAGGGCGGGTGCAGAGGGGGCTGGCCAGGGTGGCGATGGGGCTGGGGTGGAAGGGATCCGCAGCAGCCAGGGGTTCAAAGGCCTCTGCAGTGAGGAGCAGAATTGGAGGATTATTCACTTTCTATATTTTCACTCCTGCAGCACACATGGGAATCTAATTGGCCAGGATGAGAAATACAGCCAGACAGCTTACAAGTGGGCTCAAGAAGACAGAAAAATATTTGCAGCTGCAAGCCATTAAAGGCAAACCCAGCCTCGCTCTTACAGTTTAATTACCCTGCTGCACACTCTCCTCCACGTACCAGAGCTCACGTCAGTTCAAAAACCTTTCTGATCTTAAAAGGCCAAGTGCAACCCCTGGCTGCACCAGGGCAGCAGCTCTCCAGCACAGTGAAGGCTGCACACCTCACATGGTGTCCAGGCATCAACTCTCCCCCACCACCCCAATGCAGCTCCCAGCACCGCTCCTGCGAGGCTGACAGCAGCCCTGGGCCCTCCCACAGGGGTTAGCTTGGCTTTTTAGGGAGGGAGGGAGTCCGTCCAGTCTCATGGGGTTGGGGCTTCCAGTGCAGCCCGTGCTTTGCAGGGTCCAGTCAAGCTCATTCAACATCTCCCTGAAACAGCAGCGTGTGCCAAAGCCCTTCGCAGGCGATGCCCCTGGAACTGTCCTCCCACAGCCTCCTCAGCCATCACTGCTGCTTCTGTATTTCAGCCAAGCCACTTATTCCCCAGGATCCAAAAGCATTTGCTGGAGACATTTCTCCCTTCTTGGTGCATGGACGCACCCGGATGGCTGGAGGCAAAGGATGATGCAGGGACTCCACCTCCCCATCTCCGCCACGGCAGCCACACATCCAAATCATTCTTCCCAGTGCCATGGGCACTGCAGGCTGCTGGGGGGACCACGCTGCTCCTGGCCACAACGTGGCCACCTGAGGGTGCTGGTGGCACGGCACTGTCCGCGGCGAGGCTCTGGGTTTGGCGAGGGGTGCTGGGGCAGCAATTACAGCCCAGCCCACCCGGCCACCATCGTGCTGCTCCCGGCTCCTTGACTGCTCATTTCCTTTTCTGCTCCTGCAGTGACACCAAAGATGTTATTGCAGGTGTCGACCCCAGTCCCGCTCACTCTTCTGCATGGTTCACCCGGCCTCTCCTGAAACCTGAGGAGAACTGAACTCATTTTATGCCATTTTATTTCAATGCTCTGAGGGTTAACCTTGTGTTGGGCATTTTTAATCCAGCCAGCTATAAAACACGGGAGAGGAGAGGGTCTGCAACTTTGCTTAATGGGGTAATTTTTAATGAGTTATTTTCAAGCTTTGATGCAATCTCCGTCCAAATGCATGATCTGGGAGGGAAGAGGAGTTTTGATTCTCAGTTTTAAATTGAGCTTATAGTTGATTGGCAGCACCGAACGGGCATTGCAGGACATAGGGAAGGACCCCAAAAGACGGGGAAAGACCCTCAGGTGGAAGATTAAGAAATTTATGTAGAGCGTTTGCACTCGTTTGAGAAGTTAAACCTAGATGTGCACATGGGACAAGAGAAAGACCCCCCTGGAAGTGCTGGTGCTCGTACACCAGGGTGCAGGCAGTGAGATCTTTGGTCCTGAGTCCCCCCCATGCCAGTCCTGGGGGGCTGAGAGCTGCCCTGCTTCTGGGGGAGATGCTTCAAGTCCAGCAAGGAAATGCAGGATCAGGCGGACTCAGGAGCCCATCACCACCTGGGGACATCCTTGCTGGAGCCAGCCTGCTGGGGAGTGACACAGTGTCATGGCACTGCCCAGAGGCTGAGGGGCACAGCGCAGCAGAGCCTCGCAGGCAGGATGGCGCAGGGGCAGCGGTGTGGTACTGGCAGCAGCCCTGGCAGCGAGCAGAACATTCTCTCTCCTGCCCCAAACCCTGCCAGGTTGGCAGGAGCTGTCAGGGAGGGCAGAGAAGGTGCCATGCCCCAGGAGCCCACTTGTGCCCGAGGGTAGGAGGAGGCAAGCCGTAGTCTCCACCAACAGCTGGAGAGGGCTAAATAAAGATGCTGGCTGCTCCCGGCTGCCAGCCCAGTGCCATCCCCACAAATCATCCAGTGGCAGATGAAAATTGCACCCTGATGGGGAGAGAATGCCCAGGGATGGGCTAAGTCTCAAAGGAGTGATGTTAGCCTCCCCACAGACCAGCAGGGACCATGCAGACCATGCGGACCATCAGGGACCTTTCCCGGTATTGTGTCCCCAGTGGGAATTTGCCGTGAGTCAGTCTCATCCCGTGGGAGGCTGGAGGTTCCCTGCACCCCCCAGGAGAGGACTGGACAGGGGACACGTCTTGAGGTTGGGGATCTGGGCAGCTGCTGCATGCCCAGGCCAGTATCGGGGCTGCTCCCAGCTCTGCTCCTGGCCCCTGCCGAGCCCCAGGGGGCAGCATGGGGAGGGGGAGCGGGGGCTCCAGATTGGAACCACATGGAAGCACATTTGCAATGAATTAGGCCGGGAGCCAGCAGCTCTTGCTTGGCCGGGTTTGCAGCCAATCTTTGGGGATTGTCAGCTCCTCCCAGGTTTCCACAGCGGATGTTCCCCGGCCAGAGTGCAGCTGGGCTCTGCGCAACGCCGTGGCCAAAGCAGCCCAGAAGGAGATGAGCATACACATGGGCAGAGACCCCTGCCCACACACACAGCCCCACCGGGTCGAGCAGGGTCCTGCACACTCCCTGCCTCAGCCAGGGCTGCTTTCGGATGATGAGGATGCCCAGCACTCCAGGGGAGAGGAGGTGGTGCATGGGAGGTGTTATTTGGCCACTTCCCAGCCTGGCAGCCCTCGGGCGAGGGGGCAGCTGCAACGGGCAGCATGTCTCCCTGCCTGCCCCGGCTCACTAACCCCGCGACCTGCACTCAGGATTCAACAGCTGGGGAACCCCAGCTCAGGCGCTGGTGTGAAATCATATCTCAGGGATACCTGAGATAACAGCTGACCTGAGAGTTGGGGAAGAACAGCTCCACCTGACATCCCCCACGGGGTGTGGGGGGCAGGTGGTGAGAGGGTTAAATTAGCGGTACAGAAAGGCTTTGAGTATGCATGTCAAAGAATGACACTAACAACTCATGTGACAACCTGCCAGAAAAACTTTTCAGATCATAATTCGCATATCGTTTGTATCATGTTCCCTTCCTGTTTAAAAAGGCAATATGGAAACTGTGCAAGGGGTTATTCGCTGGTCAGGCCGCTTTGCTGGTTACGCTCCCTGTCACGCGCGTGCCCTTTAGGAAGTGATGCCACTGTGACAGACATCATTTCTAAAAATAACACTATCCCATGCATTAGTCTCCAGTGCCATTTGTTCTAATAATTCATTCCCAATTAAAGAATAATGGCTAATAATTAGTGGTGGGTGCACACTAAGCCCTTGGCAGAGCAAGAAATGTGCTGCCTCCCCACAAACCACCCAAGCATCTTCCTCAGTGATGTGTCCTACCAACAGTGGAGGACAGAGAGGGGACACCGCCTTCCTCTGCCCAGCCCAGCCACTTCAGCCCTGGCAAACCCGTCAACAGTATTTCACCAACCCTGCCCCTCCTCTAAAGGACAAATCCCAGGGGCACACAGAGCCCCCGTGCAGCTGCAGAGCCATGGCACGGATGCTCGGCTTGATGCATGGGGGCCCCAGCAGCACTGCAGCTCTCCAGTAAGGCCATGTCTGCTGTAAAACAGTCCCTTGTTTCACTGGGAAGGATATTTATGAAATGACAGGGCAGTGTTAATCTCTGGTTGGCAAGCGAGCACGCCAGCGGCATGGCAGCCGGGCACAGCCTCCGAAAGCCTTTTGCCATAGTCTGGGCAGGGACATGCTTGGGGAGGTCCTGGGGATCAACCGGTCTGCTGGTGGGTTTCACCTCCAGCACTTTGCACGACCCCTGCTCCCTGACACCCGCGCTGCCCGCGCCCAGCTGCCGGCACCGAGGGGCTGGGGCAAGAGCTGCCCGTGCATGGGCTGCAAGCCCCTCGCGTGCTGCCGCTAACGACCCTACAGCAACAGTGGCCCAAACATGACTCCTCCTTGGATTTTTTATCACCCGCATAGTGCTGGCGAAGGAAGGGAGGCCACCGCCGGGGAACATCTGGGCTCCATTGCTCATTGTCTGGCAATTAATGTCAGCGCTGAAGACAGAAGGGACGTCAGATATTAAATAAACACGACCGCACTCTGCAGACCAAAACAGCCTCCCTGGGGAAAGGCGCACATGCACCCGCACCCGCACAGCCCCCCCAGCACGGCCCCGGCCGGGGCGCAGGACGCAGGCGGCTCGCCACACACACGTGTGAGCACAGCCACACACGCTCGCGGGCTCCCACACAGCTTGGGTTTCACATCAGCTAAGGCAGAGCAGGGAAAAGAATAGACCTCCTTTTCCTTTTTGGTTTTCCAGCAGCCAGATTACAGCTGCAAGTGCAGAAACCACCAGAAACTCTACCCTGTGAAACAGGGTGATGCCGGGGAGGTGGTCAGAGCCCCCGGGGTCTGGGCTGACTGGTATCCCACAGCAAAGGCTGCTGCTTGGAGTCTTAACCCTGGGCTGGACGCATGCCTCTGGCAACCAGCAGTCACGTACCCGTCCCCTGGGTGTGCATGCTTCACATGTGGGGGCATGCAGGCTGTGCCCCGCCTTTAGCAGCACACCCAGCCCCTCCTGCTGCTCCCCCAGCCCCGGCACAACCCAGCATGTTTGGGGGCTGACGGCTAATTAGCACAAGGCCCTGCCATAGGGGTTTCTGTGCACCCTGCCAGCCGGACAGTGGGGATGGACAGTCCCACCCTCCCTTCCTCCGAGCTGGTTAAAGGCTGTGTTTCCCCTCACTCCGTTCTCAGTGGACACCAAGAGCCTTTTCTCCTGCCCTTTCCTTGCCTGTGCTCAGACCCAGAGCAAGCGTGACAGTGGTTGGAGCCCACAGAGCAGGGAGGCTGCCTGGGCTCTGGACAATGGCAGACACCTGCCTCAGCACTGCTCCTGCACGCTGGCAACTCCTGGGCTGAGCAAGCTGGGGCACTGCTTGGTTCACAGCCCAGGGCAGCTATTCCCCATGGACATGCCTACCAGGTCGCTGGAGCATGGCAGGGCTCAGCACTACCCCAGGGTGCAGGTTGGGGTATGCGGCTGAGCTCGGCTTCACACTGCCATGAGGGCATGGCATGGCATGGCACAGACTGGAACTTGCCATGCAGGTGTGCAGGCTGCTCCTGACCTTTGCCTCCTGCTCCTGCCACTGCATCGCTGGAGCAAAGTTTCCTGCATCCCAGCATCTTCCATCGAAGAGGAGGCACGTTCACCCCACACAAGTGTGGGGGAAAACCAGGACGCAGCAGGCTGGTAGGTGCCCAGGCTCAGCCTGGGGGTTCTCCCATCCCTTCTGGCCTTAAACTTGTGAGTCCTGTAAAGGGCAGCGAGGAAAGGGACAGGCAGTGAGACGTGCCTGGTTCGCACAGGAGAGGAGTGCTGCACCAGCCAAGGGCAGCGCACAGGGTTCTCTGCTCCTGTGTGCGGTGGAGGCTCATTAGCTCAGGGCTAGCTATGCCTACTTTATTCTCTGTCAGCTTTTGTTCCCTTACAGAAATGTAGTCTCTCTCTCCCTCACCCTTAGCCCCTTTTAATATTAAGGTCAATAGGTTGACGATTAAGCAGGAAAAGGGCATGAAGAATCAACCAAATTAAATCTTGTGTGCAAACAGGTGGGTGTGAAATTTCAATCAATGGTCGGGGTTAGCGGGGACCCCCGGCATCCCGATTTCCCAGGGGAAGACTGGGCAGCCCCAGGGGGATTTAGGTACCAAAACTCCAGACATGGGAGAATAGAAAAAAGTCTTGTCAAAAACCAATATTGACAAGGTCCCTGTGTTTGCACCCCGGCTTTCCCTGGCAGCACAAAGGGAGATGATTATCCTGAATCTGGTGGGGAGGGGATTGCGGGAGCTCAAAGGTGAGCCGGGCCCCCCCTGGCTCCCCTGGCCCCAGCCCCTTTGCTTAATCCCCCTCTCGCCTGAGCTTTGAAGTCGCCAGAGGTCGAATATGGGATGTAAATCATGTTAGCCGCAGTGTGTGATCACAACGCCGCTGCGAGACAATGCCGTGCTTCCCCTGGCACCCGGGCATCCTGCCGAGCCCGTGGCCGGCGCTGGGCTATAAACAGCCCCGAGCTGTGGACCAAAGCAGGGACCAAGGGTGGGCTGTGGCGGGGGCCCCATCACAGGCGGGATAGAGCCTCGTGCTCTGCCTCGGGAGCAGGAGCCGCAGCGGGCACCAGCGCCCAGCAGCCGCGGGGCTACCGATAGCAGGAGGCTCATCCCTGGGATTAATTAGCAAAGGCTGCGGCCACAAAGCAATGTAAAACACAAGCCGTTTGCTGGGGCGTTGGTTACCAGGGCTGTCCCGCAGCGTTGCACATCTTGTAAGAATTAGTATCACATAAGAGGAGCCTGCACAGAAGGACGCAGAGTTTATTGGGCTGTAAACTGCGTTGTTCCCATTACAGTAACGATGTTGCTGGTGAAGAAATGTGCCTTTCGCACACGAGGCTCGGGAACCAGGTGTGCTGGGAGGAATCATAACAGGGTTTGGAGGCTCTGCTGTCACCATTGGGATAACAGAGAGAGAAACAAAGCAAGCATGGGAGAAAGCAGGAGGTGGCACCAAGGAGATGCTACAGCTACCCCCAGGGCTGATGTGCCTTTCAGCCCTTCACATTTATCTGACCCAGACCCAGCTTGCCAGTACTCAGCCTCCCTGCTCCCCAACATGGGGCTGCACACCCTGCCCACTGCCTGGCAAGTTCAGACCCGGGGTGCAAGGGGTGACAGGGAGACAGAAACTACTTGCCCACTCCTCATCTCTGTTTTGATGCCCTTCGCTTTGCCTTGCTCCAACACTTGCACTGCCTCCCATGGCACCTGGGAAGATGTGACACATGGGGTTTGCTGTCCAGCATAGAACAAGGGCACTGCCGCCCGAGCAAGCAGCTCCAAGCACCAAGAGCTTCCCTGCCCTGCAGAAAAACTTCCTGTGTTTAATTTTTCCTCAGCCAAGGTAGCAGCCTCCAAAAAAAGTGATGATGGTCCCAAATAATTAACACAGTTCATCATTTCACACCCAAACCAGTGCTGATTGTCCAAGACGAGCACGAGAGTTTACCAGGCATCACAGTCCAGCTGTGCAGATCTAGATAACTGTGTTAAAGACATGTCCCCACCAGCCTGGCTCCAAATGCCCCTGGTTTGTCCCCAGAGCTGCTGCCTTGCTCGGTGGCCCCAGCAGACCTTCCTGGGCAGGTGTCTGGTGGGATACACAGTACCTGTCATCCTCTCCACCTGGTGACGAGTGATGGAGTGGAGATGGGTGATATGAACCACATGGCATCAACACGACCCCATGTACCCCCTAATAGGAGCCAGGCATGGGTACCAGCCCAGCTCACTCCCTGGGCTCCCCTTCACTCATCTGCAGCAGGAGGGGCTGCTCCATCCCTGCCCACTGCTGCAGCACCTGAGCACAGAACCCTGGCAGTCAGAAAATAGCTGCTTTCAAAGTCTTACTTCTCTCTTCTTAACTGGGAGACCGGATGATTTTTGTTTTTAGCAAAATATGTTGTTACTGTGGAAAGTATCTGCTCTCCACAGAAAATGCATTGCGTTCGCTGTACACATTGTGGGCCATACCAGAAAACATCTGATGTTCTTCCAAAACCACCAAGGCATTTATTTTCCTATTAGAGTGGAAATTTTCTTTAGGAAACAAGTTTTACCTAGTTTGCACTGACATTTGCCATAGCAGAAAACAAGCAGCCCTGTCTCTGTGCCACCCCTTCATCTCCGGGATGTGGCATCTTACAGGCACTCTGGCATGAGCAGGCACCCAAACCTGTAGCACAAACCCTGGCTTCAACCCAAGCTTTGACCCAAGTCCTGTGGGCCACCAAGTACCAACCGGGCTGGACCAAGGTGGAACCATGGCTTCTTGGGACAAAATGGTATCTGTCTTAGAAACACAGAGGAAAATACATTACTTTAGTCCTATCAACAGCTCCCCAGTGCCATGTGAGAGGCCAGAGGAGCACAGTGTGGTCTCCAGGGTCACGCTGGACCAAGGGTAGTTATGACCTATCATGTGAGCCACCCGATACTGCGGCACTAGCAGTATCCAACCTTTGTCCCAGGTCAGAAGAGAGGTCTGAAATTTACTGTGGAGTGGCAATGTTTGACTATTAGATCTGGGAAAGTGACCTGATTTTATCACCACATCTTCTGCCTATTTCACAATGTGAAGTACCAGCAGTGCTCAAGACAAACATTTAATATATTTAACATTAGCCAATAGGGCTGTACAGCACCAACATACTTGAAAGTTTAGAAAGCTAAGTCAAAACCAATCACTGCCATTTCAATTCCACATTTTCCATAATTATTCTTTAGAAATGAAAAGAAAAACTCAGAAAAATAATAACAAAAAACCTCCCAAGAAAACCTGCAAAATTGTACTTGTGTCTTTAAAATTCATCTGTGGTTAGCACAAATGTCAGGATGGTGATTACAGCCACTCTGCCCACCAGTTTTCCTGCTGTGTCTGTAGCACAAGGTAGGCAGCACCCAGGGACGACTTATGGTTTCTCCCTCTGGGTCTGACTCTGACAGCCCGGGACTTAAACCCTGTTGGCTCGGGAGGAGCTGCGCCTTTTCCAGTTGGGGACTATTCCTTAACACCGTTCCCCCCAGCAAAACCTCTGGGGACAGTAAACGCGCCTTGTTTACGAACTGCTCCTCATCGAGAGTTTATAAGTTCAAAACCACAGTGGTTGGCCTTGCACACCCGACAGCCCGGGGGCCCGTTAGGCAAGGGCTGGCTTCACCAGCCACGAAGGCGGTGAAGATGCTGCAGTGCCGCGCGGCACAGCCATACTCTGAATTTCTTTCTTTTTTTTTTTCAAGCAGACTTCTGAGAAAACATCTGCTGTGCCCCAAGCCCGCACTGGAGCTGAAGATCAAAATAAAGGACTTTTGTCTTTTTATTAAGCATTTTAGCAAATGTGACTATTACATTCATATTATATTTCCCTGTTTTGTACAAACACGTTTAAGTCAGCACTAAGAGGATTACGTTTATGGCGCACCAATCTCGGCTCAAATGGGCTGACTAAAGAAACTCTTGTTAAACAGTATTTTCTCTAATGCCTGTTGCTTTTCTTCCTTGCTTTAGTGCTCAGACATCTATCCAGGCTCCCTAAATCCACCCTCCTCATAAGCTTTCAGATCAAGACTCTTCCCCCCTCTGCCCCCCTCCACACCCTTTAATACAGCTGAAGATGAACATTAGCACTTGGTTCAACTGCACTGGAAAGGGAAAGGGCAGATTCATCAAAATCTTTATACCTCCATAGAAAAATGTAGCCTTTTGCCTTTCCTCGAGTGAATGCCTTTTCTAGAGGGTATTCATTAGGGGTTCGGTCTGTTTTTGCAGACAGCTCCACAGATGTTGACATTTTTTTTCTTCGCTGGGTTAAGACGCCTTCTATAGGCTTTCAGTCTTCATTTGTTACTTCTTTATTATCCAAGAGGGGTTTTTCTTTCTTTTTTTTTTCCTTCTTTTTTTTTTTTCTTTCTTCCCAAGGAGTTGACTTGGTTCTCTGAAGAGAGCAGTGGTAGTCAGGCTCATTATTATCTCGGACCCTTTTTCATCGCCCCGGCAGGCCGGCCAGGGCCGCAAGGCCATTGTGGCGGAGCAGCAGGTAGCTGTGGCACGGCGGGGTCAGCGCTCTGGCCAGCACAGCGCCTTTGTGCACCCGCCTCGTGCTGCTGGCTCCATTTGTCCGGTGGTGGGAAAGGTCAGGAGCACGCCGCCGCTCCGTACCTGAGCTTTTGTTTCTGTCTGCTGCCAAGAGCTTATGGAAATAATTTGTTGGAAAGCAATCGCCTGACCTGGGGGAAAGCAGAGTGAAGGGGTGGAGGTGGACTGGCGGGATGGGGGTGATACTGGAGCTGCCTGGTCCATTGGACACGCTGCACCTTGGACAGAGCTGCTTGGGAAGCCACAGGCTTTGCTATCGTCCACATCAATACCATCGCCCTCACACATCCAGAGAGCAAGTTTCCCATGACAAACTCTGCAAAGAAAGCCATTTGGTTCAGTGTGGAGGCTTAAAGCATGATGCAAGCAGCACCCTGTGCTGATAGTCCCGTCTCAGACCAAATGCATCACACTTCACCCGGGACCCATCACCCTTGCCTGAAGATATACACCAGCCAAATACTCCACCCCACTGCCAGCAGGAGTCCAAACACCTCTACCCCGGATCCCAAAGAAAATTTACTGTGCATCTAGAGATTTTGCCCCCTAAAAGATTGCTGGGACAGACAAGGGGACTGGCAAAGGCATCATAATTTGAGTGGTGCTTCAGGACCTGCCATAACAGAAATTGGAGATAAGGGCTCCAGCCTATTCACAGCTGGGCTCATTGTGTCACCCTGCTGCTGTGGGCCATGCATTATCTCAGGGAAAAGGAAAGCCCTCCCACTCCTCCCAGGAGCCCTCCTGGCCTGTTCCCACACTGCCCAGATTCACCAGACCCATGGCCAGCATGGGGTTCCCCAGCCGTGATCCCAACATGAGCCAGCAGTGGGGCAGTGCAGAAGTGATGGGTATCTTTATCCTGCCTCCCAGGAAAGGTCCAACATCCCACTGGCAGGAATTTGTCTTCAAATTTTCCCCCATTGAAAGGAGTGAGGGGACTGAGATGATGGATTGATTACGGCCAGGGCAAGCAAGGTGGAGAGACAGGGCAGCTCCCAGAGAGCCGTGCTCCCAGCCCTTAACCTTTCTTCCCCAGCCTCATGATTTAATGCCTTAGTGGGGCACATTGGCTCCAGCCATGGGGCAGCAGGTGGGCATTAAGGGTGACGTGATCCCAATTAGTGTTCTCCATCTAAATAACACTGGCTGTGGTTGGGAAGGACGGTGCCTGGCTGGCAGGCACAGCATCCTCCAGCCTTCATAGCACCACAGGGTTGTGCTGCTGCCGGGTGCCCGAGCACTCCCCAGCCGCCCTCACCCAGCTGCAGCCCTGTATCCCAGCCTGGGACACTGGACTCACCAGCCAGAGTCTGGATAGGAATATTGATGTGACACCAAAAATCATCACATTCAGCCCCCACCAGTACACTAAAAGCTCCTGCCTTTTACCCTTTTAACGATGACTTTAGCAGGAGAGCTCCCATTACCTTTACACATCATCCTTGGGGAAATAGCGCTGATAGATGTGTGAGATCAGGCAGGCAGATTTTCTTTTCATCACTTACACCGGAGAAGCTTTCAACTGCTAAAAGCAAGAGGAGAATGAGCCAGCTCTTGCAGCCTGCTGGTGATCCACCCAGCGGGTCACAGCTGGATTTCACACACGGTGCCCTGCGCTGGTGCCTGGGGGACTGCCTGGCCCTAGCAGGAGGGCAGGATCTTGCCCAGAACAGCACTGACTGAGAAGCTCTTTCTTCAGGGATGGACTCCCATTTACTCCTGCACCGGGATCAGTCCCCTCCCAGAGCAGCATTTCAACTCAGCAAACTCCCAGCACTGGTGTGTTTGTGTCAGTCATCGTTCGCCCAAGCATGCCACAAGCTCGGTGGTGTTGCCCGCCTGGCACTCACACACACCGACCGGCATCAGGGATGTGAAAGAGCCCCCCACACAGGATCTGCAACAGCCTTTGCATGAACATTGTGAGCACTGATGTTTATAACCCAGAAAATCTGGTCTCCGAAGGGCTCTATCTCGCAGGGCAGGAGGCGTGCCGCCCTGCCCAGAGCCACTTTTATGCCATTGTGCCTTTTCAGCATTGCATTAAGGCAGCCAAAGAAGGGGGATTTTTAATGGTTCCAGGGGAACAAAGCACTAACATTCGGCCCAACTTCATTACAGAATCATCTGAAACGCTTGAGGAACGTTTCCCACTAATTATCATAAATAGCCGAAAAAAATCTTTCCCTCCCAAAGCAGGTTCCAGCTGCCCCTCTGTGTTTTCTCACCTCCAGTTCCAATAGCCTGACCCTGCCCCTGCACAAAGGGGAGACCCCATCTCTGCTACCCTCCCTGCGCTCGGGGGCTCTGAAGAAATACAAACAGGCAGCAGATTAACAGCACTTCTTTGCACCTTAAACAAACAGGCGACTTCCGCCCCTCTGGGCTCTCCCGCTGCCCGAGGGAGAATGCGCTGGCTGGTTTTCCTCACCCCTGCTCTCCTTCCCTGCCCAAATCTTGGACAAAGCAAGGGCAGCACAAGGCGTGAAGCAGGCGGACCAAGGATGGGAATGCTGGGGGTGCCAGCCCTGCACCCTTATCCCCCACGCCTGGGTGTCCTCTCGCTGCCCAAGCTACCCAGGGGGAGCTCAGACCCCTGCCACGGTGGGACATGGCTGCAGCCCTTTTGCAGGAGGGCTGGGAGATGCCAAGGCCAAAGTGAATGAATGAACGTCCCAGTTCAGCTCCAGCCATGTGCGTGTCACAGGGCTTCTCGGCAAGGAGCAGCCTGATGTGGCTCGATGGGTGCTGTGAGTGGGCACGGGCAGGGATGCTGTGAGTGAAGGATGGGGAGGAAGAAACAGACCATCCAGAGGGCACATGGAGGAGTGGTGCTGGTGTTCAAAACCATCACCAGCAGCAGGGGGGCACAGCAGCAACACTGAGCAATGACTGCCAGCCCACGGTCACCTCTGCTGAGTATAATAGGGGATGGATGGGTGCTGGACATGCCTGCCTGGCCAGTCCTTAGGCTGATCCCAGCAGCTGCAGCTGTAGCTGGCAGGGAGCTGCCCCAGTTCAAGTTCTCACCCTGCACCTCCCATGTTGCCTGTCCCACCTCTCAATGTGGCACTGCCAGCACCTCCCTGCTCCTACGGGACCTGGTACCAAACCAGCCCCTTCTCACCCTGCCCGCAGCACGCGAAGCTGCCAGCCCCCACCCCTCTGGGACAGGTGGACGCGAGAGACACAGGGGCTCAGACCATACCAGTAGCTGGCAAGACGCTGCCCCTGGCATACACGGCAAGTGTTTGGGGCCAGAACACTCAGCAGGCTCCCAGGGAGGAAGCTGCAGCAGCTCTGGTGCAGGCTGGGGCAGGTTCCCAGCAGCAACCCATCAGCAGGACTCGCCCACCAGAGGCCCAGGTTTGCTCCCCACCTGGGTTATTGTGCAAATCCTCCCATGCAGCTGTTCGTTGCCCCCCTTCCTGCCAGCCACAAGAAAAGACTGTCACTCCTGAGCCCTCTTCTTGCCCACAGGGTGCTCCAGGGGCAGGAAGGGGACTGAAGGCAGATGGCAGGGACAGGTCACCAGACCCACAGCACCGGGGGATCCTGGCAGGGCTGGTAGGCAGAGGGGTTACAGGTCGGTACTGCAACAGGAGAGTGCTATGGGCACCACCATTCAGCTGCATGGGGCAGGGAGAGAGCGAGCAGTGGCTATGGGACTACCAGGCCATGCTGGAGACCTCCCAGCCCCAGCATTGCTCAAGGAAACGCATGCAGTATCCCATCTCTGCTTCTAACTGGTTGTCACCTGATGCTAACTACGAGGACCTCAGACAGTCATGGGAACTGAGAAGAGATTTACAGTGTCAAAAGCAGCCTGGAGACACCACACAGGGATGCTCACCTGTTTTTTCCCAATGCAAGAACCAGGGGCATCCCAATGCCAGGCGTGGTGAGCAGAGTGAGAGCAAAGGGAGGTGCTACCTCATTCATTCCATGGGCGATCCTGGACATTGCTCACCACAGGGTGCTGCGGATACTAAAATCTTACCTGAGTTCAGAGAAACCAGAGAAATTCACAGATTAAAAGATCATCAAGTGCAATGGCTGTCCTGCAAAGAGCTGCCTGCGTTGCCTGCCACAGAGCAAGGGAGGGTGTGCTGGGGGCTCTGCACTCCCTGGACACCTGCCCCAGCCACGTACCTCCCCGCTGGGAGAAAGGCCTCTCCTTGGCATCGCAGCAAGGTGCAGCTCCAAAGCAGAAACCTGTGCACTGGTCTCCCCGGTGCAGATCCCCCAAGCTCTGCCCCATCCCCACATGCTCTCTGGCTGCTTTTGCTCAGCAATCAGGAAACCTAAGCGTGTTCCCCCACAAGCACATCACCCCAGCACACCCTGCCTCCCACCGGCCTCTCAGCCCCTTCCCTCCCAAGGGACACCAGAGTGAGCAGGGACAAAAAGGAACGGCTGCTAATTCCTTCCCGCACAGCACAGCCGTAGCCTCCCAGGGATCGGCCCCACGGTGATGGAGGGAACTGACTCCTCCTGCGGTCCAGCTGCACCAGCCTGGCCTTGGGAACACGGGTGGCTGTATTTTCATTGGAAATTGGAAATCAATCATAGCAGGAAATTCCCGTGCTGAGAACACCCTGGCTATTATTATTTTACAGCACTCAGAGGTGTTCTGGGCACTTAGAAAGACGTGGCCCTCTCAGGGTATTATGGGGCAAATTAGTTTTTAAGGCAGCTCTAGGAATGTTGGCCATTTGGTTTCCGGAGCAGGACGGGCACAGGTGGAGGCTGCGGGGCTTTGTGCTGCTTTCGGATACTCCACTGCTCTGCAAGGAGGGAATCAGCACGCTGGGGAGCGAACGCCTCTAGCCTGACCCCAGCTTTATTAATAACAAGTAATTAATATGAGAGCGGACGTGCCTTGTGTCTCTGAAGACCTTTTAAGACGTGATTATGTTGTGCTAATCTCACCCCGAAGTACTTCCCTGTTTAGACTGCGCTGGGCCATTAAATATCTGAAAAGGCAGTGGAGACCCCCCCTTGCCTCCCCAGGAAGTGCTCGGGGTCTGTTCCCGGGCAGCCAGGCCCCACTTTCAAACCCTCTAAATCAAGTATTAAGTCGAGCCCATCTGGACTGCCAGGAAAAACACTCCCTCCCCCTCATCTGTGTCTCATTACCTGCCGTGCCAGCCCTGGCCCCGGAGCCGCTCGCTCCATCCCGCCCAGATGTGCTGTCCCACACCCACCTCCCGTATTTCACAGCAGTCTGCAGGACTTCAAGGAGCAGCCGAAGGGCCTGTAACACTGCACAGGCTCCTAGCAGAGACACGTACCCGGGTCCCTAACACAGCCACAGGCACATACCCTGATGCAAAGGCTCTTTCCTCCTCCCTCGGTCTCACACCAGGCAGGAGGGCTGGGGTGCTCTGGACTCCTTGGCCAGGAGGATTCTGAGCCGCTTCCCGGCAGCTCTTTGCCCAGCAGATGTCCAGACTATTGATTTTCAGGGATTCTCACCCCTGAGACACCCCCAAAGGCAGGCAGCCCCTTTGCCCGGGGGCGGGCACCCAAAGGCAGGGCAGGATGGAGCAGACACTGGCAGCAAAGGTGAGGAGCTGAAGACAAGGCACCTGCAACCCTGTAGTAACTGGGGTGATTAAATTGGGGAGCAGCTTGCCTGGCACAGGGCAAAGTCAGCACTGAGCCTAGACCAAAATAAGGTGCCCAGAGACCCAACCAAGGAACAACTTGTTCATCGGTTCAAAAATCTCCTGGGCTAAAGTTTTCCAGTGAAAGCTTCAGCGTTTTCTGTGATGGCAGAAACCCAGCAGAAATTACCACTTTTGTTGAAGTTCAGCACTTTCCCGGCCCTGACGGCAGCCCAGGACCGTAGAGGTGAAGGCGCACGTCCACTTTTCAGTTATGAAGAGAGTTAGCCCCAACATCCCAAGCTTCCAAAGAGCCGGTGCCCAGCCTGCAGCTGGGGCTCAGCATCGGGTGAATGCGGTAGGAGACCCACCGTGGCCGGCCATGCTCAAATATTACTCTTCCAGAAAGGCCAGGGCAGGCAGCATCACAAAGAGGTTTGGGGAGCGTGAGATTTGATGAGGGGGACGAAAAGCATGTCTAGTGTCTCCCTGTGCTGCTGCCTGCAGAAGGCTGTGCAACCCTGGCCCTGCGCTGGTCCCTGATGACCAGCAGCGACCGGGGCTCCGGCAAGCAGTAGGAACCCCCTGCAGCAGTTCATGGGGAGAAAAGCCCTGGGATGAAAACACTCCTTTCGACAGCCCTTCGGTGCACGGCAGAGATGCAGGGGAGGCTTTAATATCAGTGAGGAGGGAAGGGAGAAAGAGCGGGGAAGAGGTCAGAGTGTTACGATGGACGCACGGGCACTGACACCTCCCGAAACACGATGCGGGGTAGAAGCCGGGGTGGAGGGTGGGAAGCCTCGGGATGTCCTTCCCCAAGGACTGCTTGCGCCCTGCAGGTACCTGCCAGGGACGGGGAGATGCGGGGGAGACGGAGCAAGCAAGAGCGGCCCGTGCCCGCAGCCCAGCGCGGTGCCCCGCTGGCCGGGTGCGGCATTTCCGGCACGTCGGCGCGGCGCCTCCAGGGCCACTGGCGGCGCTCTCCTCCCCCGCGGGCCCTGTGCAGGCGGTGGGAGCCACTGCCTGGGTCGGGATGCCATCTAGTGTCGCTGGGCAGAAGGGCCCGGCAGGCGCCGACAACGCGCTCGGCTCCCCAGGCGCGCAGGGTCTGCAGCGGGCGGCTGGGGAGGCACCACCAGCCCGGGTGCTGGGACCCCCACCTGGGGGACAGAGGCGCCCCATGGCCGAGGCAGCCCGTGGCCAGCACAGCCCAGACCCCGGAGGGGATGGACGTTGCCCTGGTCATGGAGAGGCAGCGAAGCTCAGAGCTGTGCCCGGGCTTGCTCGGGGGCAGCCAGGGCTTGGAGGCTCAGCAGCCTGACGGACGGCACAGGGCGGCGGGTGGCTTGGTGAAGGAGAAGGGCCAGCAGCCCCCACAGCAGCGTGCACCCTGCCTGCAGCACCAGTGCGGCCAGCCCCAGGGCCAGGGACAGCCAGCAGTGCCGTGGGCTGGACCGCAGGGCAAAGTCCCAGGACTGACGGCCACGGGGGGCCAGGGGTGCGGAGGCTGGCCAGGGGCTAGTGTGGTCTGGCAGTGGTGGGACAGGAGATGTTGGGAGCAGGATGGTGCCTGCAGAGGTAGAAGCATGTTGGGGGGCAGTGGGAGCAGGCTGGGTGCCAACCATGGACAAGCCCCATGTGGTGACATGGTCTCGCTTCCTGACATGGTGGGATGGGGAGTGTGAGGCCAGCGAGACCATGCCTGGCACAGCATCTCTGGGGGTTGGCCAGGGTGCCATCAATGGGGCTGAGACAAGGGAGATCCTGGGTGACCCCCATGGGATGGTGGCTGGTCTCTCTGTGGGCAGCAGAAGAGCAGAAGACTCTTGTCTGGTGGTGGCTGCCAGCAGGCTTGTTGGCATCAGTGTGGTGGCAGAAGCTAGAGTGGACAGTGCAGGCTCTGGGCTGGTGGCCCTAGGAGGCTGTAGGCTTCTGATGGCTGGAGTAGGACATAGGCTGAAGGCCTTCTGTGGCACAGCTGGTGATGGGGTGGTGATGGAAGTCTTGGGCAGCATGGTTGATGATGGGGTGGCAACAGAGGCCTGTGGCAGCACAGTTGATGAAGGCGTGTTGATGGAAGTTCCTGGCAGCATAATTGGTGATGGGGTGGTGATGAATGCCTCAGACAGCACCATTGGTGATGGGGTGGTGATGGAGGCTTTTGGCAACATGGCTGATGATGGAGTGGTGATGGAGGCCTTTGGCAGCATGGGTGATAGTGGTGTGGTGATGGATGTCTTTGGCATCACAGCTGGTGATGGGGTGGTGATGAAGGCCTTTGTCAGTACGGTTGATGGTGGGGTGGTGATGAAGGCCTTAGGGGGCATGGCTGGTGACGGAGTGGTGAAGAAGGCCTTTGTTGGCATGGTTGTCAACATGGCAGAGGTGGCCACAGGCAACAGCACGGTTGGTAGTGTCCTGATGGGAAAGGTTGCCAATGACGGCGTGGCTGGTGCTGCAGTGGGCAAGGCTCCACGTGACAGCAAGGTTGACATTCCTTGTGATGATGTGGAGATGAATGGCAGAGATGGGCTAAAAGGAGCTGAAAGAGGCAGAGTAGCTGGACAAATTAAGTGACCATCCCTCAGTGACGTTATTGCTTGGCCTGCCAGGTGGGGTGGACTCTTGCATGACACTTTAGTGGACGATTTGACCTTCTCACTGTTGCTCAGGATCCAGCTGTGCAGGTAACAGAGGTTGCAGTCACATTTCCATGGGTTCCCACTCAGATACACTGAGCTGAGCTTCTCCAGGGGGTCCAGGAGCCCTCGGGGGACACTCTCCAGCTGGTTCTTCTGAAGGTTGAGGGTTTTCAGACTTGGGAGAGAAGCAAAGACATCATCATCCAGGGCAGAGAGCTGATTTGAGTCCAGCTGGAGGTCCAAGAGCTTACTGAGTCCACTGAAAGCTCTTCTTGGCAGGGCTGCTAGCTGGTTGTGGGACAAGGTGAGTTTGCCAAGAGATGTGAGGTTGACAAAGATGCTCTCTGGAAGCATGGCCAAACTGTTTCTGCCCAGGTCCAGCTCCCACAGGTGTGGCATGCTGTCAAAAAGGCAGCAGGGGAGCTCTGTAATGTTGTTTGAACCCAGAGTCAACAGCTTCAATTTGTTTAAACCAAAAAAGCTTTGAGGTGGGAGAACCTTGATGAGGTTGTTGTCCAAGAGGAGTTTCTCCAGGTGAGGCAGGCTCCTCAGGAGCATGGGTGGCAGCTCTCTAAGCCTATTCCTCTGGAGCCTGAGCTCTAGCAGCTCTGGCTGACTGTCTAGCAGCCCCTCTGGGAGGTCCTGCAACTCATTCTCATACAGCCGGAGGACTTGCAGCCGGGGTAGTTTGCTAAAGGCATTCCCAGGAAGAGTCATGATCCTGTTTCTAGCCAGGTCCAAAAATGTTAGATTGGCGAGAGAATCAAAAATGCCTTCTGGAAGAGAAGAGATTGCATTGATGTGCAGGGAGAGCTCTCCCAGATTTCCCAGCCCATCAAACAGGCCTTTGGGGATGCATCTGAGGTGGCTGTCTCTCAGCTCCAGCCTCTGCAAGCTTGGGAGGTTTTGGAAAGTGCCCACAGAGAGTTCTTCCAATGAGGCACCAGAGATGTCCAAGTCCCTCAGCTTGACCAAATTATCAAAGGCTCCAGGTTCAACTGTCTTGATCTTGTTGCCAATGAACAAAATCTTGATCAGGTTGGGCATGTACCTGAAGGCTCCTTTCCTTATAGCAGTGATGCTGGTTTGCATAAAGATCATCTCAGAAATGAAGGGCTTTGCAATCTTTGGAATCTCTTTGATGTCATTTTTTGTCCCACTATAAACCTCCTGGTAGTCTTGGGGCGTTTCATATGGATCTTCACCCAGGATTTGATCTTGACATTTATGGGGATGGAAGGAGAGGAAGAAAACGAAAAGGAAATGCTGGTACATTGTTCTGAAAAGAATGTTTCAAAAATCAGTTACAAAGAACAAAAAAAAAAAAATCTTTGTCCACAGCTCATGAACTGTGGAACCTCACTGTCATTCAGCTCTCGGGTCTCTTCTATTCACGTATTATAATGCAATTTATAAGAAAAAGAGAGACCATACAAGCCAGCGCATGCTGCATTTGCAAGAGTTCACTGGCAGTGGTATTGAGGAATAGAGAGGAAGGGAGAGAGAGCCAGCTCATGGCTTTGCACTGGGAGATGCTCCAGGAGGGACAAGGGCTGGACAGTCTGTCCTCTGTCCCTCCTTCTCCCATGTTTGGGTTGTAGGTTCAGCATCTGTCTGGATGAAGAAGGCAAAGACCTGCTGCCCATTAGCTCTGCCCCAGTGGGGCCAGTTACTCAGCAGGGCAACAGCCCATTCATGCAACAGAAGCAGTCAGCCCTGCGCTGGCTAATGAGGGATCAGCAAGGGTTCCAGGAGCCAGCCAAGACCAGATGACCTCATTTACTCAGAATTTCCACACTGTGCTGGATGGACTTGCTATTTCATTGACGTTTCTCTCAGTTCAGGGGTGCCATTTAAAACATGGCTTCTAAGCATCTCCTTGTCAGGATTCTTGCTAATCACATCATATTTTGGCCATGGTTATGTGGCTCTGTCAGATAGAAATGGTTCACTTGTAAGCAGCAACCAAGCTTTAGAGCAAGGCTCATTGAAAAAACTATGAAATGTCCACAGATGAGCTCTTTACTACCTACCGTTTAGGGCTCTGACATGCAGTTAGAAGGTGAAGTCACTGATGCACATCCACCAGTCACTACAGAAAGCCCAGCACTTCCATGGAGTCATTTGGAAACACTCAGCTACAACAGTAACTGGGGTTTAACAGTCGTGAGCATCATACTCAGACAGTATTTTCCAGCTCGTGATTCACAGCCCTGAGTGGGAGCAGGGGAAAGGGCTGCAGGTTTCTTCTTGTCCATCAAAGCTGACAATGCAATAAAACTTATGCTAGGAGGGTAAATTTGCTATGAAAAGTTTTTTTTTTTGAAAAATATTGAGAGGTTAACAAATTCAGGAGGCTGAAGGCCATTGGGTTTGAAGATAAACCAATGGGAGGTGAGGTATGTGCCAGCTGCTGACCCCTGCCCGTCCTCTCCCCAGGCAGACTTGGGTGCAGGAGCTGGGGCTGCGGGTGCAGACGTGCCTGCTTCACTTCAGCTGCAGGGGAGCGCAATGGGTTCACTGCACGTGTAGGAATGGCTGGACTAAGTGCACGGGGATAAAAATAAACAGTTCCGAACGGCAAAGCTTTTTTAAAACCCTCCCTCACCCTGTCTGGCTGTGGTGGACCTGTGTGGTCCCTTGCTTGTCTCACCCTGCAGCAGCGCAGGGACACAGAAGGGCAGCCCCAGCTCATGGCACTGCAGCCTGTCCCGCTCCTAGCTGTAAGGAAACGATCGACAGCCCCCCAGAGCCACCCCTCACAGCACATTTTGAAGAGGAAAAAAAGGCTTTTTGCATCACTTACTTGGCCAAGCACTCGTGAGCAAGTCTGGCTACTGGAGTGAGCCGTGCCATGCAAGGAGAAAGGCTGCCAGACTGGGGTCCCATCACCTGGCCAGCTCTTTATCCACAGCCAGGCACTGGGCTTGGCTTCGCACGGCGTCAGGGCACAGGTCTGCGTGGGGAGATAAGGGATGGCTGGGGAGTAGGCAGCGGAGCTGTGCCCCCAGTGGGGGAGGCCGTTGCAGAAACCCCTTGGAGAGGAGGCAGGCACGTACTCCCCAGGCGTTATCTGCTGGAACCACTTGACTAGTCACATCCAGGGAAACCTGAAGATCTCCAGGCCAGCCTGCCTTGTAGCCAGTGGTTTCTGCAGTCCCCTATCTTCACCAGCGTAAACCACCAGCTTCACAGGCACCGCCCCCAATAACACAACAGGGGGCTTCCTATTTAAAGCTTTTCCTATGAAATACATCCAGCTGTTTCCTTCCTCAGGAATTATCTCCTGTAGCAAAAGGTGCTGCTCTGGAGCCATTTGTTTAAGTTTATAACAGGGATAACATCTGTGGCTGGACAAATACGTTGACAGCCAGGCTCTGTGCTCAGCCCTGCAGCTCCACACCTTGCTGGCCGTAGGGCTGGGGCTCAGCATTGTGCTCCCCTCCACCCCAGCACAAGACAAAGACCCTCCCGCGGTGACACACGGGGCTCCTGGAGGGTGCAGGATGTTTTGCGGGAAGAAACACCTCGTTTGATGCAAAGACTTAAAATGACAAGGCATCCACTGCTTCCCAGTGGATAATTGCACTAATTATATTTAAATATTTTTCAGTTTTCACCTGCTCTTACTAAGGTTCAGCTTGTGCTTGCTGAGCTTCATTACACCTTTCCTGGCAAATTTAAGAATACTCAAACTACTGCACGTTTTCAACAGCCTTACCCCTTTCCAACACCAATGCCGTATGCATCCAGGTCTCTGCTCAGTGCCAGGCTGCTCCAGAGGCTGCAGGGTGGCAGGAGCCAGGGTGCACGAGGGGAGAGAGCTCACGGCAGGAGTGGTACCAGCCTCCCCAGCCACGGTATGGCAACCCTGACAGGATTTGGGGAGCAGCAGCCAGCTGCAGCATCCCTGGTCCAGGCTTGCAGGTAGCCACACCAGCATCGCCTGGGAGATGGCTGTGGCACGGTGACAGTCCCCTGTGTGGGTGGCTGTGCAGGACCGTGTCCGGGGGTGCAGCATTGCCCACCTGCCTCCCGGGAGCATGGGGCCGGCAGTCCAGCGCGGGGCCAGGATCACAGCCCGCTGCCGGGACAGTTGGGGCTAACGGGACACGGAGACTCCGCTCCGCTCCCCGCCCTTGGGCAGCAGCGGGGAAGGGGCTGACAGAGACACACAGCCCGGCAGCGGAACCAGCGCAGCCCCGAGCACGGACCCCAGCTCCCCTGTGTCTGCGGACAGGGCCGGGAAGGCTGGCTCGGAGGAGGGTGGCCGGGTGCGGGCAGGGCTCTCCCAGCGCTCCCAATCCCAGCGGCCACGAGGTGGTGCAGGAGCAGCACCCGCTCGGCTGCAGGGCGCTGCGGGCGGCGCCTCGCCGCAGCCTGCGGGGCTGGCGCCTGGCCCACGGGAAGGCACCCGCCCACGTGCACTCACACACACGTGCATGCGCTCACACACACGTGCACGCGCTCACACACACGTGCATGCACTTACACATGCATGCACTCACACACACACGTGCATGCGCTTACACACACACGTGCACGTGCTCACACACATGTGCATGCACTCACACACACACGTGCATGTGCTCACACACACTTGCTTTCTTGGGGGAGCACCTGTCTTCCCTGCCATCCCCTGGGTGGTCAGCGCTGCTGGGACTGTGTGCCCCGATTCCACGGGTCCCCGAGCCTCTCTGGTGCAGACCGCAGGGCTGCAAGCCAAGACCTGCCAGGGTGGGTGGGTGACCTGCTGGTGCACGGCCCTGGCTGGAGCCCACCCCGTAGCCAAGCAGCCCATGTCCTCTCATTGAGCAGTCGGCAGCACTTGCCCACGTCTCCCTCGGACACCCCACACCAAACCTGTGTGCTGGGGGTTAGTGCTAGGCTGCAGCTGGGTCTTTGCACTGCCGAGGGAATTGGGGCAGGAGATGGGGCCAAAGACCTGCAGCGGGCTAATGTGAGCACCCCAGAGAGCTGCACCTACTCGCTGCCAGGCACCTGCACCCACACCACATCACACAGCGCCAGCCAAGTCCCTATCAGACCACAGTGAGGTTCGCAACTTCCCCCAGACACACAGGCAGGGGAACGGTGTTTGCTCTCTCCTCCATGGGAACGGGCTGCACAGAAATAACATACACATTTTAATTATATTTGAAATACACAGGCAAGGCATAGCTGGGAGAATAAATACCACAAGGCCAGCTCCTGTGGAGAGCTTGGTGACGGCTCGTGACCGTGATGAGGGTAGCAGAGCAAGCTGGGGTGCTGTTTCCCAGGCTAGTTCAGAGGTTGCCAACACAAGAGCAGAGCAGGAGCAGGCGCCTGCCTGAGCTCTAGGGCGCAGCGGGAAGACCTGGTGACATGGTCTCGTCCCCGCTCTGCTCCGTGATGAGGACGCTGACTTGCAGTGTGCCACAGCGGGACCGTAGCACCCAGGTGTGCTGGTACGCTGGCCGTGGCCCCACTGCCTGCCCAGGAGGAGGAGGAGGAGGGAGGTGAAGGCTGAGCTGCTGGCAGCTTGTGGCATCACAGGCCACACTTACGGTCCCCTCGGGGTCGCTGTACGTGCATTGCCCTGGAGCATCCTCCCCCGGCTCCCTGTCCCAGCCCTCCTCCTGGGGAACACCGGGAGCTCCTGGGCACTCCAGCTGCCCCTGTGGGACCTCCAGCAGGGACCGTCCCTGGAGAGCGGCCGGGCTGGCACAGGAGGCTTGCGCATGAGTGAGGGGTTCGGCAAAGTTCTGGAGCCAGCCCAGGAGATAGGTGAGGCGGCAGTCACAGGCCCAGGGGTTGTCAGCCAGCTCCACACGTGCCAGCTCCTCATTGGCATCAAAGAGTCCCAGGGGCAGGTGGGCCAGGCGATTGTGGTCCAGCGCCAGGGAGGTGAGGAGGGGCAGCCCGGCCAGCAGCCCAGCCGGCAGGCTGGAGAGATTGTTGCGGCTCAGCTGCAGTGCCACCAGCCCATCCAGCCCCTGGAAAACCCCGTCAGGGAGGTGGACCATGGCGTTGTGCGAGAGCACCAGGGTCTGCAGCGCCGACAGGTTGGCGAAGAGCACCTGGGGCAGCGTCTCCAGCTGGTTTCGAGCCAGGGAGAGGTGGAGGAGGCGAGGGGTGCCAGTGAAGAGGGCACCAGGCAGGGTGGCCAGGCGATTGCCCTCCAGGCTGAGGACAGTGAGGTTGGGGAGACAGGAGAAGATGTCAGGGGCCAGGCTGCCCAGGGCATTGTGCTGCAGTTGTAGCCGCCGCAGCTCCCCCAGCCCGGCGAAGGCGCTGGCCGGCAGCTCCTCCAGCCGGTTACCATCCAGGTGGAGCTCGGACAGCTGGCCCAGTGCCCTGAAAGCACCAGGGGGCACCTGCGTCAGCAGGTTGTCACTGAGCTTGAGGAGGCGGAGGGCAGCAAGGGGGGCCAGCAGCCCAGCCGGCAGCTTCGCCAGCACATTCTGCGAGAGGTCCAGGGTCCGGAGGTGTTGGAGTGGGTGGAAGATGCCGGGGGGTAGTTCCTCGATCTTGTTCCCTGGCAAGCGCAAGTCTTGCAGGTGGCAGGCAGTGGTGAAGAGCCCCGGCTGCAGGGAGCTGATGGCATTGGCACCCAGGGAGAGCTTGGTGAGGCTGGGCAGTCCCACCAGCACCTCCGGGCTGACTGCTGACAAGGGGTTGCCCGACACCTCCAGCTCAACGAGGCTGGGTAGCCCCTGAAAGGCTCCAGCCTCCAGCTCCTGAATGTTGTTGTTGAGGAAGACCAGCTTGGTGAGGGTGGTGCTGGAGCCCAGGGCCCCACTGTGGATGCTGCTCAGGGCCGTCTCCACGAAGAAGAGCTGGGTGGTGTTCCCTGGCAGACCTGCTGGGATCTCCTGCATCCTCTTCTCTGAGCAGAAGACTTTGGAGGTGTCGTAGCACTGGCAGGTGGGGGGGCAGGGTGGGGGTAGCCCCCCTACCAGCAGGGACCCCAGCCCCAGCAGCGTGTAGACCACCAGCCGGCACTGGAGAAGGAGCAAAGCCTCATCTCCTGCCTCAACAAGGCATAAATCTGCACCCACAGGTGGGTGCTGATGGGCAAGCAGGTTCTGCAGCCAGAAATGCAGCAGAAGCAACCTCTGGGGCACCACCAGCAAAGGCATCTGCCCCAGCCATGGGGCTTCCCTCCAGCCCCAGATGCCCATACCACCCCAGTGCTCCCCTTGAGGGAACAGGGAGTGCTTCCCTCCCAAACCTCTCCCTGCCTGCCCCATGCAGTGGGTCGGAGCTCTTCCCCTGCGCCCCAGCCCCACTCCAGCCCACCCTGTGACAACCAGAGTGGTGCCACCCTCTCCAAAGGTCCCCATGTCCTGCAGAGCAGTGGCCAAGGTGGGACCCATGTGGTCCCGCAGGGGTCTTGGAGGAACCAGTGGCCTTGCAAGATGTCTTCATGGGCACGAAGCCGGGCTCTGGGGTGGGGGAGCATGTGAAGCGTGGAGAAGTGGGGCACACTCTGGGCAATGGGGACAACACTGCAGGGCTGCTCTGTGTTCGAGGACAAAAGGAACAGGCTCTACTTGATGAATTTCTAATTGCCCATCCAGTACTTCTTTCTCTGCAAGCAACCAGAGCAGCACCAAACCTGCCTGAGGAATACTCAGCTTGAGGAATATTCGGCTTGACCAAATGCCTGTTCCCAGCCCACAGGAGGCACTTTTTGAGGCAGTGGCCCCCAGACCTCAGCCAGTCCCTATCTACTTGGGACACATGCCAGTGCTGCCACATGATGGGGGATGCTGCCTGCTCCACAGCAACGACCACCTGCAGACACTCTGCACAAGTGGGGCTACCCTGGACCTACATCGGCATTCAAGAGCAGTGTCGGGTTTAGCGTTTCCTTTCCACCATCTCACTTGTTTTCACCAGAGCAAACATCATCTCCCACCCATCCCAGGCACCCCAAGCCACCTGAGCAGCATGGCCACCACTTACCGAGTGTAGCATTGCGGAGACTGCCACCGAGCCTGCGGCAGGTTTGCAGGGACACTGCTCAACGAGATGGAACAATGTTTTCTGAGGCGGATGGGAAACTGGCCAATGATCTGTTCCTGGTGGGGCGGAGCTGCCCCTCGCTGCTTATCAGCAACAACAACCCGTGTCCTTGGAGCGCTTTAAAAAATATCGCTGCCCCAGAGGAACTGGACGTGAGGCCAGAGGCAGCTGCCAGCGAGCATCCTGGCAGGGAAGCGGGATCCTGGCCCAGGATGTCCACTGGCCTGGGGACGATGTCAGGGCACTGCTGTCACGGGCGGTACCAGTTCCACATTAAGGCCAGCACACTTGCTTCCAGCAGCCCCCTGAGAGACCCTCTAGACTATTAAATCTCACTGGGACATGGTGCTAGCAAACATCTCTTGCTTGAAAGAGGGGACCAGGCACAGCTTAGCAAGGCAAAGCAATGCCCTGGGGAGGCCACCACCTGGGACCACCATGGTGAGATGCACCAGGTGTTTTGGAGCCCATGACATGTATCCAGCCAGAGGTAGGATGGCCAGAGAGACCAGTGAAGTGAACCAGCTGGACTTCCTGGGAGCTTGACCTGCCCAATGGAGCAGCATACACCATCTTAAGGGCCTGTGTTGGAATGGGCTGGGGTGGCAGCAGCTGTGGAGGCACCCCTGGGGCAGGAGGAGGGACACATGTGCATTCGGCCAGACTGATGGAGCAGACAGTGATACATGGAGAAACTCCGCTGACAGAAGCCAGCAGCAGCCAGCTCTGAATGAGCCAGGTGAGCTCTCCACCACTCCGGGGAGATGCTGGGTAAACCCTTGGGGCCCTGCCCTGAGGAATGGGCCATGCAGCAGGCAGGCAGTGAGAAGCTTGCTGAGGTCTCAGCTCGCTCTCCAAAAGCCATCCCACTGTTGTTGGATGGCTGAGCCCTCCTTGGTCCTTCACCTCGGGTTGAAGCCCAGGGACCAGCACAGGGTCTGTGGTCACAGCCCACTAACACCCTCCCAGCCCCACCAGCTTGTATGGGCTTTTCCTTAACTTGAAAAAAAAATCTCTTAAGAGCACAAATGAAGCTAGGTCATTCCCCAGCTGCACACCACAGAGGAGCAAATAAACAGCACTTGGCACTGGGGGTGGACAACTGCGCTTTAATGGAGAGGTCACAGAGCAGCACCCAACAGCCCCGCAGCACAGTCCCGTGTCTCCCACCACCATGCAGGTCCCAGCCCAGAGGAGCATCCTATCATGAGCACGACCATGGGTGCTGTGAGCAGTCAGCACTACGGGTGGGGTGCACCAGGTGTGTCCCTTGTCCTCCGGCAGCAATCCCCAGGCAGCCTGGTGTCACTGCACCACACGCTGAGGTGAGCTGGACCATCCTGCCACAGCTGGAAGAGGCCGGGTGGCTGCCGAGTGCAGGTGCTGCGGGGAGATGGCACCCACCGGCGAACTTGCACGCACTTGCTGCCCCCTCCACTGTGTGCTGCCAGCACCCCCACTGCCTGAGGGCGGCGGGCAGGACTGGACACATACAGGAGGACATGAGAGGGGAATGGGAAGGGGAAGGGGAAGAAGCTTTGCCATGCAGAGCAGGGCCAGCTCAGTAGCTGGTGGAGGCTGTACAAGGGTACTGAGGCAGCAAGGAGCAGGGATGGGGTGCAGCAGGCCCAGCGCTGGTGTGCTCCGGCAGCCCTGGGGCACCAGCACAGGAGCCTTTCCCAGCCACTGGCAGGAACTTCACACCCATCATCCCCCCGCTATAACTCCCCCGCAGCAGGGCCGGTGCGAGCCGCCGCCCCGCCGCGGGGCTGGGGCAGGGTGCTGCGGGCAGGGGCACAGTCCGCAGCCCGCGCAGCGAAGGCTCGGGAAGCTCCCATCGCACCCGGCCGGCAGCGCGCTGCCCCGCGGCTCCCCGGGCGGGAGACGCGCAAGGGCGGGGGAAGCAGGAGGCTGCTGGGAGCGGGGGGAGCTGCTGGCTGTGCGCTGGCCTGTCCCGCCTGCAGGCAGGGACGGCAGCGGGCATGCGGCCGTCGCTCCGGGTGTGCCACCCCAGCAGCCTGGTCCCGCGGGGTCCCCGCCCGGACGCAGCCGAGCTCCAGCGCAGCACAGGACCCGCAGCTCTGCGGGGGGACAGGGCGCTCGCTGAGCCCCGGGCCCTGCGCGGGGGCACGGAGTGGGGAAGGGGGGCTGGGGGGGGCAGCAGGCAGTGCAGGGCGGGCAGCACGGGAGGGGACAATGCGAGGGGAAGGATGGGGCAGTCCTGTTCTTTGGGGTTAGCACCATCACACCGTAATGGCCAGGCTGTGCCTCCCGGCTCGGGGAGCCCCTCCCAGCACCCCGCACCCCAGCCGCTGGTCCCCGGACAGGGGATGAGCACAGAGGCTGCGCTGGAGGCAGGAGGGGCTGGGGACAGGCGGGGAGGTCACCTGGGCGGGGGGTCCCCTGCTGCAGAGCAGGGGCAGGACAAAGCAGAGCAGGACAGGGGCGACACGCTGCACGCGGGGTGACGCCGGCCCGTCCCGATCAACACGGGCAGCTGCTGCAGAGCCGCTGTCAGGTCCCTTGGCCCCACGGGGAGAGGATGCCCTGCCAGCATCCCTCCCCCCAGGGTCTGCTGAGCACTCAGGCTTCGTTGGGGGCCTTCATCCTCATGAGCACGACGTGGCTTTTCTTCCTACATCCATAGACCAGTGCCACCAAAGCGGCAAGCAGGGCCAGGCACACCAGCACGATGACCCCCACCACCACCCCGCTCTGCATGCGCGTCAGCCCCCACCACCCCCTCTCCTCTTCCTCCTCCTTCTCTTCCCGTGGGGAGACTGGCAGCCCCATGGAAGGCTCCGTCCAGGCATCCTCGGGTGATGCTGCCTCAGAGGGGTGAGCAGGGAGCAGGGTGCTGGGATAGGGGGAGGCAGCGGGAGGCCGGGAGGTGGGTACCTGGTCCTGCAGCAACCTGGCGATGGGGGTGCCCCGCAGGGCAGGGGGCTGGGCACAAACGGGTGGTGTCTCGCCCACCTTCTGGGGGTTGCCCTCCAGCCAACCACGCAGGGGCAGTATGCCGTTGTCACAGCGCCATGAGTTGTTGTGCAGCCTCACCTCTCGCAGAGCAGCCAGGGGGGAGAAGATGCCAGCAGGCAGGTACTCCAGGGCGTTGAAGTGCAGTTGCAGGTGCCGCAGCCCTGGGGTGGCCCTGAAGAGGCCCCGCGGCAGCACCTGCAACTGGTTGTGGTGCAAGGAGATATTCTGCAGCTTGGGCAGCCCCTCCAGTGCCTGGGCATCCAAGCGGCGCAGAGCATTGGAGTGCAGTGACAGCTCCAGCAGCTCCCCTAAGCCCCGGAAAGCCCCTGGTGCCACTGAGCGCAGCCGGTTCTTGCTGAGCACCAGGAGCTGCAGCTGGGTGAGGTTGCTGAAGACGGCGGTGGGAAGGGTGGAAAGCTCATTCTCATAGAGCCACAGCTCCCGTAGGTTAGGCATAGGCCCAAAGGCACCAGGGGAGATGTCCTGCAGGCGGTTGACGTGCAGGGTGATCTTGGCAAGGGCGTGCAGAGGCAAGAAGACACCACTCGGCAGGGTGGCGAGGAGGTTGTTGGACAAGTAGAGCTTCTGCAGGTTCCTGTTGTGCACAAAGAGCTCCGGGGACAGTGTCTCCAGCTGGTTCTGGTGCAGCCCCAGCTCCTGCAGCTCCGGCAGCCCATCAAAGGCACCTGCCGGGATCTGCCGGAGCCGGTTCTCATAGAGACGCAGCACTTGCAGCCGTGCCAGCCGCTCAAAGGCGCGGGGCGGCAGGCGGTCGATGTTGTTCCTGGCCAGGTTGAGCTTTGTGAGGCTGGTGAGCTGGTCAAACACACCCTCCTTCAGCTCCTGCAGGTTGTTCCCGTGCAGCTGCAACTCCTTGAGGTTGCTTAGGTGGGAGAAGTGGGAAGGCTCAACCTGGAGGATCTGGTTGCTAGAGAGGAGCAGGGACTCCAGCTTGCCCAGAGGCTTGAAGACCTGCACAGGGAGCTCCTGCAGCTTGTTGCTGGCCAGGCTGAGGTAGAGCAAGTCGGACAGGTGCTGGAAGGCCCCGGGGCTGATGCGCGACAGGTTGTTCTTCTCGATGCGCAGGCCAATCAGCAGGGAGGCGTTGCGGAAGGACGCGTCGCCCAGCTCAGTGATGCGCGTGTTGATGATCTGGAGGGTCATGGCATTCGCAGGGATAGGGCTGGGGACCACGGTGATGCCGGCACCAGAGCATTCCACCTGGGCAGTGCGGTTGCACTGGCACTGATGCGGGCACTGGCCACCAGCCAGCTGGATGCCCACCAGCAGCAGCAGCCACTGATGAAAGCCTCCTTGCTCCATTGGGCCTGTAGCAAAAACAAAGAAGGGAGGCTCAGGCCCTGCGATTTCCCAGCTCCCAGGGCCACTGCTAGGGACGGGTGCTGCTTTCTCCCTGGAAAAGGCCACCAAGGCCATGGCCATCCTGCCTCCAGCACAGTAGCGAGGCAGAGGAGGGCAGGCAAAGAAGGCTGTGGGCAGGCAGGGCTGGGCACAGCCCAGGCAGGAGCGCGGAGCGGGACATTGCCGGGGGCCACAGCGCCTGGCTGCAATACCGCAGCTATTAGTGGCATCCCTGGCGTCCCCCTCACTCAGCTCCTCCCGTGGCCAGGAGTGTGGTTTCCTGTTTTGCAGCAACCGTGGTGAGCTGCTACCAGCGGTGCTGGCCTTCTGACATCACTGAACAGCCAATACCTTCACCAGAGCCAGCCTGCGGCACCCACAGCTGAGTGGGTCTCAGGGATGCTGAGTGGGGACAGGAAGAAAGGTGCTCCCCCCGGCCCCCCCCAAGCACCCTCCTGGCTCTGCCCAGAGGCAAGCAGCTGAGAGCTCCTGTTGTGGAGCCAAGAGCAGCGCCGGCACCCACTGCCTGGGCATGCTTTAGCTCCGAACCTGAAGGAACCTGGGTCAATGGACCCTCTGCCAGCTCCCCAGCCCAGGCTTGATACAGAGGTGGCCCTGTCTGCACCCCATCCCCAGGAGAAGGTCTCAGCCCTGGCTGATTTTAGCCGTGATAGTGGTGTGTCCAGTGTGGGCACCTGTGTGCAGGCTGGTCCCAGGGGAGCCCTGGAGCCTGGGGGGAGTGAGGACTTCACATCAAGGTACTCCATCAGCCCACAGCACAGCCACCATGAACACTTTTCTCCCACCTCTGTTCTGGAAGCTTTCTTCCTCCCTAGATTAAAGCAGCAGCCTTGTGCCAGGCTGGCACGAAGGAGCTCCACCCCACCTCACCCCCCCCCCCCCAAAAACTTTGAGTGGCACAAGGGTGGGAGAAAATCCATGGAGCCCCCAGCCATGAGTACGGCTCAGCCATACGGGCAAGTCCAGCAGCACAGGGGTCTGGGCACAGTGCTCCAGCTGGCACAGCACCCTGGGGTGCTGGGGCGCAACCCCCGCTCTCCACACCGGGCTCCTTCCAGGGAACACACTTGCTCTCCAGTGGGGAGGGAGGAACCCTCCACAAGCCAGCGCAGCTTATGTTTCCCATATGGAAACACTCTGCGTCCAAGAACAGCTTTGTTTATAGCAAGCCATTTATAAACTTCCCCAAATGCTCTGCACATCAAACGCCCAGCTCTTGTCACTCCCTGGTTAGGCAGCTCAGAGAGCATCCACCCTGGAGCACCCACCCTTCATGAAAGACAGCTGAGAACAATTTATTTTCTCTTTTTTTCTAAGGACAAAAAACTTACAGACCAAGGGACTTCATACTCCCCACCACCCAGCCCCTCAGCATCCAACTGCTTCTACCCTCAGCACCCCTTAATTTTCTCTGTTGGTTATTATTCAAGATCTGTTGCCTATAGAACTACTTCAGCTCCCACACTGCCTAAGTGGTCTTGGTTTTTTGGAGAACCCTTACAAGACACACAGCCCATCAAAATAAAAGATGCTGAACACGCAGATCCCACTGCCACCCTTCGGAGCTGCCCTGAGAGTCCCCTGAGCCCGGGGTCTGCTCACAGGGGCGGTAGCGAAGAGGAGACTTACCCGAGTGTCCTGCAGCCACCAGCGCCGAGCAAGCACAGCTCTGTGCTGGCAGGGAAGCCGAGTGTGGTTCATGCTTCCCCTCCCAGTATATAACCCGTCCAAATCAATGAATCAGCACAGGGGCAGCGGCGGGGTTAGGGAAAGCGCTGGAGCAGAACTGCTTCCAACTTCTATTTCCTCTTCAAACAGAGCAAGCATCTCAGGGATGGAGTTTTGGGTTTTCCTCTCCTGAACCCCAGTACTCTTGTTTGAAGACAAGCAGATGGCCCTGTGAACATGCTGCTCCTGGCAGCCAGCACCCAGGTATCAGCTTGTTCCTGGGAGCCCTGCCTGGTCCCTGCTGGGACACAGCTGGGTACCCCAACCCATGGGGGCAAGCGAGGCAAAGCCAGGCCCCTGGGCATGTCCTGCCCTTCACTGGCACACATTCACATGGGGGCTGCTCCACGGCCTCACCTCAGCACACGCACAGCGCTTGCCTCCCCAGTTACTGCTCCTGCAAGTGTCAGGACCTCTGGCCATGCTCCATCCCAGGGTCAGCAGCATAGGCAGCCCCCCAGCACACAGACCCTGCCCGGGGTCACAGCTCTTATTCTCCAAATGCAAACGGGCCAGGAATCCACAAGCACCCACTCCAGGGTTCTGCCCCACTGGCACCTCACCCAGCCCAGCCAGGGAATGGGCACCAAGCAGGGGTCAGGGGCGTTGCTGGTGCCAGTTGAAGGCCAGGCTGCTTCAGAGAGCCCTTGGTGAGCCAGAGTGTCTCCCACCAGAACTGCTGTGCCCACAGGTGCTAAGAAACCCCCTTGGCATCAGTTGCAGGCAGCCCTGCAGCTCCAAAGTGGCACTCTGCCATCTCCCAGGGGCTGCCGTGGCTGTGCTGCCGCCCGTATGCTGCCCTTCATCCTCAGCACCCCTGACAGATGGGTGATGGAGCACCCAGGGGTGTTTGGGAAGCAGGGTATAAGCCCATCTCATCTACTTGCTCGGGGGTGCCTGTTGCCACCCCTCCCCTGTCCCCTCCAGCCCACATGGATGCCTGGGGGTGACCTTGGTCCCCACTGCTCAGCCCAGGTCCGCCCCCCTCACCCACCTCTCCTGGGCAGCCCCAGTCCAGCAGCCGCCAGGAATGGGTATTGGGGAGGAAGTAGCTGCGAGGTAGCCCACGTGGCTCCTTTGGGCTTCCTGGAGCCGAAGCAGCCTCATACTGACCATGGGGCAGCTGGAATTTCCCTGATCACATCTAATCTGGTCTCAGCCCACCCGTGTTCCTGGCAGCAGCAGCAGCGGCCCCTGCTCGGTTCCCTGCCAGCGCTAATGAGCTGCTCAAGATGAGAATGGCAGCACAGGGCTGTGGCCAGGGAGCACAGGGGACAGGGACCCTGTTCAAAGAGAGGACCAGACCAGGATAAACAGCAAACTGTAGGGAGGGAGAGGGGAGTTTCCAGGCAGACTTGGAGGAAGGCGACAGGGATCGTGGGAAGAGGGTAGGGAGTGGGAGCTCGGCTGAAGGCAACTGCCACCATTATGTCGGGGGGGGGCCTGGCTGCTATGGGACGCGCCAGATGGCCACGGACCCCTCCCCGGACAGGGAGCAGGTACTGAGGCTGGGGCTACCCTATGGCCGTGCTTCCTGCCTGCTCCTGGGGCAAAGCCCAGGCATCTGGGCACTGAGAAGGGGCATCTCTAAAACGTCACCTGCAAGAGCTTTAGCTCACGCTCTGTTGACAAAGCAGAGTTTCCCAGTGCCATGGTTCCTAAAATAATCTCCCTGCTTCCTTGACAGCAGCTGGAGGTCAGGCAGCGGGCTCGGGAGCTGTGCGCTCCCTGCAGCCCTGGCACGAACGCAGGGCTCCCATGGCCTTATCACCGGCTCGGTCTGCCTGCTGCCAGCGCTGCTGGGCTCTGCCTGCTCTGACTCATCCCAGAAGCACACAGCTTTTCAGCAAGGCAAGACAGAAATGAAACCCCAGCACTTCCGAAAAACCACCATCCCAAGCCCAGTCTGACAGAGGAATGTCAGACTCAGCTCCTTCCAAGCAGCGTTGCCTGGGGGGGATGGGGATGCGGTGGTGGGTACCTCGGACACGCTGTCCCCAGGGTTATGGTCCCTATGGCCACGCAGAGTGCCCAGAGTTTCACAGGACCCCAGATAAGAGCACTGCCAAAACCCCAGCTGCCTCTACCCAGGCTCCAGCTCCTGCCTGAGAAGGACGAGTCTGTTTTGAAGACATCCCTAAAAATGAAGTGAGGCTGAGTAACGGCACAAGCCCTTCCAGCGCACCGCAGCCGAGAGGGAGCGGCTCCCGGCAGAGAGCATGCAGGAGCTCGCTCCAGGCTGCCAGGGATGGAGAGGAGAGGGTGTGAGCGTGGGCCAGCAGCACAGACAGCTCCACGCAGCTGGAGGGAAGAGGCAGCTCCCTGAGACAGAGTGCGGGTGTGACCAAGGGTGAGATAAGCGTTGTGCAGGGGCAGGCTGCGCCGGTGCTGTATGGACTGGAGCAAGCCTCACTCCACAGGAAAGCCCCAGGGTGCAGCAGCGCCCTGGGTACCTTCCCCAGCTCCAGCCACACCAGCCAGAGAAAGGCCAGCTCCCCCCAGACCGTGCTTGAGATGGTGCGGTGTCACTGCCTTTGTCCCTATGCCTCCAAGGAGGTGCCCAAGGGTGGGCACCTGCCAGACCCCCTGCCCCTGTGAGATGGGGCTGTCAGCAAAGCCTGTGGTCACAGCCGGGCTGGGGGGCGGCTCCTTCCCCCGAGCCCCCGGTAGTCCTCGCCTGCACAAACACAGTTTTCTGATTCCTCACCAAAGGCAGTGGCCAAACACCGCTGTGCAGGTAAAAGCGAGGTGCCCTGGTGCTGCCCTGCAGCCCCGCTACTGCCAGCAGCCGCAGCCCCGACTGGAGGTGCCCCTGCTGGCATTTCTCCACATGCTGCTGAGCCACAGGAGGGCTGGAGGTCCTGGGGCTAACAGTCCCACCAAGTCTAAACTACCTCTTGAGCTCTGACCTAACCCTGCCTGAGGCTCCCAGGGGCCAACACGGCCAGGAGCAGGCAGCCCTTGACCACGCTCTCTGAGCCACTTGGATATAACACAGTCTCGGTTCCCAGACCTGCCAGGGTCCCATCGGTCCTGAGACCTCTTGCACAAGCCCTGGTGCTCTCCTATGCTGAGCTCATCCCCAAAATGCCACCAGCTAGGGAGGTTCCAGGAGCCCCAGAACAGCAGCATCACCTATTTCTGGGGAGGTCTGCCTCACTTCGGGACAGCATGACTGTCCTGGCATGCCTCCAGCGCATCCCCGCAGCCCGGATGACGGATGCAGCAAAGCCAAGCAGCTCTGAATCACCAAGGGACTCGAGACTGCTTGGAAAAAATCATGTAATTGCTAAAATTAGCAGCTTGTGGGCTTGGCTGGGAGAGCGCATTGCTCATCTGCCAAACAGCTGAGCGTGTTCACCCACGCCCAGCAGCCCCAGGTCCCCCCAGCTCTTACCTCAGCCCCTGCTCCTCGCACACCTCCAGATCCCGGCTGAATTTGCACCCCAGGGAGGGATGGAACATGCCCAGGCCCCACCGCTCCCTGCAGTGCAGGGCTGGGACACCCCTCCAGTTATTTTGCACTGCTGCAAAGCACCCACCATCATATGAGAAACCCCCAGAGCAGGCCCCGGTGCTCGCACAGACCAGCTGGCCCAGGGCATGGGGCCAAACTCTGCTCTTCTGAAGCGGAGGAGGAGGGTGGAGAGCTGAGCTTGAGGCCAGAGGAGGGGGTCCCCTCCGTGCTCCAGTGCAGGAGGACCCCTCCAGGCCTGAGCCATGCAGCAGGACACAGAGGCTCGAGTCACAGCTGAGGGGGGAAGGAAGGTGCATTAGTGCCTCAGGGAGCAGTGCTGGAGCCCCTCACACCCCAACCCTCCGAGAAGCCCAAAGCAGACAGCTCTTCCACAGGGCCAGCGATCCAGCCCCCCAGCATTTTCAGATCCCTGCTTGAGGAATGCCTCACTGCTCATAGCTACAGGATACCCCATCTGCAGCTGCCCCAAAGGATGGGGACATGTCTTGCCTTCTGTAGAGAAGTGCATGTGCAGGGTGGGAGCTTTAGGAAGGAACAGCAGCCCTGGTCCCTCCAGGATGGACAGCAGGGATGGCCATGAGGCTAACCTCTATCCAAGCACCAGCACGAAACCCATCATAACCCTCCTAGAGCTCAAGGAAAACAGCATTTGGTTCTCAGGCACCAGTGGGGCTCACTCAGCCAGCAGAACTGTCTCCTCCAGGCTTGGCCCTGGTCTCAGCCCCGAATGATAGCAGAAGCATGTAGGGCTTGGCACTGGCTCAGGGCAGTGCTAGGCTGGAAGGAATGTGGGCCTTGCAGCCAAGTCCGCCTGGAGAGATAATCTGAAGCGGAAAGAGCTTGTCCGATGGACACAGCAAGAGGACTGGCTGGAGCAGGAGGCGACGGTGGGGGGCTGTTCCTGCTCATGCACTGTGAGGTGTTTGCTGGACCAGCTTCACTCTGTTCTCCATCACTGTAAAGCCATCCCTGGCACCAGGGAGTGCCCCAGGACCTCTTCTCAACACCCCAAGTGGGAAGTGGCCCAGCACCCAGGGGAAGGCGGCAGAGGAGTGCACAGCAGGCTGGGGAGCCACCACCAGCCATCACTGGCTCCCTGACCTGGGCTTTTTTCATCTAGAGACACACAAAGGCACAGCTGGAAGCCTGGCACAGGAGAAACACGACAGTCCTACAGCAGTGATTGCACAAGAGGGGCTGAGCCCAGTGGCAGGACATCGCCGGTTGCAGCTGGAACAGCAGCCTCCTGCCCTGCAATTAAGTGGGGCTCAGGCACTATGGCCCAAGCCCAGCTTTGCTGGGGCTTATCCACCCATAAACACCCAGGAGGGAAGGGGATGCGAACCCAGGCTTTGCTAGGAAAGTGGAGGGATAACACCTCCATAGCTTGCACATCTCTTAGCGGAGCAGGGGTAAAGCAGGAGCTGTGATCAGATCACTGTGGGAGACTGTAAACACTTGCAACGCAAGCCTTGTCCCGTGGGCATGTGCTATTGGCTGCATCTCCTCCCAGCGATTCTGTCATCCCTGGGAAATGCCGTGCTCCCGTAGCGCATGCTGAATCAGCATCCCTAGGCGAGACGTGCTGCTTGGAGGCCTGGAAGAGACATGGCCAATGCTCTGTAACGTCAGGCAGAGGCTCCCAGAGCTCCTGCCTCGCAGCCAGCAGACACGTGCACTCCTGAGCCACAGAGCACTGCTGGGTGTCTTCTCCAAGCACATCTGCCATCACCTGGATTCTCTTTGCCACCAGGTAAGGGAAGATTTAAGGTGCAGGCTCCAATCTTGCTGCTGTGTGCTGGAGGACTGAGTTGCATTTAGTAGGTCCCTGCTTGAGCTCACGCACCTCTGCAAGCATCAACAAGGGCCCTCCAGCAGCTACTGGCCTCACACGGCAAAGGTGAGATGAAGAGGACAAAGACACCAGGTAGACAAGCACGGGACACAGAGACCAGTGGCTTGGAAGGTTCCTGCAGCAACTGGGAAACAGGCAGAGAGCTGCTGGCACTTAACGGCAGCAGTTAATTCCCTCCTCACCACCCCACTCTTCAGGGACCCTGTGCATTCAAGTCCCAACAAGCAAAGGAGAATGGCATCTGCAGTGACATCAGGCTGGAAACATGCTGTGCACTCCCACAACCCAGAATGGGGGGTCAGAGCCCCCACTGCGCCAGGATTTCCTAACACAGAGAGTGCGGGAGCAATCGCCACAGAAACAAGTGTTTGACGGAACTGAGCAAGTTAGGGAAGACCCTTGGCTCGGCTGTGTTGGTGATGTGCCCCAAGCGCTCCTGACTAGGCTGTGGCGCAAGAGGTAGCTCCTGCCCTTGGAGGTCTAGTTACCATGCAGGGCTGTTAGCCATGACTCTGCATCCCATACAGAGGCCAAGAGCATGGAGCTGATCCCCTCAGCCACCGAGTGCAGACGTGCTTTGCATCCACCCCTTCCCCAGCAGCAGGGACTCCCTGGACTGGGGATTAGATACCTCCAACCTTTTCAGCCCGCTGTCACCCCAAGCCCAGCCTGGTGGTGAAGGTTGGACAGTAGATCATGGAGGTGTGGGCTGCAGGGACTGGGAGAAACTTTGCCCATACACTGGTAATGTCAAACCGTTGGTGCCTTGAGGCAGGAGCAAGGCAACGCCACTGAGAGTGTCTGAGGTGCGGCTGCATTTTTCACCAGCAGCCCTCCTTACTGCCTGCTGCCTGTCACAGCCACCATCACAGTGACCTGGATGACCACCCCTCCTCCAGGAAAAAAGGATATAAATAAGCTTATCCTTGGATTTCCCAGGCCAGGGATTTTTGCAGGAAGGGCTGAGCTCTGCTGGGCAACAAGCAATGAATCAGAGGCAGCTCAGAGGAAGAGTTAGTACAACACCCCAGGCCCTTATTGCTCCAGCCTTTTGTTGTCTGCTGACTTCACCTTCCTGTCTGGTTCAAGCGTGGGGAAAGCCCGATGACAGCATGTAAAGACGAATCACCCTCCTCTTAGCACTTGACTGTACACACCCCTGTGCCAAAGCCCCCACGTGCCAGAGCTCAGCAACCGCGGGACCGGAGCCAAAGAAGCAGCACGGAGCCCCAGCTGGCCCTGGTGCAGGGCTGGGGTGGCTAAAGGAGGGCTCAGAAAGATGGCAGCTGCTGCTAAGCCACTGCTCTTCCAAGGGTTGGACATCAGGGTGTCGTTCGCCCATATGGTGACTGAACTGTTGCTTTTTCTTAGAAACCAGTGTGCATCCGAGTGCCCATAGCCACGAGTACACTTTGTCAGTGCCTCGCCGAGGAAAACAACAACGGGCATAGAACAATTTCCTCGTTAGCCCAGATTATACTTATCTCCCGCCCGCTATGAGCAGATGCTTGCGTGGCACCCGTACGGCAGCACTGAAGCTGGCACAACACTAAGTGGTCATTACAGTTGTCCAACCAAGAACCTAAATTTGTAACAACTGCCTCCTTTTAAGCACTAGCGTGCAACCATCCAGAACCACCACCAAGAAAGCTTCATGTTGGTTTCATGCTTCTCTCAAAAATATTGCAATAAATATTCTGGAGTTAATTAATCCAGTCCCAGTTTGCTTTGCACTAGCTGAAGTGACTCATATTTTCTCCTCCTTTAGAGGCGGTTCTAACTACCATTTAAGCCAGGCTTGCTAAATTTTGTTAAACCAAGCAAAAAACCAAGTTAAACTAAGCAAGACAATGGTTTTTTAACATCACAGAAGCACATTGTCCCTTGTCGCAGCCTAAAAGAGGAATTCAAGTCCGGCAGAAGAGCACCCTGAAACAAAGCAGCCTGTCGTTTATTCTCATTGCCTAGAGTAACACACTGCAGGAGCGAGCCACAAAGCTGCAGCAAACGCAAACTCTCCATCTCAGGGTTGTAACGTGCTATTTCAAGGCCCTTCAGGAAAGATCTCAATAGCTAGAAAGTCAGTAAGGCTATGAAAGGACTCCTAGGGTATAGGGCCTCCTGCCGAAGGAGCCAGGGAACCACATCCAGAGGCTTTTGAACACATCAGAGCTTTCGAGAACAAGCTAAGTTACATAGTTAAGATAAAACCCAATAGTTAAGTCCAAGCGCTACCAAAGCACATGCAGTCTGGCGGCTACTCGTCTGCTTACAAGCTAAAATATTCATATGATTCAAAATCTTAATAACCATCTCAGTATGAAGACCAAAACCCAACTACTGCCTTGCAGTTGCCTTTGCATATCAACACTTGAAAGAGCTGGAAGTCAGGGAGTAATACTCCGTAATACGGAAAGGTAAAAAGTCCCGAGACTGAACAGGCGACTGCATATTGCAATTTGAGAAAGACGCGGATGTTCCCCAGCCAACTTCAAAAAAGGTGGTGACACAACAGAGCCCTCACTTCAGGCAGGCTCCCTGCCGCTTTGCTGCACGCCTCTGCTTTGCTGCCAAGCCCAGGAGGGACTTTCCCTTTCTCTTGCAGCTCAGTCAAGACAAGTTCTCAGACCAGCTGCGCTCCCGTGGCACCAAGCCTCAGTCCTGGGCATCTCCCTGGTACTCCAGCTCCAAGACTCCCTGCATCGCGCAGCCAGTACCACTTTGCTTTTCAGACCACTGGCCAAAGTTTAAGGGTGAAGGTGTTTACTTGAAATGCAGAGTTGTGGTGATGTTACAAAGTTCTGAAGCAAACAAACAAACAACAAACTACACCAAGATTATACTTCCTAGCCCAGCAGCTTTCTTATCTTCCTCTGGTTAAGCCAGAGGAAAGCACTGCTGGCTTTAAATGGTGCCCCCCTTCCTCCCACCACAGAAAGGGCCTGACGACAGAAAGCAAAAACTAGGACACTTGCGCCATACCATTTCGCCCCCAGCCCCATTTTTTAAAAGGTCTTTTCCAGCATCTCCTCCCCAAAACACCATTGTTCTCTCACTAAGGAGACAAACCACTGCAGGCAGTATGAGGTACAGTAGCATTTGGAGTGCTATGGGCAGCCTTTAGAGAACAGTTCAAGCTGGGTTCCTATGTAGACTGCCCTACACTGGTGCCGCTTCTGAGCCACGTGAGCGCGGCACCACGCGGTGGTGTCTGAGAGGCCAGGGCTGCGGTCCAAAGCAGGGAACTAGCAGTACACGTGTAGAGGTGACCGCAGATTTTCTTTCAGCTCTCCTCTGGGTTCATGCACCAAGTGCTGCAGCAGTACACAGTGATTACAACCACTTTTGGCAAACACGGTAAGGCACATAAAAGCATGTTTTCATTATGCTGTAAAAAGACAATGTCTTTATGGTTCGTGCTATGAAGATTTGTAATCCATATCTGCATCAAGTGTCAGCTGCCCAAACGCTCAAAGTGCACCCAAACCAACGTTACCAAATCTTTCTTTGGCTGGTAGTCTCTATCTTCTTAGAAATTTTATCAGAACTACAGGCTGAGCAGCCGTATTTCTGGAGTGCAAGAGTTGCCTAGTTTTACCCATCACATACAGACTGAGCACAATGATTACAGTCTGGAGGGCTAAAATCAAACTGTGAAGGCACAAGAATAGCTGACAATAAGCAACTCTGGTATTAAAATAGGGTTTAGCACTCCTGTGGGCTGGCAACTCATCCCACCAGACAGGAGTAGTTAAATCTGTTCCTCTGACACCGTTGGTTTGTACTATGACACTGGGAGAAGTTTGGGTTGGAACCTCTGAGAAATGAAACCCAGGCTGTCCAACAACTTCAACATGTGAGTAGGTAAAACCTGGAGTTGCAAGAGGAATTGATGTGGGTGTGCTGGTATCCATGTCGGACACCGCTGTTACAGTATTCTCCCAAGATGGTGATAAATGCTCCATCACAAGAGAAGCTGAAGTCTGGGAATAAGTTGAGCTGAACATCTGGTATGGAATGGCTGTGGTTGGCAGGCACTTCAGGTGATCAACTGTTAGAGCCACGAGAGAAATATTCTGTAGTGCCAGCGGACTGTGACACATCAGAGATGGCATGTTTTTAACTACCTCCATGCTCTTCTGGAGCCACTCTCGGAAGCCAAGAATTTGGCAATCGCATTTCCAAGGGTTGTCGTCAAGGACGACTTCTTGCAGCGCAGGTAAAGAAGTAAAGAAATCTCCAGGAAGAGACTGCAGCTTAGTACTATTCAGGTGAACTTTCTGAAGGTGCTTGAGATTATGAAAGAGGTTTCTAGGAAGGACCTCAAGCCTGTTATCGAAAAGGGAAACGTTCTGCAGTTTCTGAAGGCTCAGGAAGATGCCCTCTGGCAAACTGGAAATATTATTTGTATGCAGAGAAAGGCCCCGCAGTTCATTCAGACCACTGAATACATTCTTGGGAAGAACACTAAGCTCCGGATTAAAACTCAGCACAAGAAGCTCTAAATTTGTCAAGTTACTGAACACAAAATCTGGTATTGTTGAGAGCTTTGTGTGATACAGCCAAAGGCTACCGAGACGCCTCATTTCTCCAAACAATACTTCTGGAAGAGACTTCAGCGGGTTCTTGTACAAGGTCAATTTAGACAGATCATGCAAGTGCAGAAAGAGCCCAGGAGGCAAAACCTCAAGCTTGTTTCTGGAGAGTGTTAGGCTTCTCAGTTTATGAAGACAATGAAATGCATCAGGGGCGATGGACTGGATGTTATTGCAATGCAGGAAGAGCTCCAGCAGCTCCTTCAGGCTATCAAACATACCAGACTCTATCGAAGGCAGCCTGTTAAAATACAGCGTCAGCTTCTCAAGCCTGGCCAATGCACTAAATATATTTCTAGGTAACACTGCCAAATAATTTCTCGATAAGTTCAGTACTTTGAGTTTGGCAAGTTTCTTCAGCATGCCACTGGGAAGTGCTGTTAGCTGGTTTTTGTTCAAGAAAAGCTCCTCCAAACTAGCCAGCTTGTCAAACAGATTTTCTTCGATGGATTTCAACCTGTTATTTTCAATGATTAATTGCTTAAGCTGTTCCATGTCATCAAAGACTTCTAGGGGAAGGTCGACCAGCTTATTATCTAGCAGTTTGAGGGCTTTTAGCCTTCTCAAGCCTTTAAAAGCCATTGGTGAAATCAGAGAGATGTTGTTTGAAGACAAGATGAGATGCTGCAGTTCCTCCATCCTAGAAAAAACATCCTGCAAGTGTGTTACATTAGTGCCTGTTACGTGAATTTCTGTCACGTTGCAAGGCAGATTTAATGATTCCAGGTCTTTTATGTGGGGACCAGAGCAATGAATTGCATTTTTTGAAGGGCAGTCACACTTCTCAGGACAAACAGATGCATCCAACTGGAAGAAAAGCTTCATCATCACTGACAAACGAAACACCAACATCCTTGCTGTGCCAGAAACATCAGCTGTTGCAAGAGACAAGAGAGAGTCAGGATTTGATCACGGGTAGTTCATAACCTAGCAGACAAAGTTGTGTGAATATATCATAAAACCTGCAAAGGTATGCATGAAATTTCTCTTGGCTTGAAAACAAACTTCAAAATCTCTATTACTGTTGACTGCAAATATTTCCAAGGTGCTCCGCTTACACTGAGAAGTACAGATAAAGCTTTTGTAAATCAAGTATTCCTTGTTTATATTTGTACCAGTCAAGTATAATAAAAGCATATGGAAATCATGATGAAACTCTTACGTAGTCATAAGGCAAGGATTTATTTGAACAGAAAAGCATTATATGAAGTTACACACAGGAAGTCTTTAAAAAATGTTTTTGAATGGTCCCGCACCCACAATATTTTAAGTGTAGGTTACCTGAGGTTTAAAAATAAACTTCAGCCTGCAAAAACAGATAATGGAAGTAAAAAAGGGTATCCTGTATTTTAAGTGGCCAAAAGCAAAACAACACACAGCTCTGTCAAATCATCTCTCAGCATTTGCAAGCGATTGCTTCTTGGAACAGCCCAAGAACACACAAGAAGCAACTGGATATTTTTGGCACAGCCTGAAACACACACAAGAGCTCATGTAGCAGAGGACAGTAGTGAGCCTCTGATAACCAACGAGTCTCATTTCAACAGCTTAACACAGTGCTGTGTTATCAGCGCTACTCAAAATACAGAGAAATGAGAGGAAAGAAGTGCCGTGAAGTTAGCTAGAAAGCCGTAGCGATAAAGGTAGATCTGCATGAAACTAAGCTGGAAAGTTGTGCAGATTTCCAAACAAAAAAAGGAAGGGGAAAGCAATGGTTGTCACTATAACAGTAATATTTAAAAGAGCAAGTCAAACAGCAATCAGTTTAGAAATGCTTCCTTAGTGAAATCAAGTCCAAGTGTATCAGAAATGGGGAAGTCAAGCACCTGGCTGATCAGCAGAAGCAGCAGCTGGAACTGCTGGGACAGCTGGACGAGTTCTGCAGACTTAACTGGAACAGCCAACAACGTGTCGGTCTGCAGCACCGAGAACACTGGGGAGAGGAGAGCTCCATCCCGGAACACCCTTTTCCAGAGGCAAGGATGAAGCTCTCCCACACCAATCCCACAAACATATGGGTGTAAACCCATCACTTAAAAAGAAATCAGGTGGGACAGCAGAGCTTCTCATGTGCCTGAACTGCTGACAAGAACATAGCACCGTGGTTCAAAAACAGCTGCTGCATCAAAAACACCAAAAGGGAATACTTTAAAAAAAAGATTTAAAAAATTCTTGGTTAGGTTGAGTACTGAAGACTGATAAACTCTGCATCCCTTCTTTGGGAAGGACACAGCATCTCGTGGTATCAACTACCAGCAATATGGTGCCGCAAAGCAAGCTCTCACTGGGCTTTCTACAGCTCTTTGAATGAGGCCGCAAGCCATCAAAAAAAGGCCACGCAATTTCACCCTTCCAAAGGGCTTCTCCGTGTCAAACAAGAATGTTTCAGAGCACCTCACCCTCCTACTCATCTCCCCCACCCCAAAACCAACCATCTCTCATAAAACAGTGATGCCTTCACCCCATAAACTCTTAAGCTAGCCTGTCCTGGATCCCACCTATCCCTACCTCAACACACTGATGACGAGCACATCGCTGTGCACCCAGAAGAACCTCAGCCCACAGCATGCAGAGCCCGCAGCTGGTGAGCCGCTCCTGGGGGGTACACGAGCACAACTCTCCACGTGGGGCAGAAACCAGACATTTCTGTTTCAAGCCCTGACTGGCATCTCAACCTGCACCAACTCAAAGCAAGATCACTGAACTACAGGATGCAGCGAGATGAGAGAAATAAGAATCTAGAGGACCAAAGAGGGAAACAAACCCCAGGCTGTTACGCTACAGGCTGCAAATGTGGGTCCCTCAGAGGGTGTGACTGCAGGCCAGTCTGTAAAATAAAAATCAGACTAATGCTAGACTAGACTGGGGATGTCCGTTTTCATGGTCTCATAACAAAGGGTAAGACAGTGTTCCATGGGACAAGGTTAGACACTCCGAAGTGCTGGATACCTTTCAACAAACAAACCATGGAATGGTAGAAATTCTTTGCAAGAGATTAAGACCACAGGCACATGACTCAGAACTGGTGAGGCCGTCCCTCGAATGCTGCGTTCGGTTTCAGGCTTCTCACTCCAGGAAGGATGTTGAGGTGCTGGAGCATGTCCAGAGAAGGGCAACAAAGCTGGTGAAGGGTCTAGAGAACAAGTCTTATGAGGAGCAGCTGAGGGAACTGGGGGTGTTCAGCCTGCAGAAAAGGAGGCTGAGGGGAGACCTCATCACTCTACGTGAAAAGAGATGGTATCAAGGTGGTGGTTGGTCTCTTCTCCCAAGTAAAAAGTGACAGAAGGAGATGGAATGGCTTCAAGTTGCACCAGGGGAGGTTTAGGTTGGATATTCAGAAAAATTTCTTCACCGAAAGGCTTGTCTAGCATTAGAACTGGCTGTCCAGAGGAGTGGTGGGATCACCATCCCTGGGGATATTTGAAAGACCTGCACATCTGGAACTCAGGAACATGGTTTAGTGGTGGACTTAACAGTGTTAACAGTTGGACCTGATGATCTTGATGCCTTAAAGGCATTTTCCAACCTAAACGATTCTATGATTCTATGACTGGCACAGGAACTGCGTAATCCAATGTACCTCAAACATGGTATTTTTTTTAGAAATATTTTAAATTCTGTAACTGAAGATTTTAATAGTAGACAATACAGTAAGATCCACAGAAGGGTCATAATTATACATTCCTGTGCATTAAGGTTTTCTCAAGCCCCTACATGAGACACCTGGCATTCCAGAAAGGACACCAGCCTGGCTGGTCATTTGCAGTGTTCTGGTCTACAGACTTTCCCCTTCTACAAGCCTCTTCGTGTTTCTCAAGACTATGAAAGGATGCCAGAAGGAATACATTAATACTGTTACTATATTAAAAAATCACGAATCAATTTTGAACCTAGGTTCATAGAATACTGAGCACAGGGATCATTTACTATGGTGCTTAACTTTTTTACTTTCTTGCAAGTTTCTAAACTCATATGAGCATAAAAAAGGAATTTTGAACTGTACCTTAGAAACTTATCTGCTTTTTAGAGCAACTGACTAGGAGCATAGCAGGCAATCAGGCTTCACCATGATTCTGCACTTTAAATGGGAAGTAAAACAGCAAAACGCATCCTCTAGATAACACTTTCCCCCATATTTGCGTAACTTCTGTGAAAGGCCAAAGTGTATTTTAAGCTTCAGAGCAGATTTTGCCTGCATTTAGTTGTGTAAGCGACCAGCTTCCATAGGTTGTACACAACTCCGAAAGTAGAATTTGAGACCACTCACAGATCAGGAGAGTTTGAAATCACATGCAACAGTGCAAAAACCACTTGTAGCTTCTTCAGCAGTGAGTGGAGCATGTGCTTCAACCAAGCCAATGCAAATCTGAGTAAAGTCAGTAATCTACATGAATTATGATGAGAAATTTCAAATTTGTTAAGACAGTTTCACCTTGGTCTGCTACACAAGTGCATTAGGTTTTGAAGGAGTAGACATATCAACATTAAACAACCAAGTGATTGCTAAGTACCTCCACAAGGCTGCCCTGACTTTAACCTTCTCGCAGGATTGGAGTCAACAATTTGAGTAAGGAATGAAGAGTTTTCTATTTAACACTTTGGCTAAGCAATCCAGGGTTGACCCACTTGGCTTCTGCTATTCCTCCAAGTCTTCTGCAGTCACAGGCCAACAAAACCTAAAGCCTGAAAGATTCTGAAGAGAGAAATGCTTTAAATTATCAAAGTACTAGCTTGAAATGGTGAATTTAGATTTTTGTAATTAAGTAACCAGGTATTTCAAGTATCTTGTCTTTAAGTTTAAATAATGTTCTCTGCCAATGAATGTTAAAACAGAAGGAGAGCCACAGGATGGAAAAGATGTCTTCATTTCTCAGTGATTTTTCTGAAGATGACCGCAACAGTGACAGATCACACCCAGGAACATTTGCCCAAGAGTCTCTTCAAGGTAATGTCTCCCATGTCCCAAGAACAGAAGGAACATCTGAGTATCAGAAGGTGGAAACAAGTTGCTATCACCTGGACAAGGTCTGGGTTTAGAATGGCTCCCACAAGCCACCAGGGAGAAGTATGGTCACTGTTAACCCCCTGCAGAACAGCGATGCTGCCATATGCACTGCTGACATACAGAACCCATACTTCTCCACTCCCTTCTTCAAAAATACCAAGGCACTGAACAAGATGCCCACGACATCAGTGGGAATAAGCCCATATTCTTCAACAAGCTTTGGATCTAATCGTAGAAAGAATAATTAAAATCAATTTCATTAAACTAATGAAAAGAATTAAAATATCTGTTCATTTTAATTTTATTTTCAAAGAGCTTCAGTCACAAAAATGATTTACAAGTCTATTTACAGTTCTATTGTACAGTTATTTATGTATGCCTCTTGACAACAGGGTACCATTCTAGAGCAGCAATACATACTTTAATTACAAAGATGTAGTATCATTTCAGATCTAAAAATAAAAAGGAAGCCGAGCTTCTAGAGAGCACTGTAATGATGAACCTTTTAATCTGTGTTAGGCTTGAGGAATTCGTGACAAACCGAGTAGTTCCTGGTTCATATCATTATCAAGCAAGCTGCAGATTGTTGAAAATAGCTTTAAAAACCTGAAGCTTTACTGTATAAAATCAACATATTCAAGACTCTAAAAATTGTCAAAAACCCACAGCTTTCCCTTAGACATACAAAAACCTAAGTTTACAATTCAGAATTTCATGGGAGAAATCCTACAGAACTTTAGCGCTCTCATTTTCTGATGACCAACATAAGCATTAAAAATTTGCAGCATAAAAAGGACTCCACATCTGCTTAGTATTATACTGTATATGCATACACAGTATAGGGTTATTTACCCAATTTGGAATGACTGTTCAGCACAGCCTTCATGAAGAAAGAAAAAATAAATAGAATTAAAAATCCAACAACTTTTAAAAAGTGCAACAGTAAAAGTTTCCAATTTAAAGTTATGACAAATATGGACAGTCAGTTCTGTGGGTGTTTTAGCCACTTCTACTCAAGCATTATTTGCAGCATTTTCTTTTTACAGTAGATTTAGTTCTATAGTACATGAAACTAGAGTTACTGCTAATTGAATCTGAAGGGAAGAGGAAAAAAAACTTTAAAAATAACCCTGAGGGATATACAATTTAATGATCTTGCAATTTATTTCTAAAAAGTAACATTTATTATTTAGCAATTGCTTTTCTGGATAGACCAGTCCTTTAAGTATGTGCATAAATAATATTTAAAAATCAGTAATATTTACAAATCCTAATACATCAAAGTAAAATACGTACAGATTAAAGTCTGTGTACACAAATAATTTAATAATAAATCAAACTCCTCAACATAAGGCCAAAATATACAGCAGGAAAAGTATGACTACCAAGTATCTAGTGGAGCTCACTCACTAAATTGGTCTGTTCACCTGAATTTGGACTTCTAAGATGAACATTAGAGCAGATTCTTTTCACTACAGACTGATTTTCATCTTACTTAAAAGCAGAAACTCAATAGACTAGTGCAGATCTAGTTTGTTGCATTTCTGAAAACCAGAAAAACTAAACTGCTCAAGATGAGAAAAATTATAGGTGGCCAAACTCAGCTCTTGGGCAGGAAGGCATAACTCCCAGTAATTGCAGAAGATACAAAAGCTTATTTTGTGGCTGAACTTGCAACAACAAGAAGGATTCTTGGAAATGCTGATTTATTATTCTTGACTAAACTTCAGAAGCAAATAGGTCAGAGCTCAAGCATGCAACTTCAAGAACATTTCCTAACTCGAGGAAACTAGCTCCCATCTGCAAAATATTCAAGTCTAGTAGGCTCACGACCTATTAGTCAATCAAGCGGAGACACTTGGCAATTTCAGTTTTAGTAAGAGTTCCCTGAAATGTTCTCCAAAAACAAGGCCACCTTAGTAAGCTGCTTCCCCCTCACTTTCTAGGTAAGTCTAATAAACCAGAACGAGATTGAAAGACTAGCTTCAGAAACCAAACAAGCTGAGAGAAATTATCAGTTTAGAGAAAATATTAAGCAAAAGCATATAAAAGGGTAAGACACAAATATTTTCTTTTACTGATGATGGACCAAGTTAGCTTGGTCAATGAAATGGAAAGCAGAAGCTTATGCATGAGGATAAGTCACAGCTCCCAGGTCCAAGATGCATAGCTTCACAAGATTTTTCAACTAAAATATTATTTTCTTTAAATTTGAATACTACTTACGCAGCTGAGAATTATTCTTCATCAATTATTCCATGCTACAAAGTTTTTGTAAAATCAACATTGACAGAAATTAGCCAACTGACTCAAGTTCATGATTAATGAATTTATCCAAGTCCGCAATTGCAGACCCCTTAAAAGTTACCAATGTTGTTTGAGGTTTATGACCTTAAGAATCCAGGATAGTGAGACTTTTACACTACTCTGTTGAATGAATGCTAAGAAAACCACTTCCCCCTTCCTCCTGCTCCACCCCTCAAAAACAAACAACAGAAAAAAAAAATCAGGAAAAGAGTGACAGCTGGACTGGAGGATAGTACACCATATGCTCACTATTTCTGAGGAGCAAACGCTAATAATTTAAACCCCCAAGTTCCAGGAAAAAGTCTTCCAAAGCATTTAGCACCACTTTGAAATTCTCCACTGGCACATTATATTCCACACTGCAGAAACCATAGCACAAGCAGTGGGGGACCATGTCCATGCTGCCCTACAGAACAGCACAAGGGCATTAGGCCCATCCTGAAAAATTCCCCTTATTACACCAATGCTAGAACGGAATTGCCTCCACAGGAATTAAAACAAAACAAGCCCCCCACCACCCCCCTCAGATTCCATCATCTGAATGCGCACACTTCAAAAGGACCCCAGCCAGCCAGGGAGTTTGGGGCCCTCCTTCCACAACTGCTCTAAAGCACCCGACTTCCTTCTCTGAAGGACCTCTACAGAATTGTGACTTCTGCAGATTCCAGATGCCCTCCCAGCGCTTGGAGGTGTCTGAACCAGTCAGTTGCATCTGGTCAAACAGACTGAGCAAGAGTCAGTATTCTATTGACTTCCCAAAGATAGCTTTTCTGAAAGCTTAGCAAACAGAAGATGGAGATAAGTAATTTGCTGTTTAAAAGAAAAAGGGAAAAGTTTTGAGCTTTGCATGGGAAGACGCCACCTGCCCCTGTATCTCCGCAGAGCTGTTTTTCTTGTGGTCCTGTGATTTGATACCACCTAATGGCAAAATGAGGAATCGCTATCCCAAGTGCTTAAGCAGCATTACTGATGATGCAAGCTTTTCTTTTTTTTTTCTTTTTTTCTTTTCTTAATAAATAAAATCCACATAAGCCTTATAGTTCTGCAGCAAGACTGATTTTAGCTCATCTATTTTCTCGTAGTTTTGTTTCATACAGCTACATATAGTGCTTAAGACACTGGCAGACTTTGAAATGCATATGTTCTTAACATGCACAAATCCCAAGCGTGGGCATGTGAAAATATTCCTCCCTCCCACACCCATCTCCCTTGCAGCAGTAACTCTGGCCTTACTACTTCAAGGTATATAGGAAAATTATCTTAAGATTTACAAATAAATCATGGTCCACAAAGGGATAATCCAACCTTTCTGCTGGACAAAGCAAGGTCTGTGGAAAAATGCATAGCTAAATGTAATAAAACATGAGACAGAGGAACGTGTGAAGATTCTCCAGCCTTCCTTCTCAAAAAACTTCAGAGTGTAGCCAAGTGCCTCCTCCTCTGGAAGCCACCTAAGCCCTTCCTTGGCATTAGCCAGAAAAGAAGCTAAGAACCCACTTGAAAGCAATGTGCTTTCTTCGTAAGGACAGAGCATATTGCTTCGACAGCATTCCCAATTCCTGCTGTGGCAGACTAAAGAGCTAAACTTAAAACCCAAACATTATATCTGGAAACACTCCTTACTAGCAGGGACAAACTTAGAGGTACACACACCAAAACTTGAGAACTGTTCTGAGGCACAAAGCTTTTCAACGGTGAATTAAAAAAAACAACTCAAACATGACAAGGTTATCATGTGCCTCTAGTACTACCATGAAACCATCACATCACAGGGTTTACATGAACACGTGCCCGGGTAAGCAGTTTAGAACAATGATGAAGATACTCCAGGCAAATAAAGTGAACCTGTTCTAACTGCCCTGCAGTTTAAATCTTCAAATACATCTCATTTAGGAATAATGAAATTTGAAAGAAAGTGGAAGGAAACATGATCATTTTTGTTCTGCCTAAGGTAACCTACATTTTTTAAATGTATAGCCATAAAATGTCTGGTTCTGAACCTTGTATTCAGAGAGACAAAATAGTTGGAAATATCCGCATTAGAATTTGACATTTAGTACACTGCAATTTCAAATAAAGCCTTAGAATTACATTCGGAATACGACCGAAGACACAGGTCACCAAGAGCCACTGTTATGTTACAGTGATGATTTGATATGAACCATTTTCTTGGGATGGTACTTTTGCTTCTGTTGTTGTTCTGGGTTTTGGTGGCCATTCTGGATCAACCAGCAGTTCCTGAGCTAGATGCATATACTTGGCTTTTGGTGTCTTCTCTCTACAACCAAACACGGAAGAAAGGAAACAGACTCCACAGCGATCCACAGCCTCCTGCAGAAGTGAACAGATTTGAAAACTGGATTACCATAAGAAAAAAAGTAACAATACAAATTACTAGAAGAAAACCTATTATTTTAGTTTCTATTTTACTATTTAATTGTCACATTGACCTAGAAAATGTAGTACAGGAACTTTGTTGTGTCATCTCTTCTATACTATGACATTTAAAAAACATGAAGAAAAACCAAGTATTTTTATTATCATAACATCTAAGGTCACCAACTGCTTTTATGCATATTTTATAACAGTTTCAATAAACACAGGTATAACAGGCACCATGAATTTTTTTATTGAATTTAATTTCTTTATTGAAGAATAAAAGCCTGGTCCAGAAAAAGCAGTCAAATTCCCAGAGTCTCAAAACGCTTTTAAGCAATGACTTGTTTAACTGAAGGCAGCCAGCGAGTCAAAAGTGGCAGAATTTAACTTGCTGATACTGTGAAACCTAAGTATTAATAGATATTAAAACAGACACAAATTATTGAACTTAAGTCTTCCTTCCTATTTTTCCTCTCCTAGTCCTAAATGCATGTAACTTAGCTAGCTGGAGCAGGGAAATGCCATTCCTCATTCTCAAGACTGGGTCCCTCTCGTGTCTCAGAGCACCTACAGTCTGCAGGGCTAATGTTTAAATGGAGGTAGATCCTATGGTTTTCATCATGCTCTGACTTTCTATCAACTGGTGAACTGAACCAAACATAAGCCTTAAGCACAACTTCTATTCTGCAGTGAACAAACCAATTTGTTTTTGAACAGCCTCAAAAGGACAAATATAAATCTGAAGTTAATATACTCAATAATATTCAGTGCTGAGAAATAAACCACTAATTCTAGCAAGAACAAATGTACAAACAGCTAGAAGTAATAAGCCAAAGGCTTAGAGAAAAAAATAGACTTATGGGATTCACATACATTTCCTTCATGTATTAACGCCATAGGGACAGACCAGACCAAGTTTCATGGTCACCCAAAAAGCAGAAGCTAAATCCCTCACTCTCCTAAACCATCTGAAGTAGTAAGGATGTACTTCCAATTGCCGTTGCGTTTCGTTTCATTTGTACGTGCTATAAATTACTCTAGACCAAATTAACTTAATAAAGAACTGGGTTAGACCCAGCATCAGCAATTCTTCTTCCAAGCAAATCAAGGCGTTGCCACAACACAAACAGAATTTGCTAAACAGAAGATAAAGCAAGAGAAGTCTTAAAAGCAATCTTCTGGGTTTGCCTCACAGTTCTTGTATACAGAGCTAAATTCTTTAAGTGTCAACAAGGAGAAAAATTATAAAACCAGAGGCCTTTTAATATTCTAGTTACAGAAATCTAATTTAAGCAGTCTTAAGCTTAAGATAAAGCAACAGATGATTATACATCACAAAAGACAAAACTGATTAATACACATGCACTCAAATGATGACAGCAAAATACTAGTCTCCAACCTGAGGCGGCTGGGGTATGGTGAGGCGATATTCTCCTTGTTTGTCTCGATTGAACACAACCTTCCAAAGGATCATATCAAGGAGGACATTCTGTGAGACGTTGCAGTGAGTGGGAAGAATTAAAGAAACTAATGATCATTTGTTGTTAGTGTGCACATTACAAATAAAACCTGAAATAGCGTGTTAGGCATAACTAATTCAGCGCCAGGCAAAACGGGGGTTTACATTACTTGTCAGGACATAAACGATAACCATTTTCATTCTTAAAAGTGCTCACATGAGATTTATCAATATGAACACGTACTTTAAATCAACAGCAACGACCAAAACGGCATCCATTGATACAGGTAAAAATCATAAACATATATGCTTGATGTGTTTCAATACTCTAAAAAACCTGTGAAGCACCACAGACATGAGTGCTTAAAGCAGTTTCCCCTCAAACCATCTCTGACATTATAGTGTCCTTCAAAAACAGTGACATTCCCAGAAAAGCTTCAGAAGGGTGGCAAAACTGAGCCACCAGCAGGAAGTCTGAAGCAATTCTGTAGGAGCCGTTTCAGATTTTGGAAAAGAGGACAAACTGAACAGTATGTTCAGCACATCTGGTTATTCTCACACGGCTGTTGTAGGTGGACTTGAGAGCCTTGAACAAAACTGGTAAGAGAGGTGTGAACCTCTATCTTCTACAGCCTTGAGCCTACGACTCTGTTGGGCAGAGTCCATCTCTAACACCTGACTAACCTCTGCCAGTGAGAAAGGGGAACTGATTAGCCTGACTTTTATTATATATATTATAATAGACCAGAATCTTACAGTGCTTTCATAAAGCATTTGCCAACAAATCTTCAGCCTGTTAGACGTTCACCTTTGAAGCCAGTTTGCTTTATGTACGTCTATACCAGGCATTGGGGTAAGGAGGAACATCTGCTAGGATCTGCCTTTGTTGTGCAATATTTTCTATAATCTGGTAGAAAGAACATGCGTGCTTTGTGATTCTAGTCTGACACCCACATGGAAGGAGCAAAAGCTCTACACAGCATTTCAGAAAGATGTGTGGGACAACCGCAGTCAGAAACCATTTCTGTTGTAGAAGCAACGGAGAAACCACGTATGATTGCAGAGTGACACAAAAGTGTCAAACTGGCAGCTGTGACAAGAGATAGATCCAATCCCTCCTGTATCTCGTCATTATGAGACACTTAAAGAGGCTGAGGAACTAGCCTCAGCAGAACAAACTCTAGCTGATTCACACACAGAGTACCTTGTTAAAAGAAATACGGAGATGCCACCAGCAGCTTTTCCTAAATGCTTGGAATATGACCTGTCGTACCCAGCTACTCCGTAGTGGAAAGTGTAGCAAACAGAAAATCCAGCCAGGCACCCAAACACAGAAAGGCAACAAGCTATACTGGAAGCAAAGGAATAAAACAGCCTGCGATTTCTACACAACACACTGGACTCAGTGAGTTGGTACCACGTGAAAAAGCTTCAGAGAGCCTAGAGTAACACTGCTGGAGCTGGACAAATACAGTTCAGAAGTTGGGACAAAAGCAGGTTGAAGTTCTGGAAGGTGAAGTGTGTCTCATAAAACAAGGTGTGGGATTTGAGGATGACTAGACAATGCTCCTGTTGGACACCTGCTATACAGCAAGACAACCTATCTCTGTCTAAACAAAGCATTCAACTAACAGTGAAAGTGGAAGAAACAGGTTTTAAGTCAAAGCAGAACATCCCAAACAATTAATGTCAAGAAAATGAAATTCTGTAGGTACTTCTATTCCACTATTAAAGCATGGGCAACAAGATAAAGTCTGTTTAAAAGGAATGCAATAAATCATCCTATCAGTTCTGGTAATGACAGTTAAGTGACTAAAGTTGAAAGATGCTAATGCAAACCCGCATAGGAAAAAGAGTGAGGTGAGGTTTGGAATACTGGGTGAAATCAAACGCTTTTCAGTAATTATATTGCTTAGGTAATGCTTAGTAGAAATTCACAAGTTTACAGATTGATGTGGCATCCAACAAGGCCCAGGAGTGGAACCTTATGAAGATTTAAACTAGATGAGAACTACGAGAGGCACGTGCTGATACATGGATTGACACACTGTACAGACTTTCTGCTGGGGTCCTTACACTCCCAGATCAGAAACACCACCAGATCAAAGTTAGAAAGATTGCATGCAGAACAAAGTAATTTTTCAGTAGAAGGAAAGTTTATTTCTCTCAGTAACATTTATCACTGGAATGAAATTGTAACCACCACCTCTTTACACTCCAGGTATCAACACCAAGCTCCATTCCAAGGAATAACCTTAGCACTTCGAAAGAGCTGATTTACCAGAGATGGTAATAAAAACATCAAAACTGACTAGAAAAAGTAAATAGGGAAAAATATTTCTATCTAGGAGGTTTGTTTTAAATTTATCGGAAGACAAAAAAGGCAGTTCTGCAGCTTCAGAATAAATATTTTGTTTCAGTAGCAGACAGCAATATACACAAAATTTAACTTCTAACAAATAAAAAAGGAGGCACAAAAAGAAAACTGTTATGAGTCTAGTAGTACAAAAAAATAAAGAATTAAAGGGCATAAAGAAAAACATCACAAGCTGGCTTAGAATAAATACAGGACAACGTAAGAAATGCACTGGATCTTCAGGAGAGGACAAACTTGTTAACAAGAAAAGGCAAAAAAAATTCATATTGCCATGTTTTAGAAAAGACAAGTTATCACCTATCATGCAAAAACAAAAACAGGTTCCAATAGGCAGCAATGTAATAGCATGCATTGCAAATTCTATTTAGAACAGCATTTTGAACAGAAAGCCTTGACAATTTTGTTTAAAGTGTCTAAAAGACTTTCCTTGATTTTATTTTTACTGTCATGACCAAAAGGGAAAAAGTCAGTCAACTGGGAAGACTATTACTGCTGCAGTAATCTTCAAAGGCCAAAACAGTATGACCAGCAAATATTATGCTGGTTACCTCAATAGCAATCCCTCACATAGTAATGGAAACACTGACTAGAAGCTGGAGAAAATGTTCCACAGTAAAACCAGGTAATTGCAGTGTGCAAGCACTAGATAACATTGAAAGGCTTTTTCATCTTGCATAAAAAAGTGACTAAAGGCTGCAACCAAAATCCAAATGCATTCGGGTTGGAAATAAGGCATCAGTTTAACAGGGAGAAGAGCTAACCGCAGGAATAAACGACTGACTTTGAACGCAGACTCCTTTTGGAAGATAGATCTGTCAGACTTCGATTCCTGGAAACAACCTAGGGGTACCCGGATGAAAGGTAGGGCATGTTTCTGCCCACATTAACTCTGGAGTTACAGCAGAAGTCATCAATATCCAGAGTGATTGACTTTGCACAAACTCAGGGCTAAACAAAGCAGATCTGCATGAACATCTCTACTGCCGGACTTGGACCAGATTAGATGAAAGAGTTATACAGAGCTGCATTATTCTGAACAATAAGCCATGTGTATGATCCAGCTGAAGATGGGCTCCCCTAAGAATCTTACATAGTTCTTTACTATGTTATGTTGAATTAACACAGGACAATATTCTCCATATAAATGATTTCAACTATTTCATAGCAAATAAGTAAGTCTTTCAACTTTTCCCCCCTCTTTTTATTAATAAAAAAAGATTTCAAATTATGCTTTCAACACAGAAAACCTTGACACCTTAAATCTAGCCTACAAGGAGATTTTTAGGAATACAAACTTAACAAGAATACACTGGCATGCTGTGAAGAGACCTTCTAAACAAAAGACAAACATGCACTCTGAAAAAAAAAAAAAAAAAAAAACACTTAACAGAGAAGCATTTTTTCCCATTTGAATTTCTTACCTCTGTCAGGACAGATACAATTGCATTGAGAACAACAATGACGAGAATTCTTAGGCGCCATTCATATGGCACACACACGAGCTGTGAGAAAAAGTTGCCAGAGGTTAGCAACGCACCTATGAAATAAATGCACGTTCAAACAGGCTCAGAGTTATAAATTCTCCTCCCACCTCCACCAAGACGCAAACTTAAAGCTCTAAAGGGGTCTGGCTTTCCCAGAAGGCAGCCAATCAGTTACCCTAGGAAGTACAGACACCTACGTATCTGCTGCACCTTACCTCAAGAAATGTGTCAATAGATTCAACAGGATGCAGCATGATGAAAAATATGAAGACATAAAGAACCATCACAGATACAACAAACAGAACTGTAAAAGAAGAAAAAATAATTTAATCAGACCATCTCACAATCAGAGTTGTAGACAGTTTTTCCATGAATCATGGGTTCATTACTCCTTGGAAATAACGTCTTTTCTCCCTCTAAACCACTTCCAGGTGGGTTTTGGCAATACCAGTTGTGCTGATAGAAATAAGAGACAGAAGTCCAGACCCAGTTTCTCACTGGCTTACTTGTGGAGCTGAAACATACGTACATATGTACATTCTACAAACACAGCAACTATTAACAGGAATTTCTCCATAAAGTCAAATGCTTCCCTATTTCTATCTCTGAGTATTGGAGAGTAATTGTACTATGTTCTCCTATTACCGCTGAAGGGGCACAACAGAATTGCAAGCAAGCTATGGATAAACGAGTGCACCGTCACTTGGAGTCTTACTTAGAACTACAGAGGAAGAAAGGACTTACAATTTTTGTAGCATGGTTGTCTGAAGGGCTTTCCTTTAGAGAAGACAATTGCCACTATGAGGTACTGAAAGCTGGATATAAAAAACAAAGTTGTGTTTTCATAATTTTTAATGTAATGTTCATCATGAAGAGTTTCATTCCCATCGTGTGCAGAGCTGGTGTTGGTGGTATCCAATACGTTACATGCACTACAACATAAAAAACCATTTAACACCGAGTTAGGGAGAAGACATAAATAACACCTACTTGTTAACAAAAGTAATGACAGAACAAATTGCTGCACTAGTAAAAAAAAGCTTATTCTTGAAAACCTACTACAGGTAGTAAGAAATAAGTCAAAACTGCAGGAGGGAGGTAGTAATTTTTGTGAATTCTGATCTTTGAGTTTTCGTGCTTCCAGCTTCTAAGTTCACTACACAAACTGTTTAGAAACTATCTTGAAGACTAGTGAGAAAGCATTGCAGTCTAAAAAAAGATTAAAACACCTCTTCATTTCCCGAAATATGAATTTGATTTACAGGAACTCTAACAAGAAAACAAAACTTTATAATAAGAGTTCTCAACCGTTAATTTCAAATTTCAATCTCAATTGTCCCAAAGTTGAGGAGTCTTCAGAAGCTGCAGTCTGGCTCTGACCCCCTTTTGCATTTCAGCCCTTGGGTAACTCCTATGCATTAGTATGCTTTTCACAAAAACTTCAGCCATAAGAAGGTTTATTTACAAAGTCCCCAAAGGGGGTCAGTGAAGAAGAGAGCAATGATTGCCTATAGCTTTCCAATCATTACTGCATCCTGCATGGAGCCACTGAAACACTTACTCAGATTCTGTTGTCCAAGGCTCATACCAGGACTGCTGTTTGACCCAAAAAAACCCGAAGGTTTGGAAAGCAAGGCAGATGATGATCTGAGACAAAACGGAACACAGAAGTGGACCTGAGATAAGACCTGACGGAGGCCTTCGCGCAACAAGCTCCTTCCAAGCAGGGTTCAGACTCACTGCAAAGAGAAAGAAAAACCAATTACACGTTATATCATTATGGTTTTCAAGAGTCACCCTGTTCACATTCTGTGGAATGAGAATGGCTTGCTCATGACACCACTTTAAAAATTAGTCCAGCACTACAAGTGTGAAACCACCTTGAAAGATTAAACCACACTAGAATAATGCCACAGTGCCGTCTACAGGCTGGTTACCTCCAGCAACACAGGATAGCAGGGGACAATAACAGAAGACATGAGGCTTAAGAAATTAGTGGTGTCTAGCCAAGTTCCCTTTGTCTGGCACAAAGACTTACAGCTTGTCTCCTCAGTTTTGGTCTGCTACTGCTTCAAAGAAGCAATTTCTATTAAACTTGAAAAAGGAATTCTACTGTGTGACAGTTTGAGTTAAAAAAAACCCAGCTTCTCCTGATTTGCAGGCTTGTTTTAAACTGACCAATTGGACTATTCCCTTCCATGTTACGTTTACACCTCTCATTGGTTGTAAAGGTTCTCGCGAGCGTACTGTCCCTTTAAGAGCCGCGTACCACGGGCTTTTCAGGGGCTTTGGGCTTTCGGTCTTTTTGCTCTCCGGGACCTTCGGGACACTTACGGCTTTGCACTGCGAGGGGCACCGTAGACCCTCAGCTTCGCTCCGGGAAACGGCTTTCCAGACTCGCAGTTTGGCTCCGGGGACCTTACAGGCTGTGTCCCCTTGGCTCGGACCCTGCCCGCCTGCCTGCCTGTGGCTGCCGCTCCCCTGCGCTGCCGGAGTGGAGCGGAGCTGTGTGCCGGGGAAGCCCCCCGCCGCGCCGCCTGGGACAGACTGCTCTGGCCGCTGGAGACCCGCGCCTCGGGGCTGTCTCTCTCTCTCTGCCGCCAGCGCTGCCGCTTCTTGCTGCTTTGCTTCCTTTAATTCGCACGACCAGACTGGTAGGAACAGCGTAGCTCGTGGCTTGCACATTGGAGCCCTGCATTCATAACAGCCGCGGTTTCCTTTGTTCCATGGCATGGGAGCGTCCGTGTGGTTGATGCCATTTTGGACTCTGTGCGGTATTTATTTTTTTTCTTCCCTCTCTCGCGTTTAACCCTCGCTGCTCCATCCCATATAAACCCTCCAATATTTTTGCATTGGTTTTCCCTGCATATAATATATTTTGTTCTGGTGTTATTAAACTTTGTTTCAGTTTTCCAAACGTTCAGAGGTCTCACAAATTCTTTCTCCCTTTTTCTATCTCCGCTTTTTAACCCTTTCTCTCCTGGAGGAGAGGGGTTCAGCCAACCGGCGACATACTGCTAGCCAGTAAACTGCTAGGTTCATACGTGGAATCAAATACTTCACTAGATAATAGTTTTTGGGTATGACATTTTGTGGACAGAGTTCAACTAAAAATAGAAGAAATCAAATAATTTGAAAAAGATGATATTGGAACAACTCCTGCTTTGATTCCAAAACCAGTTTCCTCATGTCAGTAGAGATTTATGACTTCCTGTACTGTGAAGAACTTCTTTTCTAAGATCATGCCCACAACCAGCTTTTTGTATGAGGACACTTCACAAACTTCATATGACTCACTCGGTACACAGTGGTTTGGTTTTTTTAATGCCTATACTGTGGTAGTCCTAACAGCTTAACTGTGTGTTACAGCACTTTCCCCAAATAGCACGTCATAGGATATTAAAGAAAATGTGACCATGCAAAAACTGCTTCATAGAAGCCAGCAGCATTAATTCAGCACAATACTTACTAGTGAAGACAACCACCAAAATGATTGCCAAATCAATGAAGAGAAACTGGAAATCTCCCAAATTGCTCAGGATCTAGACAGAAATCACATGTGAATCATTAGTATTTTCTTCACACCGATAAACATGTTACAGTGACACACGGCATTAATTCATTACATTTCACTCTCCGAACAAGTCAGTCTCTTGTCAAACTGGCTGCGTCTATCTGCAGGAGTCTTGAGTACTCTACAATTCCCAGATCAATTCCTGAAGTATCAAGGTATTAAACAATTTCAGTTTCAAAATACCAATTAGAATACAGAATTTCTACCACATGCCATATTGTGAATTCAATTATATTAACAGGAAATACTCCACTTCGCATTTTTCCACCTCATAACTCAGTACTTGCAAACTGTTCTCCTTCAATCCCTACATAAAGTGAATGCATTGTCCTTTAAATAAAGTTAGACTATCACTTTTGTTCAATTTATATGCTTATTTGGACTACCCACTGTAGAGAGTTTCTATTCACAGGCATTAGTTATTGCCGTTTTTAAATACCATGTTTTTCATACAGTTAATATATAAAAAAAGCAAAAAACACTAACTATACTTTCAGGCCAAAACCAGTTTTTAGAATGCGGGAGTTGTGCACTCGAAGAGATTTGAGTACAATTTGAGCAACAAATTGAGCAAAAATTTATATTCAATATCTATCACCTTTCCAGTCTCTGAACTGCATTGACACTGCTGAAGCACTTACAGAATACTTACAGAATATAGCAGAGTAACACTGATGTACTGGATAATGCTGTACAATGCCATGAACTTAAATACACAGAAGGAAGTTATTAAAGCAGCACGGCCTTCCCTGTCAAAACAAATGAAATCATGTAACTAGAAAGCTTTCTGTGCAAGCAGTTAAATTCTACTTAGCAAAACATTAGCTGCAACTAAACACATCAGCAAACCCTTTGAGGGACATCAGGCTGAAGACATACAGTGAAGAAAGGGGTCAGAATGGTGCACTTCCAAGTATATCCAAATTGTGAGCGTGCCTTCTCAACTGAGCCACCACCTTACTTTGGTGTTCTTTGGACTTCATGTGGTTTTCCAACAGAAGGTTTAAAATGAAGGTCTGCTTGCAAAAGCACCTATGAAGCACTAGTTTACTACAGAGACTGAATGAACATGCAGTCAGCCAAAGAGCTGCTGACTTCAGAAATGTAGATGACTTCAGAAATTCAGAAAATTTGTTTTCTACTTTGTATGTATGGTGCTGAGCAGTTACGTGGAGATTCGTAGTGTCTGAAATTAAAGACTGCCTTTATGGAAACTAGCATGGTCACTGAGACATCAAATTAAATACTAACAAGTAGAAGCTCGCTCACACCCTAAAAAATGAACTTCACACAGACCAAAAGGTTTTTAATAAAATATTAAGTCATCCTATGGCAAGCCTTTGATCAGAGCACCTTCAGTAAACAAACAGAACTACTAAAAATGTATGGCCTGTTCTTTAATTCAAACTGTCCTCCCAGACTAATACAGGGTATGCAAACGAGTTACACAGACACATTTAAGCTCCCAGTAAGTGGCATTACCTGATCAGCTTTGGCACGCAGGCAATACTAGGTGTCCTGGAGGTGAATGGTGACGCCACAGAAGCCTCAAGTTCTGACAAAGATATACCACCATGTGCCCTCTTTAGCGCCTGCCAGTTAACATTGAAACAGAGACATTTTAAAACTTGCTTTCCTCTGTAAAATTGAACAGAACAGTTCTGTATGGAAAATACAAATATACTTACGCCACAGTCATTTGCTCCGTCTCCACACATGCCCACATAGTAACTATAAAAAACCAAACAGATATCAGCATTCTGGACCATTCCCTAATCATAGTCCATTTAGCTTATTTCATTAAACACTTCTAAATTATTTGACTTATTCAGTATTTGCTTATTAATGAGTGATCGTTAATGCTGAAAGCAATTACTGTTGCCATGATACATATAATGAAGTGGACAGAAAAGGAACATAACTTAGCCAAGTCAGTAAAACCAATAATGGTTATCAGCCCTCTGCCACTCCAGGGCAGTCTGAAGCATCTTTGCTCTAGGCAAAGCAACTGTTGTAGTACTTGGTGTAGCTGCAAGGCCTGACACCAACAGGCAGCAGTATACTGACCATACGTGAATAGAAGTAATAATAATGAATACTTCTTTAACAAGCAGAAGACACTTAATTGATGCCAAGCAAGCAGATTGATAGAGTGTTAGACAGTTTAGTTATTCATCATTTATAATTCACGAAAAGTCTGAAACTTCCTCAACTAGCCAGCAGATGGTACTACTGCCATCTCTGCACAGCTAATAGGCTGGTTATCAACTCAAGGAATTCTTAGCCCAGTCTTTTTCATCTGGCAAAACAGCCAGCAGCGTGCATAATTTTTTCCTCCTATCACACCAAACACACTCTGTCAACCCTCCCGCTATCTGTGCTTAAGCAAATACTTACTCTACATTTTGTAAAGCTTCCACCAACTGAGTTTTCTGATCAGGTGCCATGCGAGCAAACACAGTGCCGTGTAACACAAGCTGGAAGACAGAAGATTTCTTAATGCTCACGGGGCAAAGTCTGTTCCCCACCAAAAGAGCCCATACTCAAGTAAAATACTCACCTTGGGTACCAGGTCCTGAAAATGCTCCAAAATCACTGCAAATGACTTTCCATTCATTGCAAAATGGTATTTGGTCATCTGGAGATCCTCAAGGCTTTCATGGACCAATTTAACTGGAATATCCTATCAAAAGTAGTTTAATACTCTAGCTGTAGTGTATTTACACAGATGCCTAGTAATTTCAAGCTATTACTCGGAGGCATATTCCTAGAGATCCCACTCTAGGGGAAGCTTCAATGAATGTTACTTGAAAGAAAACCTCATACAATGAAAACACTTATTTAGTAACAAGAAAATGTGGTTCAGTGTTTCAGCTACAAGCAGCTAGAGCACTCTTAACAGACTGACAGGTAGGGAAAAAAAAAAACCTGTCTCCTGCACAACTAAAATGTCAAATGTCCTATCACATTTGAAAAAACTAGCTTCCCCAGCTGTTTTACTACTCATTGGTATTTTAAGAGCTGAAAGTTAACTAGGATATCAATTTTGATTTGACATTCAACAGCAGTTTTTCTATTTAACAGAATAAGATAAAAAGCAAGAAACTCAACAGTAAAACTAACTGCTTACACTAAGGGCATGCTAATGCTGATATTACCTCTGAGTTTATGGCTGGTGAAGAACTAGTGCATTTTGCGAGGGTATCTGCATAATGCCAGTTGATCCTGGCAGCCTGCCCATCCTTTGGAGGTAGTGCTTCAGCAATAATGACCTTATCCTGAGGTAGAATCATTCCACAGTCTCTGGCCACAGAGATAGCAGTAAGCATGTTATCGCCTGTTAAACAATTGCATTTAAAAAGGTCTCAGTTAGGAAAGGATCAATAGCATACACTGACATTCCACGTAAGAGAAAAGCTAACAAAGCCAGTTTTAAACTAGGAGGAGGACTGTCCAATGTACCCGTGACAACCTTCGGGCAAACGAAGCCTACTGACAAAATCAAAGCCTAACCCATTAAACCCCTTGTCTACACCAACATCAGTAGAAACTCTGTATGCTTCTTTCAGCCTTCAGTTCTTTTATTGACCAATCTCAGTGTATATTGAAAATTGGGCAGAAAACACGCGGCCATTTAAAATACCACTTTAAATACAGTCACAGAAGAGGCAAACGCTGAGTTGTATTGCTAGCCTATCAAAACATTACTCCAAAGTTGCAATATCCATGATGTCAAAAGCAAACTTTTTTAAAATAAAAATATAAAAATTTTATATTTATATAAATATTTATATTTGTTAAAATTTATATAAAAATAAAAATATGAAAATGTTGACATTTTAAATAAAAATATAAAGAGACATTAAAAAAACACACTGCATGGAAAACATTGAGCACAGACACCTACCCTGCTTACGGGGACATAAGTCATTCTTACAAAAAAGAATCCGAAGTGCCTTATCATAATATAATTGAAAATGGTAGGGACCACCAGGAGGTCATCTAGTTCAACCTACTGCTTAAAGCAGGGTCAGTCATAAGATCAGACCAGGACTTTCACCTAGTCTGATTTGAAGACATCTGAGGTTTTTCATCCTTCGATTCAGTATAAAGTAACTTCTGCATGGAGCTAAGGAGAGGAAGCTACCAATTTGAATTAACCCCTATACTAGTGTCGGATCTCTGACTTACCAAAGCAACTTTCACCCTAAAGGGAAGAGATTGCTGTCTGAATATTCTCACAATAGTTTCTAAACTTCCTTCTTGCTATAAATACAGTTATAATCCCCACCTTTTGGCACTAAAATTTTACTTCATACACTATCATTAAAATAAGACCAAAAAGAGGGATTTTTGTCTTTTGAGTATGAATGTTCACATGCTAACCTGTAACCATGACAGTGCGAATGTTGGCTTTATGCAAATCTTCAAGTACAGCAGGGGTTTCTTGCTTCAGCTTGTTTTGCATTATGATTAACCCCATAAAATCCATGTTGCTTTCAATAGCATCTCTGTAGAAGAGGAGGCAAGGAAGAGGACATTAGAATTACAATTATTAGATGTAGCTTAAAGAGCCTGACTTTGTTTATCAAAGAGAAATGTTTATTTTTAACCATGAAAAGTAAAGAATTTGCTTTATAAAAAGTGCCATGAGAGGTACCATCATTCACAATAACTTATACTTATTTCCCTCGTTTTAGTTGAAAACCACTACGAGAACATGTTGGTTCCTCTCAAGCACAATTTTTAGTTTCTCTCCACGAGAACTCTTTCTGAAAGAAATTACATTCTCGAAAAGGTTGTTAGAAAAAAATGCTCTGCATTCAGAGACAAATTTTAAGATTTGTTTAGAATACACATTTCTAATTTCCTCATTAGCTGAACCTTAACATACAAGCTACCAAATTATGTTACCAAGGCTAGTAAGGTTAATAGATATGAGCTAATTAAGTAAAGCAACTAATTAACTTTGGTTTACATGGAAGTCAATGTATTTACAGGTCTTGGGCTTTACAGCTGCTGTACATTTTCACACCTGAAACTGGAAAACCCATTTCTCTGCTTTGTACTGCTTTGAAAAATAGTATACATTCTACACAGAGCTGACATAAGAGAGTCAAAGCTGGCATCTTCATCGCGATGCCGCACTTTCAAATACTACAGGAAAAGATAGCATTATCCACAAAACCAGGACCAGCTGAAAAATAATTAACAGGAAATGCTACTCTTTGAAGGAAGAAACCTTTCTAACTTCCAAACCCTTCTGACAAGCTTTGCAATGAGAAAATGGACATGCTGCCTACGGCAGATGAAGAAACGAAATCAAACATGCACAGGAGGGTTTCCACTACATGCCATTATCTTTCATAGACACAGATGATATAAATATGTTCAAGAGCAAAGAAATTGGATGAGGTTTTCTGCCATGTTAGCATAAATTAAACACTATAAAAAATTAATATTACAGTTCATTTCAAGCTTAAAGATGTTCCTCAGAATTCATGTTATTGCAGAAAAACTCCCTTATCTTAAATGTCTATGTATTGTCCAGGGTACAAAGAATGCACAGAACTACATGTGTCAAGGCAGAGAAAGTTAAGAAGAGTAATAATTGATTTCAACAAAAATAAGCATTAAATAATTAATCCAAAGCATGTAGCTTTTAAAGCCTGTTACTTATTAAAAAAGTGAAGTCACTCTTACCTATTAATAGTCTGGACTTTGTGCCATGTAAGCTTAGACTCCAATTTTCTGTGAGCAAGAGCAATAACTCGGAAGCCCTGCTTAGTGTATTCTTCCAGGACACGCTCAAAGTCAACAGGAACTTTAAAAAGGTGAAGTTTAGAGTTATTAAAATTAGTCATATTACAGCTGAGCTACACAAGAATTAAAAACAGTTTGTTCCTTTACCTGTTTCCTGCTTACACAAACTGGCAATCACTTCAGGGGCACCTTTCATGTAAGCATCCATTCTCTTCTCCCCCAAAACTCTCGCTATTACACACATACGTTGCAAAACCGAAGAAAATGGAAACTGGCGCACAATTCCAATCTCATAACTGGTCTGTGTCATACAGGAAGGAAGCAAGAAAAGGGTTACAGCCACATACATTCTAAGAAAAGAGGTACATGCTTAATTTAAAAAGCGTACTTACCGAAAGCTCAAACAATTCCTGAAAAAAAAAAATAGGTACTGTAAATATTAAGTACTTTTTCAGCTACAAACTATTTCAACAAATATCAGTAAACAAATCTATACAGGACTCTCAATATAAAGTCACATTGTATTTGCAATGGATTTCACAAAAGCTGAATAAAAATATATTGCATCTGTTTGGTATCCTTTTAAGTGACACTTAGGAGAACTTTAGATCTTGTCTTCTTGATTAGAATTAAGACATTTCACAGTCCAACCTGTGTCTGTTTAGCCTATGTAAATAATTAATGTGCTATGGTATTTTGGAATGAAGCTATGATTATTAACTACATATAAAAAAAAGCAATAATTTTCAAGAATGTTCACATGTCAACTACTGCACATGCAAAGGTATACTGAGTTTTGAACAACAAAAAGACACTTCTATCTGCTACAGAATAAGACTCACAACAGAGGAAGCAACTTGCTATACCCTCCCACCACCCTGATCTGTGATAATCTGAATATATAGTCACAAGCTTAATTGTACCCTCCTGAAGTATTAAACAATACTTCAAAATGCAGACAGGAGAAAATTTTAAATCTGAAAAGTATATTTTAATTGACCACTTAAAGCATGCATGTCTAAGGTACAATGGTGGCAATGTAATCAATAATGGCTTAAACATGTCTTCTCTATCTTTGCCACCAAAGATTACACAGTTCTGACCCCGTTTGAATTACATCAGCCAGAACCACAGCATACGGTAAAATGAATTTCATTTAAAACAAAGGAACAAAAGATTTTTTTCTTTCAATTTTTATACCATATCTTGATTTGTTGCTTGCTTGGATTCTGGGAAAAGTTGTTTTGAAGGCCGAACCACTGTTGGCATGATTCTATTATGAAGGGCTGTTTCCTCTTCAGTTGCTTCTTCTAAAATCTGTATTAAAAATAATCAACTATTTTATACATTCATTAACTTTGATTTTCTCATAATGTAATTTTCAGGAAAAAAAATTCAGGCTTGGAAGTCAGCCCAAGGTGCAATGATCTTTCTAAACAAGATTTTCTGTGAGAATTAAGAGTTTTAATTAAGCAGTTAACTTAAGATCCACTTAGCTATTTTACGTGTTTATTACATGTATTGAAACCTTGCCACCCACAACATTAAAAAGCAGTAAATTAGTTCTTCAGACTCTTTCAGTTCTATGAATTGTTGCAAAGAACACGTTTTAGGAGCATCTTCATATTAAGATTTCATGGCATTGTCAAAAGCCTACCATTTTACAGCTTGAAACAGAATCTAATGGCTTATCCTGTGTGTAACAGCACAAGAAATTCTCTCACTACTGATCTTGAAAACATTGTTTCTCTTGAAACAGGCAGACACTTACCCATCCTATTGCTTCAAACATCTTCAAATCAAGGGGATCCCCAGAAAGTACCCCTTCAATTTTAGTAAGGGAATGACAAGTTGCCATGCAAGCAACAAACTCAGACTTCAGCAAGCTCTCACTGCAAGCCCTCTCTTCCGGCAAAAGGAAACTAAAACAATGAAGTAATAATATACTTAGCACTGTAATTATTTATTATGAGCCAATTCAAAAGGTTTGTTTAGATTAACAGAAGAAAATTGACTGCACCAGTCTCTTCACTTGTATTTTCACACATCACAGAAAACAGATTAAGACTCTGGGCTGGAATCTTCAGAAACGGTCACAACTTCTGTCTCTTTGAAAAACCCTGTGTTAAGTCACTATCTAGTGCCATTTCTCATACAGAGGTCTCTTATCACTTTGAACTTGATTAGCTAGGCTAGTTCACTTTAGCAGTGCAAAAAGTCACCACGTAGGAGAACAGGATTAAGGAAACATGCTATACTTTAACTGCATCAGTTCTGCAGCATGAACCTAATGAAGTCTCAGACTTCAACATATGAAATTGCACCTCAGCCTTCCAAGAGTTACAACTTTCATTACACCTAAACCAATTTTCAGTTTCATTCTTACAGCTCATTACAGAAATGCAAACCTAGTCGTGCTTTACTGAGAGCTCATATAAGTATCATATTTGCTACCAGTTCTGAGCTGATCCTCACCGAGCATTTTCCACCCGCTGAATTCCCCAAAGATCCAAGCCATCCTCAGTAAGTGTGCCAGTCTGCAAAATAAATCAAGGGGCATGGCAAGAAGAAAAAGCCTTCAGAAACAAGTAAAGCAAAAATTAACAGCTAATTAACAAAATTACTCCTGAACAATAGATTTCTTTTCACTTAAAAATCAAGACTTCAGGACAGGAAATACAGTATCTCCTTTTGCTTTTTCATAGTAACTAAGTTGCAACGCTGTTAAATAATTTAAAAAAGCATTCAAAGCAGTCGTGCTCCTCCTTGGAGACAGGACAAATGAAACAGACCCTTAATGATGACAGCTCAACATCTCTATATTCACGGGTTGGGAGCATCAGAAAATAGGTACTAAACCCTTAGTACTGTTTTCTTACTTAAATAAAACAGTAACTGGAATATATTTGCAAGGGAAATAATAAATACAGTGTGGGTACTTAAGATTTTAGATAAAAATCTAAGGAAGAAAATAAATGTTATCTAAGAATTGGCTAAAAGCAAAGGATTCTGGCTAGTGGCATTACTGTCTTTCACTGATTTCTGTTAAGGAATAACAAAATAGGCTGGTTTGGCTTTTCATTAAAATAAATGAAAATTACAACAAACAAGTCAGACCAGATACTTGAACTTTCCAGAAGCCTGTGCACTATATAAAACTCTTAACAGTCCCCAAATCTCACATTTCTAGGGTGCCAGTAGTAAGTTAGGACCTTATAAGAACAGACTAAATTGAGTTAACAGGTGGTAAACACTGAATACCTGGAAGCTGACAGGACAAAGGTGATCTAACTTACACAAAAGTAATGGATTTTCCTTTAGTTGCTAGTCTACACAAATTCCCACCATTTATAATACAATGCCTCTCCAGGTGGCATCATAAAGTTTCAAAATTCACCTCACCTTATCAAAACACACAAGATTCAGCTGGCCACAAATATTTATCCTTTGTGGGCTGATGCAGAAGATGCCAAGTTTTTTCAGCCTTCTTTGTGCATAAACGATGCCAGCAGTCATGGCAGCAGGGAGTGCTGGAGGCACCGTGATAGTGATAATGTCAAGAGACTCGATGATGATGGTATGAGCTGGAACCTGCAATAAAGGTCAGAGTTAAAGAGCAAGAACTCACTACTCAAAGATTCTCTACCCAAACGAAGTGTTACACCACTCTTACCCAAAGCAAAATCCACACGTTGCCTTCCCCAGAAAAGCATGTTCTGGATTGCCCAGAAACCTAGCACAATCTTCACCCACCATCAGCAACCATGATAGTCCAGTTCTAAACTAGCCACAACCTGTAACTTCAAGTTTTCACTTTCCCCCTGCAAATATGTTACTTTCAAACAGTAACTAAATAACATAAAATTTTTGGAGAGGAAAAAAAAATTACAGTTACCAGGTTATCAGCTATCAATATCCTGCTAAGGATTTTTGGCCTGCAGCGTGTTTTATATGTGCTGTATCCTATTTCTTCCAACTGAATATCAGGCAGATGGTAATCTTACATATAATCAAGATAGAAGTCTAGTAACTGGGTCAACAGAAATTGAGGTAAACTCAAATTTCACTGTAATATATTCTGCTTCTCTGCTGAATTTTGTTCTCAGTAAGCTTGTCTCTCATTCCACTGATAGGAAATAAAGCAAAGAAATTTTTTTACTTAACATTTAATTTCTCATCACCTTAAGTGTGTTGGAAATCATGGTCAATGCTTTTCTAAAATAAGGTGGTTCTGGACCAAAAATTAAAACATACCTCATTTAAGATGCTATTGACAACCGTGTAAAGAAACCCAATGCCTGCCACCACTACCAGAGACAGGAGAAACAAATAGGCATCTCTGTAGAGTTTAAAATCGGTTGGCTTTGGATAGAGTATGGAGCGAACAAGCTGTCCTTTAGCAGTACTAAAGCCTAGAAATGAAAAGGAGTCTGTTATTAAAAGCATGAACAAGAGCAAAGCTATTCAAATTCATTTAAAACCTCAACGAAACCCTTAAGCTACTCATTTCATTACGACTGTTTCTCAATATACAGTAACAGATGTTTTGCAATACTGTAATTAAGGTGCTTCAGAAATGTACGTGCACATCATACTAAGTGCTTCACTCCTACAGCAAGGACATGCAGCTCATGCAAATGACTCCCTCTTCTACAGCAGCAGTAAACTCTCAAACGGTTTCCCCTGGAAGAGTTTGTTGTACTGCATTTTGCCCCTCACAGTGCAGAGCTAGTGGGTAAATTCATTCGTTGTCTAATTAAGCCAGTCCTTGCAAAAATAAAATTAAGTTATTCAGAGTCCAATGTGAAGAACTTAAATTGCAACTCTCTGTAAGCTCCCTTGACAGCCAGAAAGACAGACTTAAAAAACCCTACAGTGCTCAGAGTCATCTTTTGAAGAAACCCACCTCTTGACTGAATTTTGAAACCTAAACTAGGAGACAGGTCTTCTAAGGATCTTGGAGTCAGACAACCAACAGATACCCTGAGATTCTCCTCGAACCTTTGCCTCAACATGTGAAGAGTTCAACACTAGTGTCCAATTTCACATGCCCAAAACATTTTGTATCTGCTTAGACTTCAAAGTCTGTTACTAAAACCTCAGTGCCAATGTCAGGTCTGCTGGCATTAGTGGCAGCTCCTTGACAGCTCCTCAGTCTGCGATGCCATCATAGCAAAGGCTAAGCCCTCCACACTGGTATCTGGCATACAGGATTCTACCAGAACGAAGCAGTTATTGCATCAGTCTTATCAGGATGAGTTCATCACAAAAAGAACAAGGCGTGAAGCCTCCAGGCTTTAAATATGCTTCTGCAGAATACAAACCATGGGCCTGTTCAGAGAAGTTCTGCATGTCCGTATGTCCTTCAGTATTTAGTCATGAATGCTTTGTAATTCAGCACAGCAGCCAAAAAAAACAAAATCAGAGCTACTATTGATTTTTTTTTTTTTTCCCCTAATGGTTTTGGAGAAGGTTCTGTAGCCACATAGGCTAGAACACACCAGGGTAAAACAATACATGAAAACCTCATGTGGTGTCTTGAGAACACACTGGATATACAGATAGCTTCAGTGAACAGTTCTGTTCTCTAAAAAAATTACCAGTTCTGAATTCTTTACAATTAGGGCAGGAGCCACAATGATATACACACTAACATATCTGTGAACTGAGTTTCAGGAGAAAAAAAAAAACCCAAACCAACAAACCACCATTTAGTTCACTGATAATATATTTCAGCTGTAACATCAAACATTTCATGCTAAAGGTTTACCTCTGAAGAGGACTGCGAGTACAGTCCCAGCAGATGAATCTTACGTCCTGATTTACAACAAGGTTAAAGACTACATGTCTTTGCATACAACCACATGGAGTTCCGCTCTCCTAGAATTCTTCCAAGGACTAAACTTTCTAGTTTCTTCATCTTTGTGGCATCCCCCTCCCTCAGATAAAGGAATTTTTACTTGTGTCTCACTAAGTAAGAATTACTTCAGTGCTTACTATCAGACACCTTAGGAGCAAGAAGCTACAAGCACTGTGACATCTACCCGGTTTTGCGGAGCAGGAAATTCCCTACTTGCCCAAAAAGTCATCTCTGTAAACCAGACAGGAGAAGAGAGGATTTTATATCCCTTTGCTCCTCTGTATATAGCCAAAGCAGGAAAAGCATACTTGTCCATGAGTAAGGTCTGAACAGAGTTAAAATTCATCCTGTTTACAACATTGGAGCTAACTCTGACCTGTCACGGGCAAAGAGCAGATTACAAAAACGGCTTCACATGTCAGGGCAGTAAGACTCAGTGTATTGGAAGTAATCACAATTCTCCTTGTAAGAGTTCCAGACCGTGGTTTCAGACTTTTTTTTTTTCCCCCTACTCTTCTGCAGAGTAGAAGAAATAATTCTTCACCAGCTCATTCCTGTTGCTGTTTTGGATCACCTGTCTGTATATGCAGGTCAGGCTGGGCACATAAAAGTTCTTATTTAAGTAGCAAAAGAAGCTGAGATGAGCATTATTAAAGGGGCGATGTGTTCAAGGGAAGGGAAATATTTTTCTTTGAAAAAAAGCCTCTAGAAAGACCTTAACGAATTTAATAAAAATCAGAACATTTACTGCTAAAACAAGACTAGCAGAAGGTCAAGAGAGGAGACAATTGTTTTTAATAGAACATCTGTATTATCTTAAACCAAACCTTTAACATATTGGTATGAATAAGCCCTTCTGTACAAAGGGCTAGATTGAACATTTTTTAAGCAAGTGATATGTGCTTTGATAAAACTACAGCAAAGAAAAACATTGGACATTGCCAGTGACTCCACTAAGAAAAGCCATTCCCCACTCTACCCACCCAATCCAATGGTATGCCAAACCTTTTCAAAGAGGCCTGTGTAGCTCAACCATAAAAGAGATCTAAAGGGCTTGAAAACACATTCAGTTAAGTTTTAAATTGTTGCTAAAGGGATTCACTTTCTTGCTTGCCAATTGATACTCTCCAAGCCTTTTGCTGTAAGGCATTTAGCAAATTATTTTGGGTATACTCATTTATCCAAGCTTAGCAACATTCAACACAATACTCCAAAGTATCAGTTGACGTACACCTACAAAAGGGAGTAGTACATTAACAAGCGATAAACTTAACAATCAATACCTGTTCTCACTACTAGAGCTTTGACCAGTTCTCCAGTATAAAATCGGGTTTGAATGACATTGGTTCCACAGAACAATGTATGCCGTTTATGGACTTCTGGACTGTATATTTCATCTCCCATTGCTTTTGGATATTCTGACGGATTTGGTAGATTAATCTTTGTGACAGGAACACTTTCACCTTAAATGGAAAAAAGTCTCTAAGCAAGATCAAATAAGAAAAGACATTTTTTCCTTCACAACTGAAAGTATTCAAATGTTCAAGCAGAGCAATATAATCTCATTCATCAGCACAGAAGATGACTTATGGAAGAAGTCATCTTCTTTTCAGCGCATTATTAGGTTGTCTCTCACCTATTAGCCTCAGCTTAGCAGATTCTTTATCCAAATCCTGTTTAACTCTATTTGTTATTCACCAATATTGCTTTTGTGCCTCTTTCTTCAAATGAGATAGATGTAAAAGACAGTTCATTGAACGAAAACAGGACGAGCTTCCTTCCTCTGCTGCAAGGCATCACCCCATCTTTACTCGGAAAAACCAGAAGCTGAAGAAAACTATTCTCAGCTACTTTGGTGACTGCGTACACTCAAGCTAGGGCTGCAATCCATTTTTTTCAGTTGCTAGCAGCAAGACTCTCAAGTATATTCAAAGAAATGAACAAGATACAACACAAAATCTCAACTGAGATTTTTTAAATGCTGCCAGTTTGGACAGATTATCCTAGAAATAACAAAAAGTCCACGCTATTCTCTGAAGCAGTTTTTCAAATACATCAGGTCCCTGGTTTCAGAGGATGCAGGCACAACTTGAGATAATTTCTGGGTTTAAATACAGCAGAACATTCTACTCACTACCTTCTTTCTTGGAAGGAGCTAAAAAGTTTGGGCAAAAGATTTCTGAAGAAACACATGGCGGAGCTCAACCTGCACTGGGAACACCAAGTCACGAGGCAGGAAAACAAACTAGCAAGAAAGCTTTTTGACAAGAAACCATCACTCATTTTTGGACTTGCCCAGCAGTACCAGGCAGCTGTTGCAGATAAGCAGAATACAAATACATAAGTATTTGGAAGCATATGTAATTGCAAGAACATCCCCGTTTCAAGCAAAATAAACATATCCACTTCTGCTAGACCATACTGCAAGTAAAGCACACACACACGTATAAACTAATACTTCTAGACACACAAATCTGTATCAAGTTTACTTTACCTGTTAACATGCTTTCATTTACAATGCAAGTACCACTGAGCAGCACTGCATCACAGGGCATAATTGTCCCATTAGATGGAATCAACATGATATCTCCAGGCACAAGGTCGGTGGAAAGGATTTCTTCTATTTCTGAGTGTTAAAACACAAACAAGTTTACCTGAAAATAGCCAGCATCTTCAAAACCTGATAAAGATGCAGGTGGTGACAATTACGATTATTCTCCATTTTATTAACAGCGTTATGAAAAGTTTTTGAAAAGCTATGGAAAAAGCCATTGATAAACTAAACTCCATCACAAATTAAGCTCTAGAGCACACGGATACAGTTCATCACAACAAATTAAAGGAGTCAAGCATGTACAAGAGATATTAACAATTACCCTCAGTATAACTCCAGTATAAAGTCACAAGTCCAACACAAATGCATGTCTTATAAAACAGTATCCCACACCACAACCTAACCAGCTTCATCTCCTATGGTATCCAAATGAGCACAAGTCCAGAAATCAATTTGCAGCCCCTGCTGGGTAATAAATTGTAATGGAAACCCAATGCATGCACGTCTTTAAGCCAAGAACGAGACTACAATGACAGGTACATACACTGAGTGGTAGATAGTGAGAAACAGGAATAGGACAAGCACCTCTTCTAGAACAAACCTGATTCTTGCTGAAAATACTATCAAAAAGGATAATTCTGAATAGAGCACTATCCTGTCCAAATTCCACTTTGCAACTTCTCCTTTTCCCACACAATTTTGGTAAGAAACGCAAGCATTTTGAGCTGATCAAAGAAAGATGCACATCAACTTTACCCTCATACTTAACAAAGAGTTTAAACTCAACCCTCCAAACCGCCTGTGAAATTTACCTTGGTTTCCTCTGCAGACAGAAACTCTGACAATGCTGTGAGCTGCTACCATGTCATGTAACATAACATATTGCTGCAAAGGGGAGAAAAAAGTCAGTATTTAAAAGCACAGCTTGTCATCCTCTAAATGCACATTCTGTCTCTACAGGTAGAAGTGATGAGATTCTTTACTAACATTCTTTTACAACAAAACGTTACTCAAAACATTCTCTTGAACATAGTTTAAGAAACCTACGGGCAAATAAAGTTTGAGTACATCGACCTGTACAGGCTCCTGCTCTGAACAGCATTCTGGAAACAAATATACACTGCCACACAAAATGTTATAAAAACCTTTGGTCACTAACATGCATAAGTAAAAAATGCAGTAGTTGTATAAACTTGGATTAAGGTAGGAGGATTTTTTTTGTCTCTGGTCTGAATTCAGAGACTGCAATTTAAGGATAGTTAGTACTTTGATTTCCATCACCTACAGCCAACTCTACAGAGAAAAACACATCACCGATTTAACAATCCACGTTTGGCTGGTGCTCAATTCTGTCGCACTTTTTCCACACAGATGGCAACAATACAAGATAGAATCACTACTGCCAATACAACTAGGTACATAAACTTGTGTCCAAGTTTTATTTAAGTGAGGTAGTGTTTCTGTTATCTGAGGTCAACCTACTGATTCAACAGCATGAAAAGTCAGCACAGAAGCGTCTTGAAGACAACTGTAAATCCAAATTCTTTCAGCTTAAAGAGAAAAATCCTTAACAATATTGTACCTGTAAACTTCTGAAAAATTCTTCAAGATTTGCTGGCTATTTCACATCAAATATAAACCAATGAGTAAAAAGTTGAAAAGACATATCTGTTTTCTTTGAACTTACCTTTCTAATGGTGTAGAGTGAGCTAACAATGGATATCACAGACATGATCACAATTGCTAATGCATAGTAGTGATATTCATCAGTGATCCACAATATCACACTGAACAACTGAAAAATGTAGAAAGGGTTGAGAACCTGGAAGAGCAACAGAACATCAACGTTACACCGAAGTCACATGTGTTGTCCATGAGAAGAGTCAGAATCCACCTCCTCCTCCTCGGAGAAGCAAAACTTTTCAGTTCTTTATACATGACTTTTGTCTTTTTGCCAAACCGACCCCCACTTTTTCACCGCTCCTCCAACCCCTCAAAAGCTCAGTTCTCACTAAAATAACATACGAATACACACTTTTAAGATTGCATGCATTTTTCTGTACTACACCTCAAAGCAAAATCATTGAAACATCTGATGCACCTTAAGTTACAATTCTTAAATTAATTTGGACATTATTATCTATTCCTTATTAGTAAATGCACTGACACCTCAAGTTCTTACTCCATTAGCTCATGTTGGAGTTCAAAAGGTTACTATCATGCATTACCACAGCACACGGATAACAAGTCAATTATTCAAATCCACCCGCTACAAGGAAGTAAAACAGAACAAATCCAACATTCGATCCATATGTTGTAAGGTATAATCCTGGGCTGATAATGGAGCACACGATCCGTCATTTTATGTTTGACATTAACAACAAAAAATAAGAGGCATATCCTCTCAAAGATTTCTGACACATTTTCTAACGCCCCTGCTAAGGCACCAGGTTGTGCACTCTGAAGAGCTTACAGCTAAAGTCTCTTAAGTTTGGAAAGCTCAAAAATAAAGGTCCATATCATTTTTGCTTTGAAGTGCTGGGCTCTGGGGGAAGGTTTCTGGTTTACATTATTATTTGAAGACCAGTCCAATGGTCATTGTACCTAAAGTAACTTTTAATCATATACTTTTTAACTTGTTAAAGATCTTACCTCCTTAATCAGAAGCTTAAAAATGGAAGGCACTTTCACAGCAATTTCATTTACTCCATAGAATGCTTTTCTGCATTAAAAAAGTATCAAAAGACAGTTAAAATTTTTAGTAGAAATCTTATTCACTTCAAATTAATTCCATTAATAGGAGAAAGTATAAAATATTACTTAATCTGTGGCCCCTTTTATTTAACATATTGTTTCAGAAAATATTAATCCAGTGAGACTTTCCAATCCAAAGATACTTATTTTAACTTCAATTTAAACTGTAACTTAATTTTTAGGTTCGTTCTTAAGATTTCCCTGTAAACTGGGTACAGGTGCAATGTTATTAAACACGTCACTCAAAGTCAATATGGGGTTCTCGTTAACTGAAGCTCAAACAAGTGTTAACTCTTACCCTGCAGTAAGACGTTGTTTTCATGGATCTATCTGTATCTTACTCCTCTTCTTAGCACGAAGAAAGGGAAATCATGAAGGGGGGGGCAAGAAACTAACCTCTGATGGGATCTGAGCTGGTTACATGACATTGACATGAGGAAGCCCTTAAAGAACATTCTAAAGCAAAAAGCTTTTATTGCAGGAAAAGACACAAACTGATAGAAAAGGGAATGATGAGCAAGCAGATGCTTCCATATTTTAAACTCTAAGAATGTCTCATTTGCAAACAAACAGTCAGGAATGCAACAGAACCCAAACTGTTCTAGTCTGGGTAGTGTTATCAATAAATTAGAATACCAATAGTTAAGTACATATCTACATTTTCAGAATATATATTCCAGGTTGCTGTTCATACTTGATAACTAAGAAATCCCTGAACCATGCACCATTAAGGTTACATTTTAAAGGTTTTTTCTAGACCAAGTTCTTCTCTACCCATGCATTTCAGCTGTGTCCCTTGACAGGGACACCATTAGCCTAAAATAGCATGTTAAAAAAAAAAAAAAAAATCAGTATTATTCTCCCCAGTCATTTCTTGCCAACCAGAATTAAAAGAAAAAGTGGGGGAATAGCACATAGCCCCAACCAACCAGAGACAGGTCCATGCAAGCTACGGGACACCAAACTACTAAAATTAAAGCCAAAGTCCTGAGATCTAGGAAGTTTCAGATTGATCTTCCTAATATAAGAAAATAGTTACAGTTTAGGCCAGGTTTGCTGCTTCCTGGCATCCAATATTCCTTATTAGCCACCCAACACACTATCCCCTCTCTTACAATGACCACTAGCCAAGAATGGGAAAGAAAACAAGCAGCAGCAGTCACATCCCTCAGCGTTCCCTTCAAGCCTTCAACAACCTGCAGCTTGAGACAAATGAGCATCTTTCCAGCTAAACTGGGCATCAGTCTATTTGCCTCTGAACCCACATATGCCCTTTGACAATGACAGTAAGTTACAGTAACATTTATGTCACTTAATGGTGAGTTATGTGAAAAGTAACTACTTTGTTTTACACCAACTGCCAAATTTCACTGCACAACTGCCAGCGTGGTTGAAAACGTAACTGCTTGCTGTTCTTTTTGTACACTCATTTTCTTTTGAAACATTAAGTAGCAAATACAATTTCAGAAATATATTCTGAATTACTTTAAGTAATAGTTCCAAGCCTCACGGTCAGTGTAGTTTGAGAAAAGACAACACAGTATCAGAGTCTAGTTCCTACTTGATGTACAGGTGTCGCCGGTTGGCTGAGGCAAGCCAATCACGGGGACATGCCCTCTCTATCCCTAAACCCCTCTTTCCCTGCACGGGAGAGAAAGGGTTAAAAAGGCAGAGATAGAAAAGGAAGAAAAGATTTTGTGAGACCTCTGAACATTTGGAAAACTGAAACAAAGTTTAATAACATCAGAACAAAATATATAATATGCAGGGAAAAACCAATGCAAAAAATATTGGAGGGTTTATACGAGATGGAGCAGCGAGGGTTAAACACGAGAGAGAGAGAAAAGGGGACGGTACCACGCAGAGTCCAAAATGGCATCGACCACGTGGACGCTCCCGTGCCGTCGAACAAAGGAAACCGCGGCTGTTACGAACGCAGGGCTCCAACGTGCAAACCCCAAGCTACGCTGTTCCTACTGTCTGGTCGTGCGAATTAAAGGAAGCAAAGCAGCAAGAAGCGGCAGCGCTGGCAGCAGAGAGAGAGACAGCCCCGAGGCGCGGGTCTCCAGCGGCCAGAGCAGTCTGTCCCAGGCGGCGCGGCAGGGGGCTTCCCTGGCACACAGCTCCGCTCCACTCCGGCAGCGCGGGGGAGCCGTAGCCGCAGCCGCAAGCAGGCAGGCGGGCAGGGTCCGAGCCAAGGGGACACAGCCTGTAAGGTCCCCGGAGCTAAGCCGCGAGTCTGGAAAAACCTCTTCCCGGAGCGAAGCTGAAGGTCCACGGTGCCCCTCGCAGTGCAAAGCCGGAAGTGTCCCGGAGAGCGAAAAAAGACCGAAAGCCCAAAGCCCCGAAAGCCGCGCCGTACGCACTTCTTAAAGGGACAATACGCTCGCGAGAAACTTTACAACCAATGAGAGGGCTAAAACGTAACATGGAAGGGAATAGTCCAATTGGTCAGTTTAAAACAAAGCCTTCATGCAGGGGTTTTTTCCTCAAACTGCCACATTCCACCCCTTATTCCATACCATGTACGTTATGCGCATCTCATTTACATTATATTATACAGGAATTAACAGCATGAGACTCTGGTTCAGGGTGTTTCAGCCAGGGTTAACTTCCCCTGGGGTACACAGTGGACTTCACCATCCTCCTGCATTACCCACCAGGTGTGTCCAGGGCCTTGGGCTGAGACAACACCACGGATGGGTCTGTCTGGGGTTGCAGCAGGGGAAACCCAGACAGCTTTTCCCAGCAGATTACTTTCACATACCACAGGGACTCTATCTCCCTCTACAGTATGTAAAAGGTCTGATTGGGCAGGGCCGGCTCAATTGATTGATCCCCTCGTGTTCACCTGCCAGGTGGCTTCTGCCAGATGTTTATCCCAGTTTCTGAAAGTTCCGCCACCCAATGCCTTCAGGGTCGTTTTCAGCAAGCCATTATAGCGTTCTATTTTACCGGAGGCTGGTGCATGGTATGGGATGTGATAAATCCATTCGATACCATGTTCTTTGGCCCAATTGGCCACCAGATTGTTTTTGAAATTAGTCCCATTATCAGACTCAATTCTTCCTGGAGTGCCATGCCTTTCAAGGCCCAGAATAGTATTACGGGCAGTGGCATGAGGCACTGAATAGGTTTCAAGCCATCCGGTGCTTGCTTCAACCATTGTCAGAACATAGCACTTACCCTGGCGAGTTGGAGGGAGAGTGATGTAATCAATCTGCCAGGCCTCTCCATACTTATACTTCGACCACCGTCCACTGTACCATAAAGGTTTTAACCTTTTGGCCTGTTTAATTGAAGCACAAATCTTACAGTCATGGATAACCTGGGTAATTGCATCCATGGTTAAATCCACCCCTCGGTCACAAGCCCATCGACAGGTTGCATCTCTCCCCTGGTGACCGGAAGAGTCATGGGCCCACCGAGCAAGGAATAATTCACCTTTGTGTTCCCAGTCCAGATCTATCTGGAACACTCTGGCTGCCTTGTCCAGTTGGTGGTTATTTTTATGTTCCTCAGTGGCTCTGCTTTTTGGGACATGGGCATCTACATGCCTTACCTTCACAACTAACCTTTTCAGCCAGGCAGCAATATCTTGCCACAGAGTGGCAGCCCAAACAGGCTTACCTTTACGCTGCCAACTGTCTTTCTGCCACCTCTCCAGCCATCCCCACAAGGCATTTGCTGCCACCCAGGAGTCTGTATACAGGTACAGCCGTGGCCAGTTCTCCCTTTCAGCAACGTCCATGGCCAGCTGGATGGCTTTGACCTCTGCAAATTGACTCGATTCACCTTCTCCTTCTGCTGCTTCTGCAACTCGGCGCATAGGACTCCATACGGCAGCTTTCCACTTCCGTTGGTTTCCTATGAGGCGGCAGGATCCGTCGGTGAAGAGAGCATATTTCTTCTCCTGGTCTGAGAGGTCTTTATATGGGGGTGCTTCATCAGTACGAGTGACTATCTCGTTTGGTGGCATCCCAAAATCTTCTCCTGCAGGCCAGTCTGTAATGGCTTACACAATTCCTGGGCGACCAGTTACCTATCCTAGCTCTCTGTACAATCAGGGCGGTCCACTTACTCCAGGTTGCATCTGTGACATGGTGGGTAGATGCTATCTTCCCTTTGAACATCCAGCCTAGGACTGGCAGTCGGGGGACTAGGAAGAGCTGTGCTTCAGTGCCAATTACTTCTGAGGCAGCTCGGACTCCCTCATAGGCAGCCAATATCTCCTGCTCAGTGGGAGTATAATTGGCCTCTGAGCCTTTATATCCCCGACTCCAAAATCCTAGGGGACGACCACAGGTTTCTCCTGGTGCCTTCTGCCAAAGGCTCCAGGTAGGACCACAATCCCCAGCTGAAGTGTACAGAATGTTTTTAATCTCTGGTCCTGTTCGCACAGGTCCCAGGGCCATAGCATGTGCTATTTCCCTTTTGATTAATTCAAAGGCATGTTGCTGGTCAGAGACCCATGTGAAATCATTTTTCTTCTGGGTAACAGTATAGAGAGGTTTAACAATCTGGCTATACCCAGGAATGTGCATTCTCCAGAAGCCTATGACTCCCAAGAAAGACTGTGTTTCTTCCTTGTTGGTAGGCGGAGACATAGCTGTGATCTTGTTGATCACATCTGTGGGGATGTGGCAGCATCCATCCTGCCACTTAACCCCCAGGAACTGGATCTCTTGGGCAGGTCCTTTGACCTTACTTCTCTTAATGGAGAAACCAGCATCCACCAAAATGCGGATTATCTTCCTACCTTTCTCATAGACTTCTTCTGCGGTATCACCCCATACGATGATGTCATCGATGTACTGAAGGTGTTCAGGAGCACCACCTTTTTCCAGGGTAGCCTGGATCAGTCCATGGCAGATGGTCGGGCTGTGCTTCCACCCCTGGGGCAATCGATTCCAGGTATACTGGATACCCTTCCAGGTGAAGGCAAACTGTGACCTACACTCTGGTGCTATGGGAATGGAAAAGAAAGCGTTAGCAATGTCTATCGTGGCATACCACTTTGCTGCCTTGGACTCCAGTTCATACTGAAGCTTCAAGATATCAGGAACAGCAGCACTCAAAGGTGAGCGAGCTCTGCTGATGACATCTCGTCTCTCCAACTCTTGAATCATTTTCTCTATGGGGCGCAGAGAGTCTCGGTTGGTGCGGTATTGTCGTCAGTGAACTGTGGAGGATGCAGTAGGCAACTTTTGATCTTCCACTTTCATTCTGCTAACAACAAAAGGGTCATCTGAAAGTTCGGCCGATGTGGACAACCGGATAATGCCATCGGCCCCCACGGTTGCTATCCCGAAGGCCCATTTATAACCTTTTGGGTCCTTAAAACACCCTTTCTGAAGGAAGTCTATGCCTAAAATTCATGGAGCATCTGGGCCAGTCACAATTCGGTGAGTTTCCCAGTTATGTCCAGTGAGGCTGACCTCAGCTTCTACCAATGTAAGCTCTTGTGATCCTCCTGTCACACCAGAGATAGTGACAGACTCAGTTCCTTGATGATCCGATGGTAGCAAGGTACACTAGGTGCCTGTATCTACCAGGGCCTTGTACCTCTGTGGTTCTAATGTGCCAGGCCATCGAATCCACACAGTCCAGTATACTCTGTTATCCCTTTCCTCCACCTGGCTAGAGGCAGGGCCCCTCTAATGCCTAGGGTGTGGTCCACAGTCAGTGAAAGGGTCTATCCGGCTTGTGGTACCTTCTTCATAGGAGTTGCTCCTTTGGCTGCAGCACTGTTCGCCAAAGACTGGAGCACCAATTCTTCGATTGCAGTCGTCCTGTTGGTGTGGTCTGCTCTGCAGCTCACGTGCTGGTACCCCGTGGTTAGCGGCAGGTCGTTGTTCCCATCTCCTCGTGTCTTCACGACCTCTTGAGCAGCACTGGTGGTCACATCGTGGCCTGTTCTGTCTGTTGCAGATTGCTCTGGGAGGACGATTTCTCCTAACAGCTGACACATGGGTATACACAGGAGAGTAAGTGGTTCTTTGTTCTAACCTATTAATAGAGTCCAATATTTTCTCTGTCATTTTCTCCACTGCTGCAATGAAGGCAGAGGTATGAGAAAGACTGTCCTCATACTGGCGAATCCTGTTAGACACGTGTTCTATGGTGAGTGGCCGATTTTCACCCGGTCTTTCCCACAGCATTGTGGCCAAGGTATGGGCATATGACTGGGGTGCACTCTGTACAAATTTGCGCAGCAAAGGCTCGTTACTGTGCACTTGATCTGGGTTGACATTAACATTCCAGTCACCATAGATGACCTCTTTCATAGCCAGCTCTCTCAGGTAGTTAATACCTTTGCTCAGGACAGTCCATTTAGTAGGGCGGCATTCTATGTCATCTCTGAAGGGGTATCTGCCCCTCACAGCGGCCAGAAGTCGCTTCCAGAGACTGAGCCTTTTTGCCTTTTTGCCAATTGCCCTATCAATAGCTCCTTCCCGGGCCACATTTCCCAGCTGCCTGGCTTCTTTACTGGTTAAATCAATGTTATCAGCTCCATCATCCCAGCAACGAAGCAACCAAACCATCAGTGACTCACCATCATGCCTGCTAAATTCCTTTCTGATACTTCTCAAGTCCTTTCTGGACTGAGGTTGGGTGTTTACCTCTTGATCTGATGACTCATCCCGTGATGAGGATCCTTGGGAGGGCTGTGCTGTTGGAGTCGCTAAGGCAGGAGTCTTTCCTGAAGTCTTTCCCGAGCGCTTCTGGGAGGTGCTTGGTCCTGCATCGTCGTCAGAGCTATCTGTGTGGTGTTTAGTGCCAGAGGGCTGATTTTTCTTTTTCACAGGACCAACCTGTGCTTGATTGGGTGGAGAGGTGGCAGTGGCTGATTTGGTGGCTGTAGTGCCCATGGGATACCTATTCTTGATAATAATCCACCCCTGGACCATGTTAGAGATAACGAGTAACAAAATTATCAAATACAGGAAAAGGATACCATTTGCAGAATATCCAGTTTCAATTGCCATTGGTCCAGTATCAAATGGAGAAGTGTTATTTTGTATCATCCATTTGGTAGTGCAGTTATGAGCAGCCACTATCATGTATTGTGCAAAATATACTGGGAGCATTATGAACTGACTAAATACAGACTAAAACACTGAAATTACGCATGCCAGGGAGAACACCCTCTTTGCTAAATGCCCCAGACCAGCAAACCATAAACCAGGACCAACTAAGAACAAGTAATGTGACATCACAGTTGGTGTGCCAGGCACCAGATCATAGAGCATTTTCATACTGTACTGCTTAAGAGCTTCAAACAGAATCTCGCTTACCACCATCCTGGAAAAAACCTCGTTTGGTTCAGCTTCCAAACTTTAATAAAAAATATGAAATATTAAATTATTCAGAGGCCCACCCAGGGACGCCAATTATGTCGCCAGTTGGCTGAGGCAAGCCAATCACAGAGACGTGCCCTCCCTATCCCTAAACCCCTCTTTCCCTGCACGGGAGAGAAAGGGTTAAAAAGGCAGAGATAGAAAAGGAAGAAAAGATTTTGTGAGACCTCTGAACATTTGGAAAACTGAAACAAAGTTTAATAACATCAGAACAAAATATATAATATGCAGGGAAAAACCAATGCAAAAAATATTGGAGGGTTTATACGAGATGGAGCAGCGAGGGTTAAACACGAGAGAGAGAGAAAAGGGGACGGTACCACGCAGAGTCCAAAATGGCATCGACCACGTGGACGCTCCCGTGCCGTCGAACAAAGGAAACCGCGGCTGTTATGAATGCAGGGCTCCAACGTGCAAGCCCCGAGCTACGCTGTTCCTACTGTCTGGTCGTGCGAATTAAAGGAAGCAAAGCAGCAAGAAGCGGCAGCACTGGCAGCAGAGAGAGAGACAGCCCCGAGGCGCGGGTCTCCAGCGGCCAGAGCAGTCTGTCCCAGGCGGCGCGGCAGGGGGCTTCCCCGGCACACAGCTCCGCTCCACTCCGGCAGCGCGGGGGAGCCGTAGCCACAGCCGCAAGCAGGCAGGGTCCGAGCCAAGGGGACACAGCCTGTAAGGTCCCCGGAGCTAAGCCGCGAGTCTGGAAAAACCTCTTCCCGGAGCGAAGCTGAAGGTCCGCGGTGCCCCTCGCAGTGCAAAGCCGGAAGTGTCCCGGAGAGCGAAAAAAGACCGAAAGCCCAAAGCCCTGAAAGCCACGCCGTACGCACTTCTTAAAGGGACAATACGCTCGCGAGAAACTTTACAACCAATGAGAGGGCTAAAACGTAACATGGAAGGGAATAGTCCAATTGGTCAGTTTAAAACAAGCCTTCATGCAGGGGTTTTTTCCTCAAACTGCCACAACAGGTAAGAAAAACATGGTGTAAGAGCCTGTCTGTAAACACTAATCTCAGCTGTCTTCTAGTTCTGTTACTACGCTGAGCACAGGTAATGGAACAAAACCAATTCTTCCCTCAAATAGTGTGATATTACCTGTAATCATGCATTCCCTTTGTCAGTCCTCTGCTGTGTTCGTTATGAATTGACGAACAGAAGGTAGATTCATCGAGACCTCTAAGTAAAGGAAAAAGTCCATGAGTTAAAGAAACCTGATATTTAAAACGAAGTGTTCAGTAACTCAGAAGAGCTAGGTCTTTGCCAGGAGTTATACAGTTTTATAAAAGAATAGAGTCTAGGGCTGAATGCTGTTATAGCTATTTTTGTCACAACTGCAGGTACCAATGAGATGTTAAAAGCAGTCCTCTTGTTGACACATCTTACTCTGAAGTAGACATGACTATCCTGCAATCAAAATGGAGATACACTTAAAAAAAGGAAGTAAAAATACTAGTATAACAGGTATTCAAAGGCCTGTAAGAAGTGAGCAAGTTTTATAAAACATTGTATGAAATCGGGATGATTAATATTTCTTCAAAGAATCTTAATTTGTTTCTAAATAGGAATAGAAGCATTTTAGAAACAATTACTAATCAATTTATCGAATAATTCTATTAGCTATTTATCAAAATTTTAGCTATTTATCAAAATTTTATCCATGACTAGGTACAGTACAGTCCACATTTTAAGTACTTATCACCGCAAGACTCATCTTCACACACTTTCCTACATGCTGTGAAAGCAAATGCTATAATATAGAAGATCTGCAGATAGCAGAAGCACAGGCAAAACATCATGATCCTTACAGCTATGAGATCATTTTAACTACCAAACTCAGTAATTTGGACATATCGTGCCAAATATCCAGGCATTTTCTAGTGGACATACTTTGGGTGCACAGGAAAATAGCATTACCTTCCAAAAGGGTATCACAGATGACATGACAAAACCAGCACTATTCAACACAAGTCATTTTTTATATTGGATCTTTATTAAGTTATCTGCTAAAAAGGATTTAAAGTTGTTCCAGTGAAGGAAAAAACCTCTGTATTGTGCATATATAGTAACATTTACCTCCATTCTCTAGATAAAGGGAAAACTTTAAACATGCTCACTATTGCAAAGGCCAGGTCCATGTTTCTACCAACTTCTCTTAAAAGAACCGAAGGTGAAAATGTTAATGTGTTAATCTGGCCACAGGCTTACAAGGATTCCTTAGATTTTTTCAAGTTTAAAGATTTTTAAATTATGATTTTCAGATTAATATACAATTCTCTGTTATTAACTGTGCCTCTCCTCCCATTCTATCCCAAATGACTCAATTTTTCTTTTCCTGTACTAAATGGAATGTTAACATTGAGTTTAAGAAGGGTCCCTAAAACAAGTGCTTTATATGCAACCGTGCCCAATGATGTGTGTAATGTCCATGCAAAGAGAAAGCTTCTAGCAGGATCTATCTGCTATTTACAGTACTGCTACAGGACTGAATTCCCACGACATTTAAAAAAAATCCCTGATTGCAGACAGTTTATAACATAAAGCACTCATCAACTCAGTTGACACTAGCTAAAACAAAACAGACATACAAGGTCAAAGTTGCATCCTCTTTGGCTATGTGGCCAAGTCTGATTCAGTTTAAGAACAATTACACTTGCATTTCCCGTGTTTGAAACAGTGATCTTAATAATACGTTATAAAAAGAACAATGATATGAACTCAAGTTCTCATCACCAAATGAGCTGCCCAAGAAATCTTAACTGGCCTCCCTTCCGCATAGTGCTGCACCTTTAATTATGTGATCAAACTGTTCTGTCTCTGGATACTTGCAGAATTAACTGCACAGAGTGAATCTACCTTCATGACGCAGTGTTGTGCTGCGATCATGTCTACAGCTGTGATTCTTCCCTTACAACCTTTACTGTGAAGCCCTCAGCCTCATACACCATCTCCTTCCAAATACTAACTTGATCCTCTACCAAGTACTTGGGTAATGCCAATTTCTGGTTTTTACATAAACCAAAGAGCAGATAAAGAAAAAGTATCTCGATGACAAATTTTTAAGACTTCTTTTCAGCATATTTATCACTCATAAGTTCAGCTATTATTTTGCAGGTGGTGTCCAGTACTTCACTACATGATCATACCTAATTTTCTTTAGAGAGAAGTTATAGTCAACTCTCATTCTTATATGATCTTGTGCAAAAGTGACTTAGGACTCTGCCAGTATTGGGTATGACCCAGATCCAGCTGTTTCTCCTCTATTATCCAATTGCTAAATAATGGTGTCCAGGACAGCCATAGTACCTGACTAAACAAGCAGTCAGATCCAGTCATTGCTAGTACATTAAACCAACGAAAGCTTGGCATATCAGCAAGAATGTGATTGAATAAATGCTCACATAACTTCACAGGCATATCTGAGGTTTTTCCGGGGCTTATAAATTGGCTGAGTTATCAGAAGAACATCAAAAGGCACAGTTGATCAGCCAAAAAATGCCAAGGTTCAAGTCGCTGCTTTAATGTTAAGGAATGTTTTTTTCTAGACTTGTGGAGTCGTATGATTTTTACATTAATATAAAAGTGTCCTTTTGAGGGTTTTTTAATCTCAACTGTGGGAAACAATTTTGAACAATCTAAATTAGCAACACTACAGACATGAACACAGGACCCTGTAATGCCAAATGACAAGCATCACTACCTGCACCACTGATTGATGGGAGGTTTAATGTAAAAAATGCATACAAAACCCTTCATTACTTACACATGAACTGAAGCAATTCCACCCTCCCAGGGCACGAGTGATCAGTTTTGTAACTGCTTGTATTATGATCATTTCTTTAAATTGCTGTCATTGCTGTTAACTTTCCATACTATTTGCACATGCTTACTTTGAAAACATTATAAACATTTGCAGAGTATGTTTCTTCTTACAGAAATTTTGGCTATTTTTCTTTCCTTCAGTCACTGGTCATTAATTTTTTCTGTATGTAGTGCTTGAACTTTTCCACATGATGGTTCAACACAGTGAACATTGATTTAAGTTAAAAGAAGAATATATTTCTGATCTGAACTTATTTTAACAAGCAATTGTGAAGAACAGAGAAGCTTGTGTTCGTTTAGCTTGTTAACACTATGAGAAGGCCTTAGCAGTAGCATCAGAAAAAAGAACTTTATTCAACCCTAACGTCATGTAACAGTGCTGCTCAATAAAGGAAGACACAGCGCATCACATTTGGAAAGCGCAACCAGTACTGCCCACTAAAAGACATTTTCTATCCATGCAAGAGATCTGGTTTTGTTTCTAAAAATGAACAAAAGAGAATCAAATTCAGCTCAACTGGACTAAAATGCAGCAGTAGACCTACACAAAGGTGAGCAGCAAGGTATTCGGTGAACTCCTCCCTTCTTAGGGGCTCCTTTTGGGTCTAGCTCAGCAGCAATGCAAAAAATGTAAGTTAGTTATTCCATCAGAAGGAGTTTATAGAAGGAGAACTACTGTCTATAGGTGCTCCGAGTCTCAAGTAACACTCCACAGGCCTGCCGAGGCCGGCAGCCTGCCACCCTATAGGAACCATGTCCAATCAAGGTCGATAAAACAAATAGCTTCCTTCTGAAGTCACACCGAGTTAAGATCTCCTTGCTCTTGCTACGGTTCAAACAAAGACTCAATGAGTTAAAACAGCTGGTCAGAATACGATACCAATTTTCACCATGTTCTTAGGCATGCTATTGTCTTTTTAAAAAAAGGAGTTTGAAATACAACACAAAAGAAAAAAAAGTATCCTTACCGTACAACATCGAAACTCTGAAGTGAATCATTCCAGAAATACTTAACGCTGTGATGTGTGAAATAACGAATCTGCAAGGGCAACAGAGATCAATATTAAACTCGCACCACTCAACACCTCTCTTCTGACTGGCTTTATCCTGAACAGTGATAGAAAGTGAATTTAGGAAAACTTGACTGAAAAATGAATACTTTTCTTTCAAAATGAATCTTTCAGGCATTCCTCAATTTCCAGTACCAGGTTACTGAGGAAAAGATTTGTGCTCCACCCCAAAGAATGAGTTAGCCTTTTAGACAAAAGTAGCAGCTCACGTGCATTGTATTGTGTGTGTTTACTCTAGATACCACCTGAGATCCCTGGACAATTCGCAAGCGTAGTATTGCAGGTTTACTTACAGGCAAATATTTTTTCAAATCATTTTTATTCTCTTCTGCAGCAGGTTCACAGAAATGAACAGCGTGGCCATTTGAAACCTTGTGTACAATAGGGTTCGGATTCTGTAAAGGATTGGCTCCCAAAGAAGGCATAATGCGAACCTTTGCACAAAACCATATCTTGAACTCGTCCTTAAAAAGAGGGGAAAAAATGAGTTGGTTAAAACAGCATTTAAACAGTGTTTTACAACAACAGCTGTAGCAAAATATGTCAACAACGGATGACAGATTAGCAGAGCCCACACATAACTACAGAAGATATCCCAAATATCAGCTACCTTAAGAATACATTTTCTTTCCACAATTCTAAAAGCATAGTTTTTGCATGGAAAGATTTTTTTTTTAAGCAATGAGTCTTGGTACTTGGATTTTGACATCTTCAGCCCTTCACAACTTCATTCAGTTGTTCTGTGGTAGAAGGAACTATGGGATCCCTATGCATTCAGCTGCACCCACCCTGCAACTTCAAATAACCAAGAACTTAACACAAGATCATAACCAGGTACTGTACACAGCAATTGTGGAGGAAGAAAATCATTTGAAATCAAACCATGCTTGGGTCCACAGTTACACCTTGATTCAACAAATGTACCTTTGGGAGGGAAAACCTGAAAACCATGTACTCAGGTTATGGGAACAAGGTATCTGTCCTGTAGTTTTTGACACCAGCAGCATTCAGGTATTTAATTCTTAAAATCCAAAAGCAAAGACTTTCTTTTTGCTACATCCTCTGCCAACAGCTGTCAGTCTTCCCACATGGGCAGCTAAGCTACGTACAGTACCAAGGGGTACAGTTCTGCAGCACTGTAAAACAAAATCATGTCCTCATTGTGGACAAAGATTTCTGTATTTTAGAAAGAGGGATGCAAAACAACTGCAGAGAAGCGCACCCTCCTATAGACTTACAGTTGTTCTCAGCAGAACCACTTCACAGTCTTTAAGCGTAGTCCTTTTGCACGTTGCTTTCACACGCCACTGGGGCATCCAGTAGAGGAGGAGGAGAAGAAAGCCACCCGAACAGATCACTCCTACAGTAACTAGCACCAACTTCCAGCGACACAGATCATAGCCATAGACCTCCTGCATGGAAACAGAAACAAATAACAAACAGTGACCCTTTTAATTACTCTGGCTCAGGAAGTAAGCATTAATTTTCCATGAAGTGCCATATTTAAGGCGAATCAAACTTCAAAGCCATTTTCTCCTTTTTTTTTTTTGGGGAAGGAAAGTTTTAAAAAACTTAACACATGGAGTGGCAAGAAAAATGAACACTGTTTTGCTAGGTCAGAAATACAAACATCAGTAAAAACCTGAAAAAGACAGAACATCCACATTGTTTAAAACATTTCATTGCTGGACCTTTCTTTACTGCTCCCTAAGGACTCAGGTTGCAACACAACCTGCCTTAACTCTCAGTGAACAGCCAGATTTTTGACCATGATGCAGTACAAGTCAGCTACACATTGCACGGTTTTGTCAGATGCTGATTTTGCCACATTAGTATTTATTAGCTAGCATATGTATTTTGAATTACTGGTGCTAGCTGAATTTCATACTTTCTAAACAAGCCTGTAAATACATATCATACACTGCTTTTTAGTAGAGAAACTGGTTTTTATTGTCTGCCATTTAACAAGAAATGCTACTGTGAAACATTAGAAACTGCAAGCCACACTGTGAAAGGTTCTGTAACTTGCACCAGCTGGCAAAATCCTCTTCTCCCATTAAAAAAAAAAAAACCACAAAGGATTAAGTGTGCCGTGGTCAACGGCAAGTACCAACTTAACCTGACGACAGCCAGGAACAGACAATAATTCATTGACTTACTAGATGCTGTGTGACATTCCTGAGTTTCACATTACATCATTAGATTGTACTTCCTGCTTCAAAAGGGCAACGAATTTTCTTACTGAGTCCCACCCACATTGTTCATATTAACACCAACTTCTTGCAAATTTTTTGTACTTTTCATTAAACAGGTTTAAAAATTGTTTCAACTCCTTTCCTAAGAAAAAGCTTTTAAAAAAATTTGTTTTGCAGCTTTCTCTGCTGACAAAGAGCAGAGACAAAACCCATTATCTGTTACCCCCAAAACACTGGAGCCAGTGTTCACTTCTTACCAATAAAAACAGGTGGGTGAAAGATAGTAGGAGAGGTTAATGCCTCTTTTGGGGCAAACCAAAATTATCTCCTTCAAAAAATATTTACTTTTGTGATCAGACCATAAGCACCTCCATTTCATTTTTTGTTGTAAGGTGTATTTGCCTGCTCTCCGTATCAGAGCTGGTCTAGTGAAGAGCAGCTTTTCCTAGAAGTGTGCACAAAGACGAAATAAGGACTTCAATTCACAAGAACCTACCATCTTTTTAAAACAAAAATCCCTATATAACCCAAACAGCTTCCGCCGTCTCTACAACAGGCTAGAAGTTTGAAGACAAGCTGCCACTATTTTCCTGCCAAAGCTAACTGCTGCATCTTTCAGGACAAATGGTAAAAGATATCATTGCTCCAGTAGGAAGCAAAGTTTATGTGCTACCAAATACCCATAAATCTGCTTGCCATGCTTCATGCTTTAGGGAGTGGGTCTTATGTGCATAAATACGAATATACAAGAGTATGCAGAGTACAGTCAGATTATGGAGCGTTAACCTGTTCAAAATAACAAGAAAGCTCAAAGATTTGAAGGAGGGAAAAAAGATCAACAAATCAACCCACAACCCACTTTGCTTCCCTTTTCCTTTAAAGAAAAAAATGTTAAGTACCAAAACGTGTTATCTACTGGGCTACTGACCTCGATGTAGCCAACACAGCACCTTTGCAAAGGCTTTGACCAAAAACATTCCCTGTCCCAAGACTAGATTTCTTAATACCAAAAAAGGTTATCAAGGATAACCTTGTAAGATGGCTAAACTGATTTAAACTGAGACAGTCCACTTCCTGATGTACATAAATACGCCCCATTTAGAGAAAACCATGAAAATGTGTTTCTTTCACTGTATAAAAACAGATGAACAGAATTCATTACCATCTCATCTTCCTCTGTTTTATTGACAAATTTCTTTTCTTCTTTCTCCATGTTTAGTATGATATGGAACTTCTCGACTTGAGATATGGAAGACCTTTAACAACAAAAGAATTAAAAACTAAAGAAACATTACTGATTTTATGCCTAAGTATTAGGTTGCTTTGAGTTATTTTCTGTAAATGCATACACAAAAACACACTGACAACATAGTAATACAGATCTTAAATTTACACTGTTACTAGTTTCCAATAGTAACAAACCAAGGAGCTCTAGTAAAGCTTTGAGACTGAACACTGGATGGTTACAAGCAAAATATTGCAGAAACAGCAGGCTTTGAAGGAGGGAAAAGAGCTTGTACATATTTAACTTGGTTACATTCTACATGCAGTAAGTAGGTTTTGGTACATTCTCATGTAAATTAAACCTGAAAAAAAAGCTTAAAAGTAGGTCAAGAATACACGTTTCTGTCATTCTATACATAATAGCTCCAACCAGATGCTTTCAGAAGCCAGGCTATCCTTCAAGATGAAAGGCATGGTACCCCTAAGACGTGCATTCCTCATCTCTCATCTCAGCAGAAAAATAAGTATGTGCTAAAAAAAGGTTTAATCCCCAGTTCAATATTTCTAAATCAAGACGTGCTTAATGGTCAGTCTTCTCCCTTCTTTCCAATTATTCTACCATTCAATTGGTATTGTTAGTATCTCATAGCTGCAGATCTTTAGAGATGCTTTGAGGATAGATTAGGAGCACAAGTTACATAAATAGGGAAAGGCGTGATAAAAATACAAAGCTGTCTATGAGATGAACATAGTGCACACAGATCCTTATTCCAACAGGGAAAACTACAAGAAAAAAGCTACAACATACTATGAGGCTTATCAGAAAGCTCAAAATCACAAACACAGGAGATCAAAGATAACAAGTCAAGGCTAATTTTTTAAATTAAAACTGCATCTAACCTTCATTTGGGTGCCCCTGTACATGTTAATTATATGCAATTAATAATTAATGCACCCACACTGTATTTCCACAGGACCACCTACCATAGTTAAAACCACTGAATAGCCAGTGCTCACCTGCCAAGAAAGGGATTAACCATCATTCTCTGCACTGACGTTGTACAGCAGTTCATTTTATTTACCGCACATACATAACTCAGAAGACAGCGCTTATGGCCACACTATATAAGCAGTCCTCAAGTATTAAGGATTCACTGTCATAGCATAGGTATTGTAATTGTCATTTTTCAGACAGAAGACCGTTACAAAAAAAAAAAAAATCAAGGCAAAAGCAATCCACTTCATCTCAGCTGTTCAGTGAAATCCAGGATATCACTATATAAAACACTTAGTATTAGGGAGCATTATGATAAAAGCACAACCATTTCCAAGTTCTTTGCTGTCATTAACCCCCCAACATTTTCACAAACCAAATCACCAGGCTCCAAGTCAGATCCTCTCAAAACCCCTGGATTCACACACTTAACATTCAGCAGCCAAGCCAACTCCAAAACATCCTTCTTCCCAACTCCTGCAGTTTATCAACACCATCGCATTCTCACATGTTTTCTGCAAGCTACCACGTCCTTTCCAATGAAGCCAAGAAATGAAGTGGGAACCCAACAGAAAATATTTCTTTTGCTGCCCAGATCTGGGTCTCCTCAGAAATCTATTCCCACTGCTGAATAAGGTCCTAGTGGAAGAAATACACCCTCGAAGCAAAGACCTGCATCCCAACACAAGGCTCAGTCACAGGTGAAAACCAACTCAGCACTTGATAAACTGAGTGTTCGATATCGTTTGTATATTGTTCTGTACAGAAGGAAGCTAATTTGGTAACAACTGTCCCCTTTGATAGAGACACCAGCTCACATGCTCCTTGCTTTGTTAGGCTGAAAATTTTCTATTACTATCCAACACTGCACTATGAACACCTTTCTTACTGCAGATTAATTTGGAAATTAAGGCAAAAGATGTGCACCACTGACACTTCCTTCTCTGTTACACAAGTCATGCAAATTCTAAAACACATTTTTGTTTAAATTGTCACTTTTCTTCGCTAAACTTTTTATCCTGGCAAAGATAGATAGATCAACGAAACAGTGAGAGCTCCTGAGAACAATTTTTGAATTATTAACACCAAACAACTTTATGTACACTGTACAAATCACATCTTCAGTCACGAAGTCATACAGCCAGAAAAAGTTTTGTGTATGTACAGAATTATATTTCTAATAGAGTTCACAGCTCCACGACAGAATTATTAGATTTATCACACTTGAACCAGTCTGGTCTTAAAGAAACATGCATTTCCCTGCTACAGTGTACTGCAGTATCAAAATCAGCGCCTGCAGGCAAAACTCCAACCTTAAACGTACCTAGCAACAAACGTACTTGATACAGGAAAGCAACATGTGGCAAAACAAATGTGAAAAGCTTCAGAATCAGTATCTCCAAAGAGATTTCCATATGGCAAAAACATCAGAACAGTCTCCTTATGGGATGCCACAGCAGCATGAGAGAAGTGCAATTGCTTTAATTTAGGGCTGTACCACAGCTAAGAAGGAGCGTCACGTTGTGGGCCTGAAGAAGTACGACGGGAAATCTCAGCACTGAGAGCACCAGCAGTAATTCCTGTGATTCAATGAATTCTCTGAACAACTGGGTAGAATCACAAGGGGAATACACGAGGAGAATTAGGAGGCTATTTTTGACTCACATCATTAGCTCCATCTGCATTATTTTATACAGACTCATTTACTGAACAACCTTCAGCTAACACACACATTCTCAATAATTTTTACACACTGCCTGTAACTTTCCATATTAAACTCAAATTCAAATCTCTAAACTTAGAAAACATTAGAGATCTTTTCTTACCTGATGGGTCATGAAAATCATTACTATTCAGCAATGAAGAACAGCACTCTTTCTCCAATCTTATCTCTTTTGGCACATCATCAGCCCAAGCTCATAATCAAGAGTTCAAACACATAACTACTGCTTTGGGTTTGTTTCACACCACCCTGCTGAAAGCTGGGGATGAACACCACCACCATGGGCTCCACAGGGTTGCCCTCTTTGGAAGGGACTTCAGTCTGCTGGGTCAGACTGAAGAAAGAAGTAGCAGCATCTCACCAATTCAGAGGAGACATTAGCAATCTGCATTTGATCTTCTTTCTATAATACGGTGGGAAACTAAACACTTCCATACTTCAAATATTTAACTAAATATTTAAATATAAGCCTTGGACTTTTCAGACTACAAAGAAGCATGACATTTTACTGGTATTCAAATTGAAGTGAGGTTGAAATCCACTCACTAGAAGCAACAAGGGCTCAGGAATATACAAATAAAGTGTCTCTGATGCAAGGGCTGCCACTCAGCCTCTCTCCGGCACAGGTTCCCTAGAGTGAAGAGCTGGAGAAGTCCTTTCCCCCTTCAACTAACTGAAAATAGCAACCAAAAAGCACTATTTATTCCTTTTTAAAGAAAGGGGCCAAATACAAAGGAAATGGAGAAAGTTACTGCTGCTCCACTTACATAATTTATACTCATTGAGCTACTATTGTATAGCTAAGTGTATTCTAGAGTGAGAAAAGCAGGAAGTATCAAAAAAGGTCTGTAAAAGAAATGCTGTTTGCCACTAAGACTAAGAGAATGAAGTCCCTTGCACCATTTTAGAACATAGGTATAAATTCAACAAATGGTATAGCCATCAGCTGAACAGTGTCTGAACTGGAAGCACTTTTACATTTGAATCACAAGCTTAAACAGTAAATCTGCAACTTGGTTTAAAAAAAAAAAAAAATCAAAATTAAGTTAACCTGCATTTGCTATTTGCCTCTGTCCTGAAGAGTATGTAGCCATGAGTAGGACAGAACCTGCTGTTTCAGATTTAAAGGGATATTATTTCGGAGCTAAAGTAGATCACAAATTGGATCACTGGAGAACTTGCAGCAGTGTACAGACCTTAAAACTACACACATCTCCCACAGTAAAGAAAACATTGCACCTTTTCTGAATTACTACACCAATATCTACTTGATCATCTCTCCTGACTTAATAACCAGAATACCACACAGTTCTACCAAAATATTTACAGGCAACAAACATCTGCAGCAACAGTATAAGAGGTCCAGGTGAACTCATGGCATGTTTATTAAGGAAAGCATTGTTCAAGAACTACAGCAAGTCTCAATCAGTTCGTCTGAGGAGTTCTGCCAGCCACACCTGTAAAGGACGACTAGCTTACCAGAAGTCAGTTTTCTAATAGTTGGCCCAGACTACTTCAGTGTCATTTTTACCCTTCAAGTTTGATTAGAGGGGTGGGAAGCAAAGGCATCTTCCCTCTGTTCTCCTCAACATGTGTCCCAAGTCCATAATCCTTGAAAACTAATTCTGCTTTAGCATGCACACACTGTTGCCTTCAGGAGTTTCATAATTTCAAGAGAAAAATTCCAAGAACTGGAAAGACTACAGGTACAAAAGAAGAAACTTTTGAGATCTCCTGTAGTCGCTGGGTAATTTAAATACCAATTTTCTCAGATAAAGATATAATTTTGACAGCTCAAGTCTTTAGTAAAATCCAGGTATGGATATGCATACAAAACTTGAGCTGTTACAGACACTTATGCTCTGTATTCATTCATCTGCTTATAATACACACATAAATAATCCTACAAACTTTTATCTTTAACATTCTCCATTTTATTCTTTCCAGATATTCATAAAAATCCTGAGATAACTACAAGAGTTTCTCTTACCAACAAGCAGTCCAGCAGCTGTCCTCTGCACTTGCTTTTGTTATCACGAGGTAGAGAGGCAGTTCTTAATAACTGAGACCCTATCTACAAGGGAAGTCCTGACAAATGAACTATTTTGTCTAAAATCTAAAAAAAGTCTCCAAGGGCTTTTCAAACTGTTATCAAAAGATTAACATATCAAAGAAAATTTGGCACTGCTTGGAATGCCTTTTTTTTTTCTCTCTTCCCTCCAGTGTGGCCGAACAATTGCAGGACTGTGGCCGGGCTGGCTGGAGGCTGCACTTCCAGGCATCAGCCGCCTGGTCCAGCTCCTGCTATTCAAACCCCAAAAGCCTCGCCGGGAGCCTGCAGACAGTTCCAGGTCTATGCACGAGTCCTGATGCTATCTGCCCAGCTAAAGGCACACACGCTTCTGACCAAACCCTTCCTCTTATTTACAGCTGCGGTGAGCGAAGACAACAACATTCATTTTGAGGAGCTAATCGATGGTAAAGGCGCCAGTTAAGAAACAGGCACATTTCTTACTCACAGCACTTTATGGTTTATCCCAGAGCATAACGAAGCAATCACATACACCAAATCAGTCTCCCTCTGAGACAAAGTGCTACAAAGCTGAAACAGGTCACTTGATTATGACTCAAAGTTGGTGGAAATCAGTTACTTTTCTGTACCGCACAAGGATCAACCGGCACTGCTTTGGTAAGAACACAAAGGGCAAATGGAAAGAGCTAGCAAGGCAGATAGGAAAAGCAAGAGACATGCGTGAAAGAGGCTGACTTTTAAAATCACCTATGTGCAAAGATTAATACGAGTCAGACTTTCTCGGCTCCCTATGTAATCACTGTCATTAAATAAACCGAGCAACATAAACTTCTACAGGAAGAGAGTTAAGACAAAAAAATTACTCACCTGTCCAGAAAAAGATCACGACAGAGATCAAACATGAACCATATTCCTGAACTCTGATCTAGTGTCTTACTAAGTGACCCACCTGGCTCTCCTGGGTCCAAAAGGATCTACTATGGTATCTTTAAGGGCTACTGAAAAACTGAAAATCATTTTCCAGAACTTATTGACAACAAATACACCCTCCATTAAGAGAAACTTCACAGCTCTGGAGTTGAAAATGAAGTTTCTAAATAACTTGATGTCACTGCAAGTCTTTCAGATTTCTGAATTTAAAAATATCTTAAGTGGGTTCTTAGCTGTAGATAGTTCCTGTTGCATAGCAGACAGACATCTTATTCAACTGTACCCTGACTAGCTGTCAAAGCAGAGGAAAACCCTTTCTGACAATACAAAGCCAAACATTATTTCAGTCACTCAGAAATTAAATGTTTCTGCACTTTAGAGCCACACTTCCAATCATTTATCACTAGAAGGAATCAACCTAGGAAGGTAACAGACCTTATGAAGACAGTGTTTACCACCAAGACTTACGTGTGTGCCAGGAACATGCCACTGCCACATGCTGAGAGCAGTTACCAAATTGAGTCCATTTTTTCCACACGTTGTGGTAAAGATTTTCAGCGTTCACGCAATGGACCTACAGGTGGTATGCAAATGCTTCACGTTTACATAACACCAACAAAACACCCCGTCTCTGCCATACCGGCAGTTATGAAATTAAAAATTGGAAAAGTACTCAAACTAGAAGGGCAGTAACAGGCCAGGAAGAGGTAGGAATGTATCTGCTGAGAATACATTTAAGTTACAACATACATCCAGTTTCTTAGGAAAGATGAAAATGCAGCTTGGGCTACAGCTGACCATCAGCAGAAAAGCATGGCAGGAAATTTTACAGAGCGATTGCCAAAGAAGTGTATTCCTCTGTCCTTCCATAGAAGCCAGCCCCCCACATCACTCTACAAGGGCTGTGCATCAGGTGCTGTGCAGGAACACTTGGCACATCCAAGGAAACTGTGCTTTAGAAGACATTTCTGCACTTGCACCTCAGGCCAAATGCTAAAGTTGCTCTGGCTATTAAGTGTATTTCAAAATTTGGAATATTATAATATGCCCACATTCATATAAAACAAAGTACCTCTTACCCAGCTACTAGCAATAAGAAACAGTGAAAACGCCTCTTCAAAATTATTCCAGAAATATTAGGAACTCTTTTCCCCCAGACCTCAGAAACACCCCTCAGCAGGAAAAACACAAAAAACCCAACAACAACAAAAAAATCTGATCTTGACCGCCAAGATCTCCCCTGCCATCCTGCTCATGAGACCTCCTGGTCTACACAACCCTTGGCAGCACTGACCATGCAAAGCTGCAGTCAGTACATCGCTTTCAATGCAGGAGTAGTATTTAATTTGACGTCAGAATTGCTGGCAGCCACGGAAAGAAGTTCTAGGTACAGCTTAACAGACCACACTCTAGAAAAAGCACACTTTTAAATGGAGCTATTAAAATAGAAGGAAAAGTCTTATCAGCTATTACTTGTTGAGCTTCTAGCTTCTGCCCATGCCAACTGCCAATGAGTTCCACACACAATACCTGAAAGGCTGAATCTAAAACACCGACTTCATTCAAAATGTGCTGTACCAATAAGTAAATGGACAGGAGACAAGGATAAGAAGATATAAAAAAAAACCCCACATTTTTTAGGAGCATTCTTCTCAAACCATATCACATAACATGCTGTACAGTTTAAAAATCAATCACTAAAAAAAGCAAACACAAACAGAAGAATTCAAGCTTTCAAGAGCTGAAACCAAACCTTCTGCCTGTAGTGTCATGGACCTAAGTCCCATATTCACTTTCCAGTCCTCCTTTACACAAGAGGTCCCATTTCAGCATCTATGAAAATAAGGTACTATTTCCTAAAATTTCTCCCCTGGCTGCTTGTGGAACGACTGGCAGCACCTGCAGCCACTGAACCTTAGAAAAAGGCTACTTTTAAACAGACTTCCAGTTACAAATGTTGGAGTTGATTTTAAAGGCTATAAGGATGCCCTGCTAAAGGCCACATGATGACATCTTGTCTCCAGTCTGTTATCAGAATTCATCTATCCCTCACCCATTAGTCTGGCTACGTCCTCAAAGAAAACGTCTTCCAAAGTTCCTTTTTATGGATTCTTAGTCTTCAAGGAACTCTTCACCACAGGTGTTCCTGTACTAGGCATTTTTGCACCTCTAATGCGCACCACTGTTGCCCCATCAACAGTGACAACTTCCATAGTATCTAGGACCACAGCCATGATTTGGGGCAAATGGGATTATGCTACACCCTGGACTCGAAGGGATCCATACATCCGAGCTGCAGCACAACACTAGAGCCTTCTTGTACCACCTGGAAAGCCTGACACCATGTGAGAGAGCTTGTCTTTACCTGCTCCTGAAACAAAAGCCACGCCACTCAAGAAACACTTCAAAACTGAAACTGGTCACTTTGTACCCAATACACAACTTAGCCAAAAGTCTGGGGTTATCACATTTTTGAGACCGCAAAAAACAAAGGTTATCACATTTTACTTCAATATACACTATGATGAGCTTACATGTGTAATTTAAAGTTTTCAGTATTATTTTAACATATCAAGTTTGTAGTCCACATTACAAACACAAAAGATTCTCTCCTTGAGAGGCACCTTCAATCTGAGAAATGCACCTTACAGGAATGGAAACAGATGCAATTTACAGCTCACCAGTACCTTGCAGCTGAACCCTTAAATATGAAGTTATCCACATAACGTACAATAAAAGTTTGGGTAAGACATACAAGCTAAAAGAACTATGGAAGATCAAAAATCCTCCAGCTATATTTTGAAAGGAGTTAAGGTTATAATTTGTACTACAAACAAAGCTTAACACTTTAGTCAACTAACCAAGCTCTAACAATAAGGATGACATAATAGTTTAATGAATACATGGAAATTTTACAAGTACACGAGCTAAATTTTAACAAAGCCCTCCACTCAATACCTATTTTATCACTTCCCATCTTGGGCTTTCTGTTATAATGCAAGCTTTTGTTTCTGTGTTTAGGCTTAAGGAAGACCATTGTATCCAACAATTACCAAACCAAAATTGTATTTACATTTGTAGAGTGTATTCTTTGTAAAAGTATACTTCTTGCGCGCTGTAATAGCAATCGCAATGTTTATAGTAGAATACATGCTACATTGAGGAAAGATAATTCCGCATATAACAATAAACCCAGAATCGCAATTCATCATGATAAAGTACTACAGCCAATACTATACTCAAAACTTACTCTCTAACTGGTCTTCAGATCATTATTTTCAGACCATTTAAGAATTTACACATGCACAAGTTGAAGACACATTAGAAGAGAATTTAAGAAAGTAGTCAGTCATATCAAGGACAACCAGCGAAGCACCTCACCACCTAACCTTCCCGACATCTCATTTATCTTAATTCAAGCAGCAGCTATTTACATTAATGAAAAGTTTCAACCGATAAATTAAGGACCAAAAAACCACAAAATTGCCCAAAGCTTCTTCCCACTCTCAGGCACACAGAAATACAGTCTTTCCCTGTTCCCTTTTTGGAGTTCTGGATCTCCTACCTGACTGCCAGGAGGGAAAGTAGCCCTGTCCCACAGTCGGGGAATCCAATAAAGCATACATTTATCTTAGATGCTTATTGTTTCTTTCCTCTCTTGGAAGACATTTGGGTTAGAATTCACAGACTGCTGCAATAGGGACAATGAAATGTTTTATTTATTCTTGGAAGAGAAAGTTGAACTGTTTCAAATATCTTGGGTAAGGCATGGCGCCATTACACCCAGCAGGAGTCTTCACCAGCTGAGCACTGAAGCTCTTTCCAAAAAGACATTCCTTTCTTGCATGGGGCATGAACTTTACTCAGTCCTTCTATTTGATTAAATAACCCAAGACTATTATGGTTAGATAATGGAGATGGCAAAGATGCCCCATGCCAGCACCAAGAGAACCACAAGTATTCCAGCAGAGAACTGGGAGTCTGAAGACCCAGATCCAGCAACAATGGGTCCTTGCAAGGAAGCATTTCCCCTCAGGGGCTGTGCCAAGAACCCAACCTTTCCTGTGTGGCTGCCGCCTTATTGTGTGATGTAGAGTATCTGCTTCCTGGGATATATTTGCTTTTACAGTATGGATGCTCAGTAAAAGGAGGCAATGACTTTCTTTCCTCTTCCTCTAAATTCTTGGAGAATATTTTTGAGGTTAACGTAAGAACATTTGAATCAAATTTCTGTTTGCCTACAAGGAGATCATCAAGCACAACCAGACTAATCACAAGAGATGAACTTTTCTCTAAAGTTTAGACATTTAACTTTTGTTTCCTCAAAAGCACATATAGCTGGCATACAGCTATGACTACAGCATAGTTCGAGAACCATACTCATCATAAGCAAGCAACTTACAATCTGAAGTTGTGATGTAAAACTTAAGGTTCTTGAAGTTCAGTTATGTGACTGCTAAATGCACACACAAGTATCTTCCAGATTTACAGAAAGAGCACCAAATTGTACTTACCCCTAAAAATTTATTCTGTAAGAAGATCTATGCATACAAATAGGTTAAACTTCAGCACTTAAACCTGGGTTTTCTAATGTTTACAACTTTTTAAAATAGTCACAATAAATTGACACAAAGCCTTAAGCATGTGGCACATCCACTTCAAGGAAGAGCTCTTCTTGTGTGCAACCAACCTACTAATCAATAGAAACACTATGCACAACAGAAATTGCTAAAACTCTAAATATCATCTAACACCAGTAAAAATTAAAGTTAGAAGGCTGTATCAAAGAATTTAACACAATTTAAGATGTCAAGCAGGACAATTAATTTGCCTTGATCAAATTCTAATAACTGAAATAAGTAACAGAAAAATCTGCACACAAGTTTCATTCCAAGATCAGACTGCTGTAGAAGACCATTTTCTTATGCACAGGTATTTATACAACCTGATGGCTTAGATCCTGAAAATGATTAATTTACCCTCAGCAATACCATAGGAGGTAAGATAGGAAAATTAAGGGGGTAAAGTTCCACTCTCTATGTCCATGAACAGAAGATTGACAAAACCAAGAAGAGACATACAGGACTAACATTTCACTCAACATCTCCATGTCTGTAATGCAAACTTTGTCCCACATCCATCCAGCTGTGTCCCAGTCATTCAGAGAGGTCCTACAAACCCAGAGGAGCTTTACCAATTTAGTGAACAGTTATCCCTCAGAGAAGGACTTCTACAATCCAAGAAATTAAAGGAACTCGCAGCAGCCTACTACAACATGTTTCATCATTGCCTTAAATAGCTCAGTCTAAATGGTACTTTGCAGCGCTTCTGTATCTCTTGGAAATTATTTCCACAGCACTGGCAGTGGGAGACATCTTACGTATAACAGACAGGGACTCTGCAAAATTCTGTCACACAATCTCGCTTCGACTGCCGCAATCTTCTCAGCACTGATGCCAGTCAGTAAAGGTCTTCAGGCTTGCTTCTCCCAGTAAGCTACAGCTTTTGGTTATCGCTCCATTTGTAGTTACATTTTACCCTGCACACTCACCTAAGAGAAGAAACTCTCCTTTAACATATCACATCTAGAACAATTACATCCGCATTTGAGCTACCTCTTTTAGAATTTTTCTTTCTTTCCTAGTCTATAAACATTTTTATAACAGTATTAAGAATATAATTGTCTCTGTTTTCTCTGCTATAAGGAGGAAAGTTAGTTTTCTGAAGACCAAGAAATGAAATGTTGTAATCATGTTAAATGTATCAAGAAGCACCTTCCTCAAGCATTGACCTCACTAACTGAAATATTACCATTGTCTAGCCAAATAGGCAGAAGCAGCCTCTTCTCAGATACCTCTGGACCAGATGCTCTACTTCAGATTTCCCCCATCAGCCTTGTTTTTTCATAAATATTCAGTAGAAACAGAGACCAGCTTTCTAAAGTACCATTCAGGACTGCCACGATCCTCCACATACATTACGTGCGAAAGCAGTTTTTACTCTACACCCTTAGAATGAAAGCAGCCGAAGAATAGAAAGCCTGGCTGAAGGCTAACAGAACTGCAACACAACAGTCCCCGAAAGGTCCGATCACATGCGCACTTAGCCCTGCACCCTGAAGAGCAGCAGTCGAGGAGTCATCACAGGTAGGTAGTCCTATAACGATACATCCCAGTAGACCCTCTCCAAACCCAGTGACTTGCAGTTCAAGACCTCCATCAGTCAAATACCATATCATCTTATTTAATACTAAGTGCATATTTCTTACTGTTTTGGGGCACATTTTAAGCTTGCCAACATTCTGCAAAGAACTCATGTGGAGTTCATGGGGAAGGATTTTTTTTTTTCCTTATTTTGATCCTCCATCTACTAGTTTTAGCTGAAGTCTCCTATTTCTTGTATTTGAAGGGACAGTGAAGTCATGCCTTATTTACTCCCTCCCTGCCACCTATGATTCTTTCAAAAACTACTTCATCCCACACTCTTCAGTCCTCTCCTCTCCATGCAGAAATGACTAACAGAGGTCGTTCCATACTTCTGATCATCCTTGTCAGCATCTTTCACAGTTCTGCTATGCATCTTTCTTAAAATGTCTCATCCCCCCATAAGAATTTGCACATGGCAAACACAACATTAATGTCCCAAACAAATCAGAAAATAGTACACTACACAAATAGCTAACTAAGATTATTTAAAAACCATTTTTCAAGAGCAGAAGTGTCTGTTTTCTCTCATATATACTCAGACTTTACAGGTAAGTGGAAGAGAAGTCACACATTCCTAGAAGCGCTTGCTGGCTACATTAAGTGCTGATGTTAAAAAAAAAATTTATGGAATAGAAATATTAAATACCACTACGTATTTTACAAAAAGATACATTCCATATGGACATGGTTCTGAGCAACTGGCTCTAGCTGGCCCTGCTTGAGCAGCGGAGCTAGTCAAGACGACCTCAAGAGGTCCCTGCCAACCTCAACCGTCCTGGGAGTCTGATTCCACTTATCATGCCCAGTACATTTTCATAAAAGAACATTCAAACAATGGTGGCTCACAAGATGAGAGATTTAAAACAAACATTTTAATGACTTTTCATAAGTGATCGAGGAATTAAGCTGGAATTAAGTACTAAATTCCTCATCAAGTCCCAGATCCCTGAAATATCTCTAGAACATGAGACGTTCCCATCAGGACTATCCCCAAATGTCATTTCTGATGAGCACAAGTCTTTCCAGATTTCTGCGTTTACAGGATGAAGCTAATGCTTCTACTTCAGATGGTGCCACAGCATCCAAATCCCCACCCGTCTTACACTCCAAACCCCACAATAAAGGGATCAGGGCAGAGCACAGAATTTAACAGAAAACACTTCAAACAGAAAGCAAGCAATGTTTTTTTAGTCTGGCTTTCTACGCAAAGGAAAGGGGGTGAACATTCACAGCTTACATAAAACTGACCAAAGGGCAGCTTTGTCAAAGTTGACACCTCACCCTGAAGCTTCAACTGGATCGTAAGACATAAGCATAAACCGAACCCCTTGCAGAGTCCTCAAATTTGTAAGCTGCTTACAGAAACTACGGCAGAGTAGTCTGATTCCAGATGCAGTAGGCTTTATCCAAGATACCTGGCAAACCACTGCGATTAATACAGTTGGAAATACACACGTCCACCTTTCTGACAGACATTAACTTAACTACCATCTTACCTGCAAACACACCAACCCCTGCTCAGTTTTTAAAAACACCTTCATTTATCAATGTAGAACAAAAGGACTTAGGAAAGACCCAACTTAAATACTCGCTGTATGAATACACCCTTTGGTTTCTCCTTGGCCACAGTACTCAGGAAAGGAATTTCACAAGCAACTACTTTATCTGAATGGAAGAAAAACAATCAAAAAGGTTTAAAAAAGACGACTAAAGCTCTGAACATTACCTTATTTTTATGGAACATTAAGAAGTGAATCAGCCACAATTTACTGTATTTTTACTATCTTTCAAGCTGAAGTTACAGGTATTAAGCCCATTTTAATAGCTGTATTTAAGATACACTACCACGCTTTCAAAATTAAGAAATATTAACTTGGCTAAAATAGAAATTAGCATCCAAGGAATGAGGATGTTCCCTGACAGAGGAAAGCACAGATATAAAATACACACTTCAGGAATCCAGCAAAGATAAAACAGCAGGACACAGTGAAACACCGAGCAGATGATTCACCACAAAATACTGCCCCATGACCTTAGCAAACTCAGCTGCTTAGGTATAGCTCAACGTCCACAACATCAAAAATTAGAGCCTGCAAGGACAATGAGCTTTACAAAAGGTTAACTACTTCGATTCAGTAATAAATCAATAGAAAACATTTTCTCAGGGTGCACACCAAAATATACTCAAACTGATACAACTTCTGTTGACAGTAGCTAATCAACCAGCACAATTAACAGTCTGATTACAGTCTGTGTAAGTTCTCCTACCACATCCATCAATGTTATATGTAACAAGTGTTACCTGACTTCAGCTGGACAGACAATTATGGCATTTAATACATTAATGCTTCCCAGTTATTTACGCCATTGGAGGGTAACAAGCAGAAGAAACTGAGGCACTCTACATTTGTTCAACATTGCCAAACGTGGACTACACAAATTCAAAATACTTTGCACTGAAACCTGAACAAAACACTCCTATGATCCATTCTACCAATGGAGTTATGTAGACCAGCAATCTTCAGCAAAGAGGCAGCAGCGATTTAACACAGCAGATAATCACTACTGAAACGACCACAGGCTCAGAACTGGTGTTACAAATGCTACCTGCAAACCAGTACCAGCTTGAGGCACAAAACCCCTTTCTAATGTACACTCTGAATGCAATTACACCAACAGCCTCACTACTGAAGCCATCCCTCTGGGAAAGGGATGCTGCTGGACAAAGCAAAGAGAGCCACAGGGAAGAGCGCTATGAGGATACCTACCTCTGCACCCTACAGAACAAGGTCTCTGTCAAGCCAACAAGACGCTGAGTTATTTATCACTGTGCTCTCCCCCTACAAAAGGCATACAATTTGTGCAGTGAAACATGCGTCCTTCCATTTTTGCCTGTTTATTACTACAGTAAAACTATTTCTGCTGGAAAAGACATAGTCAGAAGAAAATTCAATCTATATTACAAACAAAAAACAGAATTTGTAGATGAACTAACAAAACTTGAAGTCAGGAGCCCAAGTACACTTTCAACATGTAGAGATAGCACAACAGTGGTTTTCCAAGTGCTTCTGTTCATTCAGACAGATTACATCTGCGTCTGCTCCAGACACATGCCCTTCACCACGGTTTGATCTCACCCAAGCACTAGGTAACTGTCACAGCAGAACAACTGTACAGAACAACAAACAGGCAGAAGCTGGTTTTCATCCATACATTGTTGGCATTTAAAGTCTGGCTGTCCAGACCAGGCAAAACCATTACCCCTTTCACAGCACAGGTCTTCGGTGTTGCCAGTATTAGGCTCAGTAGATTGTGTCTAGCAATAAAGCACGGCTATGATGCAGGAAAGTAATGTCAAGACCCTCTCTTGAAACACTAAACTTTTTTGTGGTCCTTGCCAAATGGACCAACTGAAGACACGGTTAATCCAAAGAATGCACTCTGCAAGACTGCGCATTTGACAGCCCTTTTATGTTCCTGTTTGAATTACCAGTTGGTCTGAAAAGAACTTTTTGCTGGCTTGTCAGATCTGGAGTACCGCTATAGTGACAGAAGCACCAGTTTTAGACAGCAGCACCCTCAGCCAAAGACTGCTCAAGCCAATGGAACAACTCTTTGAATTCCCTGGGCTTTGGATCAAGCCTTCACAACTTAGTGATGATGGCAGACATGTTAAGATTCCTCCACTCCTCTAAGATAAAAACAGTTGCCCAATTTGAGAAGCAAAGGGAAGAAAAACTATCCTTCTGCTCAGAGAAAAGAATCCTCTGGCAATTCAACAGTAACAGGACTTCAAGAAATTCATGTATACCCAAAACTTACAGAGGTCAATAAATACTATTACTGGGTGAAGGTAAAGTCAGGCAGGTAATGCAACGTAACTGCCGACGCACCAAACAATCTCCACAACTGAGGAGGCCAACCCTTATCTACATCTTTGAACTTTCAGCTCCTGCTATCTACCACTGCATTAAACGTATCATCCCGAAGATAAGCTCTTGCTATTGTTGACGTTAAACACTGTGCCAGATCTAAAGGCCGGAGTTCACAAGGGTAACTGTACTTCATTGATTTGGAGATGTGGTACGACAGCAAAAAGCACAGGATTAATATAAATGTTTCCACACATTCCAGTTATCTTGCAAACCAATCACTGAAATAGAAGGAACAGTTGGATCCTTTGTTTTGTCGCGTAGTCTACTGCAGACAACCAGAAGCAATTCTAAGAGAGCTTGACAATAATGATACATAAAATAGCCTGGCTCTATTTACAGTTGGACTTTGCGCTTTGAAACCTGTCTGTCCTCACTTAGGCCTCCTGTACGGGTGAATATGCCAAAGTATGTGTCCTTCAAAAAGATCTTCAAAGCCAAAGGTGGAATTTCTAAGTGCGGATCAGAGCGTTAGGATTACCACCTGAGTCTAAAGCAGTGATCTAAAACTACTGGACTGCTACAATGATTGAAAATTCCTCACTGCTCCTCTACACTGAAGTTACACACACACATTGTCACTCTGTAGCACCTCCACCGTGGAGGTTTGTAACATCCTGACAGAACAGCCCAAGAAAACTTGCTCCATTTTCAAGAGGCAGCATCACAGAGAAGAGAGTCACATTTAGAACACCACACGTTTCCAAACCAATACAAGCACCACAGTTTGGACAGCTGAATCTGTGCAAGGTCTAAACTCAAATGGTATGACCAAGAGTTGGACAAAAAGAATCCTGTGTATTTCCTCCTCCTTGGCCCGAACTTGACACAAACTAGAACTAAAATCCTATAAAATGAGATGAAAGGGACATCAACAGAGAGTTTAGTCTATTCCCAAACCTGTACCAACTATACAGTCTCTCAACACAGGAACTTGCTCTTAAACAGACTTAAAGTACCATTTTTACTGTGAGACATCTAAAAGCTTAATCAGTGTTTTCCATGATGAAAATTAATGCCATTTCAACTTGCCCACCACGGTCATTGAAAATAGCATCTCCTTCTTACAAATCTTTTAAATATTTGAAATCTCTTACATTCCTCTGAACCTCCTCATCTCTTGCCAAAATAACTCTGATTTTCTTCCATCTTTATGAATCTGTTTCCTCAAACTCTGATCCGTTGCGTTTTTCTCCTCTGAACTCTTCCCAAGCAGTCCCAATTCTTCTTGGATTTTGGCACCCCGGAGAGATGCTATCTGCACACTGAGACCAACAGCAAATAAAGCTGACAGATTTAAACTTTACATCTCCCAGACAATACTGCCGTTTAAACACCCCAATAAGATCCGCCTTTTCTGCAAACAGCATGACACTGACTCATGTTCAACTTGTGATCCAGTACACCCCCAGGTCCTTTTTCTAGTACCTAACCAGTTATTCCTCACCCTACATCTGCACAGCTGATAATTTCTGCCTAAGCGCAGTACTCTGCATTTGTCCCTACTGAATGTCATCCTATTTTTCAGGTCATTTTGAACCCTCCTCATGTCCTCCAACACATAGTCCCTGAGAATTAAATTAACACATTTAATTAGCCAGTTGACTGATGCTTTCATTAAAAGCAACTGTACCCAGGGCAGAACCCTTCAACATAACCTCTCATTTCAACAGTGAATCATAATTACTGTTCTCTGAATAGGAACTACCCAATTTTACACATTTCCTAGATTACTTTCCCCAGATGACATCTCCATTTACTTATGAGTCCATTAAAAAGGGGAAAAGCTTATTAAATAAATCAATCAATCAGGAGACAAGACCTCCACTGCTTTTGTCATAGCCACAAAGCCTCTGCTCTGCAGTAAAAAGGTATTACTTTGGATGCAATTAGTTTTCCCACAAATCAGTTCATGCTGTTACTCTTCTCATAGTTATGTTCCAAGCACAAGAAAATAGAATGTATGCTTATTAATATCAGCTGATGGAAAAGCTGAAGTGAACTGTCAGACTTCAACTCCTCTTCCTCAGCTCTCTGCCATTACAACTCTCTGAAGACTCATCTTTTAGTACTGCCGAGTATTTCTAGATAATGTTTTGCAATTTTGAGCTGTTCTGAGAATCATACAGTAAAGCTCATCAGGGTCAGTTGACGCAGGAACACCTAGTGGAAGTACATGCTAGTGTAAAATACTACCTCCTCACAAGCATTCATAAGATCAAGCACCTGCATGACACTATGTTAGAGAAGACAAGCAAAACAGGCACTGAGCACTGTAAATGTTCTGCACCTTTTGTAGATACATGCATTCTCCAGTGAATCAAGAGAGACATTTTCCAATCTTCCTCCTGCTATTAACATACTTCTGCAGGAACCTTGCTAGCTTTTATGCCTCTTACTCATTGCAATTCCACTTGCACTTTGGCCTTTCCAGATCTGCCTCTACTACTCTTTCACACAGGTTCCTCATAACGTGACCTACTTTCACACTCTACATGCATTTTTTTTCTTCTATCTGAAGTCAGTAAAAGCTCATAATATAAGCTGGTCTTCCTACTTCCTCTATTTCTCAAAGGTCTTCCCATTTTGCTGTTCCGTCTCCTACCTTGTTAAGTATCATAAGCTCTGATTTCGTAGCCATTTATCACCCTTCATTTTGGCATGCTCTAGCTAGAATAAAACCTAAAGGAGTTACCATTTTTGTTGCTGTATGTACCTTCTAAACTGAAAATGTCACCATCACACAACTTTGATAAAGGTCAAAGAAGAAAGTTAGGTATTTTGATTCTGAAGGATGGTGTTTTGGTGCTAAATACCACATAAAATCTCAATTCAACTAAGTAGTAATGGACTTGCTCTCATTTGCAGTACCTGGTCCTCTTCCAAAGAGCTGCTCTAAGATGAACAATGCAATGCCACAATTCTAATAAACCAAAACAACAAATAAGAGCAAAATCCTTTCAAGTGAAAAATAAACTACAAGAATGAAAATACAGAGTGAATGCAAAATGAAGTTAATTCTGGTAGGACTGATAGGATTACAAACACAACTGACACTTTAGAGCAAGCAGCTGGATTCCAGGGCCACAGAGACCCCTTCCCAATCCCAACCCCTGTACAGCGCTCCATGCAGATGGTGCTGAAGTTACACATTGTAGAAAAGGAGCAGCAAGAGACAGCACTTCAGATCTTGTGTAGCTCACATCCATAACTCCTGAACAGGAACTGTGAATCACCCATCCTTTTTTATTTAAGTCTGCCTTTCAGCTACCAAAGATTAAAGCTTACAGTCTTATTTCAATCAGGAATAAAGGTGTCAGGCTTGAGGCTATAATACTACAGTTTACTACGAACTGAACTTTTGTTCTCTGCTAAGCAGATTATTTAACAAAGGAAGTAGCTTTTTTTATGAATGAAAGCTATTTTTAGCTCAATTTGTAACAGTGAAAGGGAAACACTTTAGCATTACTGTTATTTAAAATATTTTTTAGATGTCTAACTGGGAAATCAGGATTTTTTAACTAGGATTTGTTTTGTACAAACTCTCCCATGCTAAACATAACCAGATCTAAGCACTAGTCAGAATGTTGAGGGATTTTGCCACTGAAAGAACGAAGAACCTACCAATTTGCACAATACCATGCCTACAGATCCAAAGCGGGTTTGGCCACACTAGATGCCAGTAATGTAACTAGATGGAGTCATCTCTGCCCAAAAAAGCTACACTTCCATAAGCACACGGTTCTCCAATGCAAGTCTTTAAGCCATTCAAAACGTGAGTCTAAACGCACACAGCGGGAGCAAACACTTTTACATTACACTGATACTGTTTGGGCACTGACAAAATGAAATCTAAGGAGGCCCTTTTTTCTAATTTCCAAAACTCAAGAGGTTTAGAAGGAATTAAAGGACTTTGTTTTACAAGGTATTAAAGGAACAAAACCTCTTTCCTCCATGCCAGCTACCATCAGGTTCATACCAGAGAGACATTTACGTAATAAGGACAGTGACAGAACAGTTCACCCTGGCCTGCTGTTAAAGATGCTTAAGCGTATCACTCAACCCAGACATTTTTCACACCACATGTAATAATTCCTACAACACACCTTGGACTAGCCAAGTCTAAGTAATCCACTGTTGATACTTCACAGAAATAAAGCAAACAGTATCTGAGAGTTTCAGAAAAAAGAATAAGGGTGCAATGGTCAAGATGCTTGACAAAAACCTGGCCTTTCCATGTCAGCTCCCAGTTCTAGTACAGATTTCCTCTATGACCTGAGCTTTAACAACAAAAAGGTATTTTACTCCCACAGAATAAATGGAATTTGTCTCCATACCGCTGAAAATCCGTGTCTTGTCAACTGTTTTATACTCCACACCGAGGACAGTGAGAATACTACCTTCAAGCCAAACGAGAAAAATTAATCTGAGGGCTCCATGTCAATACAATTTTTTTTTATTTCTTTTTCAAAATCATTTATTAGGTCCTTAGCAAAACAGCTTGTCTGATGCACCATGCCTGTCACATGGCGCGCTAGCAGAAGAGGACTGAATCATAAAGTTTCTCAATCATACTCAGCCATCATGATGCAACTTCCCTCCCTGCTGGGCAGCCCCCACGCTCCCTCGCCAGGCACTGCAATCTGCCTGATCAGGCAGCAAGGGCCTTTAATCCCCCTCTCTTCAGGTCAGGGATGAATTAATGCCTGCCAAGCCATCTCTAGAGAAGAAAGGAACGAATGAAAAAGAAATACAGAAACAGAGACTTGATTCTAGAAGATGACTTAACAAAAAAATTACAGGGTGAGAGCATAATGAGCTCCAAGTCTAGAGAAGACTGCTGGAAGACACCAAGCAGAGCACCTAGACCAGCACCACTGCTCCTGGGAGGTATTCAGGACGGCGGCAGCTGCTGTCCAGCAGCTCTGCTGGAGACAGCACCTGCAGAACTGCTCACATCCCTTGCACTGCTTTCTCCTCCTTGGGGCATGGACAGTCAGGTTTGGCCAAAACCAATTTAAACATGAAGATCTCTCACGGATTTTCTGACACACTTTAGAAGTACTTTGGAGCACGTCAATTTTCCCTAGCTGACATAGGCACTCACGCTGCAACACTCCATGCTGCCCGAAGCCAGTGTTCGTCCTCACAGGTGGCTACAACAACAATACATTTTATTTCTCCAAGCCATCTTAAGAACACATTTCTCAGAAGTCAACAGAGTTAAGTCCATACCAATAAATTTCCAAGTCAGTTACACAGTTCAAAGTTTACATACACCGCCTTTAAACTTTGTAAAGTTGTATTTGTAATCAGCCAACAAGCAAAACCAGCTTACAAAACCAGCCCTATGTGGCCCTTACTGTCACGCTACATACCAAGACAAACACTTTCTCAGAGTAAGTGCAGCCAAGATCTATTGCTGTCACCCATGACACTGCTACGTGGACACAAAGTTTATGAAGGCCTGACTTTCATCATAGAGTATATTTAAATAATGACCAAAAAAAAAGCGGTTTCTCCACAGGTTCAAGAAAATCAATAGTCCACAGGAGATAAGAGTGTTGTACAAAAGTCAGTTTTACTTTAAAAAAAGGGTAAAGTAGTAACTCTTTCAGATATTATGGAACTGATGGCAGAAAAATATAGCCAACCTGTCTGAAGAGCCAGTGTGTGGACAAATCTCATACATACAACGGCTGAGTCACCTACAATAAAAAACAATACAGTCAGCAGAATGAATAGCCTAAATGAAACCAAACCTTAATTGCCCTAAGAAAATACTGTACAGCAACGAAAACACGTTAACAAACTCTAAGACTGGAACAACGTTCTCAGCAAGCTCAGATGAAGAGGAAGCATCAGTCAGTGTGGCCAGACAACTGTCAGCGCTCATGTTAGAAGAGTCCAGAGTTAATCGTCTCCCATTGCTGAGGCTCTCTCAGCTGAGGTAGACAACAGCTTCCTGAGGGCACCAAAAGCTCCTTCAACCGCAGCACCTGTGGGGATACACAGATCCCAGTGGGAGAGCCAGAGCACTAGTGGAATAAGTCAGATCTTAGAGCCAGTACTGCAGACACTCAGGTTCTTCTTCTTCACCTTAAGTATCAATGTGGTTTTAAAAAAAAAACCTTCCTCAATTCCATTTCAACTCTCAGTGTTCAGTTCACCCAGTAGTTGTCTATCTCTGAACAAGCATAACCAGGCCCCTCTTTGGGGAGGCAGCGGTGGTCCGAGGGGTTTGCAGCATGAGATCCCCACCTCCACAGCTGGGCTGATAGCAAAGTACTCTATAACCTCTGACAACAGCAGTGCAACGCACCGACTTATCTGCTGAAAAATGGATGATGAGGCACACTGGGTCCTCGCCTTGTGCTTCGCTGGGCCAGTTTCTAACTGGGACTAACACCTGCCCGCGACCCCGCCACTACGGCACGCAGTGACGTGTGCCCAGGCGGCAAAACGCTTTATGCGCCGCTGTTCGGTGACCAGAACCCGCAGGCAGCACTGCACGCCGGGCAGAGCAGACGGAAGCAAGGAAATTGGACTCCTGCCCGAGCTGCTGAGGGTGACACCGAGAGCCCCGGGCAGCCGCGGGGGCGGCCCGGCGCTGCTGGGAAGGTGCCGCACGTGTACGGAGGCCGGCGGACCCCGGGCAGCCGCGCACGCCGCGCACACGCTCCCGGTCACACGCCCAGCCCTTCCGTGACCGACGGGGGCTGCCCCCGGCGCCGAGTCCTGCTCCGAGCAGCGCGGGGGGCCGCTATTCACGGCGGCGGTCCCACTGCCACCTCCGCGCCCGCGTCGGGCCGCCCCGCAGGGGCTGTGCGGGCAGAGGAGAGGTCGGCGCGGCTGAAGGGCGCTGCGGGCGGGAGGCCGCACCGACCCCGAGCCGGCGGCGCCTGCAGGGAGGGGCGCCGATGGAGACCCGGTACGGCGCGGCGCGGCCCGCGGACCCTCCCTCACCTGCCGGGCCGGACCGGGCCTGCCGCCCCACGGCCCCACTCACCGGCGGCGCCCTCAGCTGAGCCCCATGCCGGCGGGGCGGGCGCGGGACCGGAGCGGGACCGGCTCTCCCCCGCCCCACCCCGCCCGCCGCTGCCTCGTGAGGCGCGACCGGATCCGCCGCCAACCGGCTCCACGCGCCGGCCGCGCTGGGCGGGGGCAGGGAGGGGCGCGGAAGTGACGCTAACGCGACACGCCCCCCCCGCCCCCGCCTCCTCGCGCGTCACGCGCCGGAAGACCGGGGTGTCGCGCGGGTCCGGAGTTGGGCGGGGTCGGCGGAGGGGCGTGGCCTCGCCCGGGAGGGGGCGGGGCTTGGGCGGGGTCGGCTCTGGGGCAGCGGGGGGACAAGGGTGGGACGGGGAGCCCTTGGCGGGCCGTGGCTGTGGGGGCCTCTCTGGGGCAGGGCAGGGGGTCTGTGGGGCGGTGCGGTCCAGGGAGACGCCCTGGACAGGCCAGGGGCTCCCTGGGGAGCCGAACGTGTGGGGCAGTGCCCGGGGTCTCGGCTGGGGGTGGCAGTGGGCTGCAGGGTCTCACTCCAGGGTGGGACCGGAGGCTCGCGGGGGTCCCCCAGGCCGCAGGTGCTGGCCATGGAGTGTCCCGCAGGAGCTGGGCGCTGGGCGCTGCCCCTAAAGGCCACGGGCCAGAGATCCCCGTGAAGTCGGGGACTGGCTCCCCAGTTTCCCCCCAGCCTTCCGCTGCTGTGTGATGGGAAGCGGCACTGCACGGGGGTGCTGGGCCAAGACGGCTTCATCCTCACCTGAAGGAGCTGGCCCTGCCCAGGGCAGGCCTTCGTGCCATGGCAGGCCTTTGTGCCATGGCAGGCTGGCTGTCAGCGGCAGCAGCCAGGGCACCCGCCGCTGTGTTACTGTGTATGACCACTGCGTGTGTTTGTTAGAGAGCAGTCAGACAGGGTGGGCAATGGCTCGTGGAACCTCCCCAATCCCCTTCTGCGTGCCCTGGGACACCCCAGCAGAGGTACCACACAAGCCAGTCCTCTCAGTTTAACAAAGCCAGCAGGTCACTCATCTCCTCTTCCCCTCAGCCCAACAGCGGGGTCTTTCCACACCCCCTGTCCAATATGCACCTGCTTTAATAACTCATCTCCACGTCCATCAGCTGCGTTTGCCACCAGCTAATGACACGCTTATCTGGAAATGTGATGGTGTCCAAGGGACGTGCAGAGCTGCTTATTCCTTTCCCCAGCAGCAGCCCTCTCCCATGTCACTGCTCGCCATGGCGTGCTCAGCTGGGACTTGGTGTGCGGTCTGCTCTGCTCTGCTCTGCTCTGCTCTCCTAAAAGATGACATTTAATTTTTTAAAATTTACATTGCTCATATATGTCCAGCCCAGAAAGCCAGCTGGGGTGCCAGGCCTGATGACCACGCTTCATTACTGTCCCACCGACTTGCGCAGCTCTTCAGGCACTATACCGGGAGTTATTTTGGCCATTTCCAGGTAACATATAAAGATAATCAACAGCATAAAGCCAAAAAACAGACAGCAGTGTGACTTCATCAAACACACCCTCAGGTGGACAGCAGGTTAAGTTTTCAGATGTATCAGCTAAAGATTTTGAAAAGCCCTGTAAACCATTTTGGGGATCTGTAAACCACAATTGGGTCTCTATTTCCACATGGTACTATTTTTTTTCCAGTAGCTCTCCTCCATTGCAGAGTAAGGGAGCCGTTGACTGTTACATCTCATTGCGTGCAACCTCAGTAGTGACTAAACGGGGGCTACACCCATCTTGCAGAGCATCCCATCGCCCCAGCAGTGCTCTCAGCTTCCCACACCAGCTCCATTGACCCCACAGCCCTGGGGTGAGTCAACCCAGCACGGGGATCCAGCAGGAAACTCTGCCAGTAATAAATAAAGTTTAAAAAAAGAAAAGGCATAATTTTCTGTTGGCCCAGTGAGCTGAACTGATTCACCAGGCAGGCATGTGACCACTCTTTAAGGGAATGAGAGGAAAAGAAAAGAGAAACAAAACTGCCCCTTCTAGCAGCCACCCGCACATTGAGCAAAATACTGAGCTGCTCTGACTCAAATCGGAATGGTCCCCTTCCTCTACTCAAAAAAAAAAAGGAAAAAAAAAAGAAAAGAAAATGAAAAGCACGTATTTTCTGTTAATGTGTTAAGTCTAGTATTGTCAAAACTCTGCGTTGGCTGCATACTTTCAGCGTCCTCCTCACCGCTTTTGCCAAAGGCTGGCATCAATCTAGCCAAGCTTTCTCTCCTGCTTGCCTGGGACATAGCAGTTACTGAGCTCTACATAGTGACTCAACCACTGCTTCCCCCGATTCTCTGGAAATTCAGTGCTGCAGTATTTGCTGAGGAAGTAGCATTAAGAGTTTGGTGATCTTCTCAGGCAGTTTTTAAAAAAACCCTTTTCCATGCAATTTTAAAGGCGGGAATTAACCAGTGGCTTTCATTCACTCTGGCTACACGTTGAAGACAAAAATACCTCCATTAAACATGGGGACATTGTTCTGGCCATTTTCCAAACAAAGATTAGGAAAATTTACTGAATAATTTCAGCTTTTTTTTACTGTGTTGTTATTGTCTTTGGCTAATAGCCAACCTAAAACTCTGCTAGGATTTGCTCTGTACCTCAAGGAAAACCCACTGGGTGGTGATCAGCCCTATTAGCCATATGTATTTTCTCTGAACTTCCCCAGTTCATTACCCCTGTTTCCAAGCTATTGATTTCCCTTTGCCATCAGCCTGCCAAATTTCCACCTGTATACGATTCTTCATTGTTGCCTGTACCTCCCCTTTTGAGCAGGATGGTTTGTTTGATTTTAAAACCAGAAAAGCCTCCTTTGGTGACATTGAAATCGTGAGTATTTGAGTCATCTAGTAACACACTGGGGAAGAACTCGCCCAGTTCCCAGTTGGATTGCTCTGAAGTATTTCCTCAGGCTCGCTTTTGCTCATTACTTCTTTTAGCCTCACAAATTTGGCAGCAGTGTCCCGAACAGAGTCATAGGAAGGCAGGGAGATTGGAATGGGTACCCTTCTGCCTGCATATTGATGGAAAGAGAAAAACAGGCAAAACACGCACGCAGGAGTAGCAGACATCCATACAGATCCAAAACTATGACTATGATGAGGAGACTTTTTTGGCTGAGTATTGACTAGTAAAGAGAGTCTACCATATGACTCAAAGAAAAAATATTATGAAATTATTAGTGCTATTAAACAGAAGCTCTTACTCTGTCATTATCTGTTAGTAATAAGATTTAAAAGATTTGCTTTACTACATACATGTCTATGTACTTCATCAAAATTCCTTTAGTACTTTCCAATTAAAGATTAATTTCTCATCACATTTTTCAACCCATGGCATGTTCTAATGTATTATCTTTATCCCCATTAGAAGGTTTCCCTTAACACCTAATTGCTTTTCTTTTTCAGTTGCTGGCAAAGTTGAACTCGTTTATTGCTTCACAAACCTCAAACCATGCAGGTTTTTATTAATTCAGAGATTAATTTTGTGGTTGGCACGTTCCCTCCACCCACCTCCTTGAGCTGTTTGCTGCTTTCCAGCTCTCTTGGCATCACTCTGTGCCACTGGAAGCGCCTGGCAACCTCCGCTCCCCTGCAGCATCACTGGCTGCAGCTTCTCGAAGGAAGGGATGGGTCACAAGGCATCATGTGTTATTTCTAGGTATACACCTAGAAATCATGGTGTTCACGGCCTTTTAAAGCATCATGGTAGAAACAAGAGAAAAAACAATCAATCACAAGAGAAAAAAACGTTTTTCCCTGTGCAGTTCAGCTTATCAAGACTGGTTTACAGGAGGAAATGTGCCAGAGCACACAATCCAGCACTGTCACCGCTGCTGGAAACGTCACTGCTATTCACAGCTGGTGTAATTCCTCCAGACTTTGCTCAGTAATGTGGGAGCAGACAAGCAGCTTCAGGCTTGAGGACAGGAGGAGCAGTCAGTCCTGCAGCTTTTCTTAACAGGCTTCCCATGATGATTTTGATTTCATAGTTGCATAGATTCCACCTGAACTGGGTACAGGTACCACAATAAAACTTACCAGCTCCTGGGAACATTTTTCACACGTGACGTTTCTCGATTGCTCCCTCTCACCACCTTTTCCCCAGTGCTGAGGGCGTATGCTGTTTTCCGTGTCCCGCTTTGCCCCACCAAACCCTGCACTCTCCCAGCCAAGGCACAGATGTATTGAACGATGCTGATTAAGTATATGGCATTTAGTGAGTCTCATGCTGATTAATCACATTTTTTGTGCTTTCCCAGACTGACTGTATCTACTGTTATCTCTCATCTTAAACGGTACATCCTTCAGGGCAGAGACTGGCTTTGTTACCCGTTGTGTATTACCTAGCCGATGGGAGCCAAGGATTTTACATGCTTTGGCAGTAAACAGCATAAATATTGTTTTTCTTTAAGAACATTTCCAACTTTTTTCTCCTTTGCACGTGATTTCTAAATCAGCCAGGACAAGAACCTATCTGGAGATCACGTTTGTGCATGAAATCTATCTTGTGCCAAAACTAAGATATCCAAGTAGCAGAGAAAATAAATCAAAACCTACTGTTTATTTATTCAGTCTCTTTAATGTGTATATATTAGCGTGTTCCACCCTGCCTTTTCTGGTAGGCTGTATAAATATGTGCCTTAGCTCAGAGGAGGTTATGGGACTCACCCCCACGGGGCACAGGCACCCAGCTGCCCACATCTGGTCCCAGATGCTACAGGCACACCTCAGCTAGCCCTGTGCCACCTAGCCCTCCCTGGGACAGACGTGGTGCCTCTGGGGACACCTCTGGCCCAGTTTGTTTGACTTTCCTGGCAAGGGTGTTATATGCTTAGGGTTGAAGTTTCCTTGGCCCACTCTCCCTAATCCTCACACACCCTTAGGCAAATAAAAAGAGCCTAATGAGAAAAGGGACTGAGAGTGGGTAAGGCTCCATGCCTTCCCCAAGTCACAGAGGGGAAGGAATTGGCCATAGGAGGACATGACATTTCTTCTCCTACCTTTATTTGTTTTCCCTGACCTAAGTTGCTCGCAGGCTATGCCAGCTGAGATTTTCAAGTTCAGTAGGTTGACAACAGCAATGGCATTGTTGTCACACTGGGCTCGCGGACATGGGGATGGGATCTGCACGGGAACATCTGACTCTTGAACTAAGTGCCAGAGCTTGTGAACGCACAGACAGGTATATGGTGACCCATCAAATGGTGGTTGGCAACCTGCAATTAGAGTTTCACTCTTCAAGAAGATGATTCACATGCAGTTGAAAGCCACAGGCCTTTAAAAGTCTCCTTTGAAAGCTCCTTAAACTACTTTGGCAAGCCTGAGTTGTTAAACAATTTATTATCTCTTCTCTGCCAGAAAAGCTTGTGAACAGCTTAAAGAGAAAGTTGTACAAAGTGCCCAAGATTGTCACAGATGAAGCCTCTCTTCTCTTGTGCCACCCAATCCTTCTCTCCCACTTTCTCCAGTCCTCCAGTTCCTCTTGGTTTAAAATAGCCTGGCTAGTTGTTTCCGTTACAACGGCAGCATATCTAGTAAGTCACATGCCTCCAGCTGCAGTCAGAGTGAAAGGGGAATTCATTGCTCCGTTTGCTAGAACAAGATCTTAAACAGTCACTTCCTACAGTAAATAGGATAAATAATGCTGTGCTTTCCCATTCCCCGCGCTAGCCCCATGACTGCTATGGAAAGCAGTAAAGGAGGTCATGTCTGTCCCCCAGGTACTTCTCAGGCCATTTCAAGGCTATTCCCTCCCCAGAAGTCACCATGCCCTCTCCTCTCCTGGCTCCCTGCTGCCACAAAGCCATAACTAAGTGCAGCCACTTGGCACATCCTTTTTGTTGGTATTTGTCCTTTTCTCCCTCCCCTCTTTATTTTAAGTAATGCAGAAGTCTTTCAGTCCATAGGACTGTCAGAATTTGTCTAGCCCATATCATGCCTAAAGAAAAGTGGGATCTGAGCACCTTTACCTGCTTTCACACCTCCACTGTATTATACTGTAACGCTGCCGTGCAGTGCTCACCCAAAAGCTCGCTGATGGATTGTCTCTGCTGAGGACACGGGTCTCCTGATGGCTCGCACAGGGCAGGGCTGAAATCCTTGGGCACCGCATCAGCACTGGTGCTGGTAACAGCAGAGCAAAGGATGCTGCACTATGAAGGGGGGGCGAGTTTGGTAGCAATTGTCCCAGCCAAAGAGAAAAATTGCCATGGGGACCCAGCAGGTACCTGCAAAGCTACTGACTTTACTGGGAAGCATTCCAGCAAGTGGGGAAAGCTCCACCCACACCAATGGATGGCATAAACACAATACTAGGTAACCTGTTTACAGATAAACTACCCCAGCACAGCTAAGAGAAATATAGTAACTATCAAAACAGGACTAAAAAAATGTATGCAGGCAAACCGAATGCAAGACTTGTGAGAAACCACAGCTTTTACCTAGCAGAGTCCAACCGGTCAAGAGTAAGTGCTCGTGCAGTTATTATTTGGCTGCAAGTAAAGGGACTGTGAAATGAATCTGCCTCTACTGCCCGCCCAACAGAGAGGGCAGATTCAGGCTCTCTGGCAATTTTCCTAGCTGGAAAAGGAGATATCCTCTCCAGCTGAAGAATACGCGCACACCACTAATGGACCTTGCCATCTAGCAGCTTGATGTTGTGATTTCATATTAGAATTGCTTGAAAATAGGACCTTTAATATCTCTATTGTTGTATGTTTCTCCCTCAAAGTATGTTTAAAGGACTTAATCAGACTCATTTCCTTAATTTCAAGCATATCTCTGAAAATGTATTATCCCAGGCTGATGGCATCAAAGAGTGAATTAGGAATAAAGCCAAGTGAATAAAAACAAAGATATTTCCTTTCAGTTACTGTGCAGCCTTCACAGGCTGCAGAGCATTAGAGTCGCTGAAATACCACTGGCACATTCTTCAAGATCTGCGAATTAGTGCCTTGCATTTACACCCTTGGTGGGAAGCGAGGAGGCGATCCCTTAACACTCAGACTGACAAGGGCTGTGCTGTGATGAGCGGCTTTAGATTTGCAGCACCGGAAAAAAGTCTTTGAACTTTTGCTGTTTGGGTTGCCAGTTTCCGAGCCATATTTATCACAGCAAAGTTCCCCTACTGAACCAGAGCAAACCCGGGGAGTGATTTTTGTAGCATATGCAACGTTTGCTTTCACCTTGTGTCCTTCGACATCAGTTGCAGAGAAGCAGCAGCTCTTGCAGCAGTCCTGGGCCAGGCTGAAGTTCCATGCAGCCCACCATCCCAGCCGTCTCTGACAGGAGCTGGCCCAGGGCAGGCAAGTGTGCAGTAAGGAGCTGAAGTGCACTGAAACCCAGAGTGAGGAGACAGCTTGTGTACCTTCCCGTCAGGGAATCAAACAAAAATCTCTCTTTTACTGCCATGTCACCAGGGCTGTAACGTGGGCAGGACGGGGGGTGTTTGGCATCCACAACTTCTCCAGGGGTTCATCACAGATCTGAAACCACAATGACCCTGTCCTGCCACGTTAAGGAACAACTCCTAACCCCTGCTGTGCCTGAGGACAGGGCACAATTTTGGCAGTGTGGTCCAGGGCAGAGCAAGCAGGGTTATTGCTGAAGTGACTTATGCAACCTTGTTCTCACAGCACCTCCTGGGAACCTGCCCAGCAGACCAGCGGTCTGCGCTGTTACAACAAAGCAGAGGGCTAGGAAGCCTTTCTTCTGCTTCATGCTCTCTGGAGCAAGGCTGGGCCATGCCTGCTTTCAAAGAGCACGGGGGTCAGCACATGTGTGTGTCGCCTCTCCTTGGCACAGCGCCTTGAAGAAGGAGGCTGGCAGGTTACACTGTCTGGTCACTTGGCCCACCATCAGTCATCCTCATTAATAACTTTTTTGTCTCTGTTATTTCAGCTAAACAGGCAAAGTCCATAGGTGATTCTGGTCTGAGAAGCTATGCTTCTGCATTGCCCTCTGCCACACTAGCAGTTTCCCGTCCACCCTGCAGACCCACAGCATCGCTGCCATCAGGACTGGTGTGCTCATCCCATGGGGGTCCATGGCTGGAACAGAGCAGTAGCTAAACATGCTGATGGACAAAGAAGATCTTGTGATAGGGCCAGAGAAGATCAGTGCACCCACAAGACACTGAAAAGCAGTTTCTAGGGTGGGCAGAAAGCCTTGGGAGCACAAGCAGCACAGTCTGGTAACTGCAGAGTGACAAGAGGTAGGCAGCTCTGCACGAGGGATGCCTGCTGTTGGCCTTGGCTAGGGGTACCTGCATGCTGGGCTGTTGGGCACAGCACCATCCAAAGGCTTCTGCTTGTGAAAGGCTTGAAGAAACCCAGGGCTACCCTCCATGGAGCCAAGGCCTGGGGATCCTGCTTCCAGCTCTCCTCCGTTCCTGAGCTCCTCAAGCAAGGCAGGGGAGTGTTCCCAGCATGGCAGCCCAGTTCTCCCACGTCAGGGAGGCTGGGTTTGCTGGTGGACAGCAGCACCCCAGAGTGCCAGGCAGGGTGGGCAGCAGGCAGAGCTGCACGGCCAGGGAGCCCCTGCACTATAGCCAGCCCCACACACAAACATAAACAAAACAGCTTTACGAAACACAAGGCAAGATCATGTTTGAGGCTCATTTTCCTTTTCTGAAACTACAGACTTTAGCAGTTACCTGCTTTTCCTTTGCCCCCTGCTTTCCATGCCAGACTGCTTGGGCTCCCTCCATCTCTCCACCCTTTCCTCAGCAACAGCTGGGCCTGGAGACAGCACCGCAAAGAAGCCATGAAAGATGACAGGAGCCAGGGTTTTCCATGCCCACCCATGGCAGCACCGTGACAGAGCTCCGCAGTGCTGCAGCCTGATGGAAATGGACAGCTCTGGGCTTTCTCTATCCCCAGTCTATGCTAGAAGATGATTTCCCTCTGCTCTCCCACCCACAGCTCAGCAGGGCAGCTCCAAAGCCACCACTTCTAAGCAGCAGCTAAGGGTGAATGAGAATCTGCTGGATCCTTTCTACTATCCCTTGCCCTCTGGGGTCCTTTCTTTTGCATCTTAAGGTATTAGCATAAGAAATGAATCATTACTTTTGCAGCTCCACCGTAAGGAGGCAAGCTCATCTGCTGCCTCAGGACAGGTCATGCCCTGACAATCATCTGGCTGCTGGATTGCTCCAGACACCCCTTGGGGCTCTGCAAACAGTGCAAGTTCCAGGGCATGAGGAGACAAGTGGTTGCTGAGTAGCTATGGAGTGAAGCCACTTTCAACCCCCTGCCCCGGGCTGAGTGGGTGGCAGCGTGTTCTTTGTGGCTGAGAAACCCAAAGGGAGGACTGTGCAATGAAGAGGAGTGCTAGCGTGACAGCAAGCTCACAGGCAGATGCAAAGAAACGCACCCATGTACACACGCCTACACACCTCACTGGGGCTGCCTGCAGCCTTCCCATGAGGCAGGATAGCATGTGCTGATGGAGACCTCCAGAAAGGGCTGTGTCCATGGAGAGGATGTTCTTGGGGCCCTTGAAGGCTTCATCCAAGACATCTGGCCACACTGCTCCAGCAGCTGTGCCTGACACCCAAGGACCTGCTGGACCTCCTTCCCTCCTGTCCACAGCGACTAAACCAGCAGAGAGGAAAGTCTCCCTTCAAGCCCAAAGCAGGTGAACTCAAGTCACCCCATGCGGCAGAGGACACCCAGCAAACATACTGAAACAGCTAGATCTGCCCAAAGCCGACCTGGTGCCAGCCCTGTCCCTGGCCAGGCTGAGCACAGCAATCCTGCACACCTCTCGGGGAGGGGGAGCCAAGCAGAAGCATGCAGCTGCAGCCCCTCAGGAAAAGCCTCCTCAAAGCTGCGCCCACCCAGAGCATTCCCACCCTAGCCATTGTTTTGGGAATGGCTGGAAAATGTCAGCAGGGCACTGGGTGCGGGTGGGGGGTCAGGAAAAAGGAAAAACAGATGATTAGATTTTTTTTTAAATCAGCCAATAAATTATAATAGCTTTTCCATTGACCTTTTGTCGGGTCACATTATCAGACTGGTGAATGTGGTTCATGAAGATAGTATTATGCTCAGATTTCAAACCGTGCAGAAAGTGCATCCCAAGCAATATGCCAAAATGGAAACACCGGCTCCGCCAGAGGGGTGTGCTGCTCATTGCCCTCCTGAGAAAGGCCAGATCCAGCACCTACAGATACTGTATATGTTCTTAAAAACGTCTGAATCCCAGGGAGACTGGGGGTTTCATAAGGTCTGGCTTTGTCAGTGGTGCTGTTTACTGCTTGCTTCTTGATGTTGTGGTGGCACTGGAGCTGCCTATGGAGGGACCAGCTTGTAGCAGTCAGTCGAGATCTCCTTCCTGCCTGCGGCTGGCCAGCAAGCCAGCAGACAGCTGGGTGCAGACAGCTGGGAACGGCGGCTTTCCTCGGCCAGGGCAGAAATACTTGCCCCACATCCTGGTGCTGCCTTCAGGCTGGGATACCGTTCAAAGCACGAGCTGGAAGCGGGTGTGAGGCTGCAGCTACATGTGTTGGGTGCCTGCAAGGGGAAGGGGGAGCACTGATGATCCTGGCTGCCCCAGCCTCAGGCAGGGTTTACCAGGGGTTGGCAGGACTGCAGCATTGTGCTTCATCTTATCAGCTCCCTAGCATGAAGCCAGTGGCAACAGCTCCTTCTGCAGCTGTGGCACCTTCCAGGAGTGCTGGGAGGGAGCAGGGAGCATGCCAGCCCACGGGAGCCAGCATGACCCTGCTGTCCTGGTCCTTGAGGCTCAGAGAGCTGCTCTGCCCCTCGGACTGCAGTCCTGGCATGGGCAGAGGCCTCCTTTCACTCTCCGACAGCCCAGCAAGGCCAAAATTAGCCTCCCCTGCATGTATGCGGGTAGAAGAGCCACAATTGTATCTCAGGAAAGCATTATTGTACTCCGCAAGCCCTATCTTATCAGGGAAAGAAAAATGGGACTTTGACGAATTGCCTCTGTCACGGCCGGGGTAAGCACATGATTTTCGGTAATCGCCCACCCGGGCCACAGCACTGCCATGGCCACTATTGTTCCTGGCCCCTGTGCTGCACTGCATGGGGTCCGGGCAGCCGCGACCCTCCTGAAGGTGAAAGAGCACACGGGGGCCTCAGCCACGCTCACTTCGGCTGTGTCCTGTACGTTGTGTTGGCAGGAGGGGATGCAGTTCAAGTTGGATTGATCCCTTTATCAGGAGCCTTCAAGTGCTGATAAGGTGACATCACCCGCTGGAGCGGGACTTGAACTCTTTTGCAAGGGGAGATGGTTATCAGTGGGCTCTGGCAGGACTTCCCTGCACTCTTCAGCCCCGCAGCTGGAAGCAGAGCCACCCTCCAAGCCTCTGACACGATAAAAAGGGTTTGTTTTGCTTTGCACAATGGCTGATCAGATCCTGTCCGACAGCGGTGCAGAGAGTGGTGCAGGGCACTTCAAAAGCTTCACGCTGCCACGGCACAGGGGACCCAGTGTGGCCAGTGGATGTCCTGCTCCTGGGACACTCAGCCTGACCCCAGGGACAGCTCAGTCCCTGAAACACCAGTTGCAACAGGACGCACATTGTTCCTCGTCCCGGGGCAAAGATCATTGCCTGAAGAGCTTATGTCATCTCGCCAGGAAGCCCAAGAGCAGCCCATGAGCCCATCTCTGCCTCCAGAGCATCCCCGCAGGGCCACTCCTGCCATCTCTCCACTCCTTGCTACTGCAAGGCCAACTGGGGCTGCTCCCCAGTAGGGCTGGGAGGGCTGAAAGAACCTCTTGAGTGGGTCTAGATAACCCACAAACCATGTCCCCTGACAGACCAGGAAGCAGCAGGTCCTCAGCTCAACTCTGCTGCAAGCCACGGGGCAGGAGAATACCCAAAAGGCACCTGTGAGGGCCATCGGGACAGCCAGCACAAGCCCGTGATGATATCCCCTTGGGGATGCCTGCCAGGCCCCCTCGGTTCCCTTGCCAGGGGCCATGCCGGGTGCCTGCAGCCAAGCTCACTGTGTGACCGCTCGTGCAACGCGTGGCTGCAGCAGCTCTGGCCTGGCAGCAGTGCTGGGAATGCTTCAGTGCGCTCTGCACCGGGAAGAGCTCTTCACCTCCCCAAGCATGACTGTGGTTGCTGGTGGGGTGATTGCCATCAGAGATGCTAGTGCCAGTGGAAGCTTCACAAACACCTCAGTGGAAGCAGCCACTGAGGGCTACAGGGAGTGGGCAGAGAGGTTACAGCAAGCCGTGCTGCACAGATGTGCAACACCTGCCCAGTGTTACAGTGCTCTGGGCCCTTTCTTTGCTCTACTGCCAGGCCCTGCTTCCCAAAGCAGGACAAAGGGACAGACTGCCAGGTGCTGCAAGCATCACAACTGTCTGACCCAAAGCCACTGCTGTCCTGATTCCTGCACCTCCACCTACAGCTCAGCGCCCCGCATCTTAAAGATGGGCTACCAGTGTAAAACAAAAGGAGAAAAAACCCAGGTGGGGAAGATCTGAAAGGACTGAGAGCACTGGATGCCCCTTGCTGCACCCCGGGGCAGAGACCAAGTGCAGCATTTGGAGAGCTGCAACCCACAGCAATGTGGCCGAGCCCCAGCACCGTCCCTCACATCATCTCCGACCACCCAGGTCCCTGCAGCCTGAGCAAACGCCATCACGTCCCTTCACAGCCCCATCCCAGGACTCCCCCGCAGAAGGGAGCAGGCACTGCCCCGCCAGCACAGCACCCATCCCGCTGCTCTCTGAAGTTCAGCTGTTACTGACAGGGCACCAAAGCCAGAGCCTCTCCTCTAGGGCCGGGGCAGAGCCGGGCAGTGCAGGTAACCTCCTGCCACCCGCCCTGCCGCTCCCAGCAGCCACAGCCCAGGGGCTTCCTGAGCTGGGGGAGGACAGCCCTGGGCTGCCACCCTGAACTCCTCTCATCCCACCCTCACTGCCCAGAACAGCCCACAATGATTTCCGCAGGTAACCTGGGCCTGCAGGCTGTAACCTGAACGTATCTCTGGCCAGCTTCATTTCAGCCCTCTCTGTCCCCATGCTCTGAGATGCAGCAGAGGCACTTCTTCCCTTTCCTCTGTTGCCCTTATGGTACCCACCCCATCACATTCCCTCTTTGGGACAGGACACTTCTTCAGAGGCTCACCTGCACCTTTACTCAGATGCCATCCATGCCCCTTGCTCCTCTTCCCATGGCCTGTGTAGCTCTGGGCGCTTTGGGGGATGCCCAGCACTGTATGCACGCCGGTACAGCACAGATTCACTTGCAGCTCCCACCTGGCACCGTGCTCCCATGACCAGCCTCCTCCACACAGCAGCTAATCCTGCTCCCAGCCCTGCCCACCTGGATACTCTCTCTACCGCTGTCCCCACCGCTCTGACATGTAATACAACCCGTCACTTTGTCCCCCAGCCACTCAGACCCTTCCAACACATTCTGCCACCAGCTTTGGGATGTTCATACACTCAATAATTTTGTGTCCCTGGGAAATGTTGTGGCCTCACATTTCTCAGACCTTCCAGAGCATTTGAAGCAAGATTTCTGTTGCCAGTGTGTAAAAGAAGGCCATAGATGGTCCCGTGGGATGGAGCAGGACCAGGCCAGGTTACTTGTCACTTCAAGACTCGCTGCAAAGCACCGCAAACACCTCTGCCTGCTGTGCACCCATGCAACAGCCATGCGTGCCAGCTGCGTCCCGCTGGCTGGGGAGATCCCGGCTCACCCAGACATCCTCCTGCGCTGTGGAAAGCAGCTGATGTGCCCACCCCACCGTCTGCAGCGGAGACTTTTGTTTCACTTTGGGTTATCTTATCGCCATAGGAAAGGCAATACAGCAGAAGAATTTCCTTTCCTTTATGTTTCCAGCCTTTCCATTGTCTGGCGTCTGGGTTTCTGAGCCTTGCCACTCAGCAATCCGCTCAGGCCTTTGGCAACACGAATGCAGGCACTTCTTATCAGCAGGAGCTCTGCAAAGGCTCCTTTGGCTACTGCAGGCAAACCAGGCAGGATCTGGCCACCCCGGGCTCCATCCTCATCCTGCTAAACCTCACCCTGTTCACGAGCAGCTTCCACTCCCCAAGGCAGCTCAGCCATTCACCTGGAGGGATGGCAGTGCCAGGCAGCATGGCTTGATGAGAGCTGACCACGGCATTTCAATGCCATGATTTCCCATTTCTTTCTTCCTTCCAGTTTATTTAGCTGGACAAGAGCCGGAGGCCAGGGCAGGATGCGTGCCATTGGTGAAGGAGGGACAGCTACAAGGCACCAGCACCTCAGAAAGACTGTGGGAGACACTGTCAGCCCAGGGCTATAGCAAAGGCTCTTTCCCTGACGTGCTCCTTGTAGGAGCTACCACCACCCATCCTGGGGCAAAGAGCTAAGCTCCGGCTGCAGGGAGCAAACTGGCTCCAGTTGTGCTCTCCAGCACTTTTCTGTGCAGGAAGCTCTTCTTTTCCCCTGTGCTCTGTAAGAGGAGCAGAGAGCAGCCAGGCAGGTCCCCAAATCCCCATCCTGCATCCTCTTGCTCCAGCCAAGTGTCCAAGCCACCGAGCATTTCCCTCCCAGCATCCCAGGGCTGGGGCAGCAGGACGCAGCACATAGTTTTGAAAGATACGGATAAGGTTTGAGACAAAGCCGTGTTTCACATGCAAAAAATTCATCAGCGTGGGCTGTGGGGTCCTGGGGATCCCCACGCTGCAGCTGCAGCCTCACCAGCACACCCAGGGCCCAAGACACTGGACACACCCAGCACCAAATGCACACTGGCTGTTCCCTCCTGACCTTTGCGTGGGCTCCTGTGTTTCTGCAGCTTGCTCTGATCTGCACCACACACATTTTGAGGCACAAAATCATCCCAGGGCAAGAAATTCACCTCCCCAGCATGAGAATTGGCAGTGTTCTGCTTTACAGCAGCTGGCACCTGCCAGGCAGACCACGAGTGATGGGTCAGTCCCCCACAGGCAGCACTTCAGACATACATCACCTTCCAGGTGGCTCTCGGTCTCGCTGGTCCCTGGCTTACGGTGATAGTGGTCAGCAGTCACGGATGACCGGCAAGCATGGCAGCCACCAGTGGGAAGCCACAGCGGGGACTGTCCCTATCTCCTGCCTTGCTGGGTGGATCAGCAGGCTTCAATTCCAGAGTCTGCAGAGCATGACTGGGCAGGACCTGTAACCCGCAGTGCTGGGGAAAACACCAACCCAGCCAAAAGAGGAGACTGCTGGGTTTAAACCCGGTTGTGAGGCTGCACCTCTCCCACAGCCCCAATTCCAGGGAGTGCAGCCAACAGTGGCAGGGAAGGGGGACCCCCACACCCCTTTGCAGCAGGACAAGGGTGAAAGGAGATGCTGGAAGCTGTCACTGCTCCACTCAGACAGTGCTCCGGACACAGATAGCTTGGCAGCCTGTGATGGCACCCAGAGCCTAGCACCTCTCCCGGGGAAGCACTTTTCTGCTGTTTACTGCTTGTTTGGCCAAGGTGATGGGTGTTCGGGGCATCTCAGAGGGGCTGCAGGCTGTCCAAAGGTGCCTGGGCACAGCATGGAGCAAGGCTGGGCAGCAGGGCTGGGCTGGCTCCACTGCACCATCACGTCTTGAAAGTCCCACTGTGAAGAGAAAGGAGCAGGCGGTGCCCCAGCCAGGTCCGTGGGAGCCCCGGGCAGCAAAGGGCCCACAATGCCTACTTCCAGAAAGGGGAACAGGCTGTTTGACACTAGAAAGTATTTGTTCTCCCTCTCTCCATGACAACGCAAGCAAAGCTCAAAGCAGAACAATGCTGGTTTCCATTTTTCTCACACACTTCCCTCCCTGTCCAGGCAATGTGAGGAGAAGGCTCAGGAGCACATGGAGTGGTGGCTGAGTGAGACACGGAGTGTGTCAAGAGAGGGAGAATCCCTTTTCCCTGGTACCCCCACAGTGACTGCTCCTGAGCATCCCCTGGCACTGCTGTGACCACAGCCGGTTCTGAGAGCCGCCAAGCAGAGACAATTCTTGCTGGCAACCCTATGAAGCCCCAGGTGAAGCTCAAGCTGGTTCACCAATGCTGGCCAACACAAAGGGGCTCTGGCAGAGGCTTCCACCTCCCCTCTGCTCTATGCAGGCAGCAAAACCCTGGCTGGTCCACAGGAACTTCCCGTCAGGGACATGATGATGTGATGTTTCTGTTTCTTTGCCTCAACTGCTATGACTCCCAAGTAACAAGGGGCTGGGGATCAGAGTGGAACAATTCCAGAAGGGCAAACCCAAGCCTGCTGCACCCAGCAAGCCCAGCCCTCCCGCCCTAACACCACCCATGGGACAGACCCTCTTCCCACGGCCACAGCAAGAAAAAACACTGGGGCAGTTCCTCTGACTCAGGAGCGGTTTCTTTTCCTCTTGTCCTCATCATGACCTTTCTCCACAGCCCTAGAGGTCTTGGGCATAGTAGGCATTTAGCCCCAAAAGATTACACTCTGAGATGCCCTGGGGAGCTGTGCCTGCCTCTCTCCCAGCAGCCCAGTGATATTTTTTCCCCAATATTTTTGCTGCAAAAGGAAAAAAATAACCCAAAGCCAAAACTCTCAGGAAAAGAGCTGGACTAGAGCCATCGCGCAGGTGGATGACGGAGCACAATGCTGCTCCTCACAGACATGTGGGGTAGAAGAACCTGCTGGGGCCGGGCGATATCATAAAGCTCACCAGAGCAGGGACGGAGCTGTGAGCAGAGGGGATAAAAAAAAAAAAAAAAAAAAGGCTGCTTCTTACTTTATAGCAAGGGTGTTTCAGGACAACCAGGAAAGAGCTGCTTCACTTCAGCAGAAACAGCCTGAGAGGCCCCAAACCCAGCTCCTCACTTGCCAATGCAAGAGCGGCTTTACCCGCCGCAGTCCTCTTGATCAACCTCTTGCGCAGGCTGCCTGGGAACAGCCGGTTCATGTGCCATCTGCAGGGGTGCCTGCGGGGGCACTCCCTGGGCACCCCCCAGCACCCCTTCTGCTGGGATCCCTGAGCGCCACAGGACCCACCACAGCTCTGCTGGGATCTCTAACAGCCGGCGGGGCCAGGGCTGCTCTCCTCTGCCGTGGAAAGGCCGGCCCCTAACGGCAGGAGAGAACGATGTCAGCCTCCTCCGGAGAAGCGGTGAAGTAGTTTTGGACCCGGCAGTGACTGCAGAAAGCTGGCGAGATGCACGCATGGCTGGCCCCTCGCTGTGGGATTCCCTGGTGTAAAAGACGTCATCGCACCGACCCTTGAGCTGAGACACCGGAAGGTCAAAGGCGCCGGACCCTGACGGGCACACGGCGTGGTGGGCAACGGGTGTTTTGGTGTAGTGCTGCCGCTGCCAAGCTGAGGGGAGCAAGGCTGTACATCACCTGCCGTGGTCTGCAGCGTTGAGAGCCACTGCACCCCACCGCAGAGCGCTGGGGGACCTGCATCAGCGAGTGCATCCCGGCACCCCCCTCACTTGCTCACTCACAATCCTTCCGTTCTCAGGGATAGTAAAACATAGTGCTCTCCCCTGAAGCAGACCCTGCAAAGCACGTTTTCTAGTGGATGGATGGCCAGGGAGCAGCTTTGGCATGCTGTGGCGAGTCCTGTGTGGGAAGGACAGCCTGAGCCTTCTGGACCTCCAGGGCAACCTGCACTGAAACCCTCTTGCAGCCAGCAGCAGCCTGAGTGGAAAAAGCCCTTAGGAGAAACTAAGCAAAACTGCCCAGAGGTAGCAGGGAAGCTCTGAAAAGGGCCAAGTCTTGCCCCTCTCCTGATCACAACTCTTCGCTAACTTGTACGCAGACAAAAAGGAGAAGGGCCAATGTAACATCGCCAAGAGGAGCCCTGTGAAATCCCCTCATTTCACTGCAGCATCCCTGCAGGACCGTATCAGCTACACCTCAGAGTAAAACGAGCTTTGAGTGAGCCTGGGACAGCCTGGAGCTCGCCCTGGCTCTAGTCTGTCCAGGAGCGGCCATGGGCGGTGACTCCCTGGGCGGGCAGGTGAGGACATCAAAGGGAGGCATCACTGGGGAAAGCACCAAAACCCAGCAGCCCTGGTACATGCACAGCACCTTGGGGCTCGCACTGCAACAGCACCAGCGAGGGGCCGGCCCCTCCACGCTGTGCAGGACAGCAAGGCAGATGCATTCACTCTTCCCCCACCCCTCCAAATCTGGGCACACATCCCACAGCCATCTGTCGAGTGCATTCTCTGCCAGAGGGGTGACAGCATTCCTGACCCCTGGATCCTGTCCCAGCCCCAGGGGTGCCCTGAGCCCCGGCACCCTCTCACCTGCTGCACCAGCCGGTTCATCGGGTCTAAGCAGTGGTTGGTTGCCACCATCCTGGGCCTAGGGCTGGGTTTGGGAAATGTGTTAAGTGGGTTGCAGTTTGCATCCTGCAAAGCAGAGCAGCCACATGAGCTACAACCAGGAGAGCTGTGCCCACACCGCAGCCTGCACCAAGGCACACAGTGCCCGTCCCCACCCAACAGCAGTGTCACTCCAGCCACACCACAACCGGGGTCCTGGGTGGGTTGCAGGATGGTGCTGAGCTGAGACATCTGGATCCTGCAGCCAGGTGCTCCCCACCTCCCAGCAGGAGCAGGGAAGTGAGGGACTCCTGACAGCCTACCGCAGTGCAGCGACCACTGTGGCCAGAGGAATATCTAGGAACTACACACTGGTGTAAAGCTGCTTGAGGTCAGCATAGCAGGAAAACATATGTGACTGTGGAGAGGGCGATGCTGACCCTCCATGCTCCTCCTCTATGGGGCCCTGCCCTCCACCCTCCCCTGGGGAGGCAAAGCAGTAACACTACCTAGCAGGGCAGCTCTTTCTGCCCTTCAGCCAGGGAGAGAGAAAAAACCCTCTTCTTCCTTTGCTCCTCCACCTTCCCCCTCTTCTCCATCCAGGAGGGCCCAGGCATTGGAGACCTCTGGTACCAGCTGCTGGCCCATCTGGCTCTTGGCCCTGCAGGTGACAAACAGGAGCTGAGCACCCATTGAGGGTATTTCTGTGGTGAGAGTGGAGTCCCCCTCCCCACACCAGTCCCACAGCCTGGACACTGAGCCCAGGAGAGGAGCCGTGTGCTGTCCCATCTCCATGTCACAGCCAAGAGACCCAGGAGAGGAGCTGAGAAAGGACATGTCCACGTCCAGCACAGCCAAGCCCAGGGCGGTCAGGAGCCAGGGCATGGCCCTCAAGATTGCAAAGGCTGTTGGTCAGTGTTCACAATCGCTGCTGCAGAGGATGCTGGCTGTGGCTGAGCCATGCTCCATGGGCACAGCTTCCCCCTGCACTGTGTCGCCCAGAGCCTGCTTTGGAGCCCTGGACCTCAGCCCCAGCCCGAGTCACCAGCGCAGCCAGCACAGCGACCCCATACCACGCAGGGAAGCAGGGGGCTGCTGGGCTGAACCTGGACACTGAGGTGCTGGAACACGTTCAGAGAAGGGCAACAAAGCTGGTGAAGGGTTTAGAGAACCTATCTTACAAGGAGCAGCTGAGGGAACTGGGACTGTTTAGTCTGGAGAAAAGGAGGCTCAGGGGAGACCGTATCACTCTCTACAACTGCCTGAAAGGAGGTTGTAGAGAGGTGGGGGTTGGTCTCTTCTCCCATGTTACGAATGACAGGACGAGAGGAAATGGCCTTAAGTTGCGTCAGGGGAAATTTGGGTTGGATATCAGGAAAAATTTCTTTACACAGCAGGTCATTAAGCATTGGAACAGGCTGCCCAGGGAGATAGTGGAGTCCCCATCCCTGGAGGTGTGTAAAAGACATGTAGATATGGTGCTGAGGGACATGGTTTAGGGACCCTGGCAGTGCAGGGTGAACGGTTGGACTTGATCTTAAAGGTCTCTTCCAACCAGATGATTCTGTGATTCTGTGACTGCCTGAGGAGTGAACAGCAGGGCTGGGGGCAGGGCCACTGTGCAGGGGACACTGGCACCCCGCATCACCTGGAGGCTTTTGCAACAGGGCATAGGAGTCACTGACATGGCTGGGGAGTCCTGCCTGGGACTGGGGGGTATAAGGGCAATTATGCCAGGCAGACACTTAGTGCAGGGATCCTGGCCATGAGGGCAACAAGGGCTTTGCCCCAGGACAAAGCTTAGCACATGCCTCTTGCTCTGAAGGAGGGAGAAGAAACCTCCATCACAACCTGCCCAGAGAAGGGGGCTGGAAAGAGCCCAGTGCAAACCTCCTGGCAGAAGCCCCTTGCCCACCACCTGCACCAACTGCTCCAGCCCCCCCCCGCCAACAATTCCAGCAACTTCGACCCCTCCTGCCAGACCAGAAAGGCTGCATTGTGCAGGGGCTCCCTCTCCCAGCCCCTGCCCGCAGGGGACCAAAGAGCACCCCTGGACCAGCCTTGGGCATCCCAGGGACACAAAGCCCTGGGAAGACCAGATGCCAGCTTGGGCGCAAGCAGGAGCGGATGCAACCAAACCTCTCTGAAACGCAAAACCTGCCCTCTTGCTGGCCAGCGAGTAGTGGCCTGACTGTGTTGCAGATATGGCCCAGGAAGCTGGGGATGGATGCCTGCCACTGGCCGTGCCCTGGGCACCTGCAGGACAGCCCAGGGCAGAGGAACAGGCTGCTCCAACCATGCTGTGCTCGGCACTGCAGGATGTGGGAGCAGAGCAGCCCCACAGCCCAGCCCTAGGGAGTGGGCAGCAATCCAGCACAGTGCAGACAGCACCCAGAGCCTCCACAACACGCAGCCTGGCTGCTCAGTCAGGCAGGCAACTGGCCAGGCCATAGAGCCACTGTGCCCTGCCATCACTGTCCCCTGCATGGCTGGCTCCCAGCATCCCTCCGCAGGGAGTGCCACCACGGGCTGCCAGCACCACCCTCTGCCCACGGTACAGCACCCAGCAGCTCCCCGGGGCTAGAAAGCACCACGTGTTGCTGGGAGTGGACTCTGGGCTGGATGAGGGCTCCCCAAACTGGCCAGGAGAGACCTGGAGGAGGACAGCAGCAGCCCTAGCTCCTGCTTTGCAGGGAGGAGAATTGTAGTTCATGATGCAAGTGCAGGAAATCGTATAAGTGCAGTTCGGCTCCAAACCATGTTCCCAAACTGATCTGCGTTTCTGCTGCAGGTATCATCAGCCAGGAAAGCAAACTGCCTGCATTATAAAGGAAGGCAGACCACTGGGGTGCTCAAAGTCCTGCAGATCCTGCAGATCAGACTGGAGCCAGCTGCAGCCCGCACACTCTCTCCACATGTCCGAGGCGCTTTAAGAGAGCAGCACTCGAAAATGGAAACTTGGCTTTTGCAGCAAGCAACAGGAGCAGCCAAGAGGCTCATCCAGCAGGTGGCCAGAGCGAAGCACAGCATCTCCTTTGTGCAGGCTCCTGACAACAGAGCAGTCTCCACATTGCCTCACGCCTGCCCACTGCTTTTATGTGCTGTATTGAGCTCTCAACACAGCCTGGCCCATGTTCCCCAGCAAGGGTAGGTGGAAGCAGTTCAGCAACAAACCAAACCACCACAGGAAAGCATTAGTTTAACCACAGTCCACACCTATTACCCAGTTTGCCCACTGTTCAATAGCAGCATAAAAAATTAACAAGCCTTTAGGTCCACCACTCTTGTTTATGCTCCTTCTGTCAAGGCAAGACTCCTTTAGCACAGCAAGGAGCACTGTGCATTTAACAAACCTGAGCAAACATTATTTCCAGAGTCAATGCCAAGTCTTGGGCCTGGGGACTGCCGTTACTCACTAGATCTGGAATGGTCTACACACCAAGACACAGCCTGTCCAGCAAGGACGCTGATGGAGACCCAGATGGCAGGGGAGGGCTGAGAAGGCTCAAGAAGGAAACTCAGGTATGTGCAACATGAACTGAGAATTCAAAATGCTTTCAAAGGAAAGAAACGGAACAGAGGAAAATATTTTAAAATTCAATACTCCAACAGGTAATTTGACAGATAATAGCTTCACACAAGACAGGACAAAAAGAAATGGGTGTTTCTGAGCTTTCAGGTTCCTAAAAGTACTATAAGGGGACAAAATCAGAAACCATCCCTCCAAGGAGAGTGGGCAAGTCTGATCAGAGACCAGTTTGGTTGGGGCACAACCTCTTCACAGAACAAAGGCAGAAATCACCTTCTTCAGGAGAACCAGATTAAATAGTCTCTCCTGAGAATCTACTTTCCACTATGGTACACTGACTTCATATACCATTGGCCATACTCATTCGGTATAATTATGCTTTAATTTTACAGGTGGCAAGGCAATATCTTCCTTCCAGTGGTGTAATTAAGATCTTGAGAGCAGGGAGTCCAGAGGAAGCAGAAGCTGAGGGGACAGCTCTGCTGTCAGCGGACCCTCTGCATACAGAGTGCAAATTGGCTCTACAAGACAAGCACACAAAGGGTCACAAAGCCAAAACCAGCCTGGTTGCACACCCCACATCTGCTGTGGCTTTGCTCAGCAGTTGCTTTCATCTCTCCATCCACACTTAGGCTTGGAAAGTACAAAATTACAAGACAGCAATCCCTTTTTTAGTACCAGAGACCAGCATCACCCCTTACTCTGCTTCACCACCTAAAACCAAAGCACAACTTGTCTTCGAGAGCACTCCCAGTCCTATCATTACTCCCTGTGCTGGCCTAGGAATGGAGAGCACTGACCAAGCGCACAAACATATTCTCAGCAGGGCAACCAAGGAGTAAATCTCACTGAAGTCTGACCCCAAGTAAGTACAGTCTTTTTAGCATCAAATACTAATGTACTCATTAACATCTGCTATTACAACACTTCTGTAACTAGGTCAACGCCTGACAGGTCAGTGAAACAGAACATGATGCCACATAGGAAGTCAAATCTCAAATATATTTAAGGACAAATTAGCACCAGATTTTTGGCCAGTCACATGGAGCTAATGTTTAAAAATACCAATGGTAAGTCACACAGAAAAACAACTGATACCAGCTCAGTGTGAAGGACATAAAAGCAACATTCTCCTTGCACAGAGTGCCATGCTCTGCTCTGCTTTCAGGTGGGAAATAAGGAGTGGTTACAGTACCAGATTGTACAGAAAAGGGCTGGTATAGCAGAGAAGGAAGAGGGCAATAAAGACCCTTTCACCTCATTTTTCAACACACTAAAGTGTTCTGTCAAAATCAACAAACAAGCTTTAGAAAAAGATAAGCGATAGTGTCTCAAAATGTAAGCAACATAACTCATTGAAATTCAAGTGTTTAAAGATTTTAGTCAGTTTTACAGGGCTTGCTTTGATTCCAACAGCTATAAAACACATCCTTTATGGAAGGAAAAAACATTCCCACATGGCTCCATCTGCTCCCATTGAAAGGATGTTTCAGCAGCAGTCAAACGTCTGGGCTGGTTTCCAGATAACACGAACAGCCAGGTCTCTTTTGTTCTCCAAAGGGATGAGCTCCAACTATCACAGCCCGCTCTTATACCCTGCCCAGGCCAGTCCATAGCACGGAGCTCTCAGATGAGCGAGCGATGCCTACTTATCCATTCTTCCCCTTCAGTCCAGGCCTGCAGGACAGCACAGTCCCTGCCCTGCAAAGGCCAGATACCAGTGCCACAGCTAAGCTTCCAGGTGCTTAGTGATCCTGCGAATTTTCTCCTTCTTGTTCCTGTTCCCATGTTTTTTCCAGGGCTTTCCTACCACATTGCCAGGATTGGGTGTAGTCACAGGCACGAGGCCACTGCCAGGCCGGTATCCCATGGCAGCTCGGACCCCTTTCATCAGGGCACGAACGTTCTCCTAGAAGAGGAGACATAATCACCAGCAACTGATGAGGAGACATTTAACTACAAGGAACTGTGATATGTAATACAAGCAGACAGGCAAGCTCAAACCCATCAAGACCTGCTCAGCCCCCAGCTCCAGAGCTGCAGGAAAGGTCATGGCCACAGCTGAGCCAAAGCCTGCCAGCACGCTCCAGTTCTGTCTCAGCCATGCCTCGCTGCGCCGGGTCCTCAGCGTCTACCACTGCAAGCAGAGGCAGAGCATTGACGAGACACTGAGCTCCGACAGACATTATCTACGGCGCTAGGACTGATCCTCGCAATCTCTGCTTTGCACACAACGAATTGTCTTTGCAAATAAATCTGGCGTCTGTGAAAGCCTGAGCTAAAATAACTCGCTCAAGTCTAGAGCGTGGGTAGCACTGCCGGGGCTCACAGCTCGTGCCAGCACTTTGGGCAGCCAAAGGAAGAGTCTGGTAATCCCAAAAATTCATTTCAGGTCGCAGTTTTCTGAAACAGCTCATAGTTTTTTGAAAAGGGCCTGAGTTCTTGTTTTCAAAACGCATGACTATCTTTAACTGTGCTAAAACAACACTGTTCACATCCAGCGAACCAAGCAGAATGGATCACTACCTACAACCCATCCTCTTCACTGCTAAGCACCCTAGTTCTGATCATGTTAGGTATGCAGACTTGAGAAATTATGGATCCGACATTTCATTAATAAATTTTCTCAGTAGTGTAGGGGTGAAACAGATCCCTGTGGGACCCCACAAGAAGCATACAAGTTCAGAGGAATTCCCATTCTCCACATCATTTTGAGATTTCTCTATCAGATTTTAAATCTACTTCTGTGTCGTTTTCATGTGATTTCAGGTTCTGAGTCAAACCACCATGTAGTACTGAATCCTTGTCTTAAAGAAGCTTATCAGGTCCCCTAAATATGTCATCTCAAGAAAGGAAAGTTAGTTTGAAGGACCTGCTAGTCCAAAACCATGTTCCTGCTCAGTTGCTGTGTCACACCACCATCCTTCCTTGACTTTATTCCCAGTCACTCTCCTGTTTGTTCAGGATTGATATTATGCCCATAATGCTGAGGGTCACCCTGCTAAACTTTCAAAAATCAACTACGCACACCTCATTAGTTATCTTTCAGTTACCTAGGACATTCCCAGTGATTTAGGAGATAATAAAGGCCTAGAATAAATCTCCAGAATTTACCTGATGGAAAAATGTTTTGTCCACCACATTTTCGATTTGTTTTGCTTTGGTATTTTTCTCAGGTTTCACCTGTGCACTGGCCTGCACAGATCTGCTCTGAGGGCATCTTTGATGCTGGTGCTGAAAATCATTTGGGTCAATGCCAGGAGGTGGATGGCAATATAGCAGCTTCCCCTGTGAAAGCAATGGGATTCAGTTACTACCGAAATAAAACCTCTAAGAGCGATCCATAGAGGAAAGAAAACAACTCCAAAGCTATGAAGAGCCCTGGAAGTCCAGGGACGCACACTGGCAGACTATCAGTCCACTTGATTTCTCCTCCCAGGCAACAACTGGCCTGACTTCTAAGTTAAAGCACCATTCTACCTCTACTTCAAAGCACCATTTCCAGCTGCAAAATCCAGCTGCAAACAATACAGGAGTCCTGGAGGATCCTATTAAGAAATACGCAACAGTAAGTTGCTGAGAGATTGTGTAGAAGCGTGCAGTATTATAACACTCAGAACTACAGTCCTTAGTGACAAATACTGGTCCAGCTAGGACAAGGTGGGCTCATTTCCTGACTATCTGCTGTCTATTTTAGAGATACAATAATTTAGTTAGCACTTTATTTCAAGCAATCATCTTTATACGAGTAAGCAGCTTGAGAAATTCCATTTATTCTTTTAAAACATAAAAATAGTCCAATTTAAAGAGTCTTTTAATACATGGCGATTTTATCCAGAGAAATGAAATTCACTTTATTGTACTCCTTCATGCTCCAGTGAAACCTTCAAGTGACCTCCCAGCAGTAAAGAAAACCCAGATATAAGGAGAACTTACACTGACATAGTCTTTTAAGACATAGCGAGCTGATCTCGGCTGGTCTGGCTGTCCATGCGCTGTCATAAAGCCTCTCATATCTGGAAGACAAATCCAAAGTACATTCTGTGTCAGTACAACCAGAGAATTAAACACATTCTTTTCTGCTAACTGCACATTTGTATCCTTTCTCAAAAAAACTCCGTTAGAAAGAAGCTTTTGTTGGGGAAAGCAGGGAAATAAGGGAACATTGCTGACTGTAGAGGGATTGCAGAAGCATCTTAACCTAAAAGGAATGATGAGAGCTGACATGTCCCTATCACCACAAAACCTTCTGGTTTTTCGTTTTTGTTTTAAGGCCAGAGAAGATTAACTGCATCAGAGAATCAGACAAGGGAGATAAACCTTCACTGCACTCTTCAAAGTCTAATTCAAGACACAGTTGATGGGAGGTATCTAAAATGATGAGAGCATCACATCACACTACACAGACTGGCAGGGCATTCCACCAACATCCTCAACACAATCACTACGTCTGTCGGACGAATCTGGCAGAGCACCACTGCAACGAACACATGAGATTAGCTGTTAACAAAGGCCCTTCTCAAGAGGAGGGCAAGCCCTAATGGGCAGGTTCAATGCATGACAATCCTGGGCTGGGCCTAACCTAAAGTTCTCATAAGGTCACGTTCAGGACCACGCACACAGCGTAGGCAATAGGTTTTAAAAGGATCATCACTCACATCCGTATGCCGTTAGCAGCTCTTCAGCTGTTGGCTTTCGATCTGGATCCTCATCTTCCCTTGGCCTTATGATATTTATTCCATAGGTTGCTTCCAAAATGTTTCGTGGGATATGCTGGCAAACGTAAGCTAGTGAAGGAAACCACCTTGTGATTTTCAGCTACACAGGTAATCTTGCCCTAGTCACTCCAAGAGCACACATTAAAATCAACTTGGATCTTGTTGCAAACCAGAAAGATGATGCAAGTTTGACAACAAGACAAACTTGAAATGAGATGGGGAAAGACCATCACAGCAGGGCTGTTTTATCCAATGTGTATCCCCACCACTCTCAACGCATGAGCACACATGCCCCTAGCAGGGCTGGAACATGCTGCGTTGCAATACTCCAGATACAACACTTGCAGACACTCTCACAAACCTCATGCAAAGGATATTAGAGAAATGGGGGGGACATGGTCCCTCATCTGGTCTATAGGCAGAATTCCAGAACAAATCATTTCTGCCTTGGTAGAGATGAAAGATGGCATCACCAGACCAGGGCAATCACATAGGCACAGGCCAGGCTCCACATACAGGGTCTACACAATAAATAACCGATGAGTTCACCACAGCAAGTCAGTGTCCATGAAGGAAAAAGAAACAACAAAAAATAAAACCAAACCAAACGCATAAATGAAACATGGATGCAAGTGAGGACAAGCAGAAATTCTAATAACACAGACATCTGCCCTGCTGGTCCCAGCCAATGAATTACGGAAATCTGATGTGGAAGACAGTAGCACTTCCAAAGTTCCTAAATAAGGTGTCCAGATGGGGGCAGCAAGATCTTCAGCTCTCCGATCTGATAGGAGGGGAGAAAGCACTCCAGAAACCTTGAACTGTTATTGGACTTTTTGAAACAGGTAGATTACCCAAGTACAAATCCCACAATGCTCATTACAGCACTGCAGTTGCTACCTCAGAATTAAGAGCTTGATCAATACAAAAGAGGCAGCATAACTAGACTTATTCACAGCAATGACTGCGGACAAGGATGGTTTGAAAGCTTGACCGTAAGCTACTCAAAGGAGCACTCACTTTTCAGAGGTTTTCTCCTCATGACTGGTTTTAAGAAGGGCCAAGCCACCTAAATAACATCAGGAGATGGAAACTATCTCCCATTGCACAGCATCTCTCATGAGTGACTCTCAAACTGCAGCAAGAGTTTGGAAGCAAGAACTAAAGTCGCAAAATTGTATACATCAAGCCCACCCCTCTCCAACCAACTCTGCGGGACAGAGTGCAGGCTGGCAGACAGAGTTCTCAATGAGTTCATGTAGTTGCAACTAGTTCATAATGAAGCTCCCTTTCACCGAGGAAAAAGAAATAAAGAGATCAGTGTTCTTTGTTAGTAATACCTGAAAGTGTTTTGTACGGCCTGGTGTGGCAGACACCGACACCTTCTTATTTCCAAGGATCGTGTTGATGGTTGAACTTTTGCCAACATTAGGGTAACCCACCTAGATGACAAAAAAGTGGAATGGCAACAGTGGTATCAGGCAGGGCAACGCCTTGTGTCAGGCACAGCTCTGAGACAAAAGTACTTTAATTAAACATACTAAAAAAAAATTAAGGCAAGCAGCATGGAACATTGAGCTCCAGTGACTTGTGCTTGCTAGGTTAAAATAACCCTTACAGGAAGCCAGGCTACAGGATGAATTTTTCCTGTGAAAGGCCTATAGAATTAAAACTTAGATTAAGCAAGTTCCATTTAAGCACAAAGTCCAACTCACCAGCCCAACATTTACTTCCCCATCCTTCACCCTCGGTCCACTGTGCATGGTTTTGAATATCTCCAGCAGCTCATTTCTCTGTACCAGATGGCTGAAGTTCCGGATGTTCCTGTTCTGCTCCTGCGCTACATGCTGCACCGCAGCGCCATGGGCCCTGTTTTCCATCCTATCTGGGGCAATTGCATTTACTTTGTCCCTGCCTTCATCTTCAGAACAGGTTTGCCAGGCCTCCTCCTCCTCATCTTCACAGTCTTCATATTCATCACTACTGTCATCATCACTAACCAGAACTTGGTTCACGGTTTGCAAAGCGCTGCCTGTGGATGAGCTTTCCGCACTATCCTGTGCCGTGTCGTCATCATCATCTTGACCAGAGCTTTCATCCTCAGAATCACTCGGGTCCTCTGCTATATCTTCAGTGTCTAGTTCCTGTGCGAACAGTATTTCATAGGTGAAATGCAAAGACAGCGCTCAGCCTTACTGCAGCACAGCCAGCTGTGTTTTCAGCTGTCGCATCCCAAGGACAGACAACTCACTGCTAACATCACACAGGTTTTTTAGAGATCTTAGGGAGGATGTAGAAACATCCTAGCCCATTTTAGGAGAATGACACAAGTATTTCCAGAGGCATTGTTAGCTGCATTGTGAAGTCGTTAAGAAGTTTCTCTCCAGAAGGACAACTCTGAACGCACACACACCCACAGCATCCTCACACACAGCAGCAGCGGAGCCCAGCAATTTTTTTTTTTTTAAAATTATCAAGAATTCCTAGTAATAGGAATAAATGCACATTTTTCAAAATGTTCAGAACATTTTGTTTCAGGTCTAAATATTTCATTAACATAATTTAAAGCTGTCTTGTTTTCAGTCCAACTCTACATTTCTTCCCTGCAAACAGCTCACATTCAAAAAAGAAGACCTTTTAATGACAATAGTATTTTTGACCTTTCTTTCTAAAAAAACTCAGCTGAACAGACTAGGTATTTTTTGGAGGAGATATAGGATATTCCACAGCTGAATAGCAATAGCTGTAACACATGAACCCAGTGAAACCTGAAAGTGGCATCTATTGATAACATATAACTTGGGGCAGCTGCACAGTTTGTTAAAGGCTCTCCGGTACTTTAGGTTCTCTAAGAAACACCTCCCCTCCCTAGAGAGAAAATGCCTCTGTACAGATAACCATGTCCCTCGCAGCATCCCTCTTGGAAAGGATTCCAACTCTGTCAAAGAGTTAAGAGTCTGAAAACAGATCTGCAAGGGCTGTTCCTGCAGCTATTCATCAGCAGCCTTAAGGAACAAATTTACATTCTAGTTCAGTATTATTTATTATGTCATTAACCTTGAAAGAGAAATTGCAAGCCCTATGAACGCTGACTGAACACCACACCGTTTTGCTCACCACTTTACATTCCTCACTTTTGTCTCCAAATAAATCATTAAAATGCTGTTTACAGCTGCACGGGTCCTTAGAATAACCCTTCCTTGAGACAAGGACTGTGCCTTTCCTAGAAAGGTGTCAGGTATATCACAAGCCATAACTACAAAGCAAGTTATCAGAGGCAGCCAGCACACTTCCAGTTGGAACTAGTCCTCTAAGGTACCTTTGGTTCTCCAGACAGCCGTTTGCACTCTGCCAAAGCTGACCAGAACACCACCTTCACGCCCTCTTTCTCAAAGAACTGTGCCCAAGCAGCCCGCTGCTCCTCACTCAGCAAATCTGCTTTGTTTATCAGGATCATGTTCTCCTTGTCATTGCTGACTTCCTTAACGTAACTTTCCTGAAGAAAACAAGAGAAGGATCAGTTTGTATTCTGGCTGGGACGACTCCTCCCACCCCCCAGTGACAGAAGAGCAGGAAGACAAGTTCCCCCATCCAGCTCCCCATCAGTGTAGCTAAGCTCACTGTTCCCCAGGCTAGACAGAACCGGTGTTTAGCAGACAGCAACAAGAACAAATTGGAGCATGCAACTACCACCATACAAGTTGTTTCTGGCTACATTTGCAAACACCTTGTCTGCTTAGAGCTGTGACAAGGTATTAATTGGCACCTCGCAGCAGGAACTCCTAAGGTCAACTATTTGAGCAATCTTGTATCTCACTGATGCAGTGTTCTACAGTCCATCATTAAAGTTGTCACTTCAATAACTCTTGATCCTTTACCTTCAGCACAGTAATCCTCACCCATTTTTATTCCACTATGCTTTTAAACAGGAGAAATTCCTTTAAGTGCAGGCACTTCTAGTGGGTAATGAGTAGCAATACAGTATTGCAATACAACATCTGCAGTACTGCCTCTAAATTCACAGCACTGTGTGAAATACCAAAAAAAGAAAAACCTGAAGAAAAGTAATTTGATGCCAAAATGCTTGCATAAACAAGGAAGATATCCAGTTAGGCAGAACAACTTCACGGTGGCTGAATGTGTTAAAAAACAAACCATATAAACTCTGAGAAATAAAATGAAGACAACATTCAGGAAAGTGGTTTACTTACCAGATCTTGGCATCTAAACAGAAGGGGGTTTCTCGCATCTACTATCTGGACCACAATATCACTGCAAAAACAAAAGAAAGCTCTGTAAAATACTCTTTCTTACCTTGCCTCAAAGAAAGCAGCAGAGCACAGCACAGTACTTGCTTTTAAGGTTTGTGTGGCATTTCAATGGTTTTAACTGTATTATCCTGCTAAGTACTTTTACTGAATTAATAAAGCATCTTAGCAACCCACATGCCCAACAGAGCCATGCATATGCTACAAGCCAGCACTGCTGTACAGTATTTCTGCCCCGCATGGTGAATTCTCTTGTACAGCCGGCAAGGGGACAGGAAGCATGCGAGTTCTGCTAATTCATCTACCTTTTGGAGACACTTAGCAGGCAGAACCAGAGCAGTGGTATTCTATCCTTCAGAACGTTACTAAAAACTGTGATAACACAGCTTTATTTCTGCCTATTCTCATCTCCAAATTGCAGCAGGGTGGCTACAGAGAGGAAGGAGAGGTAGTTTTCCTACATAGCGAGATACTCGGGAACACTGTTGTCCCCTTTGGATGGAGAAAGAGGTACAAAGTCTCCCACAAATGACCTGCAGATTCTAAGCATTTGCTATCAGGCACTTTCAGAGTTTCCTTTGCACTCCTCTTTTCACAAAAAGCATAGAACAGTGAAAGAACAGTCTTAGACTCCAGTAAAATGTGTTGCTCCCCCAGGCAAGCAAGGCCCTGCAAACGTGCTTTTAGGAAACGTCTTCCAAATCCAAACACCAGGTTGCCACCACATACATGAGCAAGAGTCATCGGTTCTACACACAAATTAAATGCACCAGCATCAGATACCAGAGGCATCCATGGTGCTTTCTTCAAAAGGAGGGGGAAAATTTAACTACAGCTCTTCCACTAGAGCTTCTCCAGGCAGGTAATTCACAATACTGGTTGCCACATGCTGATGCCATTTGTTTGACAAGGATGTCTGCTAACTCAGGACAGCTTCACAACATCTCAGGTTGGATGGAAAAATTTCAAGCTTCACTAGGCAGTTTGTTACATATAAAAAATAAAATCCATAAACCCCACCCAGGGAGTCACTTAATAAGCTGCATGGGTACAAAGAGGTACTGAACAGTTACAGACATTCAAAGATCAGTATGAGAGAAAACTGATGCCACGGTACTGGGGTGGGATACAGGGAAGTTACTGAATCACACCACTGGGAGACAGCTTGAAGCAAACACAAAACAACAGATCAAATTATCTGGCCAGGTAAGGGGCTGGATGACTTTCCCATTAGATTCTGAGATAGCATCCTCACTCTATGTGAAATAAAAAGCTCCAATAGGAGCAGGAAGGCATAACGACACATTCCAGCCACTTCAAAACACACAACACACACTGCACATCACGATACCCTACAGTGGATGCCCCAACTCAGCCCTCTCCCAGCCAAAGGCCCAGCAGCAGCCAGTACAAAGGCACTTCTGTGAAAGGACCAGCTCACCATGACCTCACTGGTGAAGTATTTTTCAATTTTAGGAAAACCAGACAAGATGATCACAAACTTAATTACAACTGAAATTAAATGCCTCCGTTAGATTAACACAGCAGATAGCACTCCCATTGTATCCCAGCTCAGCAGAGCAAACAAAGCTATTGCTGTGACGTTTGCAGGCTGTTGTCTTTTGTGCACTGCTGAAATTTCTCCGCATGGCAAGAGGCCAAGGACCAAGAGGCTCTTTCTTTCCCACCACTATTTAGTTGATCTCCCTTGCCCCCTCTCCCTGAACATCAGGCTGCAGCTGTGTTGTTGAGAAAGAGCAGAAAGGGTTAATCTTGGCAACAGATCTCAGACACACTCTCAAAAGAGGCCCCCACAGAGTTACTGGAAAAGGCCAAGAGCAGCAGCCTCTGAAAAATCATCAGAGTCTCCAGCGAACCACCTGCAGGATCACAGTCCTGAGAGCTCACGTGCACCACAAAGCAGCTGCCCTTCTTCATGACACATTTTGACTACTCCAAAACAAAACCACTTCAGGGCTGACAACACATTACTAATTGTTTTTTCCTGTGCTCAGTCACTTGCAGCTTGACTTGAAAGCTGCAATTCAGGAAAACACATTAAACATTACTTTAAAAAAAACCAGATAGTGATACACTTTACCTTCTTTCAATGACTCTCCAAAGCTGACGCCAAAATTCCAGGTTTCTTTCAAATGGGGTTAGAATTAACTTTTTTTCTTCCTCAAGGCTAAGGCAAAACCGAAAAAAAAGGCGTTATTTTTGGCCCACAACAGGCAATAAAATAAGCACACCACCAGTTCTTCCTTAGACCCAAGAGGCTTTAGTTTCAGAGAGAGCTATCACATCAGACTCATATAGGAGGTACTCTTTCTGCTAGTTTTGCAAATAGATCAAGCGCCCAGGTAAACTGGTTTCAGTGGCACCAGTTCAGCCATGACACAATCACTCCTGATCATGCCAATGGAGAAGTGATAAATGATGGAAAGAGCAAAAACTCATCAAAAGTCTGCCCATGAAATTCCAGATCCACAATAACAAACCAGCGAAGTTATTACAAATGCCAGCAGTTCTCACTCAACCAAGTACCACCTTGAAAAACAACAAATTAGGGATGGTACCTGAGATGGCACAGCCCTTGATTCGCTGTTACCACCACATGTACACCTTTACCTGGGGCAAGCAGGGGTTCACAGGGGGTGAGCAGACACCTCCTAACCCTCCAGGCCAGCAGACACAGCGCTGGACCAGCACGAGCTGGCTCTACTCAGAGAAGCACCATTGCTCTTGTAAGACATTCACCACTTCTCCAGTTCACAGGCAAGTGCAGAATACCGCACTCCATCATGGAGAATTTTAACTGTAAACAGCACAAGAACATGCATACACAAGATGGCTTTGCAGAGCCCACCACAATGACGTGTCTGGACTGTGGCTGGGAGGTCCAGCCTTCCAGAACAAGTACAGGGAGCTACTGACAAGATGTTAATTTTACACGTGCAGTAAGGATAAATACAACCCACTGCTTCCTGTATCTCCAAATGCCACCAGCTATTTCCCCAGACCCAAGTGGCATACTCACTGGGCAAGCTGTCGCCTCCACTCCAGAAAGCTCTCTCTCTCAGCTTGCTTCAAGTCCTCCGCACTGGTTGTTCTGTCCCAGCATGGCCTGTAACAAGCACATTTAGGAGTGAATGGTAAGAAGTAGCAGTTAGACCAGTTATGCTACTGTAATAAACATCCATAACAAACGCAGGCACCACATGTTCAGCCACATGGAGAGGGTTACAACTCAGACATGCACACACCTGTTTTCAGCAGCTTTAAGTACAGCTTTTTCCTTTGTTCCTTCTAAGCTCCACTAGCTGAGAGGATGCTATCCTCTGCAAACACAAGCTCACAAAGCTGTTTTTTCAAGCTTTCTTTTTAAGATTCCTACAGCATTTTAGATGGGGGATTCATCTCTCTGTCCACCATGCACAGAGCTCTGGAAAGGCTTACTAGGTGGCCTGGATGCACGAGCTCCAGCAGCACCAGGCCTTCAGCAGGAAACTCACACTATCAGGCTGGTGCTGGCAGCACCCACGTGGCAGACAGGCATCTGTGCTGCAGATCACAGCAGGATCACACAGGCCAGGTAGTGGCTTCCCCAGAAATAGGCACAGCAGAGGGCTGCCCTTAGGCTTACAAACACCAAGGGGCTGAGCCCACTTGGCAGAGGGCATCCAGGCCCAGCCCTGCAGAACTCACCTCCGTGGGATCCGCAGGAACTGCTGGTTCTCCTCATGCAGCTGCTGGACACGCTGGGCCTCCTGGGCCGTGAGCAGGCCAGTGCGGCTCTGGGCAGACACGATCTGGATGTTCAGATGCTCTGCAGGAAGAACGAGACAGTCACCCAGAGAGCCAGCTATCCCTGTTCTGGCCCATCACCATCCCTGCTGGCCCCTGCCACCCCCACCCCGTCCCTGCTGATCCCCACCCCTGGCTCAGGACGCCACGCCCTGTCCCCCACCTGTCCAACCCCAGACCTACTCCCACTCCCCCATCCCAGAACACGTCCTACGTACCCACCCGGGTCCCCAGCCCTGGGACCCCTCCCTAGGCGCTGGATCTCCACCCCCGCCGACTCCTCCCCGAGCCCAGTCGCAGCCCAGGACCCGGCCCGGCCCCTCACCGGCCACGAAGCGGGTGCCAGCCAGCTCGGCCGTAGCCAGGAACTCCTCCAGCGAGCTCTGCTCGGGCGCCGACCGCAGATCCGGACCGCGCTCGCCGCCTACCTCGCTGGCGTGCAGCTGCCGGGACAAGACGCTGCCGTCAGCCCGGGCCGCCCCGGCCCCCCGCCGCGCCCCCGCCGCCCCGGCCCCCCCGCCCTACCCACGAGTTGGTGCCACGGCGCCCCAGGCCGCGCTGCCGCTGCAAGCAGCGGCCCAGCCCCGCGCCCCGCTTCTTGCCCATGCCTCCGCCGGAGCCGGAAAGCGCGGCACGGCCGCCCCACTTCCGTGGCCCCACCGTGTTCCTCCGCCGCGCCCCGCCGCCCGCGGAGCAGGGTTCCGGGGCTGGCGGCTTCCGGAGCGGCCCCGCGCTCCCCGCGCCCGCCGCTGGGCGGCGCCAAGGCACCGGCACCGCCGCCCTGCCGCATTATCGGCCCCACCGTGACCGGCCCCACCCCGGCCGGGACCGCGTGACCGGCCGCCCCTGGGCAGGCCGTGCCCGGCCGCGCCTGTCCATCGCTCCAGTGCACCCGTGGCCTACCCGTCCGCAGGCTGCCCCGCCCCTCTGTCCATCCACCCGCACCCAGGCACGTCCCTCTGTCCATCCCCAAGCTGTCCCGCCCGTCCGTGCACCATGGCGCTCAGCACGGACGCTTGCCTCTCTGATGCTCCCCTCCGCAAGCCCCGCTCTCACTCCGGCAGCAGCCGCCAGCCCCACCGCCAACACGAGGCACTAATAAAACGTGGCGCTAACACAACTGCTAACACAACGCCCCAGATCTGTGCTGCTGCAGAGGCCCTGGCGGAGGGGTGACAGGCGGGGCGGCAAGCCCCAGCCCAGCCCATGGCGGTGCCGGCGGCTGCAGGGGCCGGTTTTGCTCGCCGGTTCGGCCTGGCGCAGATGCTATCTCTGGGAAGCGAACAGCACCGGCAGCGAGGCGTGCGAAACCCTGCCCTGGCAGCCAGCGATGGGGGCAGGGGTTTTGGCTGTCCCTCCAGGGAAAGCCACGAGCTCCCAGGGCTGGGGTTGCCCTCGCACCCTGTAACACACCCAGCCCAATGCAGGGTCCCCATCCCCGGTCCATCATCCCAACACAGCAAACAGGGCATCTGAAGAACAACAGCGACAAAGAGGGATCTCGGATGTGGCAGTGGAAGGTGTGCGATGAGGTAGCCGACAGAATCGAGATAGAGTCTGGCACCTCTGCAGGATGGAGGATGTTGCCTGCCGAGCCAGGGAACCATCAAACAGGTTTCAGCAGCAGCCATTGCGGCCAGTGAGGTCAAGATGGGAGAGAAGGTTAAATTAATAAACAACTTGACCTGTTCTTGCACAATGAACTGATTTATGAACCATTTCTCCTTTATGGGTGTTGGGTTAAGGCCAGACGTTTTTGACTATAACTCTGTAATGTGTATCAGTTGTAATCGGAGAATAACCTGGCCAATCCCTGGAAAACACAGGTCCTGCCTACACAGGCGGGCAAAGCTAAACTCCAGGGGCTGGCTGCCAGCAGCACGGCAGCATGCAAAACCCCCTGGGCACCAGTAGTGTTTTCTTACGCGCTGCTCTAGATGAAGCCTCCCCATGATAAACGCTCGTTAGGAAGATGCAGTTCTCCCTTTCTTCTCCTTTTCAAAGCTGGCAACTGTACAGCATAGATTTGCCAAGTACATCTGAACCCAGGATCTGCCACCAACGCCAGCCTGGCCCGGCCCCTCCTTTTTTTCCTAAAGGCAAATAAGAGATGAAAGAGGACTCAGTGTTCGCCTTTTCATTTATGCAAGGTGCTTCAGTGGAAGGCTGGTGGGCTGCAGACAGCACACAGCGATTTAGTAAATTCATTTTTAATCAGGTCATCTCTAAAAAAACCATCTCAGGTCTTTATGTGGGCACTGAGGCAGTAATATAAGTGCTCGCTATTGTATTTCTTTTGTACTTCAGTTAAAAGTTACCTTCCTTCTACACTGCATAATCATCGACCAGAGCAGCCAGCCATCCCGGCCTTTCCCCACGCCTTGGGTCTGGCAGCACTTCTAACCCCACAGCCGAGGCACGTGCGACGCCGTTCCCAGGCTGCCCAACCAGGGGCAAAACGCTTTAATACACCCATCAGTGCAGCCCTGGCAGCGTGGCCTCAGCACTACCAGGGTCCTTGGCTGGCGACACAGCTGCCGGCACAGGGCAGAGCTCAATGGCCTTCCATGGGCAGCCACGGCTGGTGGCATGAACTGGAAACAGAGACACTCGGAGATGGGCGGAAGTGCTGGCACAGTGGGAAGAGGAGGCTCAGGCTTGCTCCACTACCTGCACCCCTCTGTGCATCCTGGGGGCGGTGAGTTTGAGGGTAACCTGAAGAGTGAAGACCTGTGCATTTTGATTGGGATTTTTTTCCCCCCACGCTGCCCTTTTTTCCCACACCATTCCCCATTTCCAGATGAAGTGCTCCAGGGGCAGTCACTGCAAATATTTTCTGCCACTTTGTGGGAGCTGCTGAAGGAATGCCCAAATTGCCCTCATTCTTGCAACAGACACATTCCTGGGTGTTTCATAAACACTAAGGAATTATTTCTGTCCAGTGATGCCAGCAGCTCAGTGAGGATCGCTTTGAGCAGAGCAATGCTGAAGGAGATACAGATTGGGTGATCCGAGTGACAGAGTCATCAGAGTCTCAGCTGGAGTGTTAATTGCCCATTTCTAATTGCAATGTTTCTCATCCCACTCCTAATGCTCTGCTGTGCCTACCTGAGCAAGACAGGCTGCTTCTGGTTTTACCTAAACACAACCACCTGCTTCTCCTAGAAGACATTTCTGTGTGGATTAATTGCACGCCGTGAGAAGGGCCACTGAGGAAGCTGTACAGAGGTGGCCTGGCACCTGTGTGTGCATGCCAAGAGCGCAGGCAGCCAAGGAGAGCGGAGAGGCGATGGGAAGCTGCTGCAAAGCGAACAAACCTGTGGATCTGCAGCCTGCTGCCATACGGTGCAGCAGCCACCACAGCATGCAAAACGAACACGGCTTTTGCTGCTGGGCCTTGTTTTTGCAACTCAGCTCTTTGACAGCAGTGCTCGGGCTGGAATACAATGCTGTGCCAGGAAAGCAAGCCCTCCCTGTACATCGCCAAACCGCTCGCCGCTCCTTTGAAGTGCGTTAACTGGGCACCCAGCATTGCTGGCTCTTTGGAGCGTGGCCATAGCTTGGGGACTTCTCTCCAGACCATTGCATAGACAAAGCAGAATCTGCTGTCCTTCTAGCCCACTGTAATCATCGACTTGTGTCAAAAGGGCTGGCTTCCCTCCCAACTCCTTCTGCCTTGGAGCCAAGCCGCTGCTCCAGTTTTTGATGTAAATCTGAGAATTATTTAGCAGCAGCAGCAGCTCTTTTTCAAAAGCCAACCACATCAGTGCATTTTTGCCTAAAGGAAACATTGTTCTTTCTGGACAACTTCTCCTCCATTTTCCTCTCAGGCAGCACTGAGAGATCTCAGGACTGTGTCTCTAAAATATTCATGTGACAGCTATTCATTATTCATGTAGGCTCGCCAATGCTCAGTTCAGCGGTACTGCCAGCCTCAGCCTGACAAGCAGATCCATTAAGAAACATCCACTCCAAAGCACCCCTGCAAGAAGACCAAGACAATTTTGCTCTGTGCACAGCTGCAGCTGCTTGAACCTCCTTCTTTCCAGCCATACTCAGAAACATGCCAGCATCACAGGAACAGGGGGAGCCCACTCCGCAAGCTCCCCTATCTTTTGGTGAAGGTCTTGGTCCCCTCTAGGAAGAGCAGCCCCCCGGGAAGGCTCTGAAGCAGGGCTGCCTGGCCAAGGCTGAGCCTTGAGAAGGCACCAACCACACCGGGGCCCTCGGGCAAGTTTTTTAGACTCCGCTTCTTCCACCAGCCCTATGAAGATAAAATCGTTTCGCTGCCTGGCAGGGTGGGGAAAGATTAATTAGAGAGAGCTGCTTGCATCTTTGAAGGCACAAAAAAGTGCTGGGCAGGAAACGGGCAGGGGATTTCTCCAGCTCCTGGTGTGCCGGCTCTGCCTGGGCAAGCTTGTCCCTGTTGCTCGCCACTGCCTGCACCGGCTCCCCCTCCACATGGGCAGGGATGACCCAATGGTGGCAGTCCCCAGGATGGGGCGTCGAGCAGAGGATGCTGCCCCGACGGTCACCTCTGCACCCCTTGGCTGGCAGCATGGCAAGGGGACAGGTGCCCCACACAGCCCCACTGGCTTGGTGAGCCCCCACTGGGGGTGCTGTGACCCCTGAGGGAGGGCTCTGCACCCCTGGCCGCTGGCTGCCCTTCTAACTATAGCTGCGGGTTCAGGAAGCGCCGGGGCAGCCTGGGCAGGAAGCAGGGTGTGCCGCCCTTGGAGACTGAAAAACAACCAGGGCGGAGATGTGCCACCACCGCCACGGCCCCACCGAGCAGTACAGCCCAGCCCCGCGGCTGCCCCCGGGGCTGTGGCACCCTGAGCTGCACGGGCATCACCGTCGGTGCATCCAGGGGGATCCAGGACCATCGCCGCAATCCTCATACTGCCCCAGCATCACCCATGCCCCCAGCCCCAACACCCGGAGCCCTGCCAGGGCAGGGTGGGCAGCAGGACATGGTGCTGCTCCCCTTTGGAGAGGCAGGAGGGCAGCAGGGGCAGCATTAGGCATCCACTAAGGGCTGTTACGAACCCTCTTCCCTCAGCAGGGGATGCCGTCCCCTGCCCCACCGACTTGTCTCAGGCTGCCCCAGCTCCCTGCAGCAGGCAGCCATCTGCAGTCACTGCTGGTGAGACCAAGACGATGGCCAGCAGAGCTGGGGGCTGTAACTCCTCGCCTGCCCCATCGATGGCCTGCAGGGCTTGAGAGCCACTCAGCTTTCTGTTTCCTGGAAAATCCTGACAGTTCAGCGTTTCCTTTGTCCCGGTTCGGAACAAAGAGTTGAAACTTCGACATTTAGCATATTTACAGAGCCTCTGAAATACTTTGTTTTGGAAAATACTGAAACGCTGGTTTGAAACGTTTCACTTTGACTGTGTCACTTCAGCTGCTGTGACACAACGAGCTCCACTGATATCTGAGAGGAGAAAGCCTGGGACATTTTCATACACTGACAAAATCAATATATTCCCATGAATTATTTTAGTCTTGTCATATCAACTTTTCCCGGCACCTTTTTCCCATTGTTCTCCCCAACCAGAGACCCGCTTCAGTGCCGGGTCCAGCCGCTGGGCACAAAAAAGCCATCCCTGAAGCAGGGCTGCTCTGTAGGGTTTTACTTTCTCCGGTTGGGCAGGCCCCAGCATCTCCCCACACTGCAGCAGGGCAGCCAGTACGGGCAGCCTGGCATCCCCCTCCAAAGGAGGCGGTGGGCAGCTGCCCGCCTGCCTGCACCCCAGCAGGGCAGGGTGCACCTCGCGGCCCCTAGGCTCATGGTGGGGTGTAACCATGAGCTCCAGTGCAGACCGGAGTGGCTAGGGGAGGAGGAGGGTGGAGTGGGGCAGAGAGGGGGTTCTGCCAAGGGCCAAGTGCAGCACTGGCCACGCTTCCAGTGCGAGACGGGCTGGGCCGTGGGGAAGAGATGGTATCTTAGAGACTTTCCCACGCCTCGAACAGGCTCTCCAGGCGGGCGCACGCTGGCAGGCGATGCTCGATGCTCGGTAGCTGCTGGGGTACTGCATAAAGAGAGAGCAGGCTGCTGTGCTTCCCTCAGGCTACACGGCCGTGCAGATAAGCACTCAGTGTGCATGTCCTACACAGCACCGGTACTGCTGGCCTCGCAGGTGGAGAGCGAGCCTCATGCTCACTGTGAAACAGGCAGCACACCCTGGACCCACAGGGCAGGCTCCCCTCTCATTGTGCTTCAGCTTCTCTTCCTGGCAGTAAAATATGGACATCCAACACCACAGGAACAACCCCATGCTTGGAGCAGGTGCTCCAAGCTTAACTGGACTGCTCCCGGCTGCCAGACTTGACCTAAACCCTGCAGCACATCTCCTCAGCCCAGCCCAGGCCTAGGGAAGGTCAGCACTTCATTTGGGAGTTGCTGTCACAGGCCACCACAATTTGCAATGTGCTCTTCTGTTGCTGAAGCGCATGGTGGTTCTTCATGCCCAGAACTGAAGCAGCCACTGCACAACAGGAAAGAGGTGGTCCTGAAGCATTTTGGGTGCATGAGTGAAGCAAAGAAGGCTGCGACAGTCCGGCACACCACCTGGTGAGCAAGCACGGTGAGGAACTGAGCTGAGACAGTTTCCATCCTTGAGCAGGGCTGTAACCACAAAGAGACCTTCCCTGCAGCTGCACTTCCACCTGCCTGGAGGCACCTATGCTGTGGGTGCTTCTGCTCCCTGGCCACCACCTGGAGCCACCTGGGTCTCTGAGGAGCTGATAAGGGAACCTCCACCCCAAGAAGGCAACATGGAAATGGAAGTGCTGCTGACTTGGGGGCTGGGGAGGTGGTGGGGAGGGCAAGGGGTTCGGAGCTCCACCTCACTGTACACACTGCTGGGGTTTGCACACAGGTATGCTCAAGGGCTGTCGGAGAGATGTGGGGCTGAGTAGCCATGCTGTGAAAATTTAAGGTCTTCATTCCTGGACGTGGGTCACTTTAATCAGGATGGCAGAGCCCACCGTAGCTCTGCAAACAGCTCTGTGGGAGTCATTATTGGAAGTGTCCATGTACCAGCACCAGCAGTGCCCCCCACCAATAAACCTCCCCCCGGTGGCAGCACCACAGGGAGGCTTGGGGGGCTCCTTTCCTGCTCCATCCCACCTGGAGAAAACACTTGCCTGCAGAGCCACCAGCCCAAGATCCAGGACAGGCTCCTCTGTCCACAGCCGGGAGGCAGGCAGGGCTTCGGCAAGGCAACTCCTGCTCCCACAGAGAGGCTGTCGTACCCACCCATCTGGGAGCTGCAGCCAGGGTTGCTCTCAGCCTTGCAGCTCACAGGCACTGCGCGGGGAGGTGGCAGCTGCAGAGCATGGGGCACGCGTGGGTCTGGGGGCATGAGCGGGAGCCACGGGCTCTCGGTGCAGCGATTCAGCAGAACACCCTGAAGGGAGACGGCAGCTCTGTGGGCACCACAGGAGTGCCACACCACATGTGGGTGTCACATGTCACCCTAAGCCATTGGATTTATTTTATGTGCACAGCAGCACCTTCTGTCTTCACCTTGCAAGACAAAGGAGGCAAAGGAAAATGAAATGAATTAGCCATACAGACCAAAGCCTTTCTCTCCCTGCTATGCAGCAGGATGGTCCTGCAGGCTGGCAGGAGCTGTCTGCAAGGGGCTGCAGTGGGGCACACAGCCACTCCTGCCCTCCACACCAACAGTGCCATGGGGGCTCCCAATGGGTGCCCAACACCCAGCTTGCATCAGGCCAGGCAGGGCTGAAAGCAGGGACCCCCCAGCTGGGGGGGCTTCTGCTAGGTACCACCAGCTGGGGCAGACCTCAGCAGCTCACCTGCCTCCTGCAGAGTCCCAGCCCTGCGGAGTCCCAGCAGGACTTCCATAGAATCATAAAATCACAGAATGGTCGGGGTTGGAAGGGATCTTAAAGATCATCTCATTCCAATCCCCCTGCCATGGGCAGGGACACCTTCTGCTAGGTCACGTCTCTCAAAGCCCCATCCAACCTGGCCTTGAACACTTCCAGGGACTGGGCATCGACAACTGCTCTGGGCAAACTGTTCCAGAGTCTCACCACCCTCACAGTAAATAATTTCTTCCTTACATCTAACCTAAATCTACCCTCTTTCAGTTTAAAACCGTTACCCCTCATCCTACCAGTACACGCCCCTGTAAAAAGTCCCTCCCCATCATTCCTGTAGGACCGCTTTAAGTACTGGAATGCTGCAACAAGGTCTCCCTGGAGCTTTCTCCAGGCTGAGCCCCAACTCTCAGCCTGTCTTCACAGGAGAGGTGTTCTATCCCATCTGATCATCTTCGTGGCTGGCCTTTGGACTTTCTTCAACAGGTCCATGTCCTGCTTATGCTGGAGGCCCCAGAGCTGGATGCAGTACTCCAGGTGGGGTTTCACCAGAGCAGACTAGAAGGGGAGAATCGCCATGCTTCTTTTGATGCAGCCCAGGATGCGATTGGCTTTCTGGGCTGCGAGCGCACATCACTGGCTCATATTCATTTTTTCATTGACCAACACCCCCAAGTCCTTCTCCACAGGGTGTTCTCAGTCCACCATCACCCAGCCTGTATTTGTGCTTGGGATTGCTGTGACCCATGTGCAGGACTTTGCACTTGCCTTTGTTGAGCTTTCTGAGGTTTGCACGGGCCCACCTCTCGATCCGGTCCAGGTCCCGCTGGATGGCATCCCTTCGCTCCAGCGTATCGACCGCACCACACAGCTTGGTGTTGTCAGCAAACTTGCGGAGGGTGCACTTACCCCCCTGTCCATGAGGCTGACAAAGGTGTTACATAGCACCAATACCAACCCGAGGAATGCCACTCCTCACTGGTCTCCACTCAGACATCGAGCAGTTGACCACGACTTTGAGCGTGACCATCCAGCCAGGAGGCAGAGCCTCAGTTCAGGATGGTGTTGGGCCCAAACGGGCATCTCAGTGGGTGCTGGGTTTTACGCCAAGGGGCCTGGCCAGCTTTCCCCTGCCGTGCAGCAGCTCGTGTGTGCTGACCAGTGTGTGCCCAGCCCAAGCAGCTCTGCAACTGCAGTTTTCCCATAGGAAAATTGGAGCATCAACACGTTCACTTCCCAGGGCCAGCAACAGCCTTCCTAACGCTGTGACAGTGCTGTGCTGGGGCCACCTAAGACAGGAAACGCAGCGTTTTACAGCTCCACACCCCCACCACCGGCCTCTGGAAACCACAGATGCGGTCAGGCGTCCTCCAGCACCAGCTGTGGCTGAGCAGCCTCGGGGGACGGCGCTGGCGACGCTGCCCTCCACTGAGGGGTATTTTTGACACGTAAGCAAACGGGCAAGTGCTTTTAATGATGTGACACCGGCTGCTGTGGTTACTTGCAGTTCCCAAGTGATCTGCTAGATGGCATAATGTAATAATGATAATAATGACAATAACGATAACCATACAGGGGTTTGTTTGAATGGATCCAAACTCTAGAAGTGATTCGTCGAATAATTCAAGCAGGTGTTTATGTATTTCACAGCATGAGTACATACCGCTCCTTTTGCCGAGCGTTTATTCGAGCCCCGATGAAGTGTCGTCCTCTGCAACCCTGGAACATCTCTTCTTGCTGGCAGAGGCTGTGATACCTGACACGCGAAGCTATAGCAACGACACAGACACCAACTTTCTCATTATGTCTGTGACTGTACTCGAGCAATCCTAGCAAGGAGTTACAAGACAGCTTCTTGTTATTCGGCTGCTGTGTGTAAACAAAGAGCAAAGCATTACTCATACATAATAGCTTTTATTTTGCTGCAGGCCCTTCGCCTCTCAGAGCCGGACTAACCAAACCAGAGGGAAGATTATGTTGCAAGAGTAGGGCTTCTCCACGGCACGCCCTGGCTGGGAAGGTTGCTGGGGTTGGGGTTCTCCCGGGCTTGGGCACTGTCGGCACGTGGGGTCCCCCAGCAGCCTTGGGATTTCTATCAGTCTGGAAGGTTTCGAGCTGCCGGTTCCCCCCCGTCTGCCCCCTCCATCCTCCCCGCCCCAGCTGCTGGAGGCTGCAGGAGGGCGCTGCGGCATCCACCCATCCGCGTGGTCGGCTCTGCAGGAGCACCGAGGGCGGGCCGGGCCGCGCGGCGGGCAGCGACCCGGGGGCAGGCGGGGCGGGATGCTGCGGAGCAGGGAAGCGTGCATCACCCCGCGGCCGGGGCGGCAGCGGCCGGGGCGGCTGCGGCCGGTGGCCCCGCTGGAGGCCGCACTTCGCAGAAACGCTCCGCGACGGCGGGGAGGAGGGAGGGCCAGGCCGGGCTGGCACCGCCCCGTGCCCGCCCCCTGCCCGCCCAACGGCTCGGCGGGGCCGGGGCCGGGGCGAGGCGGCGGGCGGCGCAGAGCGGCGGCGGCGGGCGGGCGGCGAGCAGCGCGCCGCCGGCTCGGCGGGCCGCGGGCAGCGGGCGCTCCGCCCTCGGTGCGCGGGGCCTCCCCTCTCCGCGCCCGCGGAGCGCCGGCGCCCGCCTATATCTACGGCCGCGGCGGCCCGCCGCCCGCAAGGATGTGAGGCGGGCGGGCAGCCCAGCCGCCGCCGCCGTGGCATGCCCCCCCGCGCCCGGAGCCGTCGGCGCGGCGCCTAGCCGCGGCTCCGCGGGGCGATGCTGCCCTGGAAGCGGAGCAAGGTGGAGCTGGTGGCGGGCGAGTCGCGGCGGCAGAGCAAGCCCAAGGGGTACGCGGTGAGCGTACACTACTCGGCGCTCACCTCGCTGGCCCGCGCCTGCCCCGAGAGCGCCCTGCACCGCGTGGGCAGCATGTTCCGCTCCAAGCGGCGGAAATTCCGCGTGACCAGCGAGGACCCCACGTACACCGTGCTCTACCTGGGCAACGCCACCACCATCCAGTCCAAGGGCGAGGGCTGCACCGACTTGGCCGTCTGCAAGATCTGGAGCAAGAGCGAGGCGGGCCGGCAGGGCACCAAGATGAAGCTGACCATCAGCGCGCAGGGCATCCGCATGGCCCACGCCGAGGACAAGGGGCTGCGCCGGCCCGGCCACCTCTACCTGCTGCACCGGGTCACCTACTGCGTGGCCGACCCGCGCCTGCCGCGCGTCTTCGCCTGGATCTACCGCCACGAGCTGAAGCACAAGGCGGTGATGCTGCGCTGCCACGCCGTGCTGGTCTCCAAGCCCGAGAAGGCGAAGGCCATGGCCCTCCTGCTTTACCAGACCTCGGCCACGGCACTGGCCGAGTTCCGCCGGCTGAAGAAGCGGGACGACGCGCGGCACCAGCAGCAGCAGCTGGTGGGCGAGCAGAGCATCCCGCTGGTGCCGCTGCGCAAGCTGCTTAACGGGCAGTGCTGCTACAAGCCGCCGGTGGAGCGGAGCCGTAGCGCGCCCAAGCTGGGCTCCATCACGGAGGACCTGCTGGGCGAGGAGCAGGAGGAACGGGCCATGCACTGCGACTGCGAGGACATCCTGGAGGCGCTGGGCGAGCCCGAAGGCGAGCTGCTGCCCGCCGGCGCCGGCCGCGGCGAGGGCCCGGAGCTGGGCCAGCTCCTTCGCGACCTGGGCGAGCTCAGCCTGGGCAACGACCTGCGCTCGCTGCGCGCCGACCTCCGCGTCCGCCGGCTGCTCTCCGGCGAGAGCACGGGCAGCGAGTCCTCCCTGGAGAGCAACGGCCCGGACGGCGCCGCCCCGCCCTGCAACGGCGCCGAGCAGCCGCCCCCCGGCGACCCCGAGACCGGCTGAGCGCTCGGCCGCGCCGGGGCTGCGCGGTCCCTTCCGGGCGTGCACGGCGCCGCCGGGGCGCACCGGGTTCCCTGCGGGAGTTCACGGTCCCTCCGGGGCGCGCCGGGTTCCTTCCGGTCCCCTCCGGGAGCGCACGGCCCCGCGGGGGCGCATCGGGTCCCCTCCGGCCCCGCCGAGGTTGCACGGCCCCACCGGGACCCCTCCGGGCGCCCTGGTTGCCTGCGGTGCCTCCGCATCCCGCAGCATCCCGGCAGCGGCCGCCCCTCCCGGAGCCGGTGCCGGTGGCCGCCGGAGCTGGGCCCCAGCCCGCCGTGGCCCGAGGAGGGGAGGCGGCCGCAGGCTGTTTACCTCCGTCTCGGCCCTTGAAGATCTGCCAAATTCCTGGAATTGCTTTCCCTGGGGAGGGAGGCGGGAGAGAGGTGTTGCGCCTTGTTTACAGTCAGAAATCTCACATCCGAGAGGGCCCCCCCGCGCCGTTTCCTCCATTAGAGTCACTCCATCGTGCTGTCATGTCCGAGAGGTTTGCACTGTTGTGAATTTTTTTTTTAATTATTATTTTTAAGTTAGACCCTTTTTTTTTGGGCCCCGGTCCTGTCCCCGGTCTCAACGCTCTATCTAGATCTTTTGCTGTGCAAAAGAAGACTCGTGGCTGTTCACCTGTACATAGGGAAATGTATGCAAATACATTTTGTTATTTTTAAGAACACCACCATTGCGATCTCCTCTGTTTGCACATACGTGAAGAAAATAAAGATGACAGTAATTTAAAAGAAACCGGGGTCGTCGTGGCGATCTGGCCTCTGTGTGTGTGTGTGTGTTCTGTGAGGAGCTGGGGGAGATCCCTTGGGGTGTGCTGTAGCTGCAGGAGAGCACTGCCCAGAACCGCCCTTGCAAGCGCCAAGTGCCATTCCCGAACCCACAGGAAGTATCGCGCTGCACCGGGCACTGAGGTCTCTTGTAAGACACAGGGGTGAGGTTTTCTCTCTGCAGCCCCTAACGACGGGCAGGAACATGCAGAAGCCTCGTGTCGGGGCACTCTGGCTGGATCGTACACCCCAGAAACCTGGGCTGCCCCTCGCCTGGTGCTGTGCTCCTGGGCACGGGGAGCCCTGTGCAGCCGGTGCCAGGTTTGCGTTTGGGTGCTTCTGCTGTGACTGGTCCCTTGGCACACCAGCCCGAGACAATTTCATAGCCTCGCCCAGAGTAAGCATCGAAGTTGATCAGCCACGGGACTGCCGCCGTATTTTTAGCTGTAAATCTGTTTGTTAAGTGGCAGGCTCCCAGGGCAGGAGAGAGGTTCCGGTTTCAGTTTTTCCAAGTGGAGGTATCAATTAAGAGATAATTAATCTTGCATTTCTGATGTCTGAATGTTTTCCACTGTGCCTGTGCTGCAGTCAGGTGAGTTGCAGGAATGTCCATGAAAAGCCCAACCAGCTGCTGGGGCCAGGTCACACTCCTTGTGCAAGGAGCCAGGCTCCGGACTTGTAAATACCTCATTAAAACATTGCAAAATCTGCCACCGTGCTGCAGAGGAGCCTTCGCCATTGCCTCAGTGTGAGTCAGTCTGAGGAGGGAGGTGTGCCAGGGTGGCTGGCACGGGAAGGGGTAATGGTGAGAGGGGCAGTCCCCCCTAGCAGGAACCTTCTTGCCCAGGACACAGCCCGTAGTGGGCAACAAGATGCAGTGGCCGCTGCTGGATTGGACCACGCTCGGGCAAAGGGAGGGAAGGGCCTGGTGATGAGGGGGAAACAAACCACTGCGGAAAGCTTTTCCTGCAGTCCACTCGCCAGGGTGGGATGCAAGGATGCCTTGCCTGGTGCCCCGGAGCTCAGTGCCCTGCCCCGAGTGCCCCGGGTCTGTGCCCAGGGCTCTGGCACTGCCGGCGCTCTCCAGCGGTGGAGGGAGCGGGTCGCGCTTGGAGCCGGGCAGTGATACAGCACCCGAGAGACAGCAGGGAGTACCGGGGAGTTCACAGGCTGCTTTGAGCTAACCCCACTGAATGACCCGGCAGTGTTTGCGTTACACACTCTGTGTGCTTAAAGGCAGTTTGTGGCATTAGCTCGGCATTAGCTCGGTCAATGCCTTTCCTCTCTCCGGAAGAGCCATCATGTCTACAACAGTAAGGAAAGTTTTTATCGCATGCTGGAGCTGAAAGCACAATTCCCTCAGCTGCACCAGCAGGAGCCAGGGCCTGAAGCATTTTGCTGGAAGCCACTTAGCAGGGTTACCTGTAAATGTAGGGTCCAAATCCCCTTGTGCCTGGGATATTTTGGTACTAGAACCATTGGGAAAAAAAAACATACAGATATCTGCAGTGCCAGTACAAGGTTATTCAGTGTGCTTATCTGCTGTGCCCTCCCCGCAGCAGCACACATGGGCCTTGCAAATGAGAACAAGTGCATGTGAGCAGGAAAAGGTCATTATATTTTCTGCACAGCAAGTTTGAAGGACCATCTCCTTAGGATAAGGAGAGGAGGAGAGAGTGAGACCTCCTCTGCAATAGGCTTGAGTAAAGGGCTGAGCTGCTGCTGATTTTCCTTTCAAACGAGTAGCTTCTTGCCAAGGCTAAAAGCCTACCACTGGCTGGTGGGGAGGCAGCCTGGGAGAAGCGCAGGGCTTGGGGAAAGGCCTTTGAGGGACATGCAGGCTCTGCTGACTGCTGCGAGGCCATTCCTGTCCCAGGCACTGCTCCCATCAGTAGTGGACAAACTGTTCCATGGTCTCTGCTCAGCGCTGGGGCTGATGCCAGCCCCTGTGCCAGGGCTGCTCCACGCAGACAAGGTGCAGCATCCCACCAAGCACAGCCCGGCCCCTGCTGGGGCTGTTGGCAGAGATGCGCATTGCCCTGTCCATCGGGCTCCATCCATGAGCGCTAACGCAAGCTCTACAGCTGGGGATGGTGAATCAGCCCCTGATGCAGCTGAGGCGTGTGGGCTGCATAAAGAGCAGCGCAGCCTCCGAAATGTGGCTCCCCACCAGCCAGCAGTCCCGTCCTGCTGCAGCTTTCCCGGGGACTGGTCTGCAAAGGGAAGGCAAAGGCAGCCTGACTGCTCTGCCGGTAGGTTTGGACTGTGTGTGGAGAAGTCAAGCATGGACACAATGTTTGTAGAATTACAAGTCAAGCATTGCTGTCTGCCACTGGTGCAAATCACTGCCCTGCGCACTGGCACATCAGCCAGAGCTCAGCACGCCATGCTCCTGCCTGGGCTCAGGCAGCCCTTGGAGGTTTCCAGCACAAGGCTGAACGCTGAGATCCACACAGCGCTAAGCTAGCAGACAGCATTTGATGAATTGGCCAGAAAATACCTGCAGCGCACAATACAACACCAGGAAAGGCAATGATCCTGCCCTACAGGCTTCAGCACCTGGTCTGAATCCGGCACGTGGTGCTCGGGCAAGTGATCTTAGGTACTGTACCAGAGCCTGAGATTTCCAGAGTGTGTTACAGCTAATCAGAGCAGGTGTTTATTCCAGGCAACAGTGACGATTCCCTGAATCTGAAGAGATTAAGGGAAAAAGAGCACTTGTTGCTAATGCTGTGCGTTGATTGTGTACTTGCTTGTGTACTCCAGAGAGCTCCTGCACATAGGCAATGAATGACTGCAGGATCCCACGTGCAGCGTGCAGCGTCTTGTTTTTCTCTGCCCTTAGCATGCCCTTCTCCCTTCCTTAGGGCTTCCTCGTCCACAACAGGAAAAAATATTTACAACCAGAAAAATTAGCCAGTGGTCAAGTGGAGTCAGCCAGGTCATGGAATGCCTTTAGCCTAGACTGCAGTACTGATTTAGATCCAGAATTATTTGCAATTCAGTTTGGTGACATGCCCTGCACAGGGCACATCCAGCCCAGGAGAGATGCTGCGAGAACTGCTGGCTGAGGGGTTGCTTTGGACTCCCAGGAGCGAGGTCTGGTTGCATGTCACCATGATAGTGGAGAAAACCTCTTGCTTTTTGGGGTCTACAGGCAATACCCTGTATGGAGTTCCAGCCCCTGGGGTGGTTCCGAGTCACCACCAGCACACACGTTGTGACTCTCGTGGGGAAGCAGGAAGGCGTCAGGATTTCCTCCTCGACGGTGTGTGGAGGAAGATCAGCTGACCTGTCCCACTGCTGTTAGTCATCCCCAGGACACTACAACTGACCCATCGCCCAATTCTTGCTCATCACACAAACACCCCCATTACTTAGTGGGGAAAACCCCGATTTCAGCCTGCGAAGGAGGCACAGGGCAGGTCTCCTACCTTCAAGCCATCCAAGGGGGTGTGGGTGACAGCACTGCACAGCCCCTGGTTTTCTTGGGTGGGGGTGGCCAGAGTTCCATTGGCGACAGAAAAAACCTGCGGTGCTGCAAACACCAGCCAGCTGTGCCTCACCTCCTGCTTCTGGAGTGGTGCGGAAAAAACCTCTGCATTTCCAAGGCCGGCAGCAGCCCCAGCTCCCACAGAGCTCACATGCCATGAAGGCAGCTCCCCCTCCTCAACCCAGCTGCTGTAGCAGTGGGGGCTGTTTTCCCCAGCAGCTGGAGGGAGATGATGTGCTGGGCCAGGAATGCGAGGGCAGGCATCCAGGGCAGGGCATGGACGACATGGGGTCCCAGAGGCCACGTCAAGTCGGTTCATCTGCGAGGCTCGAAGAGCAGATGAAAAGCCTCGCAGATGGACCGACCTGGCCTGGCCTCTGGGGTTCTGCTTCTCCCTGCAGCTCCATCACCCACCCCAGGCAAGATGACACCTCCAGCTTGCTGGCTGGTGGCTCGTAGGGGACTGCATATTTGTTAATACCCTGCAAGGTGCATGAGGTGGGCGGGTGGGGTGCGCGTGGAATTTGCCGCTGCTACAACCCAGCATGAAATCAAAGCTATGTATTCAAAAAAACATGATATTCCCCTTGCCGGTGGGGACTCTGCCCATCGGGAGGGCTGAGTGCTGTGAAAACACTCGGAGAAACAGTTATATAATGAAGGACATGGGCTCAATCCTGCCCTCAGCTTGACATGCCAGCTCTGCAAGGAGCTGAGCTCCAGGCTGCAGCTGCCCAGCATCCTCCAGGATCTGGTCTTGGCCAAGTGCACTCCATGCTGCTGCTGAGGGGTGGAGGCAGGAGGCAGGCTGCAAAATGCTTTTTCCCAAGCTGGGAGATGCTCTGTGTGCTCAGCCTTGGCAAATCAGAGCCCAGCTCTCATCTGTGGGCTTAAACCAAGCCCTCCTGATGGCAGGGGCTGGACAAGGTCTGGGGCAGGATAGCCCAGGACTGATGGGTGGCAGGGTCTGCTTGCTGCAGGCATCTGGGCTCAAAAGTGCTACTGCCCTTCAGCTCTGTCCCAGGTGCCCTGGTCCTAGTGGTGTCACATCATGGTACATGTCATCTGTCGCCATGCCCCAAACATGTCCTCAGCTCCATGGGAAGGACGTGAACTCTCCCCCGGAGAACTGGCCCCAGCAAAGGCTGTGCCTATAGAGCTCCTTTCATTCTCTCCTGCTCTGAAATGGGCAGCCTGCCTCTTGCAGCTGGTCCTGCTGCCACCCCACACAGAGGGGTGACTTGCTTAGCGTCACGTCTGGATCTAGAAATCCCTGCAGACCCCAGGGGACGCAAGGAAAAGGCTCTAGGATGGGATTCATCACTCTTCCCCTGGCACTGTGAAGTTGCGCTCAGTCTGCTCGGATGCATGAGCAAGCTAAACTGTGACGGTAATTAGAGCTGACAGCATTCCTGGAGGGAGCAGGCAGAGCGACAGTGCTAAAGCCACTGCTGCTGGGTCTGTGCACAGAGCTGGGCTCTGCAGCAGGCTGTCCTGGGCATAGCCCTTGAGTCCCGCTATGCTGAGCTCTGTGCTCACTCCGGCTCCAAAAGTCATGGTGGTGGTACACTCTCAGTCCTGAGGAACAGGAGACATGGTGTCCAAATCCAGCCCCAGCTCCTGCGTCCTGCTGAGCATCTGCCCAGCATTGCTCTGTCCTTTCCAGCCAGCCCTGCCTGCAACCAAGTGCTACCTTTTGCAGCCCTGCACACTTCCCTCTGTCTCTCCCCTCTTGCTTTGGCTCCTGGACCCTGGAGTGCTCCAGCCCTCAGGGTCGCAGTCTCTCGCACTGCTCTTTTCCCATCCCACACTCATGCTGAGTAATAGCTGCCACTCGCTGCTGTTTCAGCAAGTGCCGCTGAGGATTGCCTGCCCTGGCACACAGAGCAGGCAGCCCGGAGTGGTGAGACAATTAGGTTGAAAAGTTGATATGAATAATTTGGTAGCTCCTGTAAGAAGATCGTGATTTAGCTTAATTATCATAATTTCATTTTTGTTCTCTCTGCTAATAATTATGAAACAATAGAGCCAAATGTGAATGCAGCTGCCTGCTTTCCCTACCAGCAACTTCTCATTCTGCTGATCGAAACATGGCCATGTCCATGGAGGCAGCGAGGCAGCCATCAGGGACAGCAGGTAGGGATTCAGTATTTCCTCAGCACCTTGTTCTGGGCATTGGGAAGACTCATTCCCCTCTGCCCGGCACAGGGATTTTAACTTCAGCTCCAGGATCAGCAGTCGGATCATCTGAGAGCAGCCCACTTTGGTGCAAAAACACCTCCTCTTCTCTTGGAAGTGGAGGAGAATAATCTGAAACTGGTTGTTCCTGAACAGGGAGACCTGCGCTTTCTCTGCCCATGCACACTGTGGTTGCTGACCCCCAGGGTCAGCTCCATCCATGTCCATGGTGGCCCAGGAGATGAGACCAGTGTGAGCAGAGAGTTGGCTACAGGCAGCTACTGGCAGGAACATTCATTGGCAATAGCTAATTAAAGCTAAGTGTTAGCAATGGTGATTTCTGAACATGGACAGGACCACGTTTGCCCTGCAGCTTGCTTCTGCCTTCACCCACCTGGGATGAAATGGAGGCTTCATGGCAGCAGAGGCAGGTCCTGGGCTCCGTGCGCTGTCCAGGAGAGGTCCCAGGAGAGCCCGAACTGAAGGCAGCTTGCCGGGGCCCTGGCAGTGACAGGCACTGTGGCCAGGAGGCAGACGAGCAAGGGGAGGATGCAGCTCAAAGAGCAGGGTATGTGCTGCATCTCCATCACGCACAGACCCCTGAGGAGCAGCCAGGGTCATGGGCAGCCCTTCCCTGCCCCTCCAGTGTCCTTTGTCGAGGACATAGCCTGACCCGTCTGGAGGGATCCCCAGTGCAGGAAGAGCACACAGGTCCCTGCCCTGCTCTGCCCTGGCTCAGCAGCAGGAACACGCTGTGTCTGTGTCTGGCATCCCCCCAGCATCTCCAATGGATCCTCTGCACACCCAGCTTTGAACAGTGCAGGGCCGGGGCAGGTCTATGACCTCAGTCTCTCCAGAGGCAGTGTGCCTCTGTCCCTGCAGGTGACGCTGTGTCTGGTCCTGCCTCTCACTGGCCACACTGTCTCGCAAGTCACAGGATGAGAACTGAGCCGCCTATCTTTAGTGCTGCTCTGATGTAATTTTACTTTCTTAAGCAATGTCCAGGCTTTAGAGAGTGTCTTGTAATGCAAAGGCTCTGCATGGTGAGGAGGGGAGTCCCTGCACCAGTAAAGCAGTTACCCCCCCACACCAGTATAGCAGTAATGCCCCTCCACCAGTACAGCAGTTATCCCCCACGCATGACTTTGCTGCAAAAAAACCTCTCTCTCCAGCGCTGGCTGGAGCAAGGTCTCAGCAGATTTCCAGCAGAGCATACAGCATGGAACAGCTGTGCAGGAGACTCTAAGGTCCACCAGGGTCTGCTGGAGCTGGCAGCCAGGAGGTACATAACCATTGCTAGGAAAGGCCACCAGAAGATCTGCCATCTCCCGTTTTGGACTCCAGCCCAATCCCATAGAGACCTGCTGCTTTGAAGCGAGCTGAACCCGCTGCCTCTGCCTAGCTTTCACTCTGAAGAGAGAAATGCCAAGGAAACCAGAGCCTCCAGGCTGCCGCCAGTGAGCGAGGAAGAAGAGCAAGGACTGCTGCAGACACAGGGATTCCAAGCACCAGCTGGCCAGTGGTAAAAAGACTGAGAGTCCTTATTGCATATCTGGGCTAACCTAGACTTGGGGTTCATCAGCCGGGCCATAGACAGTCCTTAGTTCTGCTCCCCAGTTTGGGCTGCCAGGACTCAAAGCATGACTTGAGCTCAAGTGTGCCCCTTGGCCATGCAACATCCCAGTGCCTGCGAAAGCAGCTCCATGAACACTTACACCCATGCTTCCCCATGGCACCTTTGTGAGTGACGCTGTGCAGAAGGCTATTTCAGGACCTAGCATGACTCTCTCTGGTGTCAGGTCCAATTAGTTATATCCTGCAAGGGAAAAAAGTCCCCAGCTTTGGTGGGACAATGATATTAAGACATCCTAGGTGCTCAACTGGGTTCCTTGAGCAAATCAGGAGCTAAACATAGTGCTGGCAAAGTGACAGGTGGAGGTGGCTGCTGTCCTCTGCACCAAGGTCTCTTGGGGAGGTCTGCTCCTGTGCCGGCCATCCCTTCTCTTTTTATAACCCGACCTTCCTCCGATCTGTCCCTGAACAGGCGGCGGGCAGGATTCACCTGCCTTCACTAGGACTAAGGCAAGGATCAGTCTGGGCTCATCTTGGCAAGCTTGTCTCATGCTTTACCCCCCGCATCTGGGTTCATCAAATCTCACTGTAGTTTTCCAAAGAAATACCCATTTGAAAAAAAAAAACTTAGTCAAAATAGTGAGAGACAGAGACTTTTAGGCATTTGATAGTCTCATTGTCCTCCCCCACAATGGCATTATCCTTCTCTAAATAGTCGCTGAGCTGAAGGCATAACAGCACCCTTCTTCCCCCAAATAGCTCAAGTGAAACAAATGCAGGAAGTTTGGAGGGGTCGGAGCTGAGCTGCGGCTGGCCGGGAGCCTGGGTACCCCCGTGGGCTCCTCGGGCTGCTGGAGCTTCACGGGGCTGGCAGCTGAGCCGCTGCAAGCCAAGATCCAGGGTTCCGCTCTCTGCGAAATGGGGGTGCTGCCCTTTGCACTGCAAAAGAGCTCATGTGGGGGGTCCTGGCCCCCAGTCCCCATATCCGGCCCCGGTGCTGTCTCCTGTCCCTGGGGAAGCACCAGCGTGGCAGGCTGAAGTGTGGGAAAAGCAGCAGTGGAGAGACAGACCTTGCGCCTCGGCACAGCTTGGTCCTAAAAGCTGGTGGTGGTGGTCTGGCCTGCCTGCTCCCGGTGCAGTGGCGACCCACCTGGGAGCACCCGCCAGCCCAAACAGCCCCGGTGCCAGCTCCTGCTGTGGGGCGATGGGGAGGAAACCGGCGTCCCTGGGTTCAGCGCGGGCAAGGTTCTCTGCTGGCATCGGTGCCTGCTCCAGTGTGGCGAACCACGCTCCTCCCACTGCACCCTACATGGGGTGATGGGGACGCCCCAGGCCATGAGTAGCTGACGCAGGGAGTTGCCTCATACGGAGGCTTGTGGTTCCCCCGTAACGGCTGTGTGCCATGGGGGCAGCCCCCTCCCTGCCCTCTGCCGTGAAGCAGGGGTGACATTCCCCCTCCTGGGCTGGTGCTGACCCCCCACCAAGCTCCTGGGGCTGTGCTGGGACCCCAGCAGGAGCCGTTTCATCAGGATCAGGATTTTGGCACGTGAGGGCAGAGCCCCCAGCGAGAACCACACTGAAACAGGCAGTCACGCTTCGACCCCAGGGAGAGGCAGCCGAAAGCGGGATTGCTGGCACCGGAGGTGAGACTGTGCGGGCCCCTCCGGCGAGAGTCTACCTGCAATCCAGCGAGTCTTGTCCTAGTTTGGCTCTAGTGCAAGGCACGGAAAAGCTGCTGCCAGCAGTTACGGCACTTGAGCAACTTTCCTCAATGGTCTGTAATGGCAGAAGCAGCAGTAAGTCACTCAGAGGTGCAGTTAGGCTTTGCCTCCCCAAGGAATACTGTTAACTGAAACAGAAGCGCAGAGGCAGGGAAATTGCTCGATGAAGTGGTTTGGTAATTGTGAAAAAGAAGAACTTGTTTTCTTTGTCTTGCAATGGCAAATTGCACAACGTGACCTGCAGCGGCTTCAGCTCAGCAGGTTTTCGGGAGGAGGCTGTGGGGTGATTTAAAATACGTGGCATAAAGAAGGAAATGATTCTGAGGCTGTTATGGACCATAGACTATCCATAAGGAGCACAGTGGTGGCTGATCGAGGTGGCAGTGATTGCGCTTGCTTTGCTACCTGGGTGCCCTCCGCGGGCAGGGGTGAGCCCTCCTCTCCTGTTCCGGGGGACAGCTCAGAGAGAAGCTGGCTCAGCTCCAGGTCTTGCCCGTGTTCTCAAGGGTCAGGTAAGTGTAACGGCCCATGTACAAGAGATAATTAAGCAAGAGCAGCTTTTAAGAGCTCAGTTTGCTGGGTTGCCATAAGAACCATTACTGTGATGATGACTTTTAGCTGTTCCACATAAAAATTACTCTTTGGCAAGGTGAGGAGATGCTCTGCAGGTCAGCCCAGGGTGGATGGAGAATAAGAGCCACCAGGCCAGCTCACCTAGGACTAATTGCTTGTCTTGGTGTCACTCCTATGTACCCAGGCCCTGACGTGACCTGGATGTGCTAGGTGCAGGACAAAAAAAGAAGAAAAAAAGTAGTAGTGCTGAGAGGAGCCAGTAGCAGAGACTGAGACAAGCCCTGGCCAGGAGAGCAAGCCCCAAGCTAAGGTCCCTCTCCACCCCTTCTGCTTCTTTGCCTCCCCAGGTCCTGTTGCCCCATCCTGGCTTTGCCATTTGGATGTGAATGGGAATGCTCCAGTGTGAGGCAAAGGCCACGGACACTGGGTATTTAATTCATCTCAACAAAGGCTACTGGGTGTTAAAAGGAAAAAAAAAAACCAAACCCACAAAAACCTTCTAGCTCTGTTCTGTCCCAGTTTCCAACGGTAAATCTGTACTTTGTTCTCAGCTATTGTTGCAAAATTGAACCACTTTCAGCTTCTCACCTTACTTAACCACAGGCTACCCTCGCGCAGAGCTGCTGAGTGCAGCACGGAATCAAAGCTCTCGCTTGGCCTAGAAACCTCAAGTGTGTGAACGTCGCTAAAACACTCGCTAGGAGCCCGGGCTTTGAAGTGGAGTGAAGCGAAAAGCCGGCAAGACCCTGGAGAACAGCTGGTGTGTGCTGTTCCCAAGCTGACAAGTGACCTCCAGCTGAGAGACATGCTGTACCTCACAGCCCCGTAATGCCTTCCCAATAACCGCCTGGCCTAGAAATAGCTCGGTGCTAGACGATGCTCTGAGGAGGATGATGGATGCTTCTGACTTTCTGCAGCAGCTGGCTTCCACCCAGCTGCACCGTCCCTTGGCTCAGCAGCAACGAGGGCCAGGTTCGAGGACCTGCAGCATTGAGCTTTGTTCTGCTGGCCAGGAGAGCAGCTCCTCTCCTGGGGTGGAGGGAAAACACCTCTGGTCCTGCAAACACTGCAGGCTCCTTGGCCTCCCCAGGAGCTCTGCCTCACTGAGCAAGTCCAGCACACAGGAGCTGCCAGCACAGTGTTTCCATTTCTTTTTGGAGATGTGGCCTTGGGAGGGGACTGAGCTCCGGCAACTCCTCCAGCTGGGAAAACGCCAGTGATCAGCAGGATCATCCTGGCAGTGCTGGCTGGTGCCCTCACAGTGTCACTAAGTCCTGCTAAGCCTTGGGCTGCACACCCCACTGGGCTGTGTGGGGCCAAGGGTGTTCCAGCAATGAGACCTGAGGCCACTGCAGGCCCCTACTAGCCCCCCACATACCCCCTTCACTGCTGCCATTCCCCTGAGCTGGCTGTGGGGAGGCCACCCCTGAGCCCCCCACCCCAAGTCCTCCTGCAGCTGGTGCTGGGTGGCTGCTGGAGAAGCCCTGACCCTGCCAGGAGCGGGCTGGTTGCTCGGCCCTGGATGGATGACAACAAAGGGAACTGCAGCCTGCTGACCGAGTTCCCCCTGCTACCCCAGGCAGATCTGTGCTGTCTGCTGCTGGGCAGGATCTCTGTGCAACGCCACACGAGTGCTGCACTTCATGTCCCAAGTGGCCACTATTTATCAATGAGTGAAGCGAGTCCTCGCCCATGTAAGCACCGTTTGCAAGTGCTTCTGCATGGAACAAACAACCAGAAGCGCTAGAAGGTCAAAGTCCCATCCATCCATCCATCCATCCATCCATCCATCCATCCATCCATCCATCCATCCATCCATCCATCCTCTCTCTGCAGAGGCGGCAGGAATGCTTCTGCTGTTAGCAGGTAGCGCGAAGAGGATAATTCACTTCTCAAGTAATTTAGTACAATTCTTAGTTATTAACACGGTTCTTTCTATTTCTTTTAGGTCTTGTGTAATCTCCCCCCTCTCTGACTCATGCTAACCCAGAGAGCCAGAGCTGCGCACTGCATTAGCACTACTTGTGAGATGCGTGACCTGCTCAGCCACTCCATGGCCTTGCTGAGGGGACCTTCTCGCCTTTTCCTTCAGCACCGGACCCTGACCTGTCCCCTGCAGCACAGCGGGAACAGCCCAACCTCCGTCACATTACCCAGTTCATGGCCCTGGGCTCCTGCAGCAGCAGTGATTTATTTGCAGCCACTGTACAGGGGAAGCAAAAACCTCCCCGGTGTCTGTTTTATCTGTGTCCATCTTAAGCACTGGAGAAAGGTGTTATTCGAGCTCAGCAGAAGGGTAAATTGTTTTTCTCTTACGTATTTGAAACTAGAGTTTTATGTGCAAAGCCATAAACTGTGTCTGACACCCATCTGCTCTTGTTCACCCACAGGAACTTTCAAACACAAGTTCCCAGATCAGCACCGTGGGAGCCTTATTTGCCCCCACAGATTCCCAGAGACCCTAGCATAGGCTCTGGGTGCTTTCCTCCTTCCCAGTTCATTGTCCACAAGGCCTTTTGCATTGCTTCCGGAGTCCAGGGAGGTGAAGGCAGCGTGACCCAGGCTCCAGCCCTGCGGCAGGGCTCCCTGCCTCAGCCTCCCCTTTGTGCAGTTAATTGAGCTGCCACTATCCAATCCCTCCCTCCCAGAGAGCATCTAGCTCTGTTGCAGCTCTGATAGCTTCATTACGAATGATCTGTCTCCTGTTGGGGGGAATGTTATTTACACAACAGCTCTCATCGTCTGACATCTGCAGTGAGACGACAGCATTTCTACAGAGCCCAGCACAGCATGTTTGGCTGACCGCTGGCGCTGCCTCAGTTTCCTTTCTTGGTGGCTGAGCCAGGAGCCAGCACCCACATCCCTCCATGTTCTGTCCATGGGAGCACAGCAAAGACCCCACTGCTTGTGCACTTTCCCTTTGGCTCCTGGGTCCCATCACCCCATCTGTGGGCAGGGAACTATGACCCGCAGCAGCCACCTTGGGCAGAGCCAGTGGGATTTGCAGAGATGTGTGTGGAAGTGTCTGACAGCGAGGCCATTGCCTCCCTGCATTGCCACCCACTGCCAGCCCTCTCCTCATCAGTGCCCAGAGGCAGGGGATGGTCTGCCTGGGGCGAGATGCCTGGAGCTGGCAGGCCGTGGCAGCCAGAGCTGCCTTAGGTAGCTGGCCACAGGCTGCGCTGGGCACCCAGGCTTCATGAGTTATTTATAAGCTATGGGAGGGAAGCGGCGATAAATAATACATTGGTGCTCTCACATTCTGCATGCGTGTGTCTATAGATAAATATTTCATTCTCCAGGAATACGCGTAGATGCTTGTTGATAAATAAAATTTGAAGATTTTTCTATTGGATGGTTTTAAATGTGGCTCTCAACTTGCATCCAAAGAACAGAGTGTACCTTGTATACAGCATGAAGATGCTAATTTCCCTCAGCAGAGGCTGCCTTAACTGTATCACTGCAGCATCCTGGGCACAGTGCCTAGCATAGCATGCACACTCCAGAAACATATGGCCCTGGCTTTTCCTTCCAGGCCACTATTTTAACATCACTTTTATAACAACACTATTCAAGCAGCTTTTCTAATTATACCTTGTAGTGACTGGGCTCGGGACACAGCTGTCAGCCGCCTAAATATTAGCAGAGAGACCCAGAAGGCAGCACATTTCCTCTTCCAAGTGACGCTGGAGTTTGCAGTGTGCTCAGGCATGGCTGGAGATGCCAAGCTCGTTATTGCTGTTTCATTAGGCAGGTGGTTACTCCCATTCGAAAAGCATGAGATACTGAGCGAGAAGTGAGCAAATCCCTGGGTCCCTCCAGCCCTGCCACTGGCACGGAGCCACCATGTGCTGCTCCCTACACCAGCCTCGGGGACCCTTGGGAACCCAGGGACCTCCTGGGCTCAAAGGGAGACCGCAGGCTGATGGAGCCCTCTCCCCAGAGAGTGCAGGGAGCTGCTCGGGAAGCCCCCGAGCCTGCGAGCCAGGGCCAGCACCTACACTGCAGTATTGGCCTCCACCAGCCTGGCACCAGCAATGAGGGCAGATGAAGGGTTGTTTCTCTCAAAAATATGGAAGGACTAGGTTTCTCGAGCAGGTCACTCTTGGCTGGCACCAAACACAGCACTGGCAGTGGAATGATTTAGCAGGGTCATTGTTTAACCTGGCCTGTGCCACGAAGGCCATGAACAGCACCACACTGATGCCCCTGCAGCTGCCTGCAGCCCAGCTGGGTTGGCACAGAGACAGCCAGCCTTGGCAAGCAGCATGTGCCACCAAGCAACCAAGTGCTGGCCATGAAGCTCCTGGCCAGCTTGCCTGGTAGACACCAGTGTAACATACTGACATATTTGGACTTTCTCCCGTGGCTGGGTTTGGCTGCCCTGGCTCGTAACCGTTTCTCGGTTCCCTGCCCAGCTATCAGTAGCCGGGTGCTGTGCCACACTGGCTCTGGTCCCAGCAGCCACAGGCGGCTCCCAGCGCTCTCCACACCCTGCTTCGTACCACTACCCAGAGCAACATGAAGGATTTCCCACCTGGCAATCCAGAGGACTTGGCCAGGCTGGAGTGGCAGAGCTTAGCGGGGAGACTTTGATTGTCGGCCAGGACTCGTCCCCAGCAGCAGTCCCAAGCGGTGGAGTGCAGCACATCAAAGGGCAGAGAGGAATAACTTCTGCTGAGCGCAGCAAGGCTCCATGCCACGAGAGACTGCAACAGGCCCCCGGGTAGGGCAAGGCATGGGAAGCTGCTGCCCTGGGGAGGAGAGGCTTCCAGCACCTCTGAGGAGCTGTGGGGCAGATCCAGGCTCAAGGAGAAAAAACAGGGAAGAGGGTCCAGGGAGGGGAGTGGAGCGAGAAGGCAGTGGTAGGGAAGTCATCCAGGAGGCTGGCGGTGCCTCCAAGACCATGTCTTGTGCTTTTGCAGCCACAAGACAGCAAGCCACTGGGGTCTGTCTTTAGCAACCCTTCTCTGCATCCTCTGCTTGGCTCCCTCATCAACAAGGTATCCATCCAGTTGGTGATGAAATCGTAGCCACGTTTGTCCCTCAGCATGCCCTGCTGAGCATTTTACCCCGGGCTCCCCCTAGGAAACTGCCTGCCCGGTGCCTTCAGCCAGAGGAGGTAGAAAACTCCACAGGGAGCAGGGAAGCCTTGCTGACTTGCAAGGGGTGCTGCAAGGAACTATTCCAAGGGATGCTGCAAGCCCCAGGTTTTGGAAACTGCACTGCCAAGGGGACACACCTAGCAGCGGGCTAGGGGATGCACAAAGTGCCCCAGAACACGTGAACATGGTGATACAGGATTGCACTGTGAAAAACATGACTTGGCAGGCAGTGGGGCGAAGTGCTTTGATGTCATGTCAGCCAGCTGGATGCTGCCAGGGGCTGTGCTGCCCGCCTGCTCACTCTGGGCATGCACTACCATCCCTGCTCGCCCTGCTTCTTCATCCCCTGGCACCTTCTCCCACTTACCACACGGCATCAGTGCCGCCTGCCAGGAGAGGTTCATTTTTCCCATCCACCTTTTGCTTTTGCCCCACCTGGTACTTGCATGAAGCATACAGACTCTGTTAAGTCTAAGAAGTGTGAAACCACAGTACATGTACCTCTAATGTAGGAAACGCAAGAATTTTATTGCTAGTCTAATCTAATCCCTATGCTGCAGGTCCCCACTTCTTCCAGTCCCATTAGGGAATGTCTGCACTGTGTTATATGGCAAGAAAAAGGTTCAGAAGGAAGATACATCACTCCCAAGCCTCACCTCCTCCTTCTTTAATACTGGTTTATCACCCTGAATAAACTGGAGTAATTGTGCAGAAAATTGTTCCATCCACACCATGCCCATGAGGAATTTCTACTCTGAGTAACTGGCTGTCACCAGTGGCCAGACCCATCACTGACAGCCTTTTCACAGGAACATCAGGCAGTGTAAGGGTGCTGTGGAAACTAGGGGCTTTACCCCCCACGGCAGGGCAGCAGGACTTCACAGTGGGCTGTTCCACTGCTCCTGAGCAGGGCACTGGGTGCAGCCCCAGCCCCAGGCACCCCATGGTTGAGGTCAGGTGTGAAGCCCCTCTGCAAGTCTGGACCAGTGGGGCCCATGGCCAGGCAAGCAGAGCATCTTGGTGGTCTCCTGCTCCCTGCCGCTCTGGGGAGTGATGCCATCGCAGGCATGTGGTGGGAGCAAAACCACTGTCTCCCTAGAATTACATGCCGCCTTGGTCTGGTGTCTGCAGGCTGAGCAGGCAGGGTAGGTTCTGAGCAGTGCCCAAGCCCGGGACGTCACTCCCCACAGGACACTGACCCTATGTCCTGTCCCTGCTGGTCTCAGTGTGCTGCGCTAGCGGGGACAGGCACAAGCAGGGCATGAGGACAAGTGGTTCAAATGTCCTACATAACAGCACCAGGGAGGAGAGCCTCCACCCCAAGGACTTTTGTGCTGCCTGTGACAACCAGAAAGGGAATAAAAATAGTGCCTATTGTAGTGTGCAGGCAGCAGGCTGCGGCAGGGTTGTGTAACGGTGCCAGCCAGCGCAAGCTGGCTCTCCCAGGGATGGTGGGGCTGCTGCAGGCATGTGGGTCACCTGGGCACAGCCTGACATGGGGCTGGGTGGCAGTGGTCCTTAGGGGAGAGGAGGGTTGTCCCATCCACTCTCCTAATGCCCAGCTGAACCCCGCTAAGCCCCAGTCTGGGTCTGCTACCCCTTGCAGCCCAATAGCTGGGAGCAGCTGGCTCCATCCTCTGCCACCTGCCTGCAGTGAGAACGGGTGGCTGCACCCATGTCCCCTCAGCCTGTCCTTCCCCAGAGCAGCCCAGCTCCTGCAGCCCCCCCCGCCTCACTTCAGCCCTGACCACTATGCCAGCTCTCCTCTGGATGCTCTCCAGTTGTCCTGCCTTTTCCTGAGATGGACAGCCCAGAGCTGGCCAGGAGCAGCCTCACCACTGCCCAGGAGAGGAGACACTCACTCCCACTCTGCCCTACTCTGCACAGGGATGATTTCCCCAAATGTTTTTCCACAGAACTGTGAGATTAAGAAGGGACAGAGCATTGACCGCTCTCCAGTAGCCAGCATGGCATTGGCAGGAGCTGGGCAGGCTGGACCCGCAGCTGTGCCAGGACAGCTGTCTTCATGTCCTCACCCTGTGAGCTGCCGATGTCCCTGATTTTGCAGCTGGTGCGCTGCCATGCTTTGCAAATTGCTTTCCAATACCATGGTCCTGTCAAGTGTTTTAGCAAAACCTGGGTTCTGCTTTTTTATGGATTAGACACAGGTCTGCTGGCACCAGCCAGAGCTGGTGTCTGGCGAGACAAGCAGCTGCAGAGTAAGTGGGTCAGGGAAGTGGCTGTTGCAGACACCAGCCAGAGCTCGAGCTGCATGTCTGCAAGAGATCGTGCCCAGCACTCTGCTTTCCTTGCAGAAAGACTCAAAAATCATATACAGACGTGGCTCAGCTCAGGCAAGTGCCAACCACTCAGGTAGTGTTTGTGGTTTTCTATGCACCACTATGTCTTAACCTGACCACAAACCCACTGGTGTCTGTGGGTCTTGGTGCGAGTCAGACAATGGTCCTGAAAAGGGTGCAAAGCAGGTTGGCGTGACTGTCACATCCAGCAAGCACCAACCTGACCTGCACTAGGGAAGCAGGATGGGTGAACGCACACGTCTGAAAGGCGAGGGGGTCAACACACCTTGACTTGACCCCCTATCTGGCTCCTCTGCTCTCCTTAGTGTTGGCAGAAGGCAAAGAGCTCAGGTAATAAAAGAAGAAACACCAGTACCTGCCTGCCCAGAGCATCTGACCCGTACCCCAACCTGGGGCAAAGCATCCACCCAGGGCAGTGGTCAGTGCTGTGCTCGTGTTCCCTCTCTAAACCTATCTGGGCTGTCAGTGGGAAATGGGGATTGTGCCAAGAGACAATAAACTCTGTTTGACACTGCCCATCCACAATATGCCATGTTTTTCACTGCCTCATCCCACCCTTGGGTGCAGAGGAGCAGACCCAGCCAGAGAAGCACCACTGCTTAATAGGGGTGGCTCAGGACAGTATTTAAGACATTTACTCCAGCACCAACTCCCATCTGCTCTGTGGCAGCCCTGGGCACAATTTGTCTTGTAAAGTGCCAGGAGAGCATCTTGCTGTAAATCGTCACTGTTCTCACCAGCACTTGAGGTTTGTCCCTACTTAATCCCTGTTTGGCTCTTTCCATCCTTCTAGGGAGCATGCACTTATCTCTAGAGCCGCTAAGTCCTTCCTATGTCAACTTTCAGGTTTATTTATACAGCAAAATGTTACTTCATTATAATGCAAATGGAGGAATCCCTGGGAAGCAATCAAAGCAAGCAGGGAAGTTTGTTCACACCATTCCATGTCAGACAAGCTGGGATGAAAGAACCCGCTGGCAGGAACCGCTGCCTACAAATGCCACCCTGCTTTTGCTGTTCCTGTGCTGATCATGCTCATGCAGGCACAGGGCTGGGGCGTGCCACGGCTCTTCTCCATGCTGGCTCTGGCAGATCATGGAATCATTTAGGTTGGACCTTCAAGATATCTGAAGTCCAACTGTTAACCTAGAGCACTGCCAAGTCCACCATTTGGCAGATAACCTCCCTTCCCCTTTGCCTGGCTCCTGGCCAGCTGCCTGATCTGTTGGTGCCACCGGAACAGATTCCCATGAACTGCAGCACTTTCTGCAGCAGGCACCAGTACACTGTGTGCCACCCGACCAGCTCGGCAGCTGCTGGCATCACCCGGGCACTGTGCAACCCTGTGCCCTGCAGCCACCCAGCCCATTGACAACACCTAGTCCTGCCCCACAGCCTCATGCTCCGTCCCATCTCCTCATTCTCCTCCGAATCTCTATTGCTACTGAAAGAGCAAAGCCAGGGGAGTAGCTCATTGTACCTCCCAGCAGATGAATAAGCACAAGTTGCTGGAAAACAGGTTCCTGAAGAGGAAGGGCTGGGGGCTGTTGGTCCCTTGCCCATGCATGCAGCACAACATTGGGCAATGGGAAGGAGAGGGACAGCAGGAGCAGCACCACCAGTGAAGGGGATGGCATGGGAGGGCATGGGGCATGCCAAGCGGCCACCACAAGCACAGGGCCACACACCCAGGGGAAGGGATGGGGACCACAGCCACCACTCCACAGTGTGGGAGAGCCCAGCTGCCCTCTGGGTGCCCTCAAGAGTGTGCTGGGGCATAGGGACAGCATCCCCTCCCCGAAGGCACAATCACCATGCAAGGCCAGCGGTGTTAGCTGCTGTTGGTAAAGCAGGTTAGCCCGGTAAAAGTAAAGCGTGTTAGCTGGTTCCAGCTGGTAAAGCAGGACACTGTCCTGGGCACGGGCAGGTGGGCAGGGCTGTGCCTGCAGCCCCGAGCCAGGCACATGCAGAGCACCAGAGAAAGAGGGATTTTTTCCCCCTGCACAGCCACTCTCTTTGTGAACAGGGAGACAGGCAGGATCCATCGAGAAGGAGAGGCTGCTGGAGTCTCACAAGCCACAGACCTCATTTGAGGGATGGATATTTGCAGTCTAAAAGAAAAGCCTCTGGCAGGACTTAATCCAGCTGAAGCAATTGTGCTTAGATAAAGCCACTAGGCACAAATGGCTCGTAATGAGGGAGTTTAGCTGGATGAATATTTCTGGAGTAATTGCAGCTTTGCCTGATAACACAGGCAGCCTAAATGGGTTTGCACTATCCCATTATATGGGGAGCAGAGAGCTCAGTGCCTTGTGAAAGAGCTCCTAGCCTAGCTTTCAGGGGGTACCCAGTTTCCACCCCCAAACAAAACCAGCTGATTTTCCCTGGGATCCAACTGTCCCTGCTAGGGTGCCTGACATGGGAGTAGCAGCCAGGGCATCCAGCACAGGCAAAGCTTCTGCCTGGGCAGCATCAAATATTTAGGTGGGAAGGGTCCTGGGACAGCGGGCCATGTGTCCCATCTGCCCTAAGGGGGCTGCACTCCCTGCACACCCCTGGCACGAGCTTGACCTGCTCCAAGGGCCTCCCCATAGAAATATACTGACATCCCAAAAATAACCAGCCCATTTTGTAATGTTAGGAAGGCTTCTCTCAAATCCTCCCCTGGGTTTCCTTCCCCCAAGCTTTTTCTCACCCTCTGCCTCTCCCCTGAGATAGCAATCAATGATACAGGAGGTTTAATTAATGTTTTTGACTTCCAGCACAGGGATGTGATTTCTCCTCTGTGCTTCTGCCAGAAGATGTTTTATGCTGCTAAGCGGGCAGGTAATCTGGGCAGGCAAGACTGGCTTCATACCTGCAGCTTCTAATGAGGCAAGGGGCTGTGCTTTGGGGATCCATGGCAGTGCTGGCAAGGCAGCCATTGCTGGAAAAGCTGCCAGCCAAGGTAGAGCAATGCCAGGACCTCTGCTGGGAGGGGAGGAAGAAGAAGAGAGACTCCTTGGCACAGGGGCTGGGTTTCTCCCAGAGGATGCCCTGGTGCAGGGAGGACTGAGGTCAGAGTGCTAACCTTAGGAAGGGACTTAGGAACTAGTATGTTTAACCAGATAATCCTTGCTTTGGAGCAGCAGCAGCAGCACTTGACCCTGGCTGCCACACTGCAAGCCTCAAGTTTGAAAAGCCCTGGCAGTGACTTCTCCAGACAGCATGACTGTGACTTCTCTTCCATGAGACCCCAGCCCGTTTCCCCTGTGGCCCCTCAGCCCCCGCCAGCTCTGCTGTCGTGCAGCACTGACACCGGCACATGCTGCTAGCACTGGGGCACCCAAATAGCTCTGGTCACAGCTGGGCACATCGCTGTAATCCAGGGCTGTTTGAGGGCCTTTCTAGTTTTGTCCAAGATACTCAGACAATGTAAATTTAGGTATAGCCTTACTGCTGAAAAGAAATGCTCATAACATTCAGTCTAAGGGCTAAAGATGGAGCCACCTCTATTAATACACAGCGCCTTCCCCCTCCGGAATGGGATTTCCAAGGCAGCCTGCTCCAAGGACTTGCTGTTGCTCAAGACTCCCTTTTATGCAGAGTGGCAAGAGCACACGATGCAGGTGGCTACTTCTAATTACAGGGAGGGTTTTTTCTCCCAGGGTGTTTAATTAGAGCTGATCAGCAGAGATGTGCCATTAGAGCCAAGGTACTCTGCATAGACCAGTGTGGTCTGGAAGACAGTCAGGTAGCCCTGGGGACAAGGCAGCGGCGCGGGCAGGAGGAATGGGGAACTTGATGCATTGGGTGCACTTTGCGTGCACAGGCTGGTCCATGGGCAATGGGGGTTTCGGGTCCTTGGAGACACCAGTGCCAGGCTGGGAAGGCAATCTGTGCCGGTTGTGACAGGGAAGGGGAAGAGGACCCAGGTGATGCACCGTGTCATGGGTCTCCTTCCCTCATGCAATGTGTGTGCAGATGGGAAAGGAAAAGCTCAGACCCACTTCCCTCCCAGTGGTACCTGATCTGTCTCAGGTGGAGCAGGGAGACATGGGGTAAGAGGAGGTGATGATCCTGTTTTTCCTGGTCCTGCCTGCATTCCCCTATTACTGCACTTCTGAGAGACCCCAAAAAACCCTCACATGGACCACAGGATTTCATTAAATCTATTAAACAGTTATTAAATTGAATTTTGGAGTTAAAGATTCCCAGAAAGGTTCTGACTGCATGCAAAGCAGGAGATGTCCAGCTCGTGTGTGGCTGAGCCTGTACCTGCAGGCAAAACATACCCCTTGCAGTGAAACAAAAAGCCAAGGGTGGATAATGTACCCTGGGAGCAGAGCCTTGACTCTTCCCAGCCATAAATCGCCCATGAGTGGGCTGTGACCCACCGTGCTGTTATCCCCACCACATGTGAAGGTCCCGTGAAAACACTCTGCAGGCTGCACAAGTACAAGCAAGGGGCGAGCACGCTGTGCCCTGCCTCTACATCTTACTGCCAAGATCCCCAGGGTCCCTGGATTACTACAGCCTCACGAAGTAGGGGATCAGCTCAGCACCAGGGTGTCTCTGTGCAGAACTGAGGATGGTTTTGCTTGTTCTGCCCTGGAACGTGTCCCATGAACGTGACAAACACCTTATGTCCTTGCAACATCCACACCTCTTCCCCACGGACCCTCCACTGCTGCAATGCCCACAAAACCCCATCTCACTTGGCCCTCATCTGCCTCCTAAACCACCGGCTGGGTGGGAGCTGCTGGTGCCCCTGGATTTGGTGGATGAGCGCCAGGGGACCCCTCATATAGTGCCTGCTCGTGCTCACCGCTGGGGCCCAGAAATGAAACATGCCAGGAGAAATCCCTGGAGGGGGAGGAGATGACCAGGCAGGCACCCATGGCTGCACCACCCTTGTTTCTTTAGGAAACCAGGACAACAGCCCTATTTCTGCCTGAACATATGACAGTGGGGAGCGGGCTTGCTGGAGGAGATGGGGAGCAGTGCTGGGGGTGGGAGAATCTCACTGGGAGAGGACTGTCGTGCAGCGGGCTCTGCAGGCTTCCACTCGCCCGGCTCGCCCCTGTGAACCGAGCTGCGAGATGGCTGCACCGCAGTCCCTGCCTGCGGGGAGGGGGCTGGCAGCTCTTCCCGAAAGCGGCCAGAGTGGTGAACGCTGGGTTGTGCTGACAGATCTGCTGCTCATTTACCCACCCCCAGAGTGCTGCTGGTGGCTGCAGCAGGCGGTAACTCGAAGTGCTGAGCACAGTGTGTGCTGTGCACTGTCCGGCTTTAACACCTCTGATGAGCAAGGGGCAGGAGGGACAGCGGGTTTCTGCATCCTGCCGCCAGCACGCAGCCATGCCACGCACGCCTGGGCTGCCAGGAACTATCAGCTGGGCTGGAGAGGCTGCAGTTGGGGCTGGAGGGTAGTGGTGGGGAATTTGTTAAACGCTTGCCATGAAATGCTGTGATTTCTGTGAAACTCATGGCTGAGACCTGCTGGCTTCCAGGTGATCAATGAACACCAACCCCGCTGCTTGAGAGAGTGTTTGATCAGTGAGCCCAGCCCTGGCTCTGGCTATTTCAGCTACTTCACTATTTCCCTGGCAGCGGGGCCGCAGCGTTAGCTGCTGGAGCTGTGGGCAGCAAAGATGGAGTTGAGGATGCCGGGGGGTGAGCAGCCTCCGGGCTGGGTCCCTGCTGCACCTCAGTCAGACCAGCCATGTCAGGCCAATGCAAACCTCCAAGAGGCATCATTGGCCCTTGCTCCTGGCAGTACCCGGCTCTTCTGGGGGACCTGCGTGTACATCAACGGCAAGCTGACAGGCAGCTCTCCATCCACCATAGGGTGGCTGTGCCAGGGGTGTCCTGGGGGGGACCTGCTCAAGCCTCCCCTCCCAGGCTGGGCAGGGAGGCGGCAGAGCCGTGCCACCGAGAACAAATCCTGTTAAACGTTCCACAACGCTGAGCGGCAGCTCTGAGCCCTGAGCCTCCCAAAGGATGTAAGGCTGCTTAGGACACTCTAAGCTCTTCATGCAGATGAACACTTGAGGCCATTAAAGAGGTCTTAAAAGCTTAAGGCAGGTAAACGTTTAAACTACTCTAAGCCCTCACAGTGTCACAGCCAGGCCAGAGGGAAGTCCTCAGCTCAAAGCCATCCCTGCACATTCACTCTCTGTCCTGGCACAGCAGCCCTCCAGGTCCATCAAGCCCCAGCATCCCCAACTGTGCTGCTCCCCCCAGCCCATACCTCTGTCCTCACCATCCCCCTCAGACCGCATCCACACAGCAAAGGGTTGGGCCACCACAGCCCTTCCAGGACTGTATTTATTTTCTGTCTAGACACTGGTGGATTTGATATGCAGCCCTCCAAACTCCAGCCCTGGCTTCTGCTCCCTCCCATCAGGAGAGCAATAAAACAAATGTGGTTTGTCTTTTTTTTTTTTTTTGTGGGCAGATACATGCTTAATTCAAGCTCTACCCACTGAAAAGCCTGAATGAAATTGTACAGAATGCAATTGGTGCCCCAGGAGTGTTCTCATAAATAAATCTGGAGGTTTCAATGGGATCTTTAAGATACACTAAATAGGAGTCTGTCACAAACACGTCCTCTTGCTAAGAGACAGCAGAATATATGTCATCCACAACAGCAGATCAATCCACACAGATTTTCCTCAAGTGATGTCTCAGTGTCACTAATGACTCATTCCTTCTGGTTGCAAAGAACCGTATTTGCAGTAACAGGACACCGCAATTTACTTCTCTTGCTTCCAAGATGCTGAAGCTGCCCTGAAGCTTAATACTGCAAGTTATTGCAGGTATCTGCTCTTCTTTCCTCTGAGGTACCATGAGAAAAGCCTTGCTGCCTGTCTCCCTCCCAGGTCTTGTGTTTCTACATGTTTATTTTTGGTGTGGGAACAAACTGAGCTCCCCAGTTCAGGCCACACATCTGCCCTAGCAAGGACCCTGGATGAGGGATACTCACCAGCTGAGCTTTGGCCCTGCACCCACAGTCATTTCCCTCTCCAGACTCCGTTAGCTCAGTGAGTGCCGCCAGCATCGCGTTTCCAGACTCCCACGGGGCAGGCACACCATGTCCCTTCCCGGAGATGCCTGCCTTGGAGCAGGGCTTTGCCTTCAGACTCCCTCTTTACTTTCAGAAATTTTATCAACCTTCAGTTTGCTATGTAACTTTGCTAGGACACACCCCATCTGAAGCACACTGACATTGCAAAGTCAAAGCAAAGCGAATTAATGTTCTATTTTGACACAAGAAACATCATATCCAGCCCACAGATTGGACCCCTGCACTCATCCTCTTCGGCATCCTCCCCAGCCCAGGTCGCCTTCCCACCATAGCATCCCATCCAGCGCACAGCACTGCTGCTGCTCCTGCAGCCAGTCTGCTCCCAGTCTAAAATGATCCCATAAAAGACCTCTTGTGACCACCCCAGCTTTTGTAAGGAGATAACACAAGTACCCGTTGTGACCACTGCTCCCTCTGAAGTTCAGCCTGGGAAGCGCCCAGGCAGCCACGTCCTCAGCACTGCGCCGAGGGAGGAAGGGATGGCCGGCATGTGATGGATCACCACTTTTTGCCCTGTGACAGGCATGAGAATCTACTGTTGGGTCTTTCATAGGTTTTATCTCTACGCAGAGCCATAAAGAAAGCGGAAAAGGCAGCCAAGCACTTTGATGTGGATCAGCACAGAGAGTTCCCAGCATTCAGGCGGCCACCTCAGACTCTCCAGGTCACCAGAGGAGGTTTGATTCTTCCAGCTAAGGGCCCAGACCTCTGAGAAAACCGTGCTCCTGCCCCAGGAACCTGGCATGGGTGAAAATATATTTGGAGGGAGGGGAGGATTTCCATATGAAAGAAGGAATTGACTTGGGAAGAAATCGGGAGACTGCAGTGTAATGCTAACATGAAAAGCACACTCATGAATACAGACTTTGTAGGAGAGCCTATAAACTCGCTTTGCAAATGCAGGTTTATTTTCTATGCAGGACAAACGCTTGCAAGTCCCAGCTCGGTACCGCACTGCCAGAGGGGCTCCAGGTCCTTACAGCACAAACCTGCAGCAGCATGCTTGGGATGCTCCTCTGCTGCTGCCACGAGACTCCGTCCCTGCGGATGGGGACACAGCTGCAGGTTTCATCCCCGAAAGCACTGCTTCCCATGACTTCCACTGCTGGAACAGGAACGAGGGGTCTGCAGCACACTATTCCTCTTCTTCCCCTGTATGCAGCCCCGCTCCCTAACTCAGTCATGATCTGGGAGACCCTGAGACCCCAGCACAGCAGATACTGGGAGACACAGTTCTCTCAGGCTAAGGTACCTTTTGTGTTGAAGGGTTCTCCCATGTCTGTCACAGTTTCATTAACTCAAATCCGAGCCCAGACCAGCAAATTGATTACTTTACCACAGTGCTCAATTTCATACAAATTCCTAAACCTGAAGCAAGCAATTGATTCTGACATTGTAACTGTGCAATTACATCATGAGAGACAGGGAAATAGCAAGAGAATTTATTAAAAAAGCCAAGCTTACTCAGCTTTTAATGGAACACAAGTGTTCACTCAGGCATCCTTGGAATGAGAATTTTGAATTAAGGTTGATGATAGTCTGAAATAACCACCTCCATACTGTCTACGAGGCTTTTATTCTATTAACTCCTGCATCTCAAGCAGGATGATAAATTCACTCAGTAGTGGTCAATTAACACTTTTTCTTACAGGCTGTATTTTCTGCAGGTACCATCTCTGCAATCCGGCCTGGCAGGTGCCAAGAGCACAGAAAGCCTTTCTGTTAACTGACTTTTAATGACTGAGAAGCTTTGCTGCTGGGCAGGTTTTGGCCCCTGGAATGAAAATAAATAGGACATGCCTTTAAGTCTCGCTGCTCTGTGCTTTGCCAGTTCTTTTTCATACAGAGATATCACCTGAGACCCCAAGACGTGGACCAGCCCTTCATAACCCCAGCCTTCTGGTCTCCACGATCTGGTTTACCTTTATTTCTCCTCTCTAGGTGCAGACGCCCTCATATTTTTTAGGAATATCTTCACCCCATGAACTGTCATTTATATCCCACACCTGGTCCATGACCAAGTTTGTGCCAGGATTGCTGCAAGGATAACAAGGATGTACGCTGACAAGTGAGGTCGCTGAAAACAGGCACCATGAGCCCTTACTTCATTGCATAACCACCAGCATCTTGAGCATCCTCCTCTGTCTGGGACCCCTGGAAGTTACTATGGAAAAAATAGACAACTCACTCTTGTGAGCTCCAATGAAACAAAAGCTACTTAGCAGACGAGCATCTGCTCTGGATTGCAGCAAAGAGCTACCTTGTTCAGGTTCCCTGGGAAGTTTTCTCTTCGGGAGAGCTGATCCTTCGACAATCTGACATTTAAAGTGTCTAAATTCCTTAAACTGGACTCATAACGGGAAATGCAACGGCAGCTATCAGCTCTGTAGCAACAAAGGGGAAAATTCAAGTGCCGATTCCCCCATCCCCTTCCTGTGCCTGGTATTTTTCCATGGCCCGGTTACCCTTTGGACACATCCCAAGTTCCTTCCTGCGGTGGTCTCTGAAATTCATTTAAATCAGGAAATTACCCTGCCTGTTTTTCTCCATAGACTACATGTGTCCAGGCTGACAAATCACAGCAGGACTGGATGTCAACCATGATTTAACTCTTCATATCCAGGGCCAGGCCCTTTTGAAGGACTCCTGCCCTCTCAGATCCACAGCACAAAGAGTGCCAAGATCACAGCTTCTAGGAGACAATCATTGTAGTGACCCTTTGCTGGATCCTCCCTGACTCCAGTTCATAAGCCTTGGGGCTGCTCACAGCACTCGGGATGTGGGCACATGGTGGTTTTGTGCAGGTATATGCTCTACTTCATGGTGGCAGCCAATGCACGAAGTGGCATGTAGACATCAGTATCCTGCAGAGTGATGCAGGTAGTCCCAGGACACACAATAGTGAGACCAACAACACTGCTTTTAGGCTGGAGCAGGGCAGAACATCTGCCAGCATGAGGGAAGGGGCTTCAAGGAGCAGAGCCACAGGGCTGTGCAGAGAACAAGGCTATTTCTCAAAGAGACCAGAAGTATTGGAGGTCTTCCTACAGGATGGGTCATGGCAGGGGTTGTTCTGCAGCCAACAACTTGTGGGGTCTGAACAGATCTCATCTCCCCAAGGTACAGCTGACCCACAAGTGCCTTCAGTAATTAACGTCAGTTTCTTACAGCTACATGAGCCTTTCTGGTGCACTAGCTCCAGGGGGAGGACCAGTGACTTTTCTGAGTCTGGAGCATGCCTGGCACAGATGCATCCACAGCAAGCAAGCAGAGGTGCCACATGAGCTCTTGCTGTAAGCACTGGCAGCTGTGGAGGCCATGCCTTCCAAGAGAAGGATGGCCACTTATGCTTTTTAAAATACTTTCCCCTCACATGGGAGCATATCACACCCACAGTGGGACATGGCAGCTGTGGCAGATAGCCAGGTACAGATTTGAGGTTGACTGTAGCTTTTAAACTCACATTGGGAATGATTTGGAGAGACCCCAGGTCCTTCTGTGATGATGATTCCTTTGGCAAGCTCACATACTTGGGAAGATCTCTGACCTAGAAGCATATTCCAAGCAGAGCAAATGGCCGGTGCCCTCTCCTACCACCAGCAAACTGCCCAGATTGGTAAGTAAGCCAGATTGGTGTCACCCATCCTGCCTGGTAGGGTTTTCTGCAGAGAACCAGGGTCAGGAGGAGAGACCTTAAAGAGCAGGGCTAGACCAAGGCTAACTCTAGCCAAGGTTCTCTTATCCTCCAGCTCAAATGGCCAAGCAGCTGCTAGAAGACAAGAAGAGTTGGAAAAGATGATTAATAGAGGCTTGGAAACAAAGCTGGTTGATTGCCTTTGAAATGGAGAGCAGTTCCTCAGACAGCAGCCGGCATGAGCCTGCACAGCTTCCAGTGGGAAGATAAGGGTTTGCCTGGACACAGTCCAACCCAGTGCGAAGGGTTCTCAGTCCCAAGGTGCTCAGATGGGCTCATAGGACCCCAGCTTGGGCAGGGGCCACAGAGCCCCTTGCCATTACACCTGGAGGCAGTGCCAGGCAGCATGGCATGGTCACAGCCACATCCTCATCCCTGCACGAGCAGAACAGAGGCCAGCAGGAGACAGATCCTCCCAGCAAAGGCAGCCGGGCCAGGAGATGCGGGGAGCTGGTTTACAGCCTCTGGCAGAAGCTCCAGGAGCTCACCAGGATTGAGAGCAGCGCTGCTGGTTGTTTCAAAGTCTACATCGCACTGGCCCTATAAATCAAGTGGAGATTAAATAGATTTCTCACTGGTATTATGCCAATATCATGGAGCCTTGTTTAATCTTGCTCTTATTTCAAGGGGCTTTAAATAAAAGCTGCTTCTCTGCACTGTTTGTGATGTGGGTAAGCAAAGCACCAACTCCTGGACAGAGGGATGGGGAAGGTGGCACCAGCACACATGCTGCACTCCACCTTCTACAAGTGAGGGAAGAAATCAGAGTGAGCTGCTCCAAACCAGCGTGGGAGGGGAGCTCCGATCCCACTCCCCCAGCACAGTTGCTAAAGACCTGGTGGCCTCCACTGGACTGCTCCAGCCTGCAGCTGTGGCAGGTAGTCCAACCACAAACCACACGAGCTAAGGGAATGATTCTTCTAATTAGAAACAAGCCCCATCTATTAAATAGCCTGCAACACTTAAAGGGCTGTTTGTAAAGAAAATGTTTTATTTCCAGGGAGATGGCTCACTGAGGACAGCTGTAAAACCCCATTAACGAGAGGATGAGAGCTCGAGAGCTGTTCCGAAACCCACTGGCACACTTCTTGCCTTTAGTGTTGCTTACAGTTCGGTTTGCACTTAAGATCATTTGTTTAGCAGAGGTTCATGCAGCAAAGGCGAGTTAACTGCACCCAGCACTCCACTCCCAAGGCACAACCGCGTGCTCCTACAAGCCCATCCTCATGATCCAGAGGGGCAGCCACGGCCACCCAGCGCACAGCCTCTCCCCACCACAGACACTGGTGCACGTGGTCCCAGCCACTACTTGCTGGTCTTTCGGCAGCTCCGCTCTGTCGCACCAGGCAGCTGTCCCTCTGCACCGCCTCCACCCAGGGGTGCTCATAGGTGCCTGGGGTAGTTCTGCAGAGTCCCAAATTCATCTTTTGGGCTTCCCACCCATACCCCCCCCCCCCCCCCACTCCAATCTCCACAGTGCTCAGAGCACCTTGCAATACCCAGCCCACAAGTGCAGGTCCCTTCTTTGCAGGTCCTCTCCTTGACAGGGCAGCAGCCTGGACTATGGTATGACAGCACTGGGGGTAGGAAGAGTCAGGCAGTGCCCGACCCTAATCCTAGTCCCTCTCCCACAAGGACAACCAAAAAAATACACATATTCCCATAGGAACACCTCTCAGCTTTGCACATTGGAGAGTCATTTAAACCAGACAGCCTCTCCTGGAGTTTAATCTGTGTAGTATAATTAAATGCTACTGGCAGCTTCACACACCCATCTTTAACAAGAAGGCAGGAAAACCCTGCTGCAAGAGCTCCAGCACAAAGTTACACAAGGGCAGAGATGCGGACACAAGCAGGTAGAAATGTCTGGGGCAGAAGGGCTGCTGACACTGGGAGTCCTGGGCACCTCCCATCATCGATACCTTTGTGACACCAAGAATCAAGTGCAGCTCATGTTGACTATTGCACTGAATGGCAGTGTGCTGTCTCCATTTATTTGATTTGTATCGCCTGAAGGAAAATGCTTTTGCTGTCTTCATGCACTCTAAGCACTTGGCTTCAAAACAAAAGCTGGGGACCTGTCATCACATGCTTTCCTTCCCATAAAGAGAAAGGGCGAGATCTAGTCTTTTTGAGCTGAATTGCAGAAAAGTGCTCAAGCCCTCTGCTGATGCTTCGCCTTGCTCAGAGATGACCTTGCAAAGGTTGTTTCTGAAAGCTGCTGTCTCCTCCTGCTGCAGTTCCACATTAGAGCTATCACATCCTGACTTCCCTGCTTTACCTGGAGGACTTCAATAGCCTTTGGGGGAGTCAGAAAAGTAGCAGCGTAGCTCAGGCTCTTCCACGCTGAACAAATGCTCTCTAGACTTACTCTGATTCACCCACGTGCACAAGTGCCTCTGCCCTTCCACTGGCATCACACAAGTGCTCCTGTGCACAGCACAGTCCCGTGCGCCTCCGCGGGAACAGGTCATCTCTGCTGGGGGTCTGGCTCATTCCCCTCTGTGGCCAACAAGCTCTGCCAGGATCTCCTCCTCTCTGGGTGTGCAGGGGGCCATGGGGGAGGTATGTGGTGGGGTGTGTGTGCTGTGCTCAGCCCTGCTCCTCCAGACCCATGCACACATGCACCACCCAGCCCACAGCTACCAGGGACAGTGGTCTGGGTGTGAACAGCCTGGGTGAGCCCAAAAGAAAAGAACAGGGCAGAGCTGCTGGGAAAGTTTGTCTCTGCTCATGGAAATTAAGAGTGGAAATTCAGTTCCCCAATTTCTTCCAGGGCAGGTACTGGTTTCTTTCTCATCTCAAATATCTCACTTTTGTGCAATGTACTTTCTGTGGTACATAACCCAGATGCCCACCCTGAAGCACATTGGGGCAGGGGTGGGGTGGGTGGGATGTCACTGCCTGCAGGGACACCAGGCTCCACTTGCTCCAAGACACCCTCACACAGCTACCTGACACCTCTACAGCCAGATACACTGGGGCACCCACCCCCAGGAGCACAGCCTCCTGGCCAGCCCACCACCAGAGCCAGCACCAGCCACACAGCTCATTCCTTACTCTAAGAGAACGAGATATCTGAATTATTTACTTTGCAATTGACTCCAGTCCCTCGGATCAAGACAGTCAGAAAAGGAAATCCAAAAAACATTTCCCTGATTCTGCATTACTCCAAAGCACTGTTTTGCTCTAAAATATTTAGCTTGCTCCAACCACACTGTTAGTGTTGTACCAGATCTCACTCCTCCTGTCTCACTTCTTTGCCTCTCCTCCCTCCCCCTCCTGTTTTTCCATCTGTGTTTGGGGCAGAGGAAGCAGAGATGAAATGCAGGCTGTGAATCTTCCTGCGGGCTCCACATCGCCCAAACCAGTCAACTCAGTTCAGCCTCTGCATTTCTTTGCCCACTTCTGACAAGCTCTGCAAAGATTACGATGTATTTACTCTTCTCCCGGTGCAATGAGGAAGACAAAACATGAGTGCTCAGTTATTGTTACAGGAACGGCCATGAGAGGCTCTGCAAACGCAGTGGTCGAAGGATCCAGAAAGGCTCTGACCTGACCCAGCACAGGGCTCTGGTTAAACGATTTACCGAGGGCTGCCAAGGGGCTGTGCAAGCATCGTGCAAGGCAGCCTGCTGCTGGCTGCTGAAATTACCTGCTTATTCCCTTTGTTAGGGTTTCCCTCCCCGACTGCCTCCGACAGGAAAAAAAAAAGGGGGTCTTGCAGGCTCCCACCAGTTCTGCAGCAAACTGTGGCATTCAGGATGCAGAGGGAGGTGACCCCACCAAATCACCATTCATTCAGCAGCGGCCCGTGGGTGCTGCTCACCCAGAGAGCGGAGCTGTCTCTGGCAGCTCCCTGCCCTACTTCTCTTTCAGAAATGCGTAATTGTGACATTGCGTTACATAATTTATCATGTTACATCCAGTTTGGAGCCGTCCTTGTGCAGCTTATTCCCCTGCGTGTTCAAGCTGCCAGGAAGGAGAGACAAGAAGTTCTTACAAGGGGTTTTCTCAGCTGGAGGATTTTGGGAAGCCCTGTGCCGCAGCCCCACGAACAGCCACTGTTTTAGAAAAAGCCCTAAGAGTTCAGAACTGAGTCCGAGATCCTATCCCACAGCATGCAAGCAAAACGAGTCGCACAGAGACCAAGATCCAAGTGCAGAGCTGACCTTGGTCTGGCATGGGTGCGCAGAGATGCCATCCCCTGCCCACACCACGCACCTTGCCAGACCTGGCACAGCTCCTTGGCACGCTGCTCTAATCACGAGGTGCTGGAGGGGACCCCAGTACATCAGCAGAGCCTTCCCCAAACTGCCTGCTGCGTTTCCAGTGCTCCCTTACGTGCCAGCCAAGGACACAAGAAAGGGGCAGCCACGAGTGGGTAAACCCCTCCCTGCCCCACCTGTGGTGCCCTTGGCCACGGGACAAGCTGCAGAGCCAAGCAAGCTGGCGGTTGCTGGACCGGCATCCTTCCAGCACAGGGTTACACACTCATGGCCACGGGCAGACTAAACCAGCCAGAAAACAGCTGTGTGGAGCAGCAGGAATTACTGAGCAAGGGCTCATTTCCCAGAAGGTGCTAACAAACACAAGCACGGGCTCCAGATGCCAGCACCCCACGGTCCTTCCACTCCTCCCACCAGACAAGCTGCTTGTGCGCCACGTTTCCGCCTCCTCCACCCGCTGGGAGGACAGGGCTCAGCCTGTCCCGGGACACGCACTGCCTGGTCCTGGCTCAGCCCTGCCTGGAGCCCTGCCCTGTGCTCCCAGTGCAGACAGCGCAGCCCCGGCTGCAGCTCCCTGTCCTTGATGTGTAGGGTTTCGATGACTCCACTCATGCCACGAGCCGCCGCTCTCGCCCCACCAGCGGCCGGATGGCCGGCTCCTGCCTGCATCCTCCCCTGCGCCGGGGCGGCAGGCGTCTCTCGCCTCTCCCCCAGCCCGCCTGGGTGATGAGTTCTGCAGGCGCAGCAGGGCTTCCCATGTCAACTCCCTCAGCTGTTTAACCTGGAAATGAGTCTATCAGCATCGGCAATGATGATGCTGCCCCAGCCCTGGAGCCTTCAGCCTTCACCTAGGCAAAGTGCATCCAGCTATGGGATCTGCCCATCAGGGAGGGGAGGCTCTGCTGTGCCTGGGGCAGGGCAGAGGTGCTGCGCTGCTGATGGTCATTGCTCATGCCGTTCCTCCTAAGGCCACAGCAGTGGCCCTGTGTGTACACACCATCGGTGATCCCCGTCACAGCCTGGTAACCACAGCCTACCCCCAGACCTCCTCACCAGACAGCAAGACACTACGGGGAAGTGATGGCAGACAGCGAACAGTCCTTGCTGTACCCAGAAGGAACTCGCTTCTCCCATTAGTATTTTTAATTGATTGCTACTGATTTTTGCTGTGTCGGAGTCTGTGCGATGGAGGAGCCGATGCAGCATGGTACCCGAGAGCTGTGGGAAGGACAGCTGCAAAGCCAGTACCGGGCAGAGCCCAGGGACTCAGCTTAGAGAGAGGCAGGACAAGAGACACTCCAGGGTCCCCAATTCCCCCCCCAGCCAAACAGCCAACTCACCAAGGTAGAAGGTGGTATCTATGGTTAAGCACCTTATACTTCATCAGCATGGCTCTTGAGAGAGATTTGCAAAACAGAGCTGTTGCCTCCCCCCCCCCCTTTTTTTTTTAATGAGAAGACTACAGCCCTGCCTGACAAGCTGGGCTGCTGCCTTGCAATCCGGTTTCCTCGAGGTTTTTAATGCCACCTGACATTCTGAGCAAAAACATTGCATGCAAACAGATGCTCTGACCAGGTTTGAAGTGCGAGAGAGAATTAGAAATGCCATTTGGCTGTTATGAGCAGCTCCTAGAGGATCAGCTCCTGGTGTTGCATAATTTAATACTTTAACCAATTAACTAAGTGACTAGAAAAATCTTTCTAGGTAAGACAAGCAGATGACACATGCTGATGGTGCCATAAACAGCAAGGAGCACATGCTGCTAGTTCCAGTCATCTGAATCACCCAGGGAACAGCCACAGCCCCAAATACACCTTGAAACTAAGAACACAAGGTCAGGCTGGGACCTGAGGGCATATGAAGGATGAGAGACTTGGGACAGAGAAGCAATGGCTGAGGGACCACAGCTAATGAAAGCAACCAGGCTGCCCTTCAAGAGCATTGATGAATCACTTTCCTGTGCTGGACACAGCACCCAAAGAAAAAATAAAATACAGGTTAGAAAGGACCTCTGGATGTCTCTGGTCCAACCTCCTGCTCTCAGCAGGACTGCTGCAAACACTGAATCAAGACATTTGAGATTTGAAGATCTCCAAGAACAGAGATGCCCACCCCACCCTACCACTTCTCTAGTGACCTGAACCAACCCCACACCAGCATCCTGGTGCTAAAGAAATGGGAGAAAGCCCAGCAAAACAAGCCTTCAAAGTCAAGCTGTTGCAGGCACAGCTGGTGGACACAGAAAGGGGAACTGAGCCACAAGGGGAGACTAAATAGCACCTCAGGGCTAAAATGAGACACTCCACAAAAGCCACCTCAAAATCACTAGCAGTTTTTCAACAGTGAAGTAGATCAAACACTGAGCAGCTTACCAGGAGCTGGGGAAACAACCGCCACAGCAGGTCTTGAGCACAAGGAATAGCAAGCTGTCCCCTATGAGCAGCAGAGTACCCGTACCTCCCTGCACCTGCATCACCTAAATAGCCTGGCTGGGACCAGTGGGTGCATGAAGCCAGTGGATGGCCAACAATGCACAGGTGTGTTGTGCTATGGGATTCAGTTGGGTGCCAGGAGAGCTGTCACTCTTACTCAGCTCTCAGAGCCTTTCAAGGTAGCTGCTGATGTGCAGCTGTGAGAAGCCCCTGTACCAGCTAAATCAGCCTTCCGTCATGCCTCTGTTAGCCTTTTTGTCCTGCTCATACCTACAGACATATGTCATCGCAGCTTCCTAGGGCATGGGTGTGGGTGTGTGAGGCAGTGACTGGGGAGCAGCACCCTGTGCTCTGGGATGCTGCCCCTCCTGTGGGCATCTTCCTACTTCCTCCCCCCTTCTTATGACTGAGTCAGTCCCTGTGCAAGTCCAGCGTGTTGACAGTGAACCAGGCACGAGTGCTCTTGCACAGGTCCTGCAGCCCTGCAGGAAGTCCCACAGGGTTGGGATGGGTGGTGAGCCTTTCCAGGGCACAGGGGAGCAAGCTGGGAAACAAGTGATGCTGGATGCACAGCCCAGGGGCTGCTGCACAATTTGGTCCCCACTCTGTGGACAGGCAGCCCAGCGTTTGCACTAGGCCCTGCTTCTGCATGAGGCTCTGCTCGGGGAGGTGGAAAGAGGCATTTGGGATGCAGAGCAACCCATGCATTTGCTGGGGTGAAGGTGGCCAAGACAGGAGCAAGAGGCTGGAGTAAGCTGTCAGCCTGGAGGTGCTGCCATTTACGCTGGCTGGAGAGCTCACCATTCCCCATCACCAGAAAGAGCTGCCACATGGCTCTTTGGTGATCCACAGGGAGAAATATGTCCCAGCTGTGCGGTGGCCTCCTTAGAAGAGTGTACAATTAAAAAGCAAATTTGCGATTGGATAATTTATAGAGAAGAAATTAATTGCTACCTGTACCTTGCCTCGGTCTGCCTGCTGCGATGACCGATGCACATGCCGGGTCAGGAGCTCCCGAGGTGGTTACCGGGGGAGGGAACTGCAGAGCCCAGCATGGTAATGAGAGATGCCGCTTGCCCTACAGCCTCAGCCGTGGCCATGAACACGTGTGCATCAGGCACCCCAGAATTAGAGATATTCAGGTTACAGTGCCCATTCCCTGCAGCGGGAGTAGGACCCTTCCTAGATGCTGAATGTGGGAGAGCCCCCCACTCTGCCACAGCCCCTGTGGAGCAACCACCAGCTTGCTCTAGCCGTGCTCTCTTTTGGGGCAGGAGGGAGCTGGAACAGGTCCCAGCTTAAGACCATGCTGAGGTGCGGGCTCTTCAAGCTGTGACTACCCACCCCTCCAGTTTCTTTGCATTTCCTTATTGCTACGGGAACAAAAACACGTCTTCCACGCAAAGTCCTAGCAACACAGCAGATGTGCTGCCCAGGGAGGTGGGCACGCAGGGCTCCATCCCTGCACAGCACAGCGTGGAGGAGCTGCTCGCCAACCCCCTCCATACCACACACACACACCTCCCCACCCCCCTGCGTGGGGCTGCTCCTTTGGAGCACCACCTCGCAGGGTGCCCATGTTCTCACCCCCAGAGGAGCCCCCTCCCGGTGCTTTGCATGCAGGAAGGGGTTGGGTGTTGGCTCCTGTGCTTTTAAGCATGTCTGGGGGCAGCACAAAAGGCTTATCTGCCTCTCCTGGGGATGAAAGGCAGCCATCACACCCACCCTGCAGGAACCTGCCCAACTGCTCACCTCCACCTCTGCTCTGCCAGGCGCTGCCTTGGTGCGATGGCTGGAGAGCCCAAGGGGAACAGCACCCACAGGCTGGTGCCCACACAAGAGGGGATGGGGAGGAGGACGGCACCACAGGCGCTGCAGCCCAGCAGAGCAGTCAGTGGATTGGAAAGCCCCATGCCACGAGATCTGGAAATGATCAGCCAGGAACGGGGCGTGCAGATAGAAACCCCAGAGTGGTGGCTGAGAACTGCCCCAGCCAGGTCCCCAAAGCTGCAACCAGGAGAACGTGCAGGTCTGCATGTCACAAGCGTCACAAGAGGTGAAGGCAGCTGCAAAAATAAAGACCAGAATAAAAAGCATAAGTTTATGACAAGCTGCGTGTACATCAGGAGCCCACAGGGTTGACAAAAGAACCAGAGAACACAAGGAGAAATCTCTGCCTGGCCCAAAAAGGCAAAGGGTGACAAATCGTGTAGGCAGCAACCCAGAAAAGGAGAGGTATTTGATAAATACTTCTGTTCAGCATTTGGGAGGCAAAAGCCAAACAACACAGCGTGTTATAAAATAAAATATAATTGGTATAAAACACTTTCCATCCTATGACGGCTTCAGGAAGATGTTAAACAATAGCTACCGAAGTTAGATTTTCAAATCAGCAGGTCTGACACATTGGCGAGTGTAAAGGAGCCGGGTGAGGAGCTGTCTAATTAGCGCCTGTGGTCCCTGGGACTTCCCCTGGGGTCCCAGCGCTGGAGCGAAGCCTGTACCTCCGTGGAGTAAACAGGATGTCGCGGTCCGGTCCAGCTGACATCAGTCCTGTGCTGAGGGGTGAAACAGCCGCAGCCGGGTTCAATTGATAAAGGTTTGAGGTGGGGAATTATCATTAGTGTAAATTAGCACCATTTTATGGAAAAGACATCTTGGCACTTCTGTGTTCTTGAGATTGCCCCTAACAGCCAAACTGACGGGGGCACTGATGTAAGAAGCTTGCATAAGGTGTTTGGCACTTCCAGCTGCTTGGAGCAAGCGTGCGGAGTTAGTGCCTTGGAAATCCAGACACTCCAGATGTCCAGAACCTTGCTGCAAACACAGCACCGCCGCTCAGCTGGGTGTTTCCAGGGGCCTGCAGCGGGGATTAATTCTTGTCCCTTCATTATTTAACACCTTCTTGGTTTCTCAGCGGAGGCAGAAGATGCCCAGGCTTTGGCAGGGCTATCCTGGCACTGACGCATCCCTGGGAGGAGGCTGTACTGCTAGGACAGCACCCAACACGCCCCAGGGAGGCTGGGGACCCCCCCCCCACCTCCAAACCAGATGTATTCCCTAGGGACCAGACTGAACGCAGCCACCCAGGAAGGGTTTGCAGCCCCCTGCAGACCGTGTCCAGCGCAGGGTCAGCATTTCAGGAGGAGACAGGGAAGCTGGATAGAGGCCAAAGAGGAAGCCAAGGATCGATGGAAAACAAACTTTCCATGGAGAGGAATTCCCAGGACACCATCTACGTGGGCCAGAAAAAGAGGTTAAAGGGCTAACTTGATCCCAGCTTATTAAAGCTCTTTCTGATGTGATTAAGTCTTTGGCAGTGCCTCTGTTTGGCAGACAAGGATGAAAGAAGGCTGTGGTTGGAAATAAGGCATGGATTTCAATGCGTGAGGGCAACTGGCCCCTGAGACGCTCTGTCAAAGCCCGCGATGGGTTCCAGACCCATGGTAATGCTGTAAGCATGGTTTGGGTAGGCTCAGCCTGTGTGCCCCTGACCTGGCTGTTGTGCCAGCTCGTCTCTGAAGCTGCACGAGGTCCCTGTGTATGAGGCAGGTCTTCATCAGAAACGTGTTTGGAAGAAATCAGCCGTGGGTCTGTTTCTACCGTGGGGGGAGCCTGCCATGCCTGAGCAGCCCCAGCCCTCAGGGTATGTCCCACTCAGCCACACTCAGGCACTGCAGCTTGGACGGAAACGCTGGCCTGTTGTCCCACCAGCGATCCCCGTTTCCTTACAGATGGGGACACCTCGCCTCTGCGAGTCTGTTGATGGAGGGTGTGTGGCCGGGACCACAGCTGAAGTGGGTGCAGCCACCAACACCCAGGCACCCTGGGAAGGTCATGGTGTAGCCTCTAGATGCACAGAGCAATGAGCTCCTGGGACACCTGGGTTCTCCATCCCTGCACCACGGTGGCCCCAGCACAACTGCCCTCATCAGTCTGAGCTTGGGTTAAACTGAAATGACCATGCTTCAGGTGGGGCAAGGAGGGTGACACAGCCCTGCAGCTCCACTGTGGACCCCTGCTTGGCGGGATGCACTGGGGCTGCAGGCAGACGGAGAAGCTGTTGATGGGCTTGTGTTAATTTTGGCATAAAGACAGCCTCAGGGAGGGATCTGGATTTATGGCTGGCCTCTCTATGCCTGAGTGAGCCCTGTCCTTCATCACTTACCTGGAGCAACAAATCATGGTCCCTGTGGGCTTATCACTTGCTGGGTTTTGATGAATGTATCTCCTAGGCAAATCCAGGTGAAGACACCTGGTTGCTCCCTTTTAGAAGACAGTTTGCTGCTGACAAGAAGCAATAAAGAAAACTTAGCTGATTAATATACTGTCTTTTTTGGCATGCATACTAGGAACAGAGGCGTGGATAAAAAGGTGATGATAAGCAGCAATATTAGAGACCCACAAGGGGAAATGAACATGTACTTCAAATTGGAGGCAGCAGAGCACAACACCTGAGCCATGATTAAAGATGGATCCTGCAATCTGTCCTCGTGCGGAGGCCACCGGCTTCTCTGTAATTCAGCATGTAATTGGAGTAATTACTCAGAGTTCACCCTAAGGAGCGTGGTGGAACATTGCGTCTGGTTATTTCTCTCTCTGGTGATGTGGCAGCTCTTTGTAAACCACTCTGAAGTACCGGGGTGTGATTCTGAAGGAGCTGGCCGCGGGCAGGGCAGCTCTGTGCCACTGCCGTTGTGCACCAGGGCCACAGCTGAGGAGGGCTGTGCTGGCCCCTGCACCCAGCCTGTGGGAATGAAGCAAGAGTCCCTCAGCCCAGCACACTTGGCAGCAGAGGTAGTGCCCAGAAATTAATTGCCCGGCAACCATTTTAATCCCTGCTCCTCTTTTCCCCTCAATCACCCACCGCAGCACCACTTGCCAGGCTGGGCTGCCTGTAGTCCCTGCTCCGCTTTCAGAGCTGCACCAAATCCCTTCCAGCAGGCAGCTGTCCTTCCTGGTAGTTTCCCGGTGCTCCAGCCTCGGCACATCCCTCCTGAACAGCCCTTTGCCACCAGCTGCCTCTTCCCTGCGTCTCGGAGATGTGCACGGCCCGTCAGCAGCAAGGCATCCCTCAGTGGGGCGGTGATGCCCACCCATTTTAACGGAGGCATGATGTGCCTGTCATGGTATGCACGTTATGGCAATTCCAGGTATTGGTCCGTGGGCTGCTGCCCGGGGTTCCAGCGGCAGCTAGTCCCCAGGCAAGCTCCATGAGTACAGTGAGACTGCAGCATCCCTGTCCCCGTGCCCAGCCAGCAGCTGGGTGCTCCCAGCTGGCAAACCTCCCCAGCATCCCACTGAGTGTGCCAGCCTGAGGCTGGAGGCATCTCCCGGTGGGAGCCACAGGGCAGCTGGGCAAAGGGCCACAGCCTCTGTCCCCTGGCACAGCATCACGGGTGAAGCCACACACCACCCAAGGGAACATGAGGACCTTTATTTGACACCTTGGGAACGTTAGCTGAGGAGTGTGTTTTGCGGAGGATGCTGGGCAGCTCGTGGCTCTGACCACCAGCTCAGGGGATGCATTGGCTGGAAGGGACACTTCTGTCCTGTCCACAGTGACTGCTGCTGGGGCTTTGCCCACACCATGAAGCCAGTGGAACGGCGAAGCGGGGGCAGAGGAACCTGGTCTCGCTCTGCTCATCCTTGCTCCAGCACAAACCAAGAGCAGCACTGACGGGTGTGAAGATGTAGGAGAACCTGGGGGCACAGGAGGGTGCTGTGCGTATTTTGAAACTTGAAGGGCAGAAGACTTTGCTCTCCAAAAGCAACAGGGTGCAGATTGGCCCCCAGCCCGGTTTCGGTGGCTTCTCTTCCCAGCGGAGGAGCTCAGCAGCGCTGGAAGTCAGACTGTGATGTTATGCAAGACCTGCACACGTATGCTTATCGCTTCTCAGAAGCCACGTAGCAATCCCGCTCCCCGCGCTCCAGAGCGTAACCTGCCGAAACGCACGTGTGCTGCAAACCACAAGGGCTCTCCTCCCCACGGCCGCTGTTCTTGGGGGACATGGGACGTCACCCTCCGGCAGGCGGGGAGCCTGCTCTGCCACGTGCCAAGTTGGCTGGAGCTCATGGTGCTTCCCAGCACCGGATCAAGCGCGTGGGCCACTTTCCTGCCTGCGGCAGTGCTCTGCTGGGAGGTGTTGATTAGCCTGGCTGGTTGCTAATTGCCAGGAAGCGCCCAGCGCAGAGGTCCGGGCAGCCGTTCTCTGGGAAAAGGGAGGTCAGGGCAGCCTCCGTATGGGACCGGCTCGGTTAAACAGGAGCGGGCTCAGGTCCTGCCTGGGGAGAAGGGGTCCCACCAGTGCCAGGGTTGGAAAAACCCTGCTACTGGAGGGTGGTTCTCTTTTAAACTCCGTGGATTGGCATCAATTTTGAAAAAACACGGCCAAACCCTTAAAAATTTCCATCTGCGACTCACCTCACATCTGCGTTCACCTCACATTCTGCGTCTCACCTCATATCTGCGTCTCACACACTGGAGAAAAACAAAGAGCACAATACCCCAAAAATTCCTCCAAGGTGCATTGGGACAGCAGGGCCACAACTGCACGGTGAGTTGTTGCTTGTCCCCGTGTTTTACAGCGACTGGCACCTCCCTCCTCAGTTTTAAAATTTTTTTTTTGTTTTTATTTTTTCTCCCAAATTGCCTGCAGCTCTGCCCTGGGGCTCCTGCCTCAGCTTCCCCCAGCACATGCAACCCCCAAATGCTCCTTTTCTGCAACGCAGTCACCTGTGCCGCTGTGCCAGGAAAAGCCCCGTCCCACCCTCCTGCAGGACGCTGCCTGTGCTGTAAAGGCTGGAGAGGACGACATGAAAAATCTCACGTGCCCACCCACATGTGCTCACCCTCCCTCAGACACTCTTTCCCCTTGGCCAAATGTCCCACAGTGCAGACGAAAAGGACACCCTGTGTTCTGGGCCAGGTGTTGAATGAAGCCAGTCTGTGAGAGACGGTGAGAGCGTTTAAAGCCTTTTGCTTATGATGTTTAATATAGATAAACCTCCTGAAAAGATGAAAGATGCCCTTTGGTGCCTTTTGAAGCAAGAATAAGGCAGGAAGAAAGACCAGCCTTAAATTACTGTGAAAGCTGACACTACCTGTTAACGTTGAATGTGCAAAAATCTCGTGTCCCACCACATCTTGAAAGGAACTCTCGCATTGTAAGTGTGACCGATACCGACTGGAGATAATTCATGCCTCCTCCCGGCGGGTGCAAAAGCTGCCAGCAGATGTTGTCTTTTCTGCTATCATTTTTCCCTCTGGAGGCGTAGGTTCACAAGGTGTGAACTTAAATCCATGCAGAACGCCTAGTTGATGTTCTCCAAACGCAGAACACCCAGTGGAGAACAGGAGCTCCAGCTACAGCATGGCCTGGGAGCAAGGAATGGCCAGTGTTCGGGGCTTTCACCTGAACAGGCAAAATAAAGCACCCTATCTTGATTTATTTTGCTTTTTGATTTATAGCCAAAGACTCTTGATGCAAAGTCTCCCATGCAACAGACGTGGGAAGTGTTTCTTCAGGCTGCAGTTGTTTACTGGACTTAATACAACCAGCAGCAGGTTTTTAGTTTCCTTTCAACCTCTCAGGACTTTAAAGATGACATTGTTGGCAGGTATTTTCACCTAGCATCGTTCTGAAAGAAGAAAAATAGCTGAGGGCTCTGGGATTAACCGTCCTTTCTATGAGAAACATTTATCACTGTTCATACAGCTCTCCTCAATCTTTACTTCTATCAAACGCCTGTGACCAAAGATCTTTGCCCTATCTGAAAGCATTTCTTCCCCATCCAACACAGATCATTGGTCGCTCCCTCTGCGCATACAAATTTAATGTTGCTAGAAAATTATAGTTTCCAGATCGACTGGTCAAGGAGTTTTGTTGGTCCAACATACTTTGTGGGGCACAACATGCTATTCCCAGAGGGGAGGGTGAAGTAAGGGAAGGATGCGCGGGCAGTGAGGGGTTAAGCCTCCATCCATCTCCACATAGCCGTGAGGAGCTCAGCTCCAGAAGCAGGGTCTCCAGGCCTGGGGACCTCCCCAGCATGGTCTCAGACTGTGTTTGCAGCACTCCTCAGCAAGAGCCACCCCACGGGCCAGGAGGGTGTCGTGGACCTTCCCACAGGATGCTCCCGGGCACCAGGAGCCTACCTGCTGCCTTTTCTAACAGCGGTGCTCAGCAGAGGTCCCACAGGCTCGGCACTGGTGCTGGAGGGCTGGGAACGAGATCAAAGTGCTGAGATCAAATTTTCTTCTAAACCAGTAAAACACCCACTGCCTGTTCACACGGGCTAAGAGGCGGCCGTGACCTACCCTTCTGTCCCGTGGTGGGATGCTGCGGAGAAAAGGGAAGCAGCTCCACTGCCTTGGCCATGACATACTGGTCACAGGCTGAAAAAGGGAGGGCGTGTGCACTTTAATACCCCTCTTCTATAATTGGCTTTGTTTGAACCAGGAGAAAACTGGTGCAAACAGAGGAACCACTGCAGAGCAATCCCAAACAGCACCAGGGACCTCGCGCTCAGTGTGGGAATCAGGCCGGAGAACCCAAACCCTCGCACACAAGCCCAACACAACCGCGGGTGGCAGTTTTCCTTCTGCATTGCCCTAGAAGCTCCCAGTGCCACTCCCCGCAGGGAGAGCCCACGCCAAAATGTCCTGCTCAGCACTGGGCTTACCCATTGAGGTTAGCCCAGGTAACTCGGAGCTCTTCACATTTCCAATCCAGACAGGGAAATGGCACAGCAAAGATCTGTATTTATCCGTAACTACAGAAAAAGCATAGACCTGCCCTCCCAAATCCCCCGCTTTTGTTGCAGAGGTCTATCAAAGGGCTGGAAGGCAATAGCAAGCCACGTTTTGGGCAGTGTTGGGCATGGCTGCTGGCGGGTCTGAGCTGCTGTGAAGGTTGTAGGAGACACGGGAGATGAGCAGCACACAGAAGTTATGTGCCTTGGATACAATACCTTAGTTCTTCTTTCAACTGGAAAATAAACTACCAAAGATCTGTTTGAAAGCGGCATTTTCTCTGGTTGCCATTGATAATTCCAGCTATAGAAATATCAGAATATTCCCAACAGTTGTTTGTTACGGCAGTTTGAAAGGAGAAGAAACCGTTGTCTGATTATTTCCAAGGCAGCAAAGAAACTGAATTAACAATATTTGAAAATATAAAAAGTAAACTACAAGCGAATGGTTGGAACTTCAACAATATTTGCAGCTGATAATGATAATGTTGAACTGGTGAGACGCTATCCTAATGACACACTCACGGAAAATGAGGGGGAATATTTGCTTCCAGCTAATTGCTGAGCCTGTATGCCCTGTAATACTGCAAAGCACATTCTAACTAAATCATCATTTGATCTTGAAGGTTGTGCAACAAAACTTTTCAATTGCCTTTTCTCATCATCAAAAGAATTTCGGGATTACAGGGGAGATTTCCTTTTTTTGTCTCCGAGTACATGGAATGCAGAGACGTGCCTTGACAAGCCAGTTATCTTTATGCTTTGCCATCTGCAACGATCTTGAGATGTTTCCCAGCTCAGATATTTCCTCGTACGTGAAGCGAGGGCTGCTGAGCCGTGCCGTTCAAGTAGGGATGGTGGGAACTGGGCAAAGAAGCTGCCTATGCCCAAATCCTCCCCAGTGCTGCTGCCCAGCCCATGCCGCGCTGCAGCGCCCTGCAATGGGCACGCTCGCAAAGATCGGGCAGCAGGAAGCAAAGTGACCTTTGGTATCGCTCAGCCCAGGACACCCATCCGCTGCCCGGAGCCCAACACGACTCTGAAGAACACTGGCCTGGGGCAGCACCCTGCGCCCCCGGTCAGAGCAGCTCACGTGAGCGAGGGGCAGCATCCCCTCCTGGTCTTACCCACTGTGCCCATCCCACTACTGCTGAAGCACTGGGCAATGAAGGTGCGCAACCTTGCCAGAGAATTGCTGCTGTGCTCAGAATTCATCGATTTATCTTTTTCAGCATATATTTATCATTTCAGTATAAATGCCAGCTCACCTAACGATGCGGCTCTGTTTGTGCCATCCCAGGCAGATGTCTCAGAGTGAAGCCTCCCCTCTCCTGGGGCAGGTGCCCGCCCCTCCCCAGCCCAGCCAGACCTTGTCACGCTCTGTTGGCTTTACATGACTCTCAACTTCTTCCACAAAGCACAGCACTTTTTTTTTTTTTTACTAGTCCTGGTTAAAAATAACACGGTTTGATCTTCTGTATGCAAAAGACTGTGACATCTGTTCTCTCAGGGGGAAATTGGAAAGAAGCAAATGAACTTGGCTCTTAACTAGAAAACCAGACGGGCAGCAGCGGGGCACACCGCTCTGCCAGGGGGTCTCCTGTATCAGCCCCACAGAGTGCCCAGGTCTCTGGCTTCTGCAGACAAAAAAACCAGGCTCGCTGGTGCTCCCCACAGCTGAAATTTGGAGGAACCAGCGTGCACTTTACTGTGCTGAAACCTGACAGCAGTCTGAACCTGGACAGTCTGTAGGAGGAACCCTGAGAGCCCAGTGCCTGCCCAGGCAATGGGCAGAGTGCAGGCAGGCAGCCCCAGTGGCAGCGCCGGGACCCCCAGGACATTGCTAACACCCTGGTGCCCTCCCCACAGCTTACAGCTGCTGGGTGCGTGCCTGCAGAGCGGTCCCTGCGGGACAGACACCTTCCCTGGGCAGCTGTGGGACAGCCACAAATGTCCACTCCTTCAGCCCGCTGCCTGCCTCAGCACTGATTTAGCTTGGGTCAGGTCCACGCCTGCTCTTGCGTTACCAGAAGGTCGCTGTTCTACAGGCAACTATAAAGGGCTTGCAGAGTATCAATTATGGTTTTCAGACAACTGATCCACAAGAAGCAAAGTTATTTCCAGAAGGATAAATGTACCCAAGACCATTATATATAATTCATGTCCACCCACTGCATTCCTGCTCTGCTGAGCACGGTGGCACTTCAAACTCCATGTCCTGTCCCAGATCTGACTTCAGGAGCAGGAGGACTTCACCTTCTAGAGTTGCTGCTTCTCTAGGAGGACTTCTTACTGCAGAAGGCCTCCTGAAAGCATGCCCTGCCACCTTCCCGTGCCACTCTGGGTGCCCTACCTGGTGATTTTACTGACATGTCCCCAGCACCCTGCACCACATCCTTTCCAGGGGGCATGTGGTGCTCTGGGTACCTGCCGACCCATCCCATCCCATCAGAGCGGGGTGGGTATTGCTCCCCTGTGAGGGATAGGAGAATGAAACAGGAAAAAGGAGCCACATCACCCCAGGACACGTGGTTCCCAGGTCAGAGTTCTGTCTCCTCTAGTCTGGGGCATTTGGAAACAGTAGCTGAAAGGACAGCCAGAAAATCTAGAAATTCCCTCCCGGCTCCATGTCAGACAGTGGCCTGTGCTTCTTTTTCCCCTCTAAATCAAGCCAATATGGTCCCTTCGCAGGGAGGCTTGGCTGAGCACAGGCTGCAGAAACCCGCGGGCAGGAGGAGCTGCAGAATCGCAAACACCAGTAACTTTGTACTGGAGACCACAGAGTCATTTTTCAGGCTCTCTATGGGATGCTGCCATCACCCACTCAGCCCGCTTGATGCTCCTGCCCAAATTCAGCTGACACGTTTATTCATTAAGAACCTGGTACTCCGTTTTATGACAAGCGTATGACTACCTTGGCACTCCCTACTCAGCCCAGCATTATGTAAATGCTTCCCTTATTATGCGATAATGCTTCCTATTACACACAGCTCTTGAGGGGAGGAGAACATGAAACACTCCCTGCATTTTATATCCTCAATCTTTGCTGGAAAAACTTCACCGGAGCAACGACTGACAAAAGAAATTTAATGGCATCTGCTGAAAAATTTTTGAGGTTTACAAGTAAATGACTCATGATAAGATCTTTCATTACATTTGGTTTAATAGTGCTGACTTCTTATATTTCCTATTTTTACAGCATCTGCTGCTTTGAAAATGCAAAACTCTGGTGTGTCAGCACGGGCACAGCGTGCTGGCCTCCAGTTTCTCTTCCACTGTGTGGTATTTTCTTCCAGATCAGTGTCTGCATCTTTTAAAAATGGAATGTCCAAAGCCCTGCTCGCTGCTCTCTTGTTCCTGGTCAAAAAGCCTTGACCTGGAAAATTTACTGATGAATCTTAAATCCGTTTCCCCATCCTTTTGTCCAACCTGGGAGTCATGCTACAGGCTTGGAGCTGCCAGCCTTCCACCTTGAACACTGGCACAGGACTAGCATCCTCCTTGCGTCCTGCACAGGCATTATAGTTTGTTCCCGTTATTTAATTGGAATATGCCCCAGCCCCGCTGGACTCTGGGCACTGCGGTTTCCCTTCTGCTGTGTGCAGTGGTTTACAATGCCAGGACATCTTTTCCAGTTACTGGACAAAAATTTCTGCTGGACGCCTCTGCCTTTTCACTAGCACCAGAGTTTCCCAAGCTGCTGAGCAAAGATCCTACTTAACTGCAAAATTTTGTTTGTTCCTGGGAAAGGGTGCAGATGTTGCTGATTCTCCTCCTCAATTGCACCATCCTTGTCCATAACCTGAGAGCTGCTGCTCTCCCACCTGACCCCGGCTCTGCAGTGCCTGAGGGGGTCCCTGCTGTGGAGGACTCACATAGGTATCACAAGCAATCCTAGTAATTTTTTCCCTGAGATGTTGCTAAGCCTAAGCATTTTGTCCTCAAAAGAAGATTTTCTCGCTGGCAGAATCAGTTGATGACAGCTGCCACAGGACTGCGGTCGGTGTGACACGAGGAGGCACCCACAGCCTCTGCACCAGCTCCGGCAGGCTAACGGCGTGGAGACCGAGGGCGTTTTCAGTGCTGGAGCTGGGGCTCTGTAAATGCAGCCTGCAGGGATACGCCCAGCCAAGCAGAGCACAGACCTGCAGCTTCGGCCACATAGCCCATCCGCCTGCTCCGCACCGGTGGCTCTCCTGCTCCGCGCCCACGGAGCAGCTGCTGCAGTGGGTACTCCCACGTCAGCCTGCCGGCACATGGCTTGGCATGGGCAGCAAGTGGAGAGAAATCCCACCGTGTTCCCTGCCCTGCGCATGGGTGCTTGGCTTCAGCAAGGCGAGGAACCAGGGGATATGCTGACAGGGAGCTGCCCATGCCGCCTCCCAGATCGTGTTTCTGCTCTCCATGGCTTTTCCTTGTACCCTCAGGTTATGTCCCTACACATCTGCACTACCTGGCATCTTCTGATGGTGAATTTTGTTCCTTTTTGATTACCTACAGCTCCGTATCAGCCACATTTTCTGCAGTTCTTCACATCAGCTCTACATTTCCCTCTCCTGAACAGCTCAGCATCAGTGGCAGGTTCTGCCGTGTCACCATTATCCCCCATTTTCCAGAGAATGTTTTTGGACTGGTTTTGCCACAGGACTGTAGGACCTGTTGGTTCAGCTGAGCATCCTTTACCTGGTCAGCCCTCTGCGCCCCCGTTCCATGGCTAAGGGGCTCAATCTCGTTCATTTTTCCCCTACTGCTGCTGGTGTTTTTAAGCACTCTGTATAAACCCGCCCTCTCTCTTGAGCTCGTCAGATCTTGCTGGAAGGGTATGTCTCTGCTGTGTTCCCCAGGCAGCCAGAGAAGTTCTCCAGCACAGAGAAGAGATGAGTCTGAAAGTAAAAGGCATGCAGGAAAAAACCCACACCTTTTTCTGACACAGTGCCTAGAGCCCCATGTGCCAGCAGGCAGCTGCAAATGCTTTGTTCCCTAAACGAGACTGTCCTTAATACTTTAAGGGTCTATTTATCCTGACCAGCCCCAAGGAGGGGATGCGCTATGACAAAGGCCCCAAATCTTTCAATAGCTGCAAAACAGAGAGCCAGCAGTCTGCAGGTGATAAACGGAGACACTTCATGCAGTACCTTCTGTGAACACGGCTCTGTGCAGCCCGCAGCTCGCACGGCTTTAGGATTGTCACCAGCAGGGTCACAAATTGCTGCTGAACGATGGCTGAGTGGGAGCGGGAGGGGAAGCTGGCACTGGAGCTGCGCTGGTGCAGGCTGGCACTGGAGAAAAGCACCCTGCCAGGGCTGCAGGGTGCCCAAGCAAGCTGGGAGAAAGAGCTGGAAGGTGCCTGTCTGGAGGGGAGCTGGAGCCCCACAGCATGGTTTCCTACCTGCCACAACAGTGGGGCGAGCAACATCTGCCCCAGGAAACACACAACTGGCTCTCAGGAACGCCCCTTGAATCTGAGCACCCTCTTCCCCAGGTGGGCGCTGCCAAAGCCTCCTGCCAGCGACAAACCTGTGGCTAATTCTGGCAGCTCCAGACTGCTTTATATCAGCTTTTCCTTCTGACAGGCAAATTGCCGAGGCTTTAGGTACAATACAGCTAATTCCCACGAAATATCGCAGTAGGGTAATTTGCTTCAAGTGCTCCCCCCCATTAGCAGCTGGTTAGTGAATAAAAATTTCCAGAGGAGATCATTTATTCCTGAACCTTGACGGCCCTGAAAGGACTAACAGGACTGGACAGCAATTCCTTTGCAATTAATAATTAAAGCCATGGAGGCTCATGACGGTCAGAAGGAGCTACTAAAAACCTGGCTGAAATATTCACAAGTGAGGTGCTCGGGAACATGTCCCTCCGTGGCTCTGCAAAGCTTTTGAGGAAAAGCTCACAAAACAATGCAGGAACCTAATAAAAATCTGCAGTAAAAGGAAAAACCGGCAGTCACCAACCCCCGTCCCAGGCTTACTGCTCTTCTTTTGCCTCCTTCTGCTCTCCCTTGGCTCTGCTGAAGGCGGAGGGGTGGTTCTGCTGCAGCCAGGCATTTCTTAGCAAAGGCAAAATAATAGGATGGCTTTTTTGTTGTTGTTTTGTTTTGCAAAGTCAGGAACTCCATCTTAGTGCTGAAGCCCGCTGTTACAATTTGTGTTATTCTTGGCACGCTGACCAAAGTGCACCGGGCATGAATAGCAGAGAGCTGAAAAGTAAATATTGTATCCTCTGGGAGCAGCAGAGAGGGGAGGGGGGTCATATTGCTTAATGGAGCACCCCCAATGCCTGTTTGGGTTAGGCTTACAGTAATTGCTCCCTAGGTGAGTTTATACCAACAATTGATCGTTTCAAATGGGAAAGAAGTACAAATGAGTAAGAGAATAAACACTGACAGAGTTACGAAATGCAGGAGAGGAGAGCAAAAATCCCATGCAGCTCGAACATGGGGCTGAAAGCTGGCCAGAAAAGGGGGGATACCATTTGCTCTGCGTGCAATTTCCCGCAAACGCTGAATGATACGAGAAAATAAATTGTACTTTCTCCTTAAGCTCAAGCTACCTTCCACAGCCTGATCTTCTACAAAGAGTTCAAGGAGACCCCTCTGCTCCTGTCTCCTTCTCCATCCTTGGAAAACATGGGGCTCGCTCTCAGCATGAGCAGCACTTTGCTGAGAGCAAGCGGGTGAGAAGACAAGGAGCAGGGAGCGCACAGGCTTGATGGAGGAGCTCTGGGCTGAGTAACCTCGGTGTAAAACCTGTTGTCCCCTTTCACAGACCCTGGCCAGGGCCACTGCAGCTCTCCCGTGTGTGCAATGCCCATAGCCCGTGGGGCACAGCCCCATCCCCTGCAGCCAGCCCGTGCTGGCGAGGCCAGTCCCCTGCTCCCCACAGCTGTGTTCCCCCACTACTGTGTGGCACAGCAGCGTGTCCCCACCCGCTGCTCGCCCAGTACTGCCTTTTGCCTGCAGCGTCTCCAGCGGGGCACCAGCCCCCAGAAAACCAGGCTCTGTAGTCTGCAGATCCCCTCTGCTAGGCAGGGGACCAGCGCTGGCCCGAGGACATGGTGCCAGACCCTGGGGACCAGCAGGTGCCCATCAGCCTTCGAGCTGCTGTCACAGAGTCACTGCAACAAACCCCTGGAGACCAGTGGTAAACTGGTGATGCTTGATGCTTTCTGAGCATCTTTCACCATGCTTGTGCTAGCAGTTGCTAGTGCTGGCTGCGACAGCCCTGTGCCAGTGTCACAGGGACCAGGAGGGGGGATGCTCAGGTCTGACCTAGGGAGGAGGAGGGGGTGTTCAGGTTTGACCTGGGTTTCAGGAAAGAATCCTCAGGTTTGACCTGGGGACCAGGAGTTGATGCTCAGGTTTGACCTCGTGTGCCTCGAGCAGTGTCTGCCTGAGGCTGAGCTGCTCGGTAGGGGAGTGTCAGAGGGCAAGAAGGGATGGGACAGAAAGTCCCCATTCTTCCAGGAATTACCACTGAAGGGAGGGCACGGGATGGCCCATCAGTCGCCAGCTGGCTGGGCAGCAAATGCAGGAACTGCCTGTGGGGGGTGAAGGCTCCCTGGGCAGGCAGTGCCTGCAGAGATGCTGCCACCCCAGCGAAGCACAAGCCCTGCTTCTGCCCCAAAGTGGACCTGGCTGCAGCACCCTTTGAAAATGCTGAGCTGGCAGCCCCACACTGGCCGGGCCCAAGGCTGCCATGGCAGCTCCTGCAGCTGAGCTCATTAGTGCCTGCAATCAGCAGGGCGTGAAGGGGAGATAATTACACAGTGTCTATATATAGTGCGGTGCAGGTCTGCACTGCCTGCGGTGCTTAGTCACGGCTCTGGGGACTGTGCAGGTCGGGATGGGGCAGGCACTGCTGCGTGGCGAGCTGCACCGCTGCGCTGACTGCAGTGCCTGGGGAAAACCACCTCCAGCTGAATTAAATGTTTCACTTAGCATGTTTTTCCCAGCTGAACAAACGCAGTGAGTTTCCCAGTGGACTCCCATTTTGAAAAAAAAAAAGGAATTTTTCTTTGAAAATACCTAAGCAAAAGCTTCCAGCCTGGGGCCACGGTGGCCGCATGGACACATACCACCCTTGCAGCCCCAGGGCCCACGGAGAGGGAAAGGTGCTCCCAACCCTGTGGACAGCATCCCCTGGCCCAGCTCCAGGGGCAGCTGCAGGGTGGGGGCACCCAGACCCACTGAGCCCTGGCTCCCGAGGGCAGCAGCCTCGGTGTCACCCTGTGGCAATGCCATCCCAAACCCACCATGGCGCTTTCAGGCGAGCTCTGACACCAGCGCCACCCTAGAGCTGCTCAGCCCCATGAAAAAGCCACATGTGCTCATCACCCTACCACTTCCCAGGGACAGTGACACGAGCTGCCTGGCCTGTATTTCCAGCACGGCCATTTCCAAACTGATGGTAAGGTCCTGCCCCGGCACGCCAGACCCTGTGTATCACTGGTGCCACTGGTGTGCCCTGACTGGTGAGTGCAGGGCTGAGTCCTCGCAGCAGCACCCACGTGCAGGGGCTGTGCACAGGGGGCAGCCCGGCAGCCACTGGGGCAATCACGGGTGCCTCAGGACACACCAGGGTGGTGACAAAGCACCAGTGCCAAACACGGGACTGTGACACTGCACCAGGAAGCCCTGCCCTCTCCGTTTCGCCCAGCAAACCCGGGAAAGCAGCGTGGCATTGGCAGGGCAGAAGCAAGGTGGGTGGCTCCCAGGGCTGCTCAACACGTCCCCACTCAGCTCTCACGTAAATGAGTGGCACCAGGCAAAGCCTCCTCCAAAGTCCCCGGGACGCTCGAGCCAGCTGAGCTGCTGCACACTCTCCTTATCCTTCAGGGGGCATCGCCATGGTGCACCGCCCACCTGAATCCCACCTCGCTGCAGCCCCCAGCACCCCGGCTGCTTGCCTTGCCCTTGCACAGCGAGGCCTCATCACCCTGGTTTTGGTGAAAATGTGAGTCTAACACAGCAGGGTGCTCCTTCTTGCACTCACCTTTAACTTCCTCTCCATTGTTCCTTCCCTGGGGAGTGAAAATACTTAAAGCCGAGCTCTTGTGCTGTTTGGAAACAGACCGGTTCAAAGAGGGCAGGGTTAGGGCGGCAGCCCCCAGCACAGGCTGCCGTTCCCCTTACATCAGTCAGAGGGAGGAGAGCCTCTCCCTCCGTAGGGAAAAACCTTCATTCACGGGCACATGGAAGCTCCTGCTCCCAGGAAGCTCCTGCCACACACCACACGGGCCGTGATTAGGGCAAGCCATAGTTAGGTCCCCATCCCTTCCTCTCGCACATGCATGTTGCGCAGCTGCACACACACAGAGAGGCAAATGCTGGCTTGGTGTGAAAAAAGAAGGGCTGAAGGTGGGCTAATGTGCTTGTGCACCTCCTCTGACAGAGCCTGCGCAGGAGCTGCACCCACCAGCCGAGAGGATGGATTTCAGGGGCAGAGTGCTCATGCCTGAAGCCTGCTCATCCTCAGCACAGGCTAGCCCCAGCTCCTTCCAAACCAACCCTGGTGACGGTGATGATGATCTTGTTTTAAAATCCGGGTTGTGTGCTGGCCCGTGTATTTGCATCACTCACTCAGGACAGAGGTGGGATAATCACAGCGATAAGCTATGCGGAGCACCACATTCAACTGCCCAACAGATAAACATCAACTACTTTTTCATCATGATAAGAAGAGCACAGACCTCCTATCGCAGAGGACTTGGGCTGTGCTGCAGAAAAACAGCCGAGTATGGTTTACATCTGCAGCTTTATTCTCCTACAAAAGGTTAAAGGCAAAGCTAGAAAAATGAACCTCTTGGTACATGCTCACTGAATGCTTCCAGGACAAGACAGGGCAATAAAGCTTTTATTGCTAAGAAGAACCAGTGGAAGGCTTTAAAGCTCACCTAGCATTCAATTTTTGTTTGTAAGTAACCCAACTGAAAGCAGTTTTTCAGTCTTTAAAACCCTCTCGCCTTTCTGGAATCCTTCAAAAGGAAGATGACCTGAGGACAGTGTCTGCTCTCCAGAGGGACCAGAGAGATGCTCTGCATGAGGTGCAGAAGTGGACCACTGAGGAATGCCAAAACAAAACCCACCTGCCTGGCTGTGGACTCCTGCTGATCACTAGACAAGGCAAGGCTGCACAGCACCCTGGGAGCAGCACCGTGTCATGTGCAAAAGCAGCCGTCTCCTGATGGCCCCTCGGCTGTCACCATGCCCCAGGGGCTGTGGCACAGACAGGCACCATAGACTTGTCCAAGCAAAGCCAGGAGCTGAGCCCCGGCATGGTGACCATTGATATCCCGCTCCAACTACTGGACTGTGCTTCCTCCTTGAGCAGTGACAATACTGAACACTCCTGGGATCCCTAGGGATCCCCCTGGGATACATTGAATCAGGGCTGGCCGCCCTTCCCAAGGGACTGCGGGTGCAGCCGCTGTGACTTTGCAGGGCTTGCTGCAGTCAGAGCTGCTCCGGGGGCAGCACGTGCCCTAGTCTTCAGGGATTGGGGTATTGCAGTTCCCATGGTAAATTTTGACCTCACCCTCGCACTGGAAGTACTGGTCGAACACGTCGCTGTATCCATGGTCCCTCCACCACGTGCAAAGCTGCCGGTTCCACGTGCAGTCAAGCACATGGAAGAGCTCTGGGTGCTCCATCCCCACCATGGTGAAGAAATCCTGGTCCCCAAGGTGACCCTTGAAGTGGTACTTCTCGGTCAGCTTCTGCACCATGGTGGGCTCCAGCAGCTGGTTGTAGAGCTTGGACTGCCTCATGGCTTCCAGGTTCAGGAGCAGGACACCACTGTTGAAGCCGGGCAGCCCATCAGGTGGGGGGTCACCCACTTTGGTCTGGGGGTTCTCACGGCGATACTGCCAGAATGTGTGCCTGCCAAGAGAGGAAAAGCAGGAACAGGGCAGTCAGGAAGCACAGCCCAAAGAGCAGCCACCTCAAGTCTGGGCAGGTCTGGATCACAGCACAGGATCTACCACCCACCCAAGGGATCTCACAGTGATTGCATTCTTCTGGCTGGAGGCACCCAGCCTGCCAGAGCAGCCACGTGCTTCATGAGCTGTGTCCCTCCATCCCCCTGCACATCAAATTACTCTTCCTGCTCTCTCCTAAAGCCCCTTTTGTTTCTACCAACTGGACCCAGGATTGCTGACTGCTCACATGGCTGTGCGGGGAGATGAAACCACATCCCCGGTGCCAGAAGTGCCCCCACGGCTGGTGTGCACCAGAAAAATGTCCTGCAGTTAATGGGATCTCAGCAGCAGAGCTTGCAGCATTACTATTATTATTATTATTATTTGATTATGAGGAAACTCTGGATCAAAGATGAAGCCCAGCTTGAGGCTGTGCAAAAAGAAGGCTTGAAATAAATCTGAGTGGCAGAAATATTTCTTCAAAACAAAAATAGAAAAAGAAATCCAACGGCAACATCTCATTAGCCAAACAAGCACAGCATTTGCTCAGCTGCAGCAGCTCTGGCGGACCCAGTCTTCACCAACCAATTTCCAGCTGCCAAGGAGAACTGTGCAATGCAAGTCTAACAACACACAAAACTAACTCCAGAGGGTGATTCAAATGGGAAAAAATTAAGACTACCTAAGCAAGCAGCCCAAAAATGCCTTTGTCTCCTTCCTCAGCCCTGGGGCAGCGAGCAAACCCCACCATACGCACACCGGCCGCTCCCACTTGGCAGGAATCGAATTCATCCCATGCCATTACCCAAGCAGCTGGGGTTGAATCTTCCCCAAAAAATCGCTCCTGTTTGGACTAAAAGTCTTCTGCCCCCAAGCAGCATCCTCTGCTGTGAAGCCAGGCATCGGAGAGCTGGCTGAGCCTGTGATGTGGAGGAGGGCAGGAGGGCCCCATGGCTCCCACCATCTGACAGCCCAGGGCTGCCAGCACTGCGCTCTCCTGCCAGCCTTAACGCTTAAGGTAAAGCTACAGCAGGGTTTTTTTTGCACTTCACTGTGAAGAAGTCAGGAAGAAACAGAAAGAATAAGCGAAGCATGCCGCTGGTTCCTCTCAAACTGTCAGACACCGACCAAAGTGTCCACGCACCTCCAGCAAACAAGAATTTTTTGGTAGATGGTGCGGATTTAGCACCCAAAGGCTTAAAGGGATGCCATGTTTGGAAGCTGAAGCTGGGCTAGTTCAGATGTAAGACAGTGCAGGGACATTAGCTCCTGGGACAGCTCCAGAGTCACGGTGGGTTCCTCCACTGTGAACATTTAAATTGAAATTTTGCTGGTCAGAAGCTGTGTTCAGCTCCAACAGGCACTTGCTCAGGGAATCCTACAGCTTGTACAGAGAAGAGACCATTAAATCCATCGTTCTGGCCTCTCCTCTGAATCCCCAGCATAGCACTGCGAGACTGGCCAAGGGGAAAGCCAAGATTCAACAGCCACTAGCAGAATTATCTCAGCAGAAAATGTGGATCTATTAATGACGTCAGCCATGAGCACCTGATCAGGAGAACCACAACCATCACACAGCATCGCTTCCTTACAACTTTCCATTTAGAGGCTTTAGATTCAAACCTCTGATACTTCTCATTTCATTAACAGCATTCTCATTTACACCACTCCCTTTTGCCCGATTCAGAATGGAAAGGTTTTTTTCCAAGTGCAAGCTTTTCATGGAAGGAGGGCTCAGATTTTGAGCAGGCGTCTCCACGCCCCTGGGGAAGGGGAGCGGAGGACTGGCTGCCTCATCAGAGCCCACAGGCAGCAGTGCTCATTTGATCTAAAGGGCAGGGAAGGGATAAAAGGGCTCTGCCTCTGCAAAGAGCAGTTACGTCCTGGGGACAAGCATCAGGCCACTGCAAAGACAACTCGTGGATGCTCATGAGAAAAGGAAGGCAAAGCACTCTCCACACAGCATTAGAGGGAAGCAAAACCTGCAAAGACAAGACCCAGCCTTGCACCGATCAGTCTCCTGAAGTGCTCAGCTCTGCATACACTGCTCTCTCTGCTTCTCCCTAGCAGTGCCAGGAAAGCCACTGCTGGGACCAAAAAATTACTCTGGAAGTTGGCAGGAGGGAGAGGGGGAACAGTGCTGTGGAGGAAGCACCTTTCCAGCTCCACAGCAGCAGAGCTGACTCATGTTCTCACCTCCAAAAACACGCTGCCCAAGCTAAGGGATGAGATTACAGCCCCTGCAAGCAGCTAGAATAGGAAAAACACAAGTGCCTAAGCCCTTGCCATCGCCAGGCCACAGTGGGGTGAAAGCAAACCTGTATCAAATGACTCCATTTTTCAGCAATGCCATTACCCAGCAGATTACTCAGAAACGAGAAGCGAGCAGGGAGAGGAGACAGAGCAACTGCAGGGAGAGGAGATGGACCAACAAGCAGCAATTGTTCAGCCCTTTCTCCAAGTGCTGGTGTGATGGGGCCATCCTCCCCTGGCCCCACGTGGGGACCGCAGAGGAGCAGGGCCGGGGGGAGGATGGGGCTGTCCCCAGGGAGCGATGCTGGGGTGAGATCCAGGATGTGACAATCTGCGGGTGGCTCTGCAGCGCCAACAGCTCAGGAACCTGCTCACAGGACCACACCACGGCCTTTCCAGTGTGGGGCTCGGGCCACCCGAAGGAAAGGTACTGTGGCAGGGCTGCTGGCAGCATCTATTTTGCCTGGATTTTGCTTGGCTTTTGTCCTAAGGTTTCTGGTGCTGTCCCTCTGCAGGGGCCAGGACACAGAAGAGCATGGTTGAAGGGCACCTCCACCCAGGTGGAAGTGGAAGAAGCAGCAGGTACAAGAGCATCATTTTCTTTGGAGGAGATCGGGCAGGAAAGCGCAGCAAGCAGCTGAACAGCTAACCCAGCCTGCACCGCACGCTGCTCCGTCCTGCCTGCCATCACCCTGTGGCACCCACCTCAAATTTTGGTAAAACATTAGGGAAAATCTCAGGGGTTTGATGAGCGTGCTGCCAGGATGCAGCGAGGGGGTGCTGAGGGTGCAGCCCCCCACCCCAACCTCCCCGAGACAACCATTACTGACCCAAACCCTGATGCAATGGAAACCTCTCCCTGGCCCAGGCCCCTGAAGCAGCCAGGATCTCCCTTGGGACAGGCAGTTCAGGCAGGGCAGCACACCAGCAGCCTCAGCTCCGGGGTGCCCTCCTCCCCAGCCCCTGGCAGCCCATGCCACGGCAGGAAGGCATGCGGAGGTGCCGGCCATGCTGGGATGCAACAGGGCAGGAAGCTGCTGGCTGGGAGGAGGGGAGGAGAAAGGAAGGGGAGGCTTTTCAGGCTTTTGTTAACAGCTCTGGCCCTTCTAGATGGGAGGGGAAAGAGGTGACCCCGGCCCCCGACCCTGTAGCCTGATGTGGGGGAGCCATGCGAGACTGTTGCCATGAGTGCCCGCCTGCAGCCCTGGCGGGCTTTGCTTTGAGGAGCTGTTTATAAACAGAGCTGGCGTGTGCTAGGAAACATCTGGAGAAGAGCATTTCCAAGCATTCAAATGCCGGGCCCAGGCAGCTCAGATAAAAAATTCTGCTTCCACCAGGACTTCCCTTGCTGGCCCAGTGCAGGCTGACGGTCACGAGCCCCCGCCTGCAGAGCTGCCATCGCACCCTTTAAAATGCCTCGCTGGGAACAGCTGCCAGGGGGAGAAGGGACCGCTCCATCTATCAGTGGTACTTTGCAGGTTCTTCTCTTGGTTTCTTGCACAGCAAGGAGCAAATGCTTGGTGGGGGGAAGGCTTTGTCCAAGCCCCTGAACTTCCACTTGCTTATTTCAGCTCTGGGTTATGGGACAACATCATGGGATGAGCTGGAAACCACTGGTAAAGCAGCAGGGTGCCCGTGCTGGCAGGAAAGGCAGGGTGGAGAAGTCACTGCCAGGTGGGTGACCAACAGCAAGCCCAAAGTACTGGCCCCATAGGCACCAGTCTGGGCTCGTATGCCTGTACCCACCTGAGACGTTCAAGAGGCTGCAACCCTGCCACACCAGCTGCACAGCCGCTGCTGGCCTTGCTGATGAGGACATGGATCCTGCCCGTGCAGCTGCATCACCAGCTATGTGGACAGCCTGTGGGATCTGCCCCCATGCAACTGGAGCACTGAGGAGCCAGGTCAAAAAGACATGAAGTGAAAGCAGATGCCAGGCCAGCCTCAGGGCTGCTGCAGTCAGAGGATACTCCTGGAAGGCTGCAGGGTCTCCAAACGCTGCTGTGCGCTGTGCATGGGCACTGCATGAGCCTGAGCAGCGTGGTACCCAGCAAGGAAGGTTGCACAGCCTCTCCCTCACCAAAGCGGGAAGCAAAGCCAGCAGCCACAGGATAAAGCCAGAAGAACAAGGTGTCTGCAAGGTTCTGGATGCAATAAACATTCCTGGACCAGTAAACTCCTTGCTGGAGCTCTTTGGTTTGCTCCCATGTCTTGCCAGCAATGGCAGAGTTTGGGCCAGCTGCTGGGAGGGCAGGATGGGCAGCAGCAGCAGGCCAGCACCTCGAGGACAGACTTTGTCACCAAGCCTCTCTCGAGGGGTTCAGGGGCTGGGAGATCCTGAGGCCCAGCCAGCCAGGCATGAGGCTCCTGGTGCAGAAGAGCAGCACAGCTGCTGGCTGCCCCTCTCTGCGCCACTCCAACAGCAGCCCTGCCAGACCAAACACTAACTAAAACAACAAGTGCACACTTTTGCTACCTCTAAATACACTTTTCAGTTCCTGGGCCAGAAAACAGATGGTTGGTGGTATTATACCCAGCTGCAGCTGCGGGCAAATGCTGCTGTTCCTGTGCAATAGGCAATGAAGCGTGAGCGTGCTGCGCTCCTCGCCGCTGCCAGGAAGACGTGGTGCATGGCTGTGGGCCCACAGAGCTATCACCCAGCTGAGCTGCCCATCTGCTGGTGCCCAGTACCTGTGGGGCTCCAGTGACTGGCTGAGGAGGGGGACAGGATGGGAGCCCCAGTGGGAAGTATGCAGTGTCCTGATGGGGATGTGTTTGAAATGGAGGAGGAGGGAGCAAACAGATGGGGTAAATAATTGTAAAGGCTGCTGGGGACAACAGACACAGGCTTAAAAGCAGCCTGGAGGACCCCTGACAGCAGCTTCTGTCCCACCCAGAGGAGAAGGTGGTGAAGAGTGACGGCATGGGGATGACAGCATCATCTGTCCAGGGGATGATGGTGCCTTTCTCCCCTAATCCTGAGCAAGAAGTAAGAGCACACCCAAGAAACCTCCCTGCACTGTTCTCCTCTTGGTTAAACTTCACTGCAGCAGGCAGAGGCCAGCCCCTTACCACCACTCTGTTTGGCCAAGATTAACCCTCAGGAAAAGGCTGACACCCCTTCCTCTGGCTCACCCCACTCCAAAAGGCATCACTGCAGTGAAGATGGGTCCATCCAAGTTTCTGCTGCAGCTGGAGGGAGGCAGCTGCCCCAGGGCTGCACCCAGAGCAGGATTCGACCCATGCTCCCTCTTCCCGCTCCGGCACTGCCGGCCCTTGGCTGGGAGAGCTCAACCCTGCTGCAAACGGAGGCTTTACAACAAAGCAGCCCTTGTTGCTCATTGCTTATTTCCCACGTGCTAAACCCCTTAAGGAGCTGGGGCGGCAGGTTCAGTACCAGCCTGGTCCAGAGCGCCTTAGCTGAGGCTGAGCAGCTTGTGTAACCCAGGAAATCCTGGCTCCACGCTTCTCAGAAGCATGAAGTACCCAGCAATGTGCCATGGCATTACCAACACAGCGGTACCCCCAGCTCTGCAGGGGAAAACATCACCCTGGGGCAAAGCAACGCCAGTACCGAGGCTGAGACAAGCGTAAGATGTGTTTGTGTGCACACCGGGACTGCCTTACCCTCCTCTAATGGGTTCAGGGTGAGCGTCCAGCTCAGGCAGGACCTCCAGCCCTCCCCTGGAAAATGCTGATGAACCACAGACTGAGCTCTTCAATGAAGACATCAGTAATCCCTTAATAAACTTCTCATGTAATGCACAAATTACGTCTGTACAGCGCTGGTCTCTGCTACAGCACAGTCTGCATGCCAACACTTTCAAAAGGCCTGTATTTGGAGCAACAAATTGATTCTCGATGATTACACTTCTGTGTGGACTCAGCAGTGCAAAAATGGGCACACTTAAATAGATGATTAGCAGCAATTGGCGAATGCAGCTTACAAGTGAAACCTTTCTTGGGACACAGATTTTCACGGCCGGCCCCCCTCACTATCTAAAATTTTTGCCCCCGGCGCCAGTGCTAAAATCACCCTCCGCATCGAGGTGGGACCATAAATCCCTGTCTGGGTCACACCAGTTTCCTTCCCTCTATAGACCGAAGCCCGTGGCACTGGCAGCGTGCAGAGATGGGCTATGTGCGTCACACCATCTGCTCGTTCAGCGCCGGGGCAGGACAAGGGCAGCCCCTTCACGGGGGCACTCTAAAACACCACGGGCCTTGTTACTGCCAAAACGGCAGATTTCTCTTAACATCTCTAAATGGACTCTGTTCCGGCAGCGCTCTCCTCCCTGCCTGTCTCAGAGGCACAGGCAGCCTGCCCCGAGCACTCCTGCCTGCTGACAGGGCTCTCCGGAACAGGAGAGATGCTCTTCCTTCACAGATGCTCACCTGCTGCTGTGGGGAGGAGAAATAAAAGGCCTGCATCCCTCCATCCCTGTCTGTGAGTCCCGGCCATGGGACGCTGTGCTGCCACCAGGGAGTTCTGGCATGGAGGAAACCGCCACTGAGCTTCAGAGAGCAGGAGGGCACTGCTGGAACCCCTCCAGAGGACCGCTGGGAGCTTCCTCATGCAGCCCCAGCACTGCACCTCTCCAGAAAGCATCCTAGCTATGCAGCAAGACCTCTCAATTTCCTGCTGTTTGTTTGTCCACCAAAGGGCCTCAGCTCTGTCTCCACCAAGTGCTGATGAGGAAGCCCTCAGCTGAGCAGAGCCAGCTGCCCTCCAGCTGCCAAAGCAGCCCCATCCGCTCCTTCCAGCCCACCTCTGGATGCGCAGCCCCAGCAGCCACTTTCCAGAGCAGATTCAAGAGCCAAGTTGGGCTGGTTTCAGACCTCTGCTACCATCTACAGCCCAGATTCCCCTCCCCACCACACTGCAAAACCTTCACCGGGGTGCGAGGAGTCATGAATACTTGCACCGCACAGGCCAGCTTAAGCCTTGCCGCTGTCCATGAACAGCATCTTTCTTAGCAGCCCCAAACCAAGCTGTGACCTCCCAAAAGCATCATTGCCCACACAGACCTGCTCTTTGTTCAGTTCATTCTCTCCCATGACAAAAAAGTAAGCACTGGAGATAACAGCAGTTGTGCAAATACCTAGCTGGATCTAAGCACCTGGTCATCATGTTTAGCGTGCAGGAGCTGATGATCTACCAGTGCATTCAGGTACTCCAGCAACCCCAAGATGCCACCAGTGTGCCACCTACCTCTAGACACTGAAACCAAGACATTCAGGAGCTGAAATTGAGAAGTTCAGAGGTTGAAGAGAAGTGCAGGTATGGTAAATGATACGTGCACACCTGCCGCACCCTGGACTTTTGTGCTATGGCCAACAGGGTAGCCCTTGCAAATGAGGACCACCACCCACATATACTCTCTTTGCAGGACAGCAAAGTCCTTGGAAGGAAAGCTTGAACCTATGCTTGGAGAGTCCCAACTGCCTTACCAAAGACACACAAGTTCTTGGTTGTTTGGGAAAATCATGTTTGTTAGGCCAAACATCTCAAAAGGGACAATTAATATCATTAATATTATTAACAGTATTTGTGCTAATCGATGCATGGTTGTGGTTGTCAGATCTTGCCCCATTTAATCGTTGTTTTTAAAAGACAGTTTAAGTTTGTTTGGTAATGGGAATGAGTGCAACAGGTCCTACACACTAATGATGTGCACAGATGTAAACAAACCCCTTTACCTTCTGAGATAATTTTCTTTATCAGAAAGCAATGCTGAATTCCTGAAATCAATTCTTCTGCCAGTTCCTTGCAGGTTCTGCTTGTTCTGTAATTTTGGCTGTTTCTTGGAAGCCACTGCCAAAGAATTCCTAGAACTGGTCCCCCCTGCATCAAGCAGCAGCAGTTGCTACAAGTCAAGCTGAAATGGTGTAGTATCCAAAGTGCACCGGGTCTGGTTTGCAGGGCTGTGGGCAGGCAGCACTGGCATCACCATGTCTGGTGGGGCCCAGGCAAGGCAAATGCTGCTGCCTTTGCCAACTGAGGGGCTTGGGAAACAGAGCCCATCGTGGCAGGCAGCTCCCTGCTCCCCCAGGGCAAAAGCACTTGGAAAAGAGCAAAGTCTCCAAATCAGGGCAACCTCCCTGCATGAGGAGCCCGTGAAACCAGGCGAACTCAGGCAGAAGGACCTGCCTACTGGAGATGGTTATCTCCAACTCTGGAAAGCTCTACCCCAGGCAACAGCCCACCTGCACTGCCCTCTCTTGCCACAACCACACTGCCTCAGCTGACACCCAGGGAATCCAGCTGCTCCTCCTTGCTTGCAGTTGTCAGCAGTACTTTGGGGTTTTTTGAGATCCCCAGAGAAGGTACAGGACATGCCGTCCACAGCCCAGATGTGGCCACAGCATTAGCCTGCTCACAGCCAAGGATAACTCCGTTCCTCTTCCAAACATCTGACAAACTGACTTAGTTCTGCTGCCAGTGAGCTCCCAGCAAACGCTGAGCACTGCAAGTGCCGTGCCTCTGGGTCCGGAGGCTGCACAGCCTTGCTTCCACTCATTAGAGGGCTTCTCAGGGTTATTTTACCAGCTCTCACACTAACACAACCCATGTGACAGAGCACACAGCAGCTCCCACACGATCATGAGAAGAAAAAAAGCTCTTCCTTTCCACAAAGTCACGTCCTGCTCGAGCTCTCCCTGGCTTTTAGGCAGAAGCAAAGGTGAATGGCCTTGCAGCCATACAAGGACTCAAGCGGTCCTTTGTAGTCTGTAACTGTCTCTTTGATGCAGATATCCTTTCCCACAGGTCAAACTTTTATCATTTCCAGCACTGTGGATTCCCAAGACGTCTTCAGCTTTTATTAGCTTCTTGTCACAGGACACAGCAGTGTGGATCTCACCCAATAGCAGGAATGGAGGCAGCAGCCACCCTTTGTAGCCCCAGTTGTGTGCACCCTTGGACCTGAGAAGGACTGGGACCTCTCCTGAGGTCCACCATCACAGCAGGTATCTTTGCAGCTGAAGAAAGGGGGTAAGAGCACCCATCTGAAGACCTGAGGGTTAGGTCCTCCCTGTTGCCAGCAGACCATTCATCTCCAATGAGATCTCCAAGGAGAGCAACATGGGGACAGCACGGAGGGCCCCAGGCAGAGCCGACACTGGCAGAGCCCACCGCCACATCACAGTGACAGTAATGGCACTAGTACCACTAGCAAAGAGGCTGGGATGGCCGCGGGGATGGGAGTGGGAACAGGGTGCAGTGCACTGGCTCAGGGTCAGGCTGAGGCTGCTGAGAGCAGCTGTGCGATCGATATAGCTGTCCTGCTTCCTCTCGCATGCCTTCAGCGTGACCAGTGGGATCTATAACCAGGAAACTTGGTAAGAACAGGATTGAAGCTCCTACTTCTGTAATCAGAGCATTTTCAGGATGTTTTTGGGAGTGCTGTAGTGTTTCTCCACTCTGTTCATCTCAGCTATGGGGCTGCTTTAAGATGGGGAGGTTTCTCCCACTGGCACCTAGCAGCACTGAGCTGAGCTGGGCTGGCATGGAGGCCCCTGGGGATCCGCATGTGGATGCTCTTGCTATGTCCTGATGGAGACCTCCACTGTGCCCCAGGAACCTGGAGATGCCCCAGGCGCAGCTCCTGCAGCTTGTGCCCGGTCTGGAGGCTGACCCACAGCTGTGCTTCACTTGGCCGTCACACAGCCCCGCTGCAGCAGGGACCATGTCTATGCCACTCCCCAGGTCAGGCACGCACCCTTTGCATGCCTGGGGACCGTGGATTTGCCTGCCTGTCTGCTGCTTGACCTGCAGGCTGCATCTGCAACACTTGTCTGAAGGTTTCTCAGCAGGGCAAGAGTACAGGAGGGCCTGGACTTCTCAGTTTGGCCAGGATCTGGCATGGAAGCACCAGCATGGCATAAATATTTATACAGAGCATCACCGCTTGCCCTCTGTAGCCTGGTGAACAGGACACTGCCAGCATGCCTGAGTAGCTGAAATGCTGTGGGGGACAACAGGATTCTTAATTAAGGTTATGACTCTGCAGTTAACACTTCCTTGCATGGAAAGCGTTTTGGACCAGGCAAACTTCAGGTGCAGATTTTAATGGTTCCATCAAAATCATTCTTGCTGAAGCAGGAGCTCCCAGCCTTAGCCGTGGTGCGGATCTTGTGCAGACAGACACAGGAGCAGCCAGCACTGGGAAGAGGCTCTGCCTGGAGGCCAGCATGCAAATGTCACCCTGGCAGGAGGCACCCGGTGCTGCCACGGAAAACCCCACAAGCATCTATGAGCCTAGTGCATAGTACTGAGTGTCCCCAACAACCCTGGCAGCAGGGGCAGCCCCTTGTGGGACGAAGCTCTGCCCATGACCCCATCCTCAGAGGTGTTGACCATACCCCATGTCACAAACTGGATCCATAAGCTGCAGGAAGGACAATACGTCTGACTCTCGGACAGAGTGTCACTGCCTCCGCTGCGGTTGGAGAGAAGCAAAACTGACACCGACAGCCTTGGACATCAGACTGACTCCTGCACCCAATGTGGGCTCCTGCAACATCCCCCCCCACAGCCAGGACCACCCCTGCCAGACAGCAGCGGGGAGGTGGATCTGCAGGGTGATCCACATACAGCTTCAGCAGGAGCTACCGCTCTCCTCAGGCCACTCCAACCCAAACCCAAAGCACAGGACAGCCCCAGGCTGTGCAACAGTTAAACCCCAGTATGTGCCTTGCAGGAGGGCCAGGAGATCCTGTTGCTCAGAAAAATTCATTTGTCCAAGACAAACAGCAGCCGGGCATTGTTTCAGCATGAATCAAACGAGTGGAAACGCTCCTGTGCCATCCTGTTTTGCTGTCTGGAGGTTTCCCCCTACCTCCAGGATGTGCAAGCAGGCTCCGGGACATTTCCTATTTGCTGTTCCCTTACTCCTCCATTTCCTGCAAGCGCCTGTGCCCGACACTGCTCGGTGCAGCAGCACAGCAGCCTGAGCCTTGTGCAGCCCCAGCCTGTGCTTGGAAAGTGCAGCCTACAGCTGGACAGCCAACGGGCAGCTGGTAGGAACACCACCATCTCCTAGAAAACAGCATCGCCTACAAAATATGCCAGTCTGCACCCATTTACCTACTCTGATGGGTCAAGTAGGTAACAAGGATCCAACACAGCCCAGTGGATTGATCTCCATCCATCTTCTCTGTTGCTACAGAGAGGGGAAGACAGCACCCAGACCTTTTCCAGCCACTGGTGTACCCTGCCCTGCTCCATGAGCAAGCCCAGGAACACTCTGCTGACTCGCCCCTAGCCCTCTGACATTTTGCCCCACGCTGGGGCAAAGTTGGTGCTACAGAAAGCTGTGTGAAGTGGGGAGGAAAATGCAAGTGGCGATGGAGAAACCCCACCACCACCCTGTAACCCTCCTCCACTCTCACAACCACCTTCCCAACCGATGTTTCAAGGTTGTGCATGTGGCAAATCACATGGCTGGAGCTGGCACATCTGATTTCACACCTACAACAGGTTTTTATCTTGCTATAAGTATAAAAATAGCAAACATTCTTTTTTAACAAAGACATTCATGCTTTGTCAGCTCGTGTTCTCATCTGGAAACCCTTTTAGCAGTGAGGTGTGAGCCCCGCGGGGCGGAGGGCTCAGCAGGAGGGCAGGCTGGCGTTTGCACAGCTCGCCCCGCACTGGGTGATCTGGCGACAAGAAGGATCAGGAACTTGTTTTCACATGAAGATCAAAACAGCACAAGAAGAAAAGCACAACATAGCCCAAAGTGACCCAGAACGTCAAAACTGCAACAACAGAAAGTTCATCCCAAAAATGCAGCCTGTGAGGGCTGTTATTGCTTGGCTTGTTTGTTCCCACTGCATCAGCAGGAGGGGGGAGAGCATGGCTTTGGCTCAGGTCAGATATCCAGTGCTCAGCCCTGTGGTCCCATGCCTTGTCCCCTGCCGTGCTAGAGATCTATCCCTCCAGCAGAGCACCCCAACGCTTAACTCGGTCCCCTCCAGGCACAGCCAGTCCCACAAACCACACCCAGGCAGCAGAACACCAGCCCCACTCCCTAGGTACGCATGGAAATAACACAAAATCAGTCCCTGCAGAGACAGAAACACAGAGCGATTCCACCATGGACTAATTGCCGGCAAACACAAGCTTAATTTATCCCATTACAGGGGCTGCCCTGCTAACGAATGGGACTTGCCCTGCTGGGCAGTGCTGACCAGGGCTGACAGTCTGACACAGCCCCGCAGCTGCACTCGGCTGTTGCTGCTCCCTCCATCCTACTTTAAGCTCTAACAATTGGATATGATTAACTGGGGTTGGATTTACCATTCTGGGCACCAAAATCCTGCCAGGACACCCAAAGCGGATACAGGAGCCCTCTGTGCTCCAAGCACAGTGCTGCCCTATGGAGACAAGACCTCTGCGTACACGTTCCTCTCATCCCGTCTCTCCCTGCCAAAAGCACAAGCTGGAAGGGGACGTGACACTTCTGCCACAGGCATAGAGATGTCTTTTTCCAGCCCAGGGACAGTGGTGACTTCTGCAGTTTGAGCAACCACAAACGCTCTTGTGAGCATGCTCTCAGCTGGCTTGGGCTTCTAGGAAAAGATCGGTGGTGATTAATGACTTATCAATCCCCTGCTGATGAACTTCTCTTTATCTCCACTCTCATCCCATCCAGATGGATGTGCAGCAGGAATGGCTGCTCCAGATCTTTGCAGCTCAGCCTTTTCCCTAGAGTGCTGCTGGACATGTCTTAGGAGGGTCAGTTATTGATCTCACTACTAAGGCTTCCAGTAGGGAAGAAAAAGACATACAGAGATCTTAAGCTTTTTTATCTTTCTCCAAGAACAGTTCCATTAGGATTAGCAAATCTAGCCCAGGCATCTCAGATGCTCAAACTCGGCTCAGCTGAGAAGCCGTTAAGGCATCCTGAGTTAATGATCTGATTCACCCTGGATTAAACCAAAACCTGAGATTCATTCTTGGAACAATGCAGGCTTCACTAAACCAGTTCCTGTATGTACCACCCTGGAAACATCTGTGTTCCTGAAGCACACCAGTGGCCCATGAGTGGGAAGAGCTGAGCTACCCCTCGGGTGTGTGGGTCCCACTGCTAGCTGCCACCACAGTCAGCACTGGCTGGTGGACTAAGGGTCTGAAGAGCAAGTGACCATGGGGCTATCCTCATGCTTGCAAGCCCAGCTCACACACGGAGTTGCCACTTGGTCTTCCCTGGGGGAACATTTCTTCAGCAGAAGGGGCATTGATGCTCTAGGGACCCAGAAACTCACTGTTGCCCAGACTCAAGTCCTGCTCTCTGCGATATTCACAGCCAAAACCTCTGAGCCCTGACAAACTGATGCTCCAGAATGCACTCGCAGCATGTCAGTGGGCACAGCCAGGCAAACACACCTCTAGCAGATGTGCTATAATCTAAGTATGGATTTTGGCACTGATGACCAGGAGCTTGGTTCTGGAAGCCTTGTGATGGTGCATGAGAATAAGGAAACCACAGCAACGCTGTACGCTTCGTTCATACTGACCTACAAGTTTCAGACTAGAGTCCCCCTGCAGGGATTAAAGCAGGGAGACAGCTTCCCCCTAGATTTTCTTCCATACACCAGTCTGAGTTGAAGAGAAGACACGCCAGCCACGCTTTGCCCACCCCCTACTCCCCATGGGGAGGGACTGTACCTGTACACTGGCTGCATTTCCCTGGCAATCCCAATGACTGCTCCCTCCGGGAAGTTGTCGAACTCATCAAACAGGTCTCGGATATTGGCCTTGTACTTCAGGTCCAAGTCTACCTGGATGATTTGTGTTATTTCTGAAAGTACAAGAGGAAAAGTCAGCTACATAAGACAAAACTGTAACCAGTGATTACCAACGGCTACTTGACTAATTACACCCAATCAGCCCTGTGGCAAGACTCAGCCAGGTGAGGGCAAATGCAATCCAGCTGCAACCTCTACACAAAGCTACTAACCTTCAACCATCATGACAGCATTTACCACTGTGCATTTTATGCATGATTTCCTTCAGAAACCATTTCTAGTGACCTCCTGCTACTATCTACTCCCTCCCTCCCTCTTTCCAGAAGACTGGTTTTCCATAGGACTGACAAAACCAAGAAGTAGCTCCAGTGCAGCCTCTCCCTTTCCGGAAGTGCTTCTGCAGGAGCAGCCACTCAAAACCCCTTCTGCTACCTGCTTCTGGGAAAAGCTACCAACTCCATGAGCGCTTCCCAGCTCCAGCTCCCACAGCATTCCTGGCTTGAAGCATCAGAGCGATTCCCACCATGGACAACATTAATAATTCACTCAGCCACAAGACACCCTCAGCAATGCCTGCACAAGCTCATTAGCTGCCAGTGGCCTGAGAAGGGCTTCCCTGAGGGCAGCGATAACAGCCCCCTGCCTGCACAGAACTGTTGACAGTCTGTGGCAGCCTGGAAAACTTTATTGCTGGTGGTACTCTGTCAGAGACAATGCGGGTCGTGCAGTTGTGGAAGCATCTTCCACTTGCAGTGGGAGTGTTGGGAGTGAGGAGAGGCTGGAGGACATCATTATCAAGGCCAGGCTGGAGCTTGTTAACAGAGTCAGGCCTCTGTCTGCATCTCTCATAGCCTCCTTTGCAGCACACAGGACTGATGGATGGAGATGTTGCTTAGGAGAGTGTGCAGGAGACGCGCCTGACTCTTGTCCCAGGTGGATTTGGGGATGTTGTATGGACTGCAGCACATGAAGTGGAATGCAGCAAATGCTATGAGAGATTGGGTGGGTTTTCCCAGCCCTGGGCAAAGCCATGGTTATCTTCTGGCCAGTCAAGCTTAGCCCTGCTCGGGGACTGCGAGTGGAGTGGAGCCATTCCCCGTGGCGTTACGTAATGCCAACACTATTTATATGTGCTGTAAAAGCCAAGAGCAAACTGCCCGGGTTACTTAGCATTTGGCACTAATTGGATTATAAAGACAGTGTCAACCTGTTTTGGCCCCCACTCATCGTGCCCAGATGCCATTACAACTTCCTGCGGGCTCTGTCAGATGTGTGTATCACCACCGCTTTCACAGCACTTGGCAAACCGGGCCCCCAGCCCTCCTCCTGCCCAGTGGTTGCAGGCAGGAGGACCAGCCCAGCCTGCCCTCACCCCATGCTGCCTGCAGCCTCTGTGGCTATGGGCAGGGCTTCCCATCAGGCTGGTGTTTCTGGGGCCCATGCTCCAGCTTTCACACCACTGCAGTTCCTCACCCTCTTGCCCCACCGTGCTCGGGACAGGCTGTTGGCCATCCTCAGCCTGCTGAGAGCAGGAGGCAACCTCTGTTTTCAGCCCCCAAAATCACTGTCGGGACGAGACGCAGAGACACAAAGTGCAGCCAGGCATGGGCAGCTATCCTCCAGCACAGGAATGAATTTTGCCATTTCAAATGCGTCCATCACTGGGTGTTTGTGGTTCAAGCAGACGCTGGGCTGTACAGCAGCTCTGAATTTTTTGCAGATTCTGCACTAATCTAGGGCTCTTGGCAATTGGTCATATCTACCACACTGTCCTCATTTAAGAAGGAAAAAGCCCTGTGAGGTTAAGCAAGAAATATACTGCTTACTCTGCGAAGCATTCAAGCAGAAATATAGATCAAGGAAAAATAGTATCTAAGCTACAGCCCAGGTTGTATCTCAATTTATTTTTTTAACATTTATCACTCTATATCTGCTAAAGGGAAAGGCCTTGCTCCCTTCAGCCAGAAGTATGGCAATCCCCAGGCCTCCCTAGCCACCATAATCCTCTGTTTGCAAAGATTTAAAACCCAGGCGTAGTAATTCACTACAGGCTAAAGCAGGTCCTGACCTCAAAGCAATTTCCTTCAGGCTTCCTGACTGCCTTAGAAATCACTAGTGCAACTCAAACAGATGAATAGGCAGAGCAGAGGATGTCTATAATGGGGAACAAGACATGTATCCCAAACACCTCAAACCATGCCAGTGGTCCATACCACAGCAGTGCAAAACCCCAAATCCTCAACGCCACTGCACTTGAGAATGTCCAGACTGGTCACAAAAACTCCAGAGTGAGGAGACATGGACCTCCAGGGCAAGGAGACCCTGCATCTACTGCATCATCTCAGCCCAAGAGAAACAGTGGGGGAGCCTGAGCCCTCCAAGGCACTGCCGAGGGTGGGAAGAGGGAATGGGGTTCCCAGGAGGATCCCAGCACAGCTCACCCCAGTGCACAGCAGCCTTCTGACGCCTCATCAGGTTTCAATTAAATCAACCGCGAGGCATGTCATCCAATTGTTCTCTAAAATTACAGATGAGCGCTAACTGCAATTAATCACACTGGAGAATGAAAGCTGAGCTTAGGGGAAGCCTAATCCCAGCCCTGCCTGCCCCAGCACCAGCACGGGTCCCATGCTGTGCTGCAGAGCCCCGCAGGAAAAACTCACTAACAAATCAGACCCAGAATGAAAAGTACTTTTCCTTTTTTTTTTTTTTTTTTTGTTTAAAGCAAGCATGAACTGCAGCACAGAGACAAAACCAAGCACGGGTGCCATCAAGCGCCGTTTTGCCAGATGCAGCTTGCACAGACAGATTAATGGTCAAGACGATTTTTCTGTCTCGACTGGCAAGGGTCCAGGCACTAATATTTATGATGTATCATGCCCTTTCATCCTTTTACAAAACGCTTTGTCCTGGCTGCTGTGTGGGTGTGGAGGAACTGTGTGCTCTCTTAGGCACAACCTGCTTGGAGGGGTCCAGCTGGAAATGTGGGAAAAGGCTGAGAGTGTTTTGCTCTGCAAGTGAGTTTTTTGACTTTGCCATACTGCATATTACCCTCTGCTCTGTTCAACTCCAGCTCTTCCAGCCGTGGCACATAAAGGGGAGTTATACCCCTCAGAGCGGAGATGATCTCCATTAGCCGTGACAGCTTTACGGCACGGGCTGGCCCCACTCAACGCTCATAATGTTTTACTGCAGCCTCGGCAGGGCAGCTCTCGGGGCTGGCTCAAACCTTCCCTCCAGCTGTGTCCAGAGGAGGAAGACCAGCTTCAGGGATGTGCAGTCCCACAGCAGGGTCTGTGGCACTGGAAACCAGAAGAGAAAGGCAGCACCAGTGCCCAAACCACCTTGCACTGGGATTCAGCTGCCAAAGAGAGGGAGAATCAAGATTATTGCAGAGAAGGACTCCAGAGAGATGCTGGTGGCAGAACCCCTCTCGTGCAGGTGTTCCTCCTGCCAAGAGCCTCTACACAGCAAGGGGGCACAGGCAGGTGGAGGTCACTTCCCTGCTGCCCAGCATCTTCTGCCGTGACCCAGCAGAACTGTGCCAGCATGCAGACAAGCACCCTGGGTGAGACCAAGGGGCCCGGCAGTTGTCTGGGTACTCTGAGCCCGAGGAGCCCCTCTGGCAGGGGGCAGCTTCTGTGGCAAGTCTGATGGCCCTTCCCAGGAGTCACCAACCCCATGGCCTGCACCATGGCACAGCAGGGACAGAGTGGGATGGTAGCAGGTGGGCGTGCAGTGAGCTAGACCACTCCACCACACACGATGCAACCAAATCGCTCTTCTCAGAAGGGTCAGGTGGGAGTGTGAGCAGCAGCGGAGGGACACAGGGAAGAGAAGCACTGCTTTGGCTGACCCAGCCAGGGCTCTGGAGATGCTGTGCAGTGAGCAACCCAGAAGTGTCTATTACCTCTCCAGCCCTTCTTGACCTGCAGCCGCTGTCTGGAGCAGCCTATGGATGGGCAGCCTTGAGACTGCCTGTAGGCTAGGACTACTTTTCTCTAGCCTGAGTTGATGGGACAGCCTGCAAGAGATTTGATGAATGTGGATGGATGATGGATGGAGGGTCAGAAGAAGAGGAGATGCAAAGGCAGGAGCCTGCACGGAGGCTGGGGGAAGCTGCCAAGCACATAAGCCTGTGGGCACAACTCCCTTGGCTGCCCTGAGAATGCCAGCTGCCAGCTGGAAACCTGATGGGAGCAAAGGAGATGCCCTTCTTGGCTATTTGCCTTTTCCTGCTCCAGCACTTGCAGCCAGCAAGTTGCTGCCTCGCTGGCACTGCAGGCAGCCTGAGCAGAGGCAGGCAGCAGCATGCACTCCCCATGGAACAGATGACACTCTCCATGTACAGTCACGGCATCCACAGGTCACCTAGTGATGGCCAAAACTAGTCTCTGGAGTATGACATGTGATTTGAGCAGCTCCTACATGAGCTACAAACCTTCTGGATCCCAGGCACCTTTGGGCACAGGTGAGGGGAGCCTAATCATTAGACAAAGCAGAAAAGCAATACTCTGCAGCCCCACAGCCTGGCCCCTGCAGGCAGCACAGGCTGTTCTGCAGAACCCATTCATACTCATCACACTTTCTCTGTATAGGGGTTGCTACGCTGGCAAAGCCCAGCCCAGATGGCAGGCACAGGGCTGGGGTGTAAGCGCTGGCCTCAGCTCCAAACCCTCTTCCACAGAAACGCCACCAGATCAGGGGGCAGAGGCACGCCACCACCAGCAGCCACCGTCGATCTATGGAGAAGGGAAGAGAGTGAAAATAATAACTTGTGTCCAGGAACAAACAGCGCAATGGAGAGCTGCCATCACAATGCAAAGGGCAGAATCTGTCTGGCAAACAGTGTGTCTTACTCGATACTAACTGAGCAGTGCTTTAGCAGCTTTAGAGTAGAATCAGCAAGAACTGAAACCTGCCGGAGGTGGTGCAGCTCTCCAGCCCATTGACAGGCTGGTGTTGGCACAAGCTCAGCTCTCAGAGCACAAAATCTTGCCTACAGCTGGCCTGGCAGTGGAGACACTGCATGCAACAGTGGGATAGCAGGAGGGGACAGGCCACCGCCCTGCCAGGCTGCACTGTGCCCAAATCTCACAGACGCTCCCAAAGCAGATGCCTGTCACCAATGCTGATGGCATTTTGTCACTGTTCTGCCATTCTCTGCACCAAGATCTCCACTTGCCTCAACAAACCTGTTTTTAAGGATGTGAGGACCCTGGTGCACCGTGCCAATGAGGAGGGACTCCTCTGACGTTATCAGATGGGACATGTTATCAGGAGGACACCGCCGAGACTGCTGACCATGCCTCACACGCTGTGCAACCCAGGCACGCCGCTTCGCCTTCCCCTGCGGAGCCAGCAGCAGCAAGTCCTGCAACACAAAGAGGCAGTAGCACAGGGGCAACGGCCTCGCAAGGGCTGGGCAATGGGCAGGGAGAGAGATGCAGAGCAGCTCAGAGACCCTTCTGCAGGGACAGCAGTGGCTGCAGACGGCATGGGTGACACCACGCAGCGAAGGGACAGGAGTGTCCCCTGCTGGCTGCAGCTCTGGGTGTTGTGGGGCTGCTGTCGGGGTCTTGAGAAGGGCCAGGGGCTGGCTATGTATTTTGCCACTTGATTTGAACCTAGAGAAGGAAGAGGGCCAGGCGGCCCAGGGTCTCCAAGCTGGGGTCAGCAGGGCTGGCAGACTCAGGTCTGCTGCTCTGCAAATGCTGGGCACACCTGGACAGCTACCCCACCACCTCTCTCCATGCTTTGCGTTGAGCTCTGACAACAGATGGTATTTTTCAGCCAGGTTTTTTAGCTGTACCTATCATGACAGAGCAAAATCACAAGGAAAGCAGGAGCTGTGAAGGACCCGGAGCAGGGTGGGCTGCGTGGTCACCAGCAGCAACACACGGCTCTCAAAGCTGCCTGTGCTGGCTTCGAAACCAGGATCCTCCACCCCGCCAGCTCAGAGGGATGCAAAACCATCAATCCCACAGCCAGGCCCAAGGCTGGGCATGGGTGCACGGGGAGTGACACGCTCCGGAGGGTTCCTATGCAATCCGGATGGTGCTGCCCAGGACCTGAAAGCCTTGGCTGCAGCGGGGAGCAGAGCACAGAGTGCAGCTGCTGTGCCGGGCGGCGATGCCAGTGCCACAAGCAGCCCAGCATGGATATGTATGGTTTATTTACACAAACACCCTGAGTTCTCCACCCTGCCCTTCATGAGAGGCTCCCTGTGTTTGGCTCACTCCCCTGCGCTGCCAGCTGCCCTCAGCTGCTCTCACTTCTGCTGTGAGCAACTTCCTCTCCAGCTGCACACTCCCCTGCCAGGCCTTATTTTCTCCACAGATAAGGTCTCCTCCTCTGCTTCCAGGATTAATCACCACTGCCCATTCAGCTGACCCCGGCAGCACCAGAGAGCCTCACCCAGCAGAAGGCAGCCGATGCTGGGGCAGGCACACGTGTGTGCAAGCACACCACACTCCACACAGCTTGCTGCAAGTGTGCTGGTGATGGCAGGGGCTGCAGACCACCTTCACAGGACCTGGTGCTGCTCTGGAGCCCACCCTCCCAAGAGAAGATGATCCTACAAAGCCCTGCACCAGGACTTGCCAAGGTGCGGACAGTTTACCTTCCAGCTGCCCACTTAAACACAGGTCCTCACCTCTGCCATTCAGCCAAGGGTCCCCTTTGCTCCTTGGGGCAGCCCAGCAGCCCCCCTCCCCATCAAACAGCCTCCCCTCCCTGCAAACAGGACACCAGGGGAGGGCAGGAGGGGAGAGCAGGAGGCAAGGGGGACCTGCCCAAGCTCCCCAGCCGCTAACCAGGTTTCTACAGCACCAATCAGGCACCCAGCAGAGCATAGTGGCAGCTGCTGCCCATCAGCTCCAGCCCATCAGCCAGTTAGAAGATCAGGCTCCCTGCCAGAGACAGCTGACAAACCATCAGCCACCCATGCAGGGCAGGCCCTGCGGTGAGCTCAGGGGTCTGCTGCAGCAGCAGTGGCCCGGGTACTGATGTCAGCATTGCTCTGCCCGCCTTGCCCCACACCCCGCAGCCATCCCCAGGGGGATGGGGAAGGCTCGGCAGGAGATAAATGAGTTTTGTTCCAGGAAATTAATTTTTCCTGTGCATCCGAGTGTCTCCATGTAATCCATCAAGATCTGAGGGACTAACACTTAATGGTGCTCAGCACCTTGGCTCTTAACTGGACTCCAAGGCAGAGACATCGCTGAGCATGTGACAGCTTTCAGGATGGAGCTGGAAGTGCTGCCTGCTCTGTATTTAATATATGGTGCCGCTAGGGGAGGAGTGTGAAGACACTTCTAGGAGCTGGAGGAAGAGCAGCAGGAAACCTTTTAATCAAACAAAGCAAGGTTTAATTCCAGGTTACCATAAATTACAAAGCAGTGCGATGGAGAACTGTGAAGTAACAAGCAGATGAGATGGAAAGGGGCACCAAAAAGAGATACAGGAAAACAAATGCTTTAAGGTTGATGAGCTCATGTCCCGATTAACTGCACATCATCGGGGAAGGGGCTGCAGGCAGATTTTGTCCTTGTTTCTTCCTGCTAAGCTCTAATAAGCTACGGCAGAGCGGAGAGCAAGGCCATGGAGGAGAGCAGCCGCAGCATCAATGCCAGTCACACCCAGCAGCTTCCACCCTTTGGAGATGGGGGAATGGGGCTGGCTGGGGAGGGAGAAGGACAACACCCACCTGCAGCACTGGGCGCCGAGACCCCGCGATCCACGGGGAGGGGGGAAACAGCTGCATGTGCCTGCCCCAGCCTGACAGATCTAGGACATCCAAAAATAGATGGCGGCACCACAGTGAGGGGCAGCCAGCGGAAACGATGAGAAGTGACACCACCGCTGGGAGCTGCGGGTCGCACCGGTCCCCAGCGCCATCAATGCTGCAGGGAAGGGCCCTCTGCCATGCCAAAGCACCTGGGGGGCTGCCGGGCACCTGTGAGTAGCATCCACACACCCCCCATTGCAGCAACCCTTCGCAATGGCTCCTCCGCAGCAGGGCTGGGGCTGAAGGGCTCTCCTGCCAGGAAAGGGATGTCCTGCAGACAGCCAGACCACGTTAGCTCTCGTTTCAGCAGGTGAGGACCCCCCTATAAGGCCACAGCCTCAGGCAGTTACCTGGGATGTGCTTATTTAGATCTCTGCTGTTGCCTGCTCCCAAAAAGTACCACGAAAATAACTGCCACGGCACACCAGACTTGCCCCAGCAAGGAACAATGGCTGGCACCGCTCTCCCTATTGCTCACAAACCCATCACTCTGGCCTCTTCTCTGCTCAGCACAGGATCTGACACAAGCGAGTGCAGCCCAGAGACAGGCTGGGGAAGGAATCTGGCTGTTTTTCATGTGGCTGTAGCATGAAGCTGGGAGGGAGGTTATGAGAGCACACCAGAAACTATTAACACTCCCTCCATTGCTGTAAAGATGTAAACATTTCTGCCAGAAAATAAACCCTTCAGCTACTGCAGCATCCTGTGGGAACTGCGGCTTGGAAGCACGTGGCTCTGGGGCCATCTCCCACGACTCCTCCACAGACCCCAATTTTCTGTTCCTCTTCACAACATCTGCACTTCCATCATGCACATTCGGTCCTGGAGCATCTGGGACACAGGCCCTCTCCTCCTAGCACACTCCCAACCCACGGCATCTCTGCGCACCCGCAATGTGCTGGGGCTCAGCTACGACAGCAGCGCTCAGCCAGCAGGAAAGGATCGGGAGTGACGCACTCTCGAAATGCTCATTTCTTACAATGTAAGTCACTGAGTTTTGTGGGCAACTGCACCATGCTCCAGGAATTGCTCTGCAGCTGACGGGAGGAAGGAGAGGAGGTAATGCTTCCCCATTTTCCTCTGCCGAGCTCCACCTTACAGACCTCTGATGCACGTTTCTTTGTTCATCGTACGACGCAGGATTAGCGCACCGTAACTCCTTGCTCAGAGGTGCTGTGGAGAGGAAGCCTCACATGCAGTCACCGGGCACCCCACGGGCAAACAGAGCCCGAGCCAGGCAACCCTGCATCACGGATTCGAATGATGCAGCTGCAGTGGCAAACCCTCACGTGTGCACACCTATGACTGTGACAGACACCGTTCCAGGACACTGCCTGCCTCCTTTTACAGGCACGCATTAGCAGAAGACGGTTACTTGTCAAGGCATTGTTCCAGTGAAGCTTTCCTGATACCTCTCTGCTTAACGCATTCCCCCCAGCTCCCGGGCTGTCCACCTCCACAGCCAGCAGCAAGAATGCTCCGGACTCCTGGCCTCAGCGCAGGCAAGGCGCCCTCAGAAGGCAGAGCACAGCTCAGTGCTCACTCTAACACCTCTCCTCCCTGGCCTTTGCCCTCTCTCCAGCTTTGCTCGGTGGGAAAGGCATAAGCTGATACTCACAGAGGCCACAGTCTCTGGGCCGCGACTCCCAGAGCAGGCAGAGGCTGATACTGATTTCGTGGGAGACCACGTCGGAGCCAGCAGCTAGAGCCTGCTGCAAGCAGCACTAAACCCCAAGGGACCTGGGGCTTGGTCATGAACAGGCAGCTTGGACAAACACCATTATAATCTGGTCTACGCTTAGTATTCAGTATAGCCATTGACACTGGGCTACAGAAATTGCCCCGTTCAGAGTCTGAGGCCAGGGAGACCTCTGGACCTCCCATTTGATGCCGGTGTGCCACAGGTGTTAAGTCTGGACACCTCCTATGAAGCCAATGGCAAAGGTCCTTGCTGGCAACAGCCAGCAGTGCTTCCCCCCACCACACACAGCCACGTCCCCCACAACGTGCTCCTGCACAGCTTGCAGCTCAGGGAGATCCCAAGACCTGGTGTCTTATCACAGAGCAGCTATGAGGCAGCCCAGCATCTACAATGTCCTGCAGCAAGGAGCTCCACTCTCTGCTTTAAACCTGCCTCTCGCTAACTTTGATGACCCCCAGTTCTTCCACAAACACGTGCCTTGCATGGCTTGTGGCTTCATGGACCGCACCATAACCCCCTCGGCCAGCCTCCTCCCAGACCGGAGGGTCCCAGTCAGCCAGGTTTGTGCCATACAGAAGTCACTGCTCTTCTCTGAACCTCTCCCAGGTTTTTTTCCAGCAGACCATATGTTGCTAAGTCACAAATTTCAGCAATACTTAATGATTAGTCCCACTCTGTTCTCCTTCCTTGTAGCTCCTCATCTTTGTTTAGTCACACAGAAACTTGCCCACTTCTCACACTGCTGCTTAGTTCCCTTATGAGCCCCTGATGAACAACCTTATCAAATGCAGACCAAGTTCCTGAGTTTTCAGTCAGCAAGTCCCCAGGTGCATCTCCATGGTAGAGTACCGCCCAGCTCCTACTTCTCTTACCCGTCGCCTCTCGTAAGCACTGCAACCAGTGATCTTAATAATTTAGTCGTATCTCACCTCACCAATTTCAATAGTGATAATTAGGTCAAGCATTTCTGCACCAAGTATTTTCTCCCAAATACTTTCCAACACATCCACTTTCTTACCTACATTCCTAACACCCGAATAAACCAGAGAATTGGGTTTCTTCCCCTTCTCAGTCCCATGCTTTCAAAGTATTTAAAACAGGCTGAGGCTGACCCAAGCAGTGTTTGCCTCTCACCCTGGCTGTTAGCTAGACGCCTTCTGACAGCCCTTGCTGCCCGCTCTCAGAGCCTTCTACAGGCACATGGGTCGTCTCTGTGATGCAGCAGGCATCAAAGCAGAAGAGAGGCTGGCCACAAGGAGGAACCACCCTGCTGAGCTGCTTTCCTGGAGATCTCCAAGCCTAATTTCATACATATGCTTGTAAAAGGTCATGTTAGTAGAATTAAACGTTGCAGTCATGCCCCATTCTCCTCTGCACTCTTCCCTCCGCCACCTGCATGAAGACACAAAGCCACATTAGCAGGAGCAGGGGGCCCATCCTCGCTGGCATTCTCTCTCCCAGTAGACATCCCAGCCACGGCTCTGCTCAGCTGCATCCCACCATCTTCAGGGGTGCAGAGCTGCATTTCTCTCCCTGCCCACTCAAAGATGTGCCAGGATTAACAAGTTAGAGCTTCATCAGTGCCTGGAAGGTTCAGCGTGTTGCACGAGGGCTAATCTCACCCACAATAGAGCCCAGGGGCCCTCTGTACCCTGTGCTCATCTCCCACCCTTCATCAGAGCTGCTGCCTCCAGGCTGAACCAGTCAGTGAGAGAGAAACCCCGAGAGCTCCCCACACGCTGCCAGGTGAGGAGGAGGAGGCCATATTCAGAGATGATGCTACCCCTCAGGAAGGCTGCCAGCTGTTCTTACCAGCCAGTAAACCCTGCTGCCTCCAATTTGTCAAGTAGCATCTTCAGTCAAGTTCTGCTGAACACCCTCACTCCACGTGAGGCATGGTACCTCCAGCCAGGTTTCAGAGATTCCCCTGAGCTAATGGTCTCCACTCCTCTGTTCCACCTGGCACAGTTAAGCCACAAAGCTGCTTCTCCATCTTGTCCCATTTTCCCTCTGCTCCTTCTCTTCTCTCACAGGGTCATCCTGCTGCAGTATTGTCAGCAGAACCAATGGAGTCAAACACCAAACAGCACTTTTCACAGCTCTGCCCAAGGTGCTGGATGCTTAGGTCCCTCCCTTGGCCCACCAGTTGCTGAGGACACCCAGTTGCTAAAGTAATTCTCCCTGAAAACTACCTAACTTGGGCCAACAATGGGGACCAAGAATTCACTGGGGAGCCCATAGCTTCCCCAGGCTGCCCCTCTGCCATTCAAAATCCTCCTCCCCTCGCCTGTGCCACCAGGAGGTCTGTCTGGCGATCTTGCCTCCAGGCAGTCCTGCCCAGACATTACTGCTTCACCTGTCTATAGAGCGATAAAAAGCTTGCTGGGTCCTCTTAAGTTACATAACTAAAATGACAAGTGAGGCCAGTTGGGAAGCAAGAGGCCACCTTTGGATGGGCACACTGAAAAGGAAAGTAAAAAGGTCCAAGTCCTTCTCCTCATTCCTCCTCCTAGAACTGCTCTGCAAGTCCCAAGACCAGGCATCCTCCTCATCCTGGCAGCAACGCCTAAGTCTGAACCCTGCTTGTCCTCTCTCTGTGTAACTTTGCCATCACTTCTCCCTTGCAGAACGACTGCGATGCATCAAGCCCTTCTCCAGCTCCTCGGGCCTGGCCACACTGCACTAAAACAGGATTTATGAGCCTCCAGCACAGACAAGAGTTATGCAGTCTGCGCTTCCGCACGCTGCATACCACATCCCCAGCTGCTTTAAATCAGGTTAACTCTACTGATGTAAGACATTTAAGGCAAGAGAGTTCCATGATTTACACCAGCTAAGAAGCTGTTATATTATAGTTTGGCAGCTGCAGGTTTTAGATCTGAAGTTTTTTGGGCAAGGATCCCAAGCAACAGTGAAAGACAGAGCAGCTGAGTGGCAAAACCCATTTATTCTCAGCGCAATATGCACGCAGCCAGCACATGTTCCACAAACAGCTTTTTTTTTAAAAAAAATACCATCCCTGGTGTTCAGTTTTCAGTGCCATCAGTTTACAAAGTCAGTGCCCTGTCACAATGGCAAGGCTCCAGACAAGTCGCTAACTCATGATACTACAGAAATGCCTCCCTTCAAAACCGATAAAGTTGGGACACTAAAGCCAGGCCACTTTACTGCAGAGGTCACTAGCTGTTGAAAAAAACCTACAGGCTGATTAATACAAACACAAACAAGCACACAAGAGAGTTTAACATTCCGATCAGGGGCTTCATTTCTGCTGGAGGATGCTTAAGCTTCCAATAAAATCTGGCTTCCACAAAAAAATGGTGCTAACACTGGAGGCAGATGTGCACATCTGCAGAGGTGCACAAAAAGACGCAGCATTTGGGGGCAGGTGAAATAGCACAGAAATACACCAGAAAAAATGCCAATAATACACTTTCAAAAGGAAGGGTTAGTCCTTTCTCCTCCAACTTAGCAAAGAGGCTTCTTCCAGCCAGAAGAGGCTGTTTGTCAGAGCCAGGAGAGCGGCAGGAGCCCAGTGCCATTCCCACACCACTCGCAAATGGTGCAGAGCTGCAGCCTCCCCTGCTGCCTCTCCCCTGGTGCCAGCTGTGCAGGGAAGGGGCTGGGGAGCCCCGAAAGCCCCATAAATCACCAGGCACCCAGCGCAGTAAATCTGACCTCCCTTGCAAGGGAAATATAAATCAGGTTTACTAGCAGCTTCTGAAACAAAAACTAAGCTCATGAAACTGTGAAAATGCCTCTTTAAATATCCTGTGCCCTGAACAGACCATTGAAAGACCCGTCAGGCTGAGGGAGAGCAAACAACCTTTCCAAGAGATGAGACTAACGGGTTGGCGAACTGAGAACAGACATTTCAGACTGAGCAGCTTCTTGCTGGCAGCCGTCACGACAGGGATATCTTTAGCACACGGTAAAGACAGGGTAGGGAATCGGAGAACTGAATTAACCAGCATTAATACAGTCGTTTGTATGCAGCGTACTTCAAAGCGCTGGCGAAGCAGACATCGCCAGACACACAAAAAAATCACTGAAGCCTGATGGAGAGCGAAGTACAGCACATTTTCTGGAGCCCATAGAGTAATGATCAGCGGGGGCTGGACTGGACCCTTGGGGTCACCTTGCCCCAAGCCCCTGGGGGGGTGAAGCAGGCCCCTGCCTGCCTGCTCTTCCCTAATGCCTGCCCACACAAATTAAGCACCATGGCCCCACTGTTTAACGAGGTGACATGGGATGGCTCAGCCAGGAGGACAAGGGCAAGTCCAGAGGAAGCCTCACAAATCACTGCAGAGGCAGGAGCTACTGGGCAGAGCCAAATCAGGGCAGGGCTCAGGAGGGCCACTGGGGAGTCACACCCATTCACATCCCAACAAGGGCAAGACTGTGCCTGAGATCCGTGGTAGGAAGCTGCAGGGTATGTTATGGCTGGGCAGAGGCTCCAGGTGCCGAGGAAGCTGCTGGTGCCAGCAGAGCTAACCATGGGAACAGCTACTTCAGCAACAGGCATGTGGAGGAATGGGCCGCCACCGCGTGCCATCCACAATCAGCTTCGAGAGGCTGGTCATTCCTCCTGGGGCAGGTGTATGCCAGGCCTCTCTGCCAGGCCACTGCCACCCGCACCCCATCCCACCATGGCAGGGGAGGGGATGTGGCCAGCCCAGGAGGGGATGCTGCCACCACGTGTGCATCAGGCCAGCGAGGCTGCGGGAGGGAGAGCCCAGGGACCAGCACCAGGAAGGGACAGGCAGGGCTGGGCTAACTGGGGAAACTGAAGGAGAGGTTTGGAGCCCAGGGATGCAACGCCCTCCTCGTGTGACCGGTTCAAGGCTAGAGAGCATGCTGGTCCCAGGAGAAGCACCCACATGCAGCTGGGGAAGGAAAACACGCCATCAACTGAGCCAAGCCCCTTCTGCCAGCTGCCTTGTTTTCCTGCAGATTTATTGTTCCTGCACTCGATAACAGCAGAGCAAAGGCACAATAAGGAAACTGAAGTGATCAGTGGCTGCTAATCAGCAAAGCTTTCCAAGAGCTCACTGAAGCCAAGAGGAAAGGCTCGGTAACCACACTCTGCTGATGCTTGCTAGCGCACAGCCGCACCACAAGCACGTGGCACCTCTTTCTGCTGACACGCCAAGGGGAAGGGGGGCTGTAAACACACACAGGGTGAGCACGCCTGCTCCTGTCTCACCTCTCCTACTGTCTCAGGGCACAGGGGCAGGGCCAGCTGCGTGCAGCACAGATAACCTCGATAACCTCCTGCCACTCACCTCCTGGATGTGGGCGGTCTTGGACCAAAGGGTCCATCACTCTGCCAGAAGGAGCAGAACCCCAGGAGCCCACCCCAAAAGTTTATTAACTTTCTTTGCATTACAAATAGCACCAGAAAACATCTCTGTGCAGAAGAAAAAGAGAGCCTGCATTGCCAGCTCAGCGGAGGCTTACCTTTGGGCATGATGCGATGCATTGCAACCGACAAGAAGAAGATCGAGTCGCTGTAGTAGGTCCCTGATCCAGCGCTGAAGTGTTTCTGCATGGCTTCGACGATTGGAAACAGCTTTTCCGTCAGCTCATTCACATCATGGACTATTACCTGGGAAAGATACCAGAAACACCACTCAGCTGCTGCCTCTGGGGACAGGCCCAGTGCTGGCAGCCTCTGCTCAGCCTGCACCAGCATGGGGCAAGGCGGGGAGGTTATTAAAGCACAAATACTGCTAGTGGCACCGCAGCTGCACAACGGGGCCCGACTGCCCCGGCCCCTGCACGTCTCCCTGCCACGAGAGGCAGCTAAGAGCGGCAGGGAAAGGAGGGAAGGATTTTTACAGCCATTTCATGACTGTGAGATGGGCTGAGACTCAAATCCACTCACACAATCGAGTGCATTCATTGTTTTGTGGGTTTTTTCTGGTCTGTTCCCACTGCCTAATGCAACCACGTATCTGGTCTCCCATATGGAGTCCATCAGAAGAGGCGGGGGTTCGCTCCAGGCTCTGGCATCCTGCCATTTTGAGGCAAGCCAGACCACATCGCTTAGCCTGAGGACCAAGACTTGCTCCCTGCTACAGAGGCAGGCTGTGACAAGGCCAGGGACGCAGCCCGGATTTCCTGAACCTCAGCTCGGCACGGAGGCAAGCTCTGCAGCACGTCCCACCAGGGCTGGAGGGGGAAAGGGAGGACGGGCCACAGCATGCCAATGAAAATCCAAACATCGGGAGTTAGAGCAGAGTCGAGCAACTTCTCTAGATGGAACTCAGCCCGCTTCTGCTGGAGCTTTGCTCACGCTCAGCCAGCAATGCTCTGCACTCCTCAGCCCTGCTGGGGCCCATGGCTTGCCTGCGCAGGTCACAGCTAGCGGCCAGAAACAGGAGCAACTGCAAATGTACCTTGTCAGCTACTGAAATTTTACAAGCTTATAATTAATTTTGGCCAAAGTCCGATGAACAGGAACTTTTATGCAGCCTGATGCTTGTTATACATACAGGACAGAGGTCACTGAATCACACAGGATAATCACCCTGAAAATCCCTCTGGTTAAGAGCGACAAGGGACACCACCCTGGTGCGGATAAGGGGGAGTGCAGGAACTCGAGTGTGGAGACTTGAGGTCGTGCTGCTTTCTTCAGGCCAGGGAATGCAGAAAGAGCCCCACAGGAACTGAAGGACAGCAAGGATGTGACTTTGAAGCAGTACTTGCATTTTGGAAAGGGGAGACTATATGCCTTGTTTGAGGGATACTGAGACACTTCTCCAGGCTGGCCCTGCCTTTGGCAAGGAACTCAACCCCACAATCCATTGGTCCCTTCCAAACTAATCTATTCAACAGTTCTTCAGTTTCACTCCTTTCCCCTAAAACTTTGTGTGCTTAAGAGCAAGGAGCCCTGCACTATACACTGACACATGCAGGACAGAGCATTCGCTTTAATCTAAACTAAGTCAACTGCTTCTTTGGAAAAGGCAGCTCTGGAGCCTGAGCTGATGCAATGACCGCCTTCTCCGTGGGATGCACGAGGGGCTGCTTTGTTGCCCAGTGAGGCTGGCACAGAGATGGAGGCAGTGAGCAGCCTGGAGCTTTGTCCTCCCACAGCTTCTTGCAGAAAACGTTACCCAAATCAAAGCGCTCTCCCATCAGAGTAGAGCTCGCTGGAGGCAGGGAGCCACAAGGTGATGGGCCCATCCTGACCTCAGGAATGACGGCTGAGCCCACAGTGGGGTACTGCTGGAAGTCAGTCACAGAGGAGTTCCTGCAGCCCCCCTCCTGGGGAGGACACCCCAAACACCCACCCTCAGCTACTGGCCCTTGCTGTCAGCCGAAGGCTGCACAAGGGCCCTCGCGCAGGCTCCATGGCCAGCATGTCCCTTGGCAGGGCAGCCACGCTCCTGGTGTCCTGGCTGCTGGGCTCGGGGCCAAGTGCCTGCAGGAGGATCGCAGGAAAAACACAGAACACCACGTACCAGGAACGTGCATTGGAAGAGCTCATCAGCAGCCACACCTGGCTTTGGATAGCACAGCACATTCCCCGTGACAACACTGGGACGGAAACTCTGTTATTGGTAACATTACGGGGGCACCTCGCTCCAGCCCTGCCAAGTTGATAGCACCAGCAGTGCTGCAGGAGCAGGCAGGAGAGCAGCACTGCTGCGGGCAGCAGATCGGTAGCACCAACTGCTGCTGCTGGCAGTGATCCCAGGGGACTAAACGCAGCAAAACACCACTGCTCTCCAGGTGCAAAGGCACTGACCGCCTGTGCACAGACCTGAGCACCACCAGCACCACCACCACTGGGATGTGTGATGCTCTGCTCCCAGCCCACCTCAGTAGGGGCAGCTTCAGGGTCTGGCCGGACTGGAGAAGCATGGAGGAGGAATACAGCACCTGTAACAGCCCTTCTGCATCCAGCAAAGGCACCCTGAGGTCTGCACAGCACAAAAGAAACAGCTGAGCAGGGGAAAGAAAAGTCAAACCAATTCCAGCCACCTCTGAAATAAACAGAGTTCCAAGCCCCAGTGGACAAAAATCATGGGAAAAATACTCCTGAAACTCCAGACACAACATCATCCACCTTCCCTCCCCTGCCAAAGAAAACAGGAAAATATGTGTCTTTTGCCCATGCTTTGGTTAGGCACTTCTGCAAAGCAAACTCCTGAGCAGCTGAACCTTCCGTCCACAGCCACAGGCTGGCCAGCCTCTCCAGGACTGCGAAGGCTTCTCCTCTCCCCACTGCTGACTTCAGCACAGCTTGCTGATCCACTGCTAATTTTATACTTCATTATTTATTTGTGTAACAGCTTTCAGTAAATCCCCGTAGCTAAATCTGACCACATTTGCTGAGGACATGAAGAAAAGTCAGTTCTAAGGGTTTCCTGTGTAAGCACAGTTTTATAAACACGTCCTGCACTGAGGGAAGACCCTTTCAGTGGATTCACTAGGAAAAAACAACCCACATTTCGTTTAACTTTCTCTCCTTCTCACTCCAGCTACCTTTGCAGCTCCCTTCTAAGTGCAGGGTCACGACAGCTCAGTTACGTTTGCCCCAGCGTGTCCTCACTCAGCACCAGACCCGTGGAGGCGTCCGTGTTTGGCAGCATCCTCCACGGGGCCCATGTAAACGAGCAACCAGGAAGAACAGCGAGCAGAGAGTGCAGTTGCTTTTATTCTTGGAGGGGAACGGAATAAATAAGTGATATGAATCAGCACAAGGAGTCAGAGCACGCAGCCCGCAGTTGCAGGAAACGGGGTGAGCCGGGGCTCTTTGCAAGCGCAGAACCGGCTGCTGAGACATGCCCCGGCTTGCTCCCGGGCGCTTCACGCTCCCTGGGAAGTGGGAGAGGCTGCAGAGATGGGGGCAGAACACGCTCTCTGCAACTGCGAGCATCAAAACCCAGCAGAACCTCCTTAAGCCCGGTCTCCGAGGACACAGCTCAGGCAGGAAGGCCAGGGCCTTGCTGGGGGCCGGCGTGCGACCAGTCCTTCCTCCGGCACCGCTGTTCCCGGGGGCTTCCCGGACAACCTCCTCCATCCCGGCTGTCCTCCACCCCACGCCAGAGCCACGCAGGCGGCACATCGCGGAGCACCAGCTCCATCTGCTGCCCGCCTCCGGCACGCTGCGCAACCAGCTCCACATCTGGAACGCATCTGCACAGGCCCTCTGGGACCGGTGACGACACGTCACGCCTGCCCCAGGGCTAGGACGGCCCAGGTTCGCCCTGCCCCGAACAGCAGGGAGGGTCCTGTGCCTCAGCTGCTCCCACGCACCCGCCGCGGTGCAGCCCGGAGCCCCCCTGCTCTCCCCGCCCCGGCAGGCTGCAGCCGGCTGCTCCCTCTGCAGGGAATTTTCAAAGTCCCTGAACTTGCTTAGGGAGAGACAAGAGCTGGCCCATGACCTTCCCCAAGGTTGGGATCCAGATGTGACTCCTGGGTTTTGCTCCGGCAGATGACTCAAATGATCCCAGCTCTGCTGGGAGAGGAGGGCAAGGTCAGCTCCAAAAGCAGAGCCTGAAACACATCCTCATGAAGAAAAAGGGAAGTTCAGGGGTGGTACCGACGCTGCCTTGGCAGCTCAAACTGCTCTCTGAGCGCTTTATCAAGCCTTATCTCTGGGCCTGCTCTAGGAAAACAGCACAAGAACCAGGAGAGGGGACACCAAGAACCAAGAAAGGAGAGGTTTCAGGATGGAGGTGAGTTACTGCTGGAGGTAGCTGAGCATCAGGATCAACAACCTTCCATACTTTAGCAGTGCCACAGAAGCAAGTTAGGGTGATGTTTGCTGCTGATAAAAGAGGAAGAATGGGGTAGGCTGCAGCAGGAATAAAAGAGGAGCTGTCGCCTGCTGGTGTACCAGAAACTGGCACAGCATTAGGACAAGGCTGCACGCTTGAGGAGCAGGCAGCGGTCTCTGATCTGTGCTAGTAATTCTACCTAAAAAAGTGGATAGATCCAAAGTGTACTGCAAACCACAAGCTCATGAAACCAGGACAAGCTAGGCTTTGCCAGAGGAGAGGGAAGAAGCTGTCCCACCGAGTAGATCCCAGTGAGATCTCACCTGAGCCCTCCAGACCACACTGCCTGCTTACACCCAAGGTGCAAGACCTACTCGCTGAGCTGTGAGCCAGGCTTTACCATGAGTCCAGAAGCACCTACAGACAGAGGCCCACCACCCAACAGACACATCACTGCATGCCCCCACCTCACAGAACATTCAACATCCAAGCTGATGTCCCCCTGGAGAAGCCATGCTGCCCACAGAGGAATCTGGCTTCTGAGAAGAGCAGCTGGCAGGAAGGCAGCCACACGGACAGAGGACTGTCTGCAAGCGATCTGCATGCCATGGTGGCCTGGCGTGCCCCCCCCTCCAGGGGACATGATACCACAAACCTGAGCTAGGCTGTTGCACTGCATCGTCGACGGGCACTGCCAGTCCACCCCGCTGCGGCAGGGAGCTGAAGGAAGCTGTGCGCACCCCTCTAGAGAGCTGAGTGCTGCCATGGTGCACGTCACCCCCCACAGATACGTGACCTGACCAAGTGCCAGCACTAGCAAACTGCTGTTTAAGAAAAAGGAGAAGTGGGATTATTTACCAACAAGTGACCTGTACGAACAACATTAAGGTTATATCTCTAGCTACATCTCAGCAGAGTTCAGCTAACCACATTTCGCCTGAAAGACAAGAAATGCAAAGTTGCAGCAGAAGCAGAGGACACCTCCAAGCCGTACTGTGCGGCAGCACCCTCAGAACAGGAGAGTCAAGTTACCTGGAGCCTCTGACCTCCTCCAGTTTTCAGACGTCTGTTTAATGTGAAGGAAAGGCTGACTTTGCATGGACTGCACTGACTACATTTCTGGGAGGCAGAACCGTTTCTCTGGCAGGTTGCAGGAAGAACACTGGCACGTGAAGCACTCCTACCTTTGCAGGCTCTCCATTCGCTCTTTCAAGAGCTGCTAGCAGCAGGTCAACAGCCTTTTCTCTGGTCCTGGTCCCGCAGGACCACCTGGGAAGCCACCTATGCGCAAGCACACGTAGTGCGTGTGCCGAGACACTGAAACGGGGCTAAGAACAGGGTCCCTACAACTAGTTACAATGAGCAACTACTCTTCTCCAGCCGAAGCCAGAGGTGTTCCCAGGCCATGCAGCCAGCCGGTCCTGGGGCAGATAATCCCTGAGCTGCACCAGGACTCCTCCCCGCAGGCTGAGGGGAGCGCAGGGTCTCAGCTCACAGAGAACAAGCTCTTCAAAAGAGTCAGGAGACTGACAGCACAGGCGGGAGGCAGACACACTCCTCAAGGAGCTGCAGCAAGGGCTGTCAGCTGAGAAAGTTTCTTTCCACTCGACTGCTGCTCCCTGTCTCACAGGAAGCCCAGCGTTACTCGGAACCCCGCGCACCCTGGCAGGGCGGCAGGTAAGCGAGAGCCCCGGGAGATGCTCCGGCAGCAGCGGGTCCACCAGCCCGAGCATCCCAGCGAGGTGTGGCCAAGGCCAGGCGGGCGGTGCCGGAGCGGCGTTCCCCCGGGCACGCCCCCCGGCCGCGGCAGAGCGCAGGGCCGGCCTCGGCCCGGCCCGGCCCCGCCGGTGCCCGCGTGCCCGCCCGCCCGCCCACCCGCCCGCCGGTCGCCCCGCACCTGGTGGCGGAAGGCGGCGCCGCGCAGCAGCTCCCGCAGCAGGCCCAGGCCGATGTCGCGGCTGGCGCCGTCGGTGACGAGGTGGAGGTGCAGCGCGTCGCCGCCGCCCAGGCGGCCGTGCCGCAGCAGGGAGCGCAGCGCCGCCTGCGCCTTGGCGCGCAGCGCCGGGCTCCGCTCCGCCTTGGTGAACATCAGCAGGAGGTGCAGGTCGCGGGTGGCCGCGGCCGCCACCGCCGCCGGCGGTTGGCGGCGGACCGGGGCGGGCGGCGTGGCGCGAAGGCGGCGGGTGGCGCTGGAGAAGGTCTCCCCGCCGCCGCCCAGGTAGTAGAAGGCGCAGACGGCCAGCGCGGCGGCCAGCGCCAGGGCACAGGGCTGGGAGCGCGCCCAGCCCCGCGCCGCGCGGCCCATCGCCGCCATGCCGGGGGCGGGCCCGCCCCCTGCCCCGCCCCGCCCAGCCCCGCCCCACGGAGCGAGGCCGCTGCGAGCGTACAAAGGTTTAATCGAGTATTTACAGTCGTTACAGCATGTACAGCCGATGAGCGACAGCGGGAAGGAGGAGTGTCTCTCCTGTACAGTGACAAACGGCAGAGAACTACATTCAAGTCTTCGATACAGAGTGTACAGTTCATAACTGCGAACGAGGGGGTTACACCTGGAGGGGCCGGGGGCACCCGAGAACAGGCATTTTACTGCTGGAATGCTTAAAAAACAGCAAGTACAGCGGGACGCACAGGTGAATCAAAACCAGTCCATTATTTCAGACAGAGTAACCTCTCTGCTTGAGGAAACAGTGATTTCTCTCAAAACATGAAAAATCCATGATCCTAACAGAAAAGTGAGCAGGATCTTTTCCTCCTCTATTATGTCCTTCCATGGGAAGAGAAACACGAATGTACTGTATGCAGAAAGATAAAGTGTATGAAAAGTGATACAGCAAAGTGGTATGTTCATGCTTTTTCCTCAGTATTGCCTTTCTTGGAGTTGTCCCTGTTATAGAAACATGCTTTTGTGCAAGCGAGACATCACGGCCATGAGGCTGCATGAAGTAGTGGCATAAACATGTCGATCGGTGAAGGGGCAGAGAGGGTAGTCTGAAAAATTGACTCTCAAACTACTTTCCATATATTAAATAGTGAGAAGCATCAGCTCAGTCCTTCTGACAGGGTAAAAGTATTATGACGGTAGTAATTATACATCACTTGTAATTGCATTGAATGGCCCGTTTGTAGTTACTGTGTCGTTTGAGAGATTCTCCTGATGAAGCAGCAGAGTTAACATCCACACGTTAAAACAGATGGCTGCAGAAAAGCACCAAAGTCCTGGAAATGGCACAGCCAACCCTGTGCTGATTCTGGATCTCACCTTTTTCCTTTAATGCTACAAAGTTTTTGCTCTAGCGAGGAGAACTCTAATGATTTGGACAACATGTGTGTACTGATGTCATACTGCAAAACAGGAGAAATTCCTCTTGTCTGGGAGTTGCTGACAGCGGTTGGAAGGCCGGGTTGCATTTTCTAAAACTGTTTCAGCTCAGTATATTAACAGGTAAGATATAACACCCCCCCCAGAGGGAAAGATGCAGTATTGATATGGGATCCTTTAACACACTCACATGAGAAGCCACAAAAAGTACAATCCAAAGCTTCTGAAATTGGTGGACAGGCTGCCACCCATCTCAGCGACGAGACTGAAGTCCACAATGTACTAACAGGCAGCTGAAACATGTTCAGACTGTGGTTATGTGCAGCTTGTGAAAGCCAGGAGAGACCTCTACCATCTACTGCCTTCGCCCAATTTTTATGGGAACAAATTCCAGCATGTCTAATACAATACAGTGGCATAATTCACTATGAAAACCCAGAAATTTAATTTTATATGTGCTGTACTGACATTAACATAAAATATGAGACCTTACAAACAATCCAAGAATACAGAGCACGGAGGAGACACTAGACACCACTTTAATCAACATGCAACGTAAGTAAACTACCTCTCTGAAATCAAGATGCATTAGAATATATGTTGGGCTCCTCAACATTTGTCTTTCCAAGAGAATTTTGAAACATATGATCTAACTCTGGCTAGGAAAATTATTATAAACTTTTTATGTTAGAGGTCTACTGCTTTGTATCCCACTGATTAAGACCTACCACATTTCATACCTACAGAGAAACAGGAACTGGAATTGAAGCATTCCATTATCTGGTACGGAGTACAAGATGTTAACCCACACTGGAGCCTTACTGTCTACTACTCTAGTTATAGTGTAATAAAAATGGAAGTTTCCTAATATTACCTAGCAGAAGATAGCACTTTAAGTCAGAACTTGATACGGAATCCGGCTCTTCAGAGCCCTGGCCATAATCATACTTTGTATTACTGAGGGCTGAATCCTGCAAGTTACAGAGGCCCTGGAGCACGCAGCCTGCCAGTGCCTGGCATGACTAAGCCCTCAGTACACTTCATGGAACTTAATGGCATGTTCATTTTTGCTGAGGAGCAACATATTAACATCAGCATTGCACTTGTCCTGAGAAAAGCTTTAGCTGAACGCAGTTTACACTGGATGTCCTAGTGTACCTAGAAGGATCGGGGAACAAGGCTGTGGGATCAGCAGTGACATACCTATTCCCTGAACCACTAAAACTCTAGAGCTCCTGACGAGAAATACCTGATCCACAGGGTGTATGTTACTAGTGCTGAAGCACAGGCAGACTGATACTGCTTCCTAGCCAGAGGAGAGTCAGGAATGCAGAACATGGACCTGCAGAGCCCCAGGGAAGAAACTTTTTTTGTCTACAAGAAGCCATCCTGCAAAATTTGTCACAGATATTTTTGTGGGTAAGAAGGAAAATATCAGTGGAGATACTGAAATAAGTGTCTTGGACATTTCCCAGCAGCATGGACTGAGACAGCGATTCTACCATTAAGCTTTAGGTAGCTTAATATCACAGCCAATGCACTATATACTGCCTGTCATGCAGGCTGTGAAAGACAAACCTTTAGAAAAGCCTACGTCTGATGCTACACATAGTCATGTCTTACATTGTCCCACCCGTATACCAGGAATTCTGCTTTCTCTAAGAGCTACTGAAACATCCACTGCTGTTAAATACTGCAGATTAGCAAGTATATTATCATTTCATAGAGAGCGATTTAAAACCCAACTAACTAAAAATTACTGCTTACAGGTCATACTCCTAAGTTTCTTATTATTTAGACTAAATGCGCTCTTTAAATGGGCAGAATCTGCTTTTCCTAGTGTAATTAGACCACACACAAAGCAAGAGCTGTTTTGTAGAATTCTTCCACTTGGTAAAAGAATCTATTGGACAATTCTAAAACACTATTAACTTTGCAGCAATAATCATCCAGATTTGATTCATTATTATACATTTGATGCAAATTTATAAATATTTTAAATACCTTGTTAAAATTCAACATGCTGGAAAGTTTATCATAATTTACAGAATTTTTTTATCCAATTTTGCTTATCTTAGCCAGCTTGGAGAAAAGGCAATTAATTTCCTAAACACATTTAAACAGCAAGTTAGCATCATGCCATGGCCATTAGGATTAATAAAAATTCACATTGGTACTATGTTACCTAAAAATTCTCCTTAAGTTGTCCATAGGGCAGACAAATAGAGTATAAAGGATTGCATCTGCTGGTTTGGGGCTCCAGGCGATCACTCTGTAGGTATTAAATAATCTGGCACATAAGCATGTATCCACAGGCACCGTTTATGCGTGCCCTTCAGCAGAGCACACTCACTACTGAGCGCTGTCGCTGCCCTCAAAACCCAGTGGGTCACTGTGCTCACTAATTACTTCATAAAAACATGCAGTGAAATTCCTTGGTTTTCTTGTGTACACCATAGTTTAGACAATAAACATAGACATCAACATCTTAGCAGATTATATAAGGGATATCACCTCCTGATATAAAGGATTGCCCTAAATATAGAGTGGCTGCATTACCTACAAGATTTTATATATACACCTTAGAGCTAGTAGTGAGAACAGCAAAAAGAAAAGCTAAGAAACAGCCTTTGTACAACTGTTCTACACAAACTCCATTGGCTCAGTATTTGCTTTCATGTCTCAAATGTCAACTTTTTATGTCAAAATACTACAAAAAAACCCCCACATAATGTCCAGAAGGATTAAGTTTATTTTTCATGAAAGGTTCCACATACTCATTTAAAGTATGTTTGCTGCACAGAAAGTTTAATTTAAGAGAAAAAAGGGAAAACAGACTGCTCTTGGAAATTTGGTCCTCCAGGATATATACCTATCGTGACTGACCCGCAGTCACTAGCATAAAGGCCAGCCTGGTGTTAAAGCTTCCACTGTGAAAGAGCTTGCAAAAGAGCAGGAGTTACCATAGCTTGTGATTAACAGCTTACTGCTAACCAGTCAGCACAGGAACAAGAGAATCTGTGAAGTTACAGACCCACAAATAGAAGGACAACTCAGTAAGTCATTACCCAATTTGCCTTCCAAACAGTTCCAGAAAATGCAACCCAGACCTTCCTGTCAGAGGCACATTCTTTATGGCAACTGGGAGACAGATGACAGTGGGTGATCCTAAAGAGCAAAGCTGGTCTGATCATGCTGCCATCCGGCATCTGCAACATGTACAGCTATGCTCTGCTAACTCTATGGACTTGCTAACAGGTACTGTTTTATACTGAGCTAGCAGGTATTCCTTTTTCACACAGTTTCTTCAGCTGCTGAGGTATACGTCCTGTAGAACATAAACCAACTCATATATTTCCCCAGCTACCACAATCTAAAGCTACATTTAGAGTGGTCATTTTATCCAAACTACCTAACAAAATGCATATAATTCATTCTGTTAAAGTGAAAAAAAAAAAAAAAGACTTGCACTATAGGATCAGGTTCTTTTCCTTCTTGACATTTAAGATTTCTGGGAATCTGCCTGCTGGAAACGGTTTAGCTTCTCTGGATTATTTGATGCCATTTGAGAAAAGTCCCGAAAAATGTCCTGATAAATTTCATCTCCTAGGGTAGAAAAGAAAAGGGAAACAGTTTTAAACATGTGTGATATTAATGTGATAAAATCACCCACCATTGCACAAATGACCTACTGCGCTACTGAATACTGTACAACACTTATTCACATATAAAGATTGCCTATAGATGGAATGATGCTGATGTGAGCTCTTTGGGACTGTTTACTTGCATGCACATTCTGTAGAAGCAAATTAAATAAAGCCAAACTATACCTGAAATAGTACCTCACAGGCAGCCACACAGAGGAAAGTTCAGAGTTAGAAAGGAAAATGAAAGCATTTAAAGCGACTTAAAAAGAAAAATGTTTATTAGCTATTAAAGAATAAAATCCTTATTTTTGCAAGGAAGTGCTAACCAAGATTGTCTTCCGAAAAGTAGAATTATGGCATAAAGATTCACTTGGAAACAGAGGTCAGAAGTCTTACAGCCAGACAGAAATCTCCATGAAAGAAAATCAGCAAGCAATAGGATAGAAAAAGCAATCCTAAGTAGAGAAATTACTGTTCATAAATCCTTTTGGTCTATTACTTCAACACATACAAATTTTTACATGCATTACTGTACATTCATTACATCTTTTAGTTTGATCTATAAGAGTGATGACACTTTCCTTAAACACCTTTCATTTGGGTTTTTTATCTTCACCCTTTGTGCTTAAAACACAACCTGACTACTAGTACATATTCCAAAAGAAGGGATGGCAGCAACTTCCACCAGGCCTGTCTCCCTCCCTACACGGGAGAAACACATTCAGGAATGATTAGTTCTTGAGTCATTGCCAAGCCAGTCTTTTGCCACTTTAAAATGGGCATTTTCATGTTTTCTCATTTGCTGCAGCATTTTGGGCCTCGAGTTCAGGATTCATTTTAAAACATTAACTATATACTATTGCCTTCAAAGGGAATTAAACACATAAAACATTTGGTCTGGTGAGAAACTGTGCAGCCATCCACATTTCACTGTCTTCCCAACACAGATGACCACACAGGACACACAATCCCAACACTACTGTTCCTTGCTGACAGCTTCATTAATAGCGTGACAGAGAAATCAACCTCAAATCTCTCTCATCAAGCATGTTGAACATGGAGGGTTTTCCCCCCCCCCACAATATGATTGTGGAAGAAAAGTATTCCACCACTTTTTCTCTGCAGGGCAGTTTTTAAAAGGATATTTTTGTGTTTAGAAGTTTGCACTGCAGTGAAAAGTTACATTGGTTAGTTTTTCCACCTTTTAATGCACATTTCCAATATTGGAACTATTATTCTTTTGGAGATGAGTCTCCATTCATTTGAAATGGTAACTGACCTTCCAGAAATAGTCAACATGCATGGCATGTGGGTTTGTATAAAAGTGTAATGGCAATTCTTCCCAGACTTCAAAAGATAAATACATTCAATACTGCTCGACTAGGAAAAGCCAGCTCTAATGAAACTCCCTTTTGGTTTTCAGATTTCATTTCAAGTATGTTCTAGAGATGAAGCAGGCACAGGACCCCTTTTATTGTAACAGTGTCTGATAACTGCTTGCGCTGGGAGAAAAGCACCAACATAAGGGAGTTGTGACATTCGCCAAAGAACAGCTATGAAGAGCGCAAATGGGAATCAAGCTCCTACGATAAAAGCAATTATGCTTTTAATACAGAAGTGGGTTCCAGTGGTGAACTAGTACTGTAGGTCAAGTTGCCATATTTGGTTCTTTCAAATTAACTTGAAAGAAAAAAACAGAAGCTATTTTTGCAAGATACATTGTGGCTCTGTTTTTGGCTCTATTACATAACAAAAATATTACATACAAAAATAGACTAAAATAAAGTGCCCCTTTAGTCTGTATGCTGCATTAAAATACTTAATACTGTAAACCTTATAATTATTTTAAAATCCTACTTTAAAACTGAATTCTGGAAACTCCCTTTCCAAGCAATGTTTTCCCTAAAGTGCAGATTTAATGTACAAAAATACTATAACACTGCTTTACCATTTAACACCAGAGTAACTCAAAAGGCACACATCATACATTCAAGAAAAGATAGGAAGGAAAAAGTAGCAATACTAATATCGAGTAGTTAGCAGATCTACTGTAGCACCAGAAGATGAGCACTCAAATATTATACAAGAAACAGTACAATGGTGCATATGGCTTCTACCACCAGAAATGATCTTTTTGTGGAACAAGCTAGTTTCAGCTAGTTCCCATCCTAGGAATATTTTGGAAGACCAATTGTAGCTTGCACAGCAATATATACATTCTCTCAGCAGCTCAATCCAGTCAGGTATATTTAAATTAGAAATGTGGATGCCATTAGCTACATTAGTAATCATTTACCAACTGCATTACTAAAGCAGAGAAGTAGGTGGTTGGCTTCACCCTGACAGCAGCAAAGTCATACATCGGTATTTACCCTCACATAGCTCCCAGCAAACATACAATTGTCTTGAAAATCCTTATTTTCTTCTAGAATCATAATTTTGGGAAAGAGGAATTCTAAAACAAGGGCAGTGCGGATAATTTAACATGTATATGCAGTGAAAAAGACCTGCCTCCTCTATGGCCACGTGAAGGCATCATACCTTGCGACAGCAGAGGCAGGTTTTGTGCTTACACTTAGACGGTGACACAACCCTTCTAGCAGGCTGGCAGACATTAGCATGGAAAACACTCCAGTACTTTCTTCAGCTTTTCAAAGAGACTTCAGCAAGTGAGGAATCGAGGAGAGCAGAGCTATGCTACCCAAAGATGTAGCAAGATCTCCTGGCTGGGACACTGTGCTACAGCTTGTGGCCTGAACTTCAAAAATCATTCTAATGATACCCCCTGCTCTGATTTTGAACGAGCTCTACCTGCTGAGGCAGCTCTACTTTCCATTGTCAATCTTGCCTGTTTACAAGGATCAGATACTACCTGTAAAATACCCAGATAGGAGAGCATCACCTGCAGTCTCTAGGTTCTACTGATCCTAACTGAAAAAGAAGTTGAGATATTTTCAAGGAAAAATGTAGCTGGTTTTATATTTCATCTACCTAATTGAAGAATCTGTCTAAAAAAGTATCAGGGAAAACAGTCTCCCCTATCTCCAGTTTTTCATGTAAGTAGTGCCCGTACTTGTTATGAACAAAACATTTTACTAAACACTTGTAACATTTAGTAACCGAGGCTTTCTATACAAACTATAGAAACATATTTTCTAGTCTATAATAATTTTGGATTTGTGACAGGTCAAATGATCTAAAATACTCATTTATGATTTAGCACAGAGCTCTTGCATAAAAATACCTACCTCCCTTAAAACAAAAAGCATTTTACTATTCGAAAGTGATAGTAACTATTTTTACCTCTAAAAATAAAAATGCGGAGACTGAAAAATACTTCAGTATTTGTTACTGTCAGCCTGGCAGTGAAGTAATATGCATTACGTCCGAAAACAGCGTTACATTCCAAATGGCCAAATTGGCACTAGACTCCTCATACATAGAGCCTGCTGCATTTTCTGAGTGGGGAATTCTTCCTCATTTAAGCTCATAATCAAGTATATACTTCTAAATGATCTGTTGCTCTGTTACAGATAGCATTTGAATGCCTGCGAGTCTATAGTATTTTTACTATTTTAATTGGAATTTCTTAAAATATTTGTTTAAAAATAAATTTGAAAATAATCTGTTCTTCAGGAGAAACTAAATAAACTTGGTTTATTTAAGAGTTCTTCTGGGATATTGACTCCCTGGTGCCCCTTGTACGTGTATTCCAGCCCCAATCTGGTAAAAGACATAAGCACACACAATCCTTATGAATCAGTGGAAAATACATAAGGGCTTTATAGGAGTGAGCCAAGAGTACTCAGCACTCAACCTTAACAATCAGGTTTGCCTTTCATTACTGCCAGCTATAGTGGCATGTTTTTAGCTGCCTAACTTGACAATGAGGTGTGCCTTCGTTATTGATATTTGCATGAGATTAAATGAGTCTCCTCTGGAAGCATACCGTAACAGAAGGAATGGCTTGCATAAATATCACATCAGAAATATCACATCAGTAAATTGGGACCGAGTGCCTGAGAATAAAGTCACACGTATTTGTTCAATATAACTGGTTACTTTCTTACACCAGTTGGCTCAAATGTCTGACAATTCTTTTTCTTTTTTTAAATCAAATGGTAAGATACTATGCATAAAAAATACATATGGAAGAATGACTGTTGTTTCTTATTCATATCTTAAATAAAAATATTTAAAAATAAAATCTGAGGAAATAATACTTTCCTATTTCTGCCTGGAGTTATTTTGAAATATTTGATGTACATTTTTACATTGGTGTGCAAGCATTTTTTCTTCAAAGAGGACCATTCCACAGGAAGGAGAATGGTATCCTGTAATAAAATGAACTCCTCAACTGTCTCTGAGCAACCCGAGTCAGAAGGCTGCTATTAAATAACGTCAGGTAATCCTAACGTTACATGAACTTCAATGGAACATCAACAGGAGAAAACTGTGGATAACTACCAGCAAAACAGGTTGGTAATGGCTGTAGTAACACACACTACTATAACAACATACTTTAAACACTCTCCTTTTAGCTCTCCTAAATACTCTGACAAAGTCAATTTCAATGAAGGTTTAACACATGTTAGTTGTTTCTAAAAAACATTATTGTATGAAGCTATCTTAAATTTCCCTTGGATCCTAAGAATCTAATTGTAAACTGATAAATTCCTGAATACACTTCTTATACTGCATTTCTGTATGGTTATTAGTAGAGTATTGACCTGGCTGTCCATAGAGTCCTTCCGATTCCCGCATTTCTTCATTCATCCTTGCTAAGCGCAACCTATGATTTAAGAAACAAAAAAAAGAATGTCATTTTCAAAGGACTACAACCATTGCAATTCAAGCCTGAACCTCATACCAGGGAGGTCATCTATGGAAAGTGCACTCTGATTTTTCTTTTGCTCTCCCTGTTCTTATGTAAAGGAATTTTGCCATTTCTTGTATTTTTAACTTGAAACAGAATAAGAAAGCCTAGTTACCTAGTCAAAAACAGAACATTCGACTTACAATGTTACAATATCTGCATTTGCAGCTTCTACTGCTATACTCAACGGATCTTTCCCATCTTCATCAGTGGCGTGCTGGTTTGCTCCTCGTTTTAGGAATAAACACACTTGTCTGTTTAGAAAAAACATTTAAGAATAATTTTCACAACTTTAAAGGAAAAAAATCAAATAAATTCAAGCTGGATGCAACATATTTGGCTTAAATCACCAAAAGTCTCTTGAACATATCAAGAACCACTGAGCAAGATAAATCAGTACAAGAAAGAATACAGTTCACAGGTGCCTGATTTACCCAACAGAAGTGGATCTCATTCTTCTCTGCTATTCTAATTCTTCATCTTTATAAACAGGGCATACTGACTAAGCTTACATCTTAAACTCTCCCAAGTCGTTGCACTCTATTTAGAATTCATGCATGCAAAGAGTTCGGGTACCACCAATCAGATTATTATGTCCTCATTTGAACTGAGCTGGTACAGGGTTTCAGTTAAAAGCCATGACTCCAAAACTCAAGATGTAATGCAGTACGTTTTGAAATGAGAAAAACTCTCAATGCAACACACAGGTGGGATGAGTCAGAAAGAGCCTTGGCCCTCACATACCACTATTTCTCCTATTTTTATCATATTTCTTAAGAAAAAGAGAAAAATCTCATTAGTCTTCACCAAAAGTTTGTGCTATTTCAAAGCACTATTAAATGCATGTTTTTATAAAAAGGACCAAGGCCTGTTTATAGGTATGTGTTTAGCTAGCTGATGAGACTGCTACTTCCTCTCTCACCACAAAAATTTAAAGAAAACCCTTTACATCATCTGCTCTGTATTAAAATGACAGAATATTTGGGGAAATGAAGAAACTTCACATTAACAACTACAGTAAAGGATGACCATTTACAAGTTCTGGAGCAGTGAGTTACCCAGTGTGTCCTAGAACTGTGGCATGATGCAGGGGTCCTCTTCCTTTCATGTCCCTGATGTTCACATTGGCTCCATTCTGCAGCAAAAACTCACAAGTAACCAACGAACCCTACGGAATAAAAGAAAGAAAACAATTTAGCACCAGATCTCTAGAATACGAGCCAAACCCGATCTGCTTTCTCAGCACTGAGTCATATGGCAAAGGAAACAAAAGGTATTTGTATGAAATTTAAACACTACTAGGTTATATAATTCCAAACAAAGCTTTAACCGGAAAAACATAGTTCAGAAACAGCTTTGAGAACTCATTGTAAAGACAACTTCAGCATCACATTATCATTTATTAGCGAAGCAAGCAGTTCAAATGAACAGTGACCGAGAAACATCCCTATTATTCCCCTTCCCCTCCTCCCACATCAGTCGGTGCTGTATATCACATACCCCTCGCACTGCCTGAATGAGTGGTGTGGCTTTGTTTTCTTCTACATTGACCCAGTTTACTTCAGCTCCATGGGCCAATGCTTCTGCCATATCAGGAAGGTTCTTCTCAAAGGCAGCTCGGTACAGCTGCAATCCTGGACTAGGCTGTTTGGAGTCACAGAATGCAGAAGACTCTTGCTTGTCCCCTTCTGAAAAAAAAAAAAAAGTTGTTTATCTAATCTCTGTTTTTATAAGTTACCTCCTTGAATTCTAACCAAAAATGTCATTTGTCTGGCACAAGGCAGCTCAGGGTTTGCAGAACGCTGTGCAGTTGCCCTGTTCTGACAGAAGTCACAGATGCCTTTAGCTTGTTCCAGCATTCAGGCACGGCCACTTCACAGAATTATCACTGCCCAGAAAACATCCTCTCCACATTACTGGCACATGTGAGTATCCTTCAGTCTACATATTCCGTGTCATTTCTAAGAAATGATTTTAGGTGAGAAGTGTGTTTTATCCTATACAGCAAGATATTACTAAAACTAATTTCCCACAGAGATGCAGTCATACAAACACCTTTATCTGCAACAGCCTGGCACCTGAATATGAGCTAATACTGTCCTGACCTAATCTTTATTAAAAGATACCATTGTCATTTACCAATTACTTGCTGTAGCTATAAGCTTTTGGACTAAAGCATAATCTTTCTTTTCATCTCATAAGAGTTATACAAAGCGGAGCCTGAGAGATAAAGACATTGTTATATATAAGGTTTTAGGAGTTAGAGCACCATAAGTGTTTCTGCAGCGCAGTCGAAGACAGGATCCAAGCCACATGCTGCTTGCTTACAAACCACAGCTGTGAACTACTGGGTTTAAAACATAGCTCAAAAGAGTGCTTTGATGTAGAAGAGTAAGTTTGCTTTATAAATAAGTGTTTTGGATATTTTTGACAAGCCATTCTTAATACATCTGTCAGACTGGGATGCTAATATTAGATAGCAAATAATTTCATCAATCAATTTATAAAAACTTTGAGTAAAAAGGTGGGTAATGTTTAAAGACATGGTCAAGTCCATGTAAGTAGAAAACAGAATAATTAAGCAAGAATGCTCAAATAACACATAAAAGCCTACTATCCCTGGCTTAACAGGAACTGCTTCTCCAAGGATCTAAATATTTATTAAAAGGATTAGGCAGTTCTGTGGAGACTTGTCAGTATCAAACCACAGCATTGCTTTATCTGCAAAAAACCCGAAGTTCTGGCTCAGTATCATCTGACTGGAAAAAACATCATTCTCTGAACTCATTTAGGAGTCAGTGACATTCTTCCTACCAAGCCTGGAAGAAAAAGGTCACTCAAGCAATTATTACCCTTATTAAAAATGTTTCAGGCCAACGGTTAGAAGGGACACAAATCGCATCACCAAGTACTCATCTCTTTCACAAGGACATGCTACGAGGAAGTGATTAAGTTTTGATCCTGAAGTGCACAGCCTAACGCACCTGGTTCATACAAACTGTTGGCTGATACAGTAGAGGCAAGGTGTTCTCTGCTGCCATCAGCACTCTGCTGGATCCCACTGTCACTGCTTCGCACTGTTTGGGGGAGAAACTAATTACTATGCAGACCGGAAGTTACCTGCTCTTCACAGACACCATGATAATAAAGCAAGCTCTTATACTTGGTCCTGAATACATAATTTTTTTTAATTTACTAGTAATTATTCAATATTCTTAATGCATCCATATTGCAACCATAACATTTATAGTAATAATAAATGTCAAAGACTTTTAGAAAGGAAAAGATCAGGATAAGTAAAAAAGCTTAAATTATTTCATGAAGACACTGAGCAATGCAGTAGCCTGGAGACTACAGATTAAAGGCAGGGAGATGGCCACAACACACAATGGATCACTAGTGCAAATACTGAACACGCCATAGCTGTAGTACTTACTACTACGTAGTTTTGAAGAGGTATCAAAGTAGGAGAAGAGTGAATCTAGTTCATCAGGACAGAACAGAGACTCCCGCCTTGCCTCGTCGCTACTTACAGCAACCGCTGGGACATGCAAGTTAGCAAAGCACAAAGCAGGCAGTAAGGAAGGGATAGGGCAGGAAAGAAGGTTATTGGAAAAATTAAGAAGGTTGAAAATACGGAGGAAAGAAGGTGGTTAATATGTTTCTGAATGATAAGCATCCCCACTCTGAATCCTTCCCCACCTAAAAATGCATCTCTCTGAACAAATCTTTTCTCCCCTGTACTTCTGAACTAGGCTAGGACCCATTAAAAGACAGACTCCAATTTCTCTGCATGAGGCAGGAAATCAATTAATGCAAAAATATGTTACTTTAAAAAGAACATGTGTAATATAGCTAAGGAGAGAAGCATGTAAATACCTTTCTGGGATGCCGCACCTTGTTCCCCTGCCAGAAGGGATTTTTCAGGGCCACTGTGCCTTTTCTCTTCCTGACTTTGAAGTAAAACTTTTGTTCCAGATTCAAGTGGAGATACTGACGCAGGCTGCTTCTCTACAAACTTTCTTTCCACATATTTTGCTCTGATATATGCTTCCTTCTCCTGCCTATCATATACAAAATCCCTGGAGTTAGTAAGCTAATATTTTAGTGTTTTCATGTATTAAAAGAACATACATTTCATACTAAAGCCAGCAACCAAAATTGCAATTTGGCATTGCACTTAAGAGACGCAGCACATTCTCAGAAAGATGAAAAGCACAGTCTAACTTTTTCTGGATTCTTGATTAAATTTTGCGTAAGGCTCAGAAGAAAGTAATTTTGTTAAGTTCATATATGTATATTTTCTTTCAGGCAAAGACTTCAGAAAGTGGTACGTGGAAGAAATAAGCATTAGTTACTGTATGTTACTTCTTGGTATTAATCCTTCATACATGTTTTACATTGTTAATAACTAATTAATATAGCATATATTTAGTTTCTTCAGTAAATACAAATTGCAACATTTGTTAAAGGAACATCAAGATTGCACAAGAGAACAATAACAATAACCCTCAGGTGGACACAGCCACCAGTTCCATAATGCTTTCTGAAATGTTTTTTCTTGTAACCTGAGGTTATAATCTTCAGACACACACTAGTTGTGACAAACTGATGAAAGGGGCTATAAAAGTATTACTATTGAAACTGAAGAAAAGCAGTTCCCGCTAGAAGGAATATCTAGCAAATCTTTTACGTTACTTATATTATCATTGTCTCCAAATTGCCAACATTTTACAAGACTGTTTTCTGTACCATAAAACTGCCTGACAGCAAGCAGCACAGAACCGGAAAGCCAGTAAAACCAAAGTTAAAAGACATTTTATACTGCAGAACAAAACATTGGGAAACTACCCTCAAGCATCAGAGAAATGGAAGACAGCAGTACCACCATGAGAAGGTTGCTGTAAAGCAGCAGAGCTCATGTACAGTGTAGGCAGAAAGAAGAGAGGGGTCAGGGAACAGCAGTCAAACTCAAGTACAAAGTCACCTTCCAGAGCATTCAGACACTTACAGCTGGCTACAAAGTAGACAGGAAACAAAATCAGCCTGCCTACGTTGATGAGACAGAATGGGATGCTAGAGAGTTGCCATCAAAAGGAGGGAGTGAGATCAGAAAAAGAACAAATAAACAAGGGAAGCCGAAAGGGACCAGTGGAAGGAATACCCAATAAAGATAGTGTGAAAGGGGAGAAAGCAAAACATACTGGTGATAAGGGGAAACAGAGAAAATCAAAGGAGTGTTACACAGTTAACTGGCAGCATCTTTTAAAGTGGGAGGCTGAAGGAAGCAACAAGAAAAGGAAGTAGCAGGCACTGCTAGTAAATTACTACCTTTGGCTTCCAGGTTGTGGCTTCTTTACTCCCACTTTTTCCAACTTCGCTTCATATATTCTATTTATAACATTGTTTCCCAATTCACACATAAGCTATGAAGCAAAAATAAATAAATTCAAATACAGCTGCAAGATCATTTATCTACTTGTTTTGTTGTTTTTAATACCACTCACCCTGTTTTTACAACTTAGTATTTTTACTGGTAGAATTACACTTACAGAAATAAACATTGGTTTATATAATGATAACAAAACAATTAGTGAATAGAGACACCAAATTCTGAGTAAGATAGCAAAAAATATAGTCATTCTTTTGAAGTGCCATTCCCTTCTAAATAAGGGCTGCAAAAATGATGACCTGTCATTCAAGAATCATTTTTGTGCAATCAGAATGCCATCTGGAGCCCTCATTAACAAAGGCACTCCTTCCTACCAGCTTTGCCGGTAGCTATTCTTATCCTGTCGGCAAGAGACAATTCAATCAATTCTATTCCGTCTTGGCCAACAGACATTATTGCTACACCAAAATCTGTTATGTCTATAGAAAAAGATCAAAGACAAAACCCAGCCTGCAGATACTACTTTAGGGAGAATTTGTCCCATGAAGCCCAACTTACTGATGGCAATAACAGACTTCTTGCTTCTAGTACCAGGCAGAACATTCAGCTCCGGTATTTACAGGAACAGGACAAGGAGTGCAGTTTTTGGGTTATTTTGTTTGCTTGTTTCCTCAGCATGAACACATTATATCAAAATTATTTAAGGTCAAACCACAAGAGAAACACCCCTAAGCACACTGCCTTTTGATTGTTCAGAATAGAGAAGCAATACCCAAGTACCAGAACATCACAGCTAGAAACAAATGTCTTGCGTCAGTTAGCCAGCTGCACACATGCATCCACGTATGGGTTCCTATTTCTCTATTTCACTGTCACATGGTTTTCATAACCATGTTGCAAACACACCGTACACAAATAGAGCACAAGAGCAGTGAATGAGCGTTCTCCAATAAGCCAGCAGGAGTCCAAAGTCAAGATCTCACTGCAAGAGTTGACATTGCAATTTTCAAGTATGATTGTGCTTTCTTTAGGCTGATGATAGCACTTCCAAAATTTTTCAGCTCCCTATATTATTGGTCTGTAAACAGATTTCCCTTTTTATATGTTGAAAGTGTCACATTAAGCTTAGTACTCAAAGTGCATTTGTGAACCTGAAGCTGTCATAAGTTGTTCGGACTCACAAGTTTGTAACAAGAATGATTACAGCTACCGCAGGTATTGTAAGAAAGAGTGAATAAAATAACCAACACAACCTTAAAACATCTTCTACTTAAAAGTGCAAAACATGCACTGGGTACAAATGCAAGTGATTCCTGTGTTGAACTTCCTGATGCAGAGGCTTTAGAACGATAGTCTAAGCACTAAACAGAAACTTGTTTCAAAAATACTGTCATACCTTTAGAAGTTCAGGTTCCCATGAATCCAGCGTTAAAGATCTTACTTTTGAAAAGTGGACTCCTAAGCTCCTAAACAGTATGAAAAACAATATTAACCTGTAACTACATGTTACGTCTTACCTCAGACAGCTTTAGCATTAATTTATTCAAACAAAGCAGTTATCTTAATTCTCTTTGCAAACAGAGGTCTCTAATCTTGCTTCAATACACACTTGAAGAGGCAAATGCCACCCTTCCTAACCAAGTGAATGCACGGATCAAATACAGTTCTGAAGAGTTCCCCAACCTGTGTATCCCAGAGCACTCAATGCACAGCGTGATTCCAAGGTTGATACTGGCCCAGCGAGGATCTGCTAAACCACAGTCACAGCAGGCAGCGTTACCAGGAATGCACTGAACTCGCTGTAGCGCACTTTCTCCCTTCAACAGCTTCTCTTTTGTCTCACTCGCAGATTCCAGGCTTCCAGTAGAAGGGGACGATTTCTTTTCCTGTTTCTAAAAAGGAAAACAAACACACACAACCAGACACACACTAAATTAAAGAAATAAGTCCTACAGATACTTTTCTAGGATCCTAGTGCTCAGTCAGTAACTTCTGCATTTAAGACCAAGGAACATCACAGACCTGAAAAAATGTTTAGCTTTTAAGAAGCAATATAGAACTGAATACAGGATTATCCTATGAATTTTCATCACACAACAGAAAAATCTCTTGAAAACATATATGCCAAAGTAACATTAGTAAGATGAAGTGAAAGATAGATTAGACATAAATCATAGCCGATAAAATTTCATTGCATTTCCACTGGAAGACAAGCAATGGATTCTTTTTTCCTTCCTCTCTCTTAAAAAAAGGTTTTCTCTATTTTTAATTCTCAGGGTCTAAAGGAGGGTTGTTGTTTGGTTGGATTTTAAACTCACCTCAGATTCATCCCCTTTCTCTCTATATGCTGTAGCAATACTGGTCTGAACAGCCTTAATCCATGCCTGGCGCAGCTTTTCCGAGTCAGCCTGAAGCATGCAGCTTCTGTGACAAATCATATGTGTACTCAGATTCAGGGACTGACCAAGCAGCTAACATCAAACAACACATAAAATATAGCCTCTTGAGAAAGTTTCTTGTTATCACCACAAGTATATTGTTTAGTAAGCATCGTCTAATAAACCCATTCATTTTGAGGTAACAAAGCAGCTGACCCTTCATGAATTGCAAACTCCTTGTTTCAAAACTACTTGCAGGTATGGCTAAAACATATCGAAATGACTCTTCAGATAACCCAGAGAATGACTTAGCTACCTACTCCCTTTCTTATTCCAAATTTTTAATTTTTATGCCCTCACATGCAATTTACCTCCAAGACTAATTACACAAGATACTGGTATCAATCCTTGAAAACACAGTTTCATTCACTGAGATTAAGAGAAAATTATTTTAAAGCTCTCTAGAAAAAAGTAACTACTTTTGACACCAACAGTCCAAAGAAACAGGTCATGAAGTATAAAACTGACCCAACACTTATGGGTTGAAAAAGCATAGGCAAGCAGGAGCAAAGTGCATGTTAAAATGAACCACAGCTGAGGATAAAACTTCTATTAGCAATCTATTAAGAAAAGAAAAGTAAATAGGAGTGGGGAGTGTAGATAACATCCAAACCTAAAAGCAGGTTGACCTTACATCCACAACTTCAGTATGGTCCTATCTCAAAATCATTAATGAGAAATCCATGTCCTGCCCTTGCTGCGGCAGGACTGCCACACGCCTCCAAACACAACCAACACACTGCACTGCTAGAGCTGGAAAATATTATTTTGTAGTTTCATCTAGTGCACTTTGAAATGTAATTGAACACTACCGTGAGAACAGCTTATGTTTCTCTCTCATTACACCAATCAGAAATTTGGAGAAACAGATCTCTCTTCTATGTTATTAAACATCTTCATAGTATCAGCTACTATTAAGCCTCAAGAGCCCCACAACCACACACCATTTACACATAAAGCACAAGAATGCATGTTTATTTTAATGCCAAAAGTGAACTAAACACTAGGAACACTTCTCACAGCATCACTTACTCTCAGCCAAAATTTCAGAGAGCAGAATTTTTCAGATACTTTTCCTGTTTTGATCTATCCTAAGAGAAATATTAATCTTGCATTTCAAGACAAATGAATGTAACGGATGTTTTATTTTTACATAAATATGCTCCATCACTTCTCCTTACTTTGTTGGAGAAACCACCTCAAAACAGAAACGTCGTTCTATGTCTTCACAGTGTTTAACTGTGCAAAGCCGCAAGTCTTCAACTACTACTGTGGGATTATCCTAAGAGACAAAAGTTAACAAAAAAAGTCACATAGAGGAAAGATAAAGTTGTTAATAAACCCAAATTATTTATAATTTAATTCTATTTGCTTGTTTACACAAATTTTTCCTCAAAAAAAAAATTTAAGTAGTTGGAATGAGAAATACTTAACAGGAAATATTTAGATTGATTTTAATGTTTAGTTCTATCTAATGAAAATTTAATACAAACTTTGGAGAATTTCTTTTTATCTACAATTCAACCTGCTAAATAATCAATACCTTAAATTTGAACAACAGTATTCAAGAGAGTTCAAAAGATACTTCCTAATAGATGCAATTAAGTCACAAATAAATCAGAAAGATTATACCTAAATCAGCAGTATTTTAAGTGCCAAGTACAAAAATCAGAAGCTGGATGGAGTGGTTTTGAAAATTTGACTCAATTCAAAAGAATTCTATTCTAAGTAACAGCATTTTAAACGTGCATTTAAAAAACAAACGTAAAAATGTGATTGGAATTCACAAACACAAAATGCCCAACTCTGAGCTCACACAAACTCAGCTGTGCATTTCCTTTCCAACCACAAGAATGAAGACCCTTGATCTGATGGCATCAGCCAACAAGGAATAGCCTCTGAATCTGGTCTGTTAACAGTGAAGAGAAATGAACTGTCATAAGCTCTTCCCTCTTTTTTTCCCCCCCACTCTCCATCCAGTTCTCTAATTTTTCCCAACATGAAGAGCAGTTACAGCTGCCTGGTGCAAAAGCAGATTCTAGAACAGCAAACAGAGGAGCATGGGCGCAAAATGTTGATTGAAAAGGCTTCCACAGCTCAGGGCAGAGCTGCGCTGGCGGCCGTCACAGACAACAACTGGGCTTTCCCACCAGCAGCAGACAGCTATCGACCACTGAACCGCCTTACGATTCCAGTATTAAACACAGGTACAGAGCATCCCTGACTGTGTCAGAACAACTGCTTTCATGCCTCCCCTGTGATCCCCCACCCCCTAAACTGGGATGTGAACCCAGTAAATAACTGGAGGGAGCAAACTCTTAAAGAGCAAACACAACTGCTCAAAAAGCAGTGTGGAATATTTTGCTGCCAGCAAGTGTGTACAAGCCTTTCGGGACCAAAACCTTTTAAGGCTCTTCATAAACCTCCTCTGCAACAAGGTAACGGAACCACAGCAGATAACAAACGTGCTTACAAGTCACCGTGCAGGAACCTCACCACCTCCACGTGTAGCTATTACTCTCATTTCATGGAAGGTGAAACTGATACAGAAAACGCAGTCAGTTGCTGAAGACCACAGAGGATGCCAATGTCAGAACTATTTCTCCTTCCCCGATCACCCAGGAAAATCATCACCCACCCCCCAAACTATCCCAAGCCAGTTTTTGACACCTACCTTAAATTTCTTCTGGTACACAAGTTGGTTATTTTGTATTGAGAACCAGCGCCTATTCAAATGAAGAGACATCCAGAGAATACGTAACTGATTTTACAGTGCTGTGCTAACATACAGTCCACAGAGAGACTGCTTAAAAGGAGTCACAGAAGTAATGCTGCAGTCAGCGTTGGCAAGTATTTCGTGAGAGTAATGTGAAAAGGGAAAGCAGAGACGAAACAGAGAAGAAAGCAAGGTTCAAATAATTTGAGTCCTAAACAAACACATCCATGTTATGACAACATTAGTTAAGCTATCACACAAAACCTTTTCATTTCAGAGAACACTCACTCTATTTTTAGCAGCAGCTACAATTTCAAGTAATTGTTTGGTAACACAAATTCAGATAGTTTGAATAGCAAAAATAACTAAACTATGTAAACTACGGACTCCTGAAATATTTTTGAGAGTAGGACTAAGAAAAAACTTACTAAGGCACTAAAAACACAGCAGTGTTGTTATCACATGTCTATCTGTTATTTTGCATTTTGAAAAATTTTAGAGAATGAAATAAAAAGATTGTATATGAAATCAAAGCAAAACCAAAGAAAACCTTCTAAGTAAGATCCTAACTTAAGCCTCAGCTTTATAGGAAAATATCAAAGACTTAATGAAGGCATCCTATAAAATCCAAACCACTTAAAAACTCCTCTGAACTGTATCCCTCCTTGTCAAACTCGCTGTTCAAACAGGACACAATTCATAGAGAATGGAAAGATCATTCATATTTTGGAAAAAATTATGAGCGCCTCAGTTCAACAACTGTGTTTTATCAGACCACTGATTATAAAAAAAGCAGCAAATACAACCATCCCTTTCCAGCTCTTCTGGGGATGCACACAAGAAAAGCTAACCAATTATCACTGGTTTTGAACCGGCAAAAGTGAAGGGAATGTAAAAAATAACTCAGTCCTGCAGTGACATTTGTACTTCTTTGGTTTGTCCAGACTGATAATGTGAACCTGTGTTTATCATGGCATAATTCCTCAATTATCTCAAATACCCCACTTACACACACATCTCTTTTTTTTCTGCACTGGCAACGAGTTCCAATGGTAACAGTATACAGAACGCTGTACTGCAACATCTGGTGTTATTCTCCACAGGCTGCTGAACTTCAAGCTACAGTTTACTACAATTAGTAACAAGAGGGCTCCATATATTTATTCAACCACCACAAGCCATTCATGAAAGGAAGCACACAAAGATTGTTAAAAAAAATTAATATATAAAAAGTTAGATCAAATCAGAAAATCTAGTATTTCTTAGAAAAGTTAGTACTTAGCAGACAGATGAGATTCTACCTTTTCACAATTAATCTTTTCAAATGTTGTGCAGATACATTTAATCTAAAAAGCAGCAACAGGATCTTCTTTTAATACTGGTTTTCCAACCTAATAACAGTCATCTTTTCAGATTAAGACAATTGAACAGAAAAATGCAAAAAGTTAAGTACTTTTTCAATTTATTAACAGCAGTAGTTTTGGTCACTGCTATTTAAAAGGTATCACTTTTACCATCTGTTTAAAAAAACCCACATATGCAGTAACTTAGCCACAAACATGAGCATAAGGCAGGTTATTGCTAATATTTAAATTGGTAACTCAAGAAAAACGCAGACTAGAAAAGGAAAATAAACTCGGGCTTTCTTATGAGCCTCTTTTGAATATAACACCAAATAGAAAAACATGAAAAGCAGTGCCTAAGTAATAAAGGAAAAAAAAATGCAGCCTTGCCCCAAGATAACATGCAATGAAGCAAATCCCTAATAATGGCCTTAGGTAGTGTAATCAAATTCATCAGTGCAATGCTTCATTTGTTCTACAACTATATATTTAGTGAGTTAAAGTAAATGAGCTCCAATGTGATCAACTGGATATAAGTGAGCACACAAATTGTAAAACGAATTTGTGTCATCTTTAAAGGCTAGTCTAGAAGTTTTTAAAGCATTCCAGCCCCTTTTTTTCCTAGTAGAGAAATTAAATCTGTTTAAGAGAACTTTCCCATCCAGCCAAAATAACTGTGGGGGTTTTGGTATTTTTTTTTAAAAGAAACTTTTATTGAACAAGATCAACTCCAGCAGTTTTATTCAGGCCAAGAACTCTGGTTCATTTCACATTAACCAAGGATCATCGATAAACTACTCATTACTGTAGGACACCGATTACTGGGGGTCCACTGCAGCAACAGCCAGGAACCTCTGAGATACAATATATGTACTGGAGGTGCTGTTACAGGGTATAAATCTATCCTGTTCTAAGAATTAGTGTTAATAAAACTTCAGGCAACATGTGTGCACTAAGTACTGACTGTTATAAAAGTTTCTTTAAATGTGTCATTCTGTCAAAACCGGAAGCGTGGTGAAGGAGAAAACATACTTGGGGAATCTTAAAATATTTTGCAGTGCCTCCTTCAGAAGTGCTTAAATAGTGATGTTTGGATTTAGAAAGTGAATGTTTTCCACCATCTATACCTACACAATTCAAAAGGGTATGTTAAATACGAAACAACACAAAATTCATTGAAAAAACATTTCCAGTTTCTGAGAACTGTACCAGAAAGAAATAGAAAATTTACATCATGAGTTTTACATAAAAATGAATCATGCCTATTGATTCTCAAAAGGGAACAGTTTTCTTCACTAGCTGCTATCAGCACGCAAATAAACCAGAGCAATTAAGAATGCACAACATTTAAAAGTTACATCTCTGTTTCCAGTGCAGTTGACAAGAAAAATCTCACCAACTTCAACTGGAAAAAGTCAAAACACTGATCTTGTATACTCAGAAGTTTGAGTGCAGTAACTTTGCTTTAATTCCTTTTTAGCTAAAACCAGCTCAATCTTTCTAATTCTTTTGAAGGTGTTGAGCAGCAGGTATACTGGCATCCCAGGCAGAATCCTTCTGTTATTTTCTTAGACTGAGCCACTTATACATCCATTGCAAGTAATAAAAATTAAATGCAGAGTTAATTAAGAGCTTTTTGCGTGCCAAAGAAATATTGGGAAGGTATAAAAGAAGCTGGTTGGTACCTGATGTGATCTGGCTTTTTCCTGTCATGTGAAAAAATGGGGTAGGATTAAAACATAAGGGAAAGGAGAAGGAGGAATGAAAAATGCAAAATGGGCAAAATAAGCAAAGAATTAGCATGATCTGAAAATACAGCAGAATTAAAAATTTAATGCATCTAAACTAAAAACTATTCAGAACATACTAGTTTGATAAATGCTTTTCTACCAACACACATTTATTCACACACGTCCTTCTTGAGGATATGGACTTATTTTTCATTTGAATTTCCAGGAACCAAAACAGCTTTCCACCTACTGCTCCACAATAACAAATGCAGCTGATTTCAGTTCCTGATGCCTTAAAAAAAGTGTGTACAGTAAGACATCTCATTTACAGACAGACATACATTCAAAAAAATAGGTCCCCATACGACTGTCCAGTATAAAGATACCATTTTGGTTCCACTAAAATATATTTTCTGAAATAATCATGTGCATTATACACTATCCACTTAGTCACAATAAAAAGACATTGCAAAATCTCCAGCTCTTTCAAAACACAGCGACATTGAATTGCAAATAGCTCTTGTGGTTTACTCTGTAACCTGCTTAAACACTGTTTCTCAAGTCAGTCTCATGCAAAACTATCCCCAAAACAGGAAACTTGATGCAAAAGCCCAAATAACTAAACTCGAGACAATTAAACCCAAGCTGCCAGCTGTCCCAGGAAGAGATTACATCATCCGAGCAAGAAATTACCTTGGATTGGAAACAAAACAAATTTTCAATCATTAGAACAGATTTACCCCCCTTCAAAGGGCTGCATTATATGCTTTTGATTTTTCTCTCCCAGCAACCAGACTTTTCCCAGGATAATCCAGCTATGGTGTCCATGGATTCATTGACCAAGACATGCACACAGAAGCATCAAAATTCTCTCATTTGTTAACTAGAATCATACTGATGTGCCAAACCCGGACAAAACCCATCATACAATTTCCTTTTAACATGTTTTTTAACACTGGCAAATACACACTAACAGTGGTAATTGCAATTAATTCAGTTCCTTCAATGCAGTCTTAAAAGATTACTTAAACAGGCCTAGAACCATCAAAATACCAACTGATACCAACAGAGAAAACAAGAGCTGCTACTATTTTAAATACTTATTACTACCGACAGTGTAATTCGCAGTTAGCAAGGACGATCACTCTTGGCTCAGAACATCAGGAAATTCCAGTATTTCTTTCTAGGCAAATTCTTCTGGTTTTGTTTCAGCTGGCTGATTTTCCACCCACCCTCCCTGAAGATGAGCATAGAATGAAGCAGCAAACTATCTGTCTGATAAGAAAACTGAAAATATCTTGTCTGCCTTGGAGTCTCTGACTTCAGCTGTGAATTCCCTCGTAAAAAATACATAATTCTCATAATGTTTCCTCCTTTGGTATTTCGTTCTACATTTTTACACACAAAATGGTTTAATGCAATGACAGTCCTTTCTTGTATGCTACCCAGTGACTGGAAAAAACACTCTCACCTCTAATACACAGTAAACTTTAATCAGTATTATTTCCCTGCAGCTGAAACTGTACTACTATGTAAGTAAAGCATTCCATCAGCGGAAACAGGCAGTGGGAAGCAGCAATGACCACCTTCAGTGCCTACAACAGAGCAAGCAACTACAAATACATTCAGAAGTAAAAATAAGATAAAAATACTTCTTTACTTTTACTAAAACATGAAAAATGGGGCTGGATTCAGAAACTAATAGTTGTCTTCATTAAGAAGGTCTTAAATGTATGTTTTATGTATGATAATAGCAGTAGTAGTTTAATAATACTTAGTAATGGTTAATATGTAAAGTACAAAATTAAAATGATTCATTCAATTTCTAAACAGTATTTTTATAGACAGCATATCCAATGCTATTCTCTACCTAACTGTGAAGCATCCAGCTAGCCTACCACAGGGAGATAAATTATCAAGTGTCCAAGATTAAAAGAAGGTTAAAGGTTTAGTTTTATTGAATACTCGTGTAACAAATAGAAAAAACTATAAGCAAATATAAACAGTATAGTAAAAGTAGGTAGCTCTGACTCATTACTGAGCTGCTGTTTATCTTGGCTCTCTTAAAAACATATCCAAACAGTAAGTTATTTATTACATGTTCAAACCTGTAACTTAACCTGAAAGGATGTCACTGTGTATCTTGATTTAATTATGACTTGCTGTATTTATTTTGTATCCATTTAAATTTCCAACATACAGAAGTTAGTTTTAATTGCATCCTACTCCCTAACCACTTTAAGGTAAGATACCTGTACGGTATTCCTAGGTGTGAAGCCATGTGGAAGATTATTTCTCAGCTACCTTCCAACACTCCTGTCTGCTCCCTCCTGTTACCTCCCTACAGAGCAAGGCCTTTCGCCATCCAAAAGAACCCAGAGAGTGAGACAGTTTTGCCTTCAGTGACTTATCAAGAGGCTGCAGTCAATCCTACAATACACCCTGCAAAAAGGACCCTTCCAGCCAGTTGAAAAGCCAATAAAGGACAATCTCCTGCCCTCTTACTGTGGATTTTTCTCAGTGTGCTTACACTAACATTATACTTCAGACCAGGAATGGGCTTTTGAAGCACATCTTCTAGTTTTGACCCTTCACTGTCCTTTGATGCCTCACAGATCTCTCTTGCAGAACGCCAAATTCTGCTTGGATGAAGTTAGCCCAAAAGGTACATTACAATTACAGTCAGATAATCAGACCACAGGACCAGACTAGAGGTAGTTCAGAGCAAAATCCCTTATACTAGTTGCACTTGACTTGCTAATACAGATACAGTTTTATTGATGCCACTGGCCCTCACATCAGTCAATAGATTTAAATGAGGCAATCCCAATTTGCTACAGACACGTGATGTCCCAAGATGCTCAAGGAATTACAGAATAATTAAGGTTGGAAGGGACCACATATCCAAAGGCATGACCTTTGAAACAGAGCAGATAGTTTAACAGAAGCACTGCTACAAAAATTGCAAAGCATAAGATAGGAAAAAGGAGCTCTACATCACAAGAAATTAATTAAAATTCAAGAACTGTATCCAACTACATTGAAAATGCTCTAGCATATATTGTATTTCCTTGAAAAAAGCATACATCCTTGGAAATGCAAGAGAAATCCCATCCAGTGAGGAAAATATTTAAACCACAGTAAAATAACACATAGTTAAAGAGATACGACTAACAATATATTTTGAATTCCCAACAGAACCATTAAAACCACCAAGCAGAAATCACTGCATAGGACAAGAATTGTAAAGAATAACAATTACATGTTTATCTTTCAGGGAAAATAACTTGAGTCCTTCGCTGGGCTTCCCTGTTTCCAATGGCTATAAAACTCGCACTTTACTTTGTCCTCTAACACTTATTTTCCCAGCATATACATTCATATAACTTATTGTATACAGTCAAGATTGCGGTTTCAACCCCAAAGTAAGGCCAAAAGGCAATTGCAGCGCTGGACTGCACACAACAAAGCAAGCTTTCCATACACAGGACTTCTCCAGGCTAAGATACTTGCTAAGAAAAAGGCTTGCAAACAACTAGGACAGAAAATACAGAAGAATGGCTTGGAATTGTCATCTCTATATTAATTAACAGTGGTCCAAGTGTCCTGTTAAAAATGTGGAATTGGCAAGTTGCACAGGTTGTAAATCAGAGTGGAATTTAACTTAACAAGCAGTATCTTATAAGCTAGTAAATAGAGTTCTGAATAATTACCTGTTCCAAGTCTTGAAGGCATTGCTGGCTCGCTTAAACAGATAACCTTCCATAACAATGCCATTGGCTGCATCTACATTGTATTCTAGTTTAGTATCATCACTGGAATAATCCTGGTACAGAGGAACAAGACAAGAAAAAAGACATTGGAGTTCAAATGAAACTTCAGTATGGGCAGTATTAATGTCAAAAAGAGTAAACATTTAGGAATAACGTTTTGCTTGTAACACAAAACTCTCAGTCCCTGACAATTTTTTTTTTTTTAAATAAAGCATTTTTAGGAGTTCAGAATGTCGATTTTTACTTCACCTGCACACAAGGGGAATATCTTGCTCAGGTGACCTCTATGGCCAAGTAGAGGGCAAACATTACTGACAGAGCATCTCAGGATGATGACAGAGCAACTGTCTGCTCAAATGGTCTCACATATATTCCAGAGAAAGGGGAGTGTAAGGCAGCGTAAAAAGGGCAATGGGAGTTAGGAGCCAAAACTGAAAAGCAAGCGCAGCCTGTTGCAGACCATTGTATAGAGCCAGTCATGTCTTAGCATTTTCATCAGCTCTGTCATCTTGACAAGTGAGCTGGATCAGAACTCAGAAGACAAGTAACCAAATGAAGATGATGCTGTCAGTTATCTCTAAATTAAAGCAGTCAGAGTGCTGGCAATGATGACAAGGACTTAGCAGTAATTCTTTCTTAATGATGTTTGACAAGAATATGAAGCTAGAAGTAGGACAAAGGAATATATATTTCAATCACTGTAATAACAAATGATAACCGTTAATAACAGTCAATAACAGCTTTATGAGTTTTAGAACTAACTGCTTCACATCTCCAGCAAAGGTAAACTAAGTAGTAATACACATGGTGATTATTTGCTTTTGTCTCTTAACTGAAACAGCACAGACTTTTCCCAGGGAGCTACAGAGCTCAGGTGGGAGTGGGAGGCTAACACCTACTAGGGGTGCATGAAAAAGCACATAGGGAATGACATCATTCATCATAAACTATAACCACAGATCGAAATAATATACATGCTATTATTTAATCTCACTGTTCATAAAGTATCTCTTTAAAGTAGACTAGCAATATATGGCTTCTTCCCCTTCACTGGGGCAGGAGAGACACATCACTGAAAATCGAGTTTCAGAACAAAAAGGCCATGTTAACTACTGAAGATGCAGGACATTTCCTAACATCCCTCTCCCAACCTTCAGCAGTATCTTTTTGTAAATTACAAACATCAGCTTTGTGTGATAAGTATGTCTGTAAATCTCTGGTTTGTACTTCGCTGCTTAAGAATTTGTCTATACGTAAGGGAAATGAGGCGGTACCAAAAAAAGTCACCTTCAAAACCAATACCATCAACCCTGTGTAACAGCCCTGCCTGCACACAACTTTTCTGCTACACACGATGTTTACTCTCATACATGCAGATAGTTTGGTCCAACCCAAGGTTAATTAAACAATACAGTGAAGTGGTTACAATTAAAATGGGCCCTTCACACCCCCAGGCCAGCATAGCACCAAATTTCATAAAATTACTCATGGTGTTTTCAGCTACCACCAATCTGAATAGAGTAATTAATAAAAATCCAGAAGTAACATTTCAAATTTAATTCATGGCAGAATATCAGTGCAAAAGAGTTCCAAATGAAAATAGAACTATCCTATCACTACCACATACTGATCTAAATAAAAACATAGGTTGCAAATAAAAGCTTCTCAAAAATCACAACTTTGTATATCAATTATTCAGCATTTCATAACTTTGATTTTCTGCCTGTTTGCTAGATCAGAACATGATGAACATTAAAGACTTCACATAAGCACAAAGAGCCAAATATCACAGTACAATTTTAACTTATGACATACACAGACATTCTCAAACTGTTAAAAGTCCTTTCTGGTTTTTTTCTTATCCTTTAAAAAACAATAAAAGGGAGAAAACCCCTTCAATCACAGACTTAGACATGCTCATGTCACATTCCCTCCCTTCCAAAAAAGTGATAAATTACTCTAACTTACCAGCTCCCAAACATAATGAAACCTGCTAAAGAGTTGCATCTTCCTGCCTCAGTGATGCCTGCAACCCCTTGTCTAGTGAAAGACAACATACATTCCCTCAGTTTTTTCTGTGCAAACTTATGTAATCACATTTTCCTCCAGGTTAGGAAAACTGCTGCAGAAAATGCAACTGTCTTCTCCAGTGAATCTAGATCTATGCTTTGAAGACATATACAAGCATGACAGGAAAATTCCTTTGGATCATGTATCATGCTACAGTCCAAATTGTCTAAACACTGAGTCTTCCTCATAAAGTGCACTTGGTGCCTCTTAGAATGGCTTCCCTGATTGACTCCCACTTTCAGAGAGCGGATAAAGACACACGAGTACCCAGACAAATGTTTAATATCTTCCTAGCTATACATAGCAGACTACCAGCTGGGGGGAATAAAGCTTCCATATGCTTTATCCATAAAGCATAGCAACTTTATTGATAAAGTTGTGATCACAAAAAAAAAAATAGACAAAACCCCCCCACACTTAATTTCAATTAAAAGGATAAAAGCAGAAAAAGGAACTAGATAAGCCATGTCTGATCTTACAGTCTCTGCTATTTTATAACTAAAAAAATAGGAGACAAGCAGTCATATCAGTTTATTTTTATCTTGGCGCATGGAAAAATGAATCACGAAAAATAATCAGGGGGTGGAGAGAAATACACCCATATCTTTCCAGTGTCCTGCATAACAGATCACATGTTAACAAATCCAGTAACTTTACGTGATTCAGGATTTTGTATTCCTTAATATGCAGCTGATAAAGACTGAATTTCAAACATTATTTATATACTAATCGGGTGTCAATTAGGACTAAGGTACATTTCAACTAACCAGAACTAAGAAAATTGAGTTAGTATTATGAAAGTTACACTCAAGTGCTATGTCACACGTTTCGTTTGGATTTGAAGGAAGGAATATCTATGGCTTCTATTCTGATACTCATTTTCCAAAGTTGGCCAGCTACTGCAAGACAAACATGTAGAAGCGGGTTATATAAATGAGGCATACAGTGTGCTTTCATGCCTTAGTTTTTTTTCTTTAAATGTCCATGAGGGATAGCAAACCAGCTGGCAATGGAAAAACAACTTTCATTTCCACGATTAATACTAATCTGGTGGTCACAGAATACTTAATATTCTTGATAGTGTTTCAGTAAATGCACTTTCACAGGAACTTATACTGGATTCATTTCATAGCTTCCATGTTTTCTGTTTCTCCACATATAGTTTTCTTGTCACCAAAACATAAACCCTCATACTTTTCAACAGCAGAGTTTTAGATTTATTTTCAATGTGAAGATTACTAGCAGGTCATGGAAGCTGTTCAAGCCCTTTTACCAGTAAATCTTAGGGAATGAGAGTAATTTTATCAATGAACATGTATTCAATACGTTTTTTACTTGAGAGAAGCAGAATTTTTGAAGTTTTTTAAAAGGCAGTAAATGGGGGAGCATACGTACCAAAGAAATCACTACCGTGAAAAGTTACTCCAGCATATACCAAACTGAAGATGCTAATTGTGCAACTCCCGGTTTAGAAAGTTGCTTCCATTCCCTTCCCATTGGCAAAAGAGATGTTTGTCATGCTTAAGTTGAAAGACCCTTGAGGAAGGTCTTAAAACAACAACAGACACAACAAGTGACAAGGTTTACAGTCCAAGACAAACTGAAAGAAGGTGAGATAGTCGCTGAGCATACGAGTCACTTGAAATACTGACACATCTTTGCTTTTTGAGTTCACATTACTTCTCAACAGCAGCTCTGGTTTATGCCTGCTTTATGACTGTGCTAGCATCTGGTTTCCTATCTCCTTGTTTACTCAAGATGTTAAAAATTTTCCATCTTGCTTCAGCTGTTTCCTGAGCAGTTCTTCATATGCAGACTTAGTTTTTGTTGTATTCAAATCCATTTTTCAGTAAAAAAGTATTTGAAGCTCAATGGAACATTTTTTCTGTATAATTTCCCTCATTTTAGAATAAAATATTAGCTCTGCCACATCCAAAAAGGCATAATCCAATTTACAGGTCTAACAACTTCAAAATTATTTTAACATGTTACTATAGCGATGGGCTGCAAACTGCTCGGAAAACAAGAGTTACAAGTCTTAAGTGATATTGACACTGTGACACCTCTCTTTTGACATGGATCCTTCCCTATAAAAAACAAATATTGCAAAAAGTTCCCAGAATGATCATGAAATTTCTAGATTAATCCATAGTATGTGCTGCTCCAGAGTAATACAGAAAAAAATTCTTACACTAAAAAAGTGTTTCCTGTGTATTTTCTGAGTAAACAGAACACAAAAGTTAAAGATCAGACATCCGTTCTCTTAAAACAGAAATCAAACTATAGCTGTGTCCAAGCCCTTCCATGACTTTTGTATTAGCCTCTCAGACAACAGTCTAATTAACCAGGATGATGATTGTAAAGAAAAGTGAGATGAGTTATTTAACTAGTGCAATTATTCTGCATGCATATGCACATATAAGCAAACACAGGTAGTGGTTGGGTAGGTGTGTGCACATGTGCACTTACCTATACATTTCAGAAAAGGAACTGTTCTTTATCCACCCAATGAAGAAAAGGCATTGTTTTGAAGCATTAGATTAAAACTTCAGTGTGTTAAATGCATATAAACCTCACGGAGTATTCAACACAAGAAGCAGAAGTTTCAGTGGTCATAAAACATGGAAGGATTTGGCACTGGAAGATTTGGGAACATACACCTAAGAGGCAGCCCAGTGGAAGGCAATGTGACAAGTCACGATAAAGAGAAGAGAAAGCAAGGTTGCCATCCTGCTCAGGCTGACCAGATGACAAATAATGATATCAAGAACAAAATCCAAGGTCTAAGGCAGTTCAAGATTCTGAAATCCTGATAAGCTGGAAGCAAACTTGGTGGGAAGGTTGGGAAAAGCAAGTAGGAAGAAACAAAAACCAAACATACAACATGAATCGAGTAACAAACCAAGTGATTGACAAGCTAGAAGAGGAATCTCCAATAAAGCACAGCCTCCAAAGCCTAGATGCAGTAATTGAGGCACTATAATCACAAAAATGCTTCAGTGACTACACTGATAAGGACAGGAGACAACACAGACAACTTGAAACACAGAACTTTAGAGGACAATGTACAACACAATCTGACCGCCCTGATTATGTTTTGGAGACACCATAAAATTGCCATTCAATTAAAGAATGATCTATAAATAACCTCACTATCATTGCCATTTGAACTAGAAAACAAGAATATTTCTATCACATAGATACAGATTATCAAGTTTCATGAAGCTTAAAAGTTTCAATAACGATTGACATTATTAGAAATAGTTTACCTGTAAAGCAGCCTTAAGCAGCATATGAAGAAAAAAACAAAGACTGTAAACACCAGTGGCAACAGCAATGACCATAATTCACTGTAAAAAGTTTATTACTTCTATGGCCAATTAAAAGATAATTGCCCATAACTTTTATCTTTCACCAGCACCACTGCTCTCTAACAGTAAACCCCTCAATTACTGAAACTAGGCCTATTGAGCCCCAACAAATGAAAACTTCAACACCAACATCGATTCTCAAGTTCCATTTCTTTCCTATTTCCCCTTTCTTCCCCTTCCTTGGCCATAGTTATCTCCTGCCTGCCTCCAAACACAGCACATCAGCACTGTCCTAAAACCCACCATCATGGCTGCTCAATTGCACAGTTACCACGATCCTAACACTTCCCACCAACTCCTGCAGGAATGACAGAAGGGAAAAACATTTTCAGCAAATAAAAATGTTACTTTTTCCCATTAGTATTAATATCGACTAAGGCTACCTAAATTATAATCTTAGAATGTTTTCATTCCTGAATTTAGTCGTCAGATTTCATTTATATTAGGCTTTTTTTTTTTTATTTATGCCACCTGAACAGATACAGAATGAATGTATTTGAATGAGAGTAAGAAGTGTTGCATTACCTTTAAACTGGTATCTAATCCCTTTCAAAAGTACCTGCAGTATTAGCTCACTACCGGAGAGTTCAGTGGAAATATTTTTAACTTCTAGCATTATACCTGCAAAACCAATACTGATCTAGAGCTTCTGAAACATCCAAACAACAGAAGTCATTTCCCCCCACAACATTAATTACCTACATTTTTCTCAACAAGCAAAAATACGAATTATTGCACATACCATTCTTCACAAAAGCAGCAATTTAACGTTATCACTTTCCTATTTGTGTACAGTTGAACACCATACATTAGGCAGCCTTTATGAAAGTTTACTTTTGCTCTTTACACGCCATAGCAGCTGCCACACTACCTCAAAGTGCTGAACTCATATTTGGCACAGTCCAGGAAATGATATATATGACTGCAGGACTGTGCAGCATATATACCTCTTCTACGGACACACAGGAGAGAAAAACAACAACTTTTACAACTATATTTAATCCCAGATGAGTTTCCAAGAGTTCTAACGACAGATTAGAATCCCAGCATTCAAATAAATTCTACTGTTCTATTTATGTTCAGTCAAAACCAAACATAACGTTGTTCTGTGATACAAAATGAGTGTCTGCAATCCAGCCCTACCCTTAATGATGTGTAAGGCTATTTCTCAGCACTGAAGATACACAGCTCTGATGCAGAGATGCAATGCTGGGGAGAGATGCCAGAGACACAAGAAACGTGTGCAGTCTGCCTTTACATTCTCCCAAGTACCTTTTGCTGAATAGTGGAGTGCTTTTGCTCCATATCTCTCTTCTCCCTTGCAGCATCTACAGCCAACTGATCCAGCTGTAAAGAAAAACATAAAATTGGATCTTTAGATATCAAGAGAAATTTGGCTCAGTAGGTTTCATAACGCTGGCAAAAAAGAACACATTATATCTAGACACTGCATGACTTTTGTTTTATCTGCATAGTACAATTACTTCTCTGGTCACAAAGTGTTTACCTTGAATAACCACTGAAGCCTTGTTTAAAGCACTGCACTAGCATCCTGAATTAACCTCTATGAAAGGTGTACGTTTCTTGTAATCCTTAGAAGAAGCGTTTCAAAGAACAGCATGGTGCCAAGCATATGCGACTCCGTACCGCATTGGTGCTCCGTCTCTGATGAGAATGACTCACACTGTAGCTGCTCTTGCTGGCTGACTGGCCTATGCAGCAGCGCCGGCACTAGCAGCAAAAACTAGAAGGAGCGAATGATAAGTGATTTTTCCCTTCCACAAAGCAGGGGAAACTGCCTCAACCAGGCTTTTGTATTGATAGTTTTGATCAGGCCACCAGCAGTGTTTGAGCAAAATTCTTTGAAATCACAGGTAGAACCATTCAAACTGTTTCTAGTTTCAGAAATAACAATATGACTTTGCAAAGAGAGACTGTCACAGCAGAGAGGATTCAAGTTAGCATCTGTACAAAGCCTGTGATAATAAAAAAGACATTACCAAAAAATTGCTGCAAGCACGTCTCTAGCACTACCATATAACCTTTTTTGCTTTAAAACCAGAAGGCAGGAAATTTAAGATATCCTCTAAGAGTAATTTTTTTCTTATTACAGACGTTGATGTTCAAATAAGAAATATGGTGAAACAGAGGGCAAAGGCTGCCTAGAAGACCAGTTAGCTTGGTACCTATGTGAAACGCTAAGGAATCTGATGAACTCCTCCTTTACCCAGCCTGTAACCCAGGACTGCCATTAACCCCACCACCACCCCCCCCAGCACCTTGCTGAACAACCATGCAGATGCAATACTGAACACAGCAGCACAGCTCGCAGCTTTACATCTGCGGGACAGACCTCATTCTACTCCAGGCCTAGAACGAGACTAGGAACAGCGTGCCACACCAGCTCTCAGGCTGAAGTCAGTCATGTGGCAGGGGCACCATATGACTAACAGAATCGCGAATTCACACACAAATAGGATCGCCTCCACCCACTCTCAGAACCACAAGTGAGAACCCCTGCCAGCTCTGGCCGTTTTCCCCAGTGTCTTATTTCCCTTGCTTGAAACGATGCAAATGAGAGAAAAAGAGACAATAACTGGCTCTTACACCCTCATGATACAGTCTCCCATAATTAAGAAGAAAACAGATAACTGGGACATCTGGATCCAATTCCATGCTCTGTTAATTTTCTTAACTCTTCTCTCCCTGGCTCAAATGGCTATAAGAGCAGTTTCACACCTCACAGGTATTTGTGAACCTGAACACATTAAAGACTGAAGTGTCCAGACATATTTATGTAGCTATATGACTTAAAAATGATAGGAGAGACTCTAAAGCAGAGACTGGGCCGCCACTGTGCTCAAAGACTGTTCTGTGTCAAGAACCCTGGGAAATCTGTTCTTTTGTGATATGGATGATAACTGGTCCACGGGCTGTTCAAGACTTTATAGGAATCAAGTTTCTTGCTAAAACTCAGGAATGTGCACGTGGCCCCAGGAAATTCCTCCTCCTACTCTGCTAGATGAAACAGAAGATAGCCACGATCAGGTTAGGGCAATTATCTCTAATTTATCTCAAATACAAGTATTTGAGGATACCTTTACCATGGCACAACTGCCAAAACAAAGTTCTTAACAGCAGCTCATTTCATCATTTACTCTTTTACTATCAAGGGAGCATTGCATCATTCCAGTTTCCAAGATCAGTCTTCTTTTCACTCAAGTGAGCAGCACATCAGCTGTCTTAAGGACCAACAGCATACAACTACCAAGAGCTGAGACCAATCACACAACTAAACTATCAAAATCCCAGCCATGACACCACTACTAGGTAGCCTTCAAAAAATTAGTTTTTTCAAAATATTGCATTTACATGTAAACATATTTATATAAACATATAGTGCTGTAAGTGGTATTCTGTAGAGAACTAAGTCAGATTAAAATGCTGAGCTTTTTGAATAGCCATTGCAGAATGAAAATTCAAGTAGATTTTCTTCTTAAACTAATACCACATTTTACATTAAAAGTGCCAAACACCACAGTTTCCAGGCAAAAGCTTATATTACACTTCTGTGCCATTAAAGATGCCTCTTCAATGATCTGATTCACAAGCAATCCTATCCTGACCTAAAACACCCAGAAAGCAAAATTGCTCAATCCTATTTCATCACGTAAATTGGTTATGAAAATGCAAATCAAGAGAATTAAAAATTCTAACTATGCTGTTTAAAATCACTTCAATTTTAATACTTCAAGTGCTGTTAGACTTCCTACAAAATGTACCTGGGAATGAATACTCAGTTACCAACAGAAAGAATCTGACAGTGTTTTCAGAAAAATCTAGCAAATCCCTGTTTTGTTATATCACAATATACCTTCTCTCTGACCTGTTAAAGGCAGGAGCTTTGACCAATACAAACTGCAAAGCCATTAACTGTCAAACTTTCATGACCTATTTACAAGTGTGCTTCTGTCATGAAAAATATCCATTCCTTAAATGCCAAGATCTGCCACAAAAGAGCAATGCAGCAAGTCGTACAACTTCAGGGTCTTCAGACTACCTTTGCTACAATTGCAATATATTTTAAACACACTCAGCTTCAGATTTTCTAAATTTATCTCCTTCAGTTGCTATGATACCAGCACCAAAATGAATGTTACACAATACTCCTTGCCAGATCAAGCAAAAGGATGACCACCATTCAAAAATAACCTTGTGTTCCTTGCTAAACTAATCTCAAGGAAATGGAAACATTAAAGCCTAGCTGGTAGCATAAACCACTACCAAATCCCTAAGTTTTGTCTCCTTTTCCCATTCTCTCTTCTGTAGGGGTGCAGGACACACATTCTCTACTACCAAAACAATCCTCTTCAACAATTACAACCCCAAATGGAAGGATGTGAAAGAATAAAAGGTACAACTAAGGACAGAGCCATGTGCACTTGAGCCTTTCAAGTGCCACTATTACACCAAACATGGGGGCTGTAGCTATACAATCATCTCCTTTTGTGATGGCAGTGCCAGCTCAAGCAGCCTGTCTCTCCTCTCAGCTCTGTCACCCGCTCGCCACATGAACACACACACAAGCACATGCCTCCCTAGTGTGTGTTTGTACAAGTAATTGAGACCCACAGTAGCCTGACTGGGGACTAGTCTAGCAGAAAAATAACTATTTAGACACGCAATTGTTGGGAGCTCTTTTCTACTGTTCCCATTCTGCTTCACTGCACACACAGAAGCAGGTTGAGGGGCACAGATGACAACAGCACTGGGGCAGGAATAACCAACTCAGAACAACGTCTTTTCTAGACATTCAATGACACATCTACTTGAGATGAAAGAAAGAAATGTTTGCTGTCATTTATTTGCTTTTGTATCTGGACAGACATGTCGAATTTGGCTTGACTTTGATTTGTGCATCAGGTAGGGAGGTGGCAATAGGGGTTTAGCATCAGTGCAGTTGTTGCAAGTCCTCAGAGAGAGGCAAAAAAAAAAAAAAAGCATTGTACAAGTATTTCCAGGCCTATTCAACTTGCACTGAGAACAAGTCAAGTCACTGCTGAGTCTCCTTCCTGCACTACAGGCAGATCTTCAGCTGAATATTGTATGTTCTTAATCTACTTTGCATTTTCAATGTCTCCTGTGTGCACCTGGCCATGGTCCATCTAACCTTTTCATGAGTCCCTCACTGACAACTCAGAAGTTGCAATTACATGTTCTTAAACAACAAAACTGGGCAAGAGTCAATGTATGAACTCAGTTTTTCACTACTTTCTGAAATCAGACTTCTGGTTTATGGTCTAAGTGGCTAACATCACTGCTATTTTTGTCACGCTGTGTAATTTACACAGCAAATAATGTACACAAGTAGGAAAAAAACTAATCCACTTTTTATTGTTAAATATATTCATAATATGGGTCATATACAAAAAAACTGTCCTGAATACCATAGAATACCTCAACTGGCACTGCCTAGCTATGTTTAAGTATGTAAACCCTAAAAGTAATATTCATTGTAGTAAACACACAACTTTCAGTTACTATTTTCATTCAAACCACTTACGGCGGATTTTTATGCTTTGCCTTTAGCACACTACAGTTCCCTTTTTGTTGAATAAATCTATGAGGTACCTGATACGTATGCATGTATCAAGTTTTCATCCCTTCCAGCATATAGTTAAGACGTTTTAAAATAATTTGTTACCTGTGAGCCAAGATCTTTCATGTAGGGCTCCAGTTCACTAAAAAGATCATAGCCTTGATGGAAAAAAGCCAGATGGGCATACATAAATGATAACATCTAGAAGGAAAAAAAGTATATTTTTAAAAAGTTTTAATATTTATCAGATATCACATAAAAACTTAAAATACAATTCCAGGGTTAATTTCTGCTCTCTTGTGTCAACAAAGAACCAAGCCAAAAATGTCAGAAATTAGTTAACAGGATTACAAAACAAATCTACTTAAGGGCAGAAAACGACTTCTAACTCATGTCAGCTGAAACTTCTGTTATGTCCTGTTTAACCAGGACACATAAATTAGAGAGAGGCTACATAATACACCTACTAATGATCCATAAACTATGACCTTTATGAACACAGCTGAGAAGACTGTCCAGTCTTAGAAAAGCAAACAAGTTGGGAAGATGCACAGCAGAATGGTAAGCAGCTATAAAGCCGTGATCAAACTACAGCTTTTGGTACGTAAGGGAATTGAGGAAATTATCGCAGTGTAACTTCAGACTTTTGAAAGAAAAGTACCATTTAATTTGTCAGTCTCTACCTCAGTAAACCTCTTACAGATAATGTGAAGCACAAGGCGGCATACAATCAGAAGAAAACTAACACGCAGATATAGCTGTATATTAATTTAGCAGATACCATACTATTGGGTATTTGCTATTACAATACGCCATTCACATAAAAATACTATTTTTGTAGAAAGAGCTCAATCCATCTTAGAATAGATTATAAGTACTTGTTGTTTATAAATGAATATAGCAGACCTAAACAGAATTCTTGACAAAGTTCAATTTCAACCATGAAACACATAAAGTGTCAACAGCAGTGAAAGCCTTAAACTGTTCAAAACTGAAACAAAACGATTGCCCAAAACAGTCAAGCATCTATACCCAGTTATTGTAAAGCCCAAACTGAGTGTCAGCTCAATGCCAAATGTACTGATGTTTTAATGAGTAAAAGGACTATATTTTTAAAATAACACTTTGCCGTCACATTTTTAATTTCAGATATATTTAGATATTTTCTGTACAGAAAACAAAGTATATCTTACCGACTTCAAGATTTCTGCTCTCCTTTTAGACTGAAGAACATTGATCTAGGAAAAACAAAACAAAAAAGTAACTTTATTCTACTTGCAAATTTCCCCCACAGAAGTGAACTTAAAATTACTTCCAAGTAATCATATCAAAGCTTAAAACACATAGACTTCACAAATAGCTTCTTCTAAAAGAATATGTGTGCTAGTTTTGTCACGATGTTGAAGTGATGCAATCAGAAAAAGCTTACAAAGCTAGGATTTCACAGTGATAATCACAACTTTGTTATATTAGACGGGAAAAAATAAGACATCACATACTAGCTAGAAGTAATACAATACACATTTCAAGCAAGGAAATTGGTACCCATTTTCCAGAGATTAAATTCAACATGTTTCAATACCTTTTCTGACAGTATGAGCTAACCCAGCCCACCAACTTCTTAAAGAAACTGCACTCAGCAGCACTGTCTCCTGCCAGGGGAGAGGGAAGGATGGGGGCTTTATTCTCTCTGTCGCGCTGACACTGTCTAAATTGTCCCAAAACTGGGATATAGTCCCAGCCTCTAAAACAAGTAAGACCGTAATAGTTTCAATAAGTAACTTTTCTTATATAATTGCACTTTTAAGCTAGCTGACGAATAGTGTTGCCCTAGAACTTGAAGAATTTCACATTATATAGAAAAAGTAACTTACTTTTAACATTCACATAGTTGCTCTATCATCTTTAGCCCCTAATCTTTAAGGTTGTCCATCCAAAAGTACAGATTTTACTTTAAAAGCTCCATTTAGCAGAAACATGCATGATCTTGCAATTTAACACCTCTATGTCAGTTTAAAACTCCAGCAAAAGAAATAAACTTACTGAAGTTATAATGAAAACCAGACTGTACTTCTATACTTAAATAGTCAGAATTCTGGAAAACCTTCTGCAGTAAAAATAATTAAGATTTGTTTGTATAGAACACTCAACTTGCAAGACAAAAAAAAAAAAACAAAAAGGAAAGCAAAGATTTTGAAATACAGTTGAAAGCCAACATAGCTAAAAAGAGACCACAGTTGTAAAGCCACTTTTCCAGAAGAACAATTGCCCAAGTAGAAGGAATTCCTAAAGTCAGATCCCTTTTTGCCTGTATTAATAGATGCTTTAATTTCTTCCTGTTACTTTAAATGCATCTTCATCACAAAAGCTGCTCATACATTAAACATACGAATTCCAGGAGACAAATGACCTGCACTTCAAATGCACACACGAGGATCTGGGCTACAGTAATAAGCATCAGCTTCTCCCCCTGCTGTGATTTGATGTTAACAGAAATTATCAAGTGGTACATAATTAACACTACTTTTCAAACATGAAAATGAACTTTGTCCTTAGTGTTCAAAAGGCAGGAATTCAGCATTGACCACTCACTGACTGTTACCTGCACACATGCCTGGGCTGATCAGATCCATTCCACTTCACCTTACATGTAATACTGGCAATTTAAAGAACAAGGGAATCATAGAATGCTTTGGGTTGGAAGGGATCTTCAAAGGTCATCTAGTCCAAACACCTGCAGTAAGCAGGGACACCTTCAAATGGATCAGGTTGCACAGAGCCCTGTGCAACCTGACCTGGAATGTTTCCAGGGATGGGGCATCTACCCCCTCTCTGGGCAACTTGTGCAGTGGTTCACACCCTCACTGTAAAAAGCGTTTTCCTTCTGTCTAGTGTAAATCTTCCCTATTTTAGTTTAAAGTCATCACCCCTCATGCCGTCGCAACAGCCCCTGCTAAAGTCTGTCCCCATCTTTCTTTATAAACCCCCTTTAAGTACTGGAAGGACACAATAAGGTCTCCCCAGAGCCATCTCTTCTACAGGCTAAACAATCCCAACTCTCTCAGCCCGTCCTCATAGCAGATGCACTCCAGCCCTCTGATTATTCTCCTGGCCCCCTCTGGATCCTTTCCAACAGCACCATGTCCTTCTTGTGCTGAGCACTCCAGAGCTGCACACAGCATTGCAGGTGGGGTCTCACCAGAGCAGAGTAGAGCAGCAGGATCACCTCTCTTGACCTGCTGGCCATGCTGCTTTTGATGCAACCCAGGATACTGTTGGCTTTCTGGGCTGTGAGCACACATTGTTGGCTCATGCCCAGCCTTTCACCCACCAGTACCTCCAAGTCCTCCTCTCAACCCCATCATCTCCCAGCCTATATTGATATTGAGAGATGGCCCGACCCAGGTGCAAGACCTTGCACTTGGCCTTGTTGAATCTCATGAGATTCACATGGGCCAACTTTTCTAGCTTGTCCAGGTCACTCTGGATGGCATCCCATCCCTCTGGTGTGTCAACTGCAGCAATTTAGTTAACTAAACTTTAAATAACTGACTGGACTGTCACAAATAAAGATAACATCTAATGTAAAACCAACATAATTTTAAAGAGTTGTTCAGTGTTTGATCACAGAACTCCAGACCCATTTTAGGAGCCCCCAACCCCTTGTGCCATCCAAGTTGCAATAATCCCATTTTGCTGTAGTTGTGGCAACTATGGAACAGATAAATTTTAAGTATTGATCAAAAATTTATTATTTCACAGGATTCAAAGTAGTAGGACAAAGAACACCTCTCAACACTCTGCAGGAGATCTGCACTAAAAAGCAAAAGTGTACTTATGTTCTTGACTTCCCCTGTGGCACAATGCCAAACTCCATGGCTTCTAGACCAGTAGGATTTGTTAAATAAAACCCAAAGCAAACAGCTGAAATTCTAGTAGTAGCCAACACCCTACACCAGAATTATTCAGGAAATTTGTATTTCTTAGGCTGGGTTACAATTTTTACTTCAAATACATAAGGAAGTACAGCATAGCCAATTCATGAAATACATTTAGGTAAGTATCAGGAAAATACTGTTTTTTCAAAATTAATGTTCAAATTGAAAATTAAAATGTGTCATTACAACAATGGCACTGAATATCGAAGCATTAAGCAATAAGTACACATCAATTAATTTTGCTCAGATTTCATTAAGAGAGAAAGTACTTGTAAAGTTACTGCTTTTTCACTGAAGCTCCACAGCTTCTGAGAAGCGTACAGTAAGAACTTCTAAAGGACAGATCTCTAACTCCGTGCAACAGATGGTTTAGAAAAATAACTTGTATTGCTGCACTTACCTGAAGAACATAGTCCAGAGCTATGTGTCGAAAACATTTCCGTGTTGCAGTTAAAATATTGGTCGCTTCCTCTACTTCGTGTTGCTTATTTCTTTGTACTTGGGCATTTTTTACTAGAGCATTCTCTTTTTCTTCACTAACTTTTTCAAACTGTTTCTTTGCATCTTTAAATTTCCTAATATCTCTAAAGAAAAATAAAAGATGGATAACAAATGAAGTCCAAAGCATGAAAAAGTGTTTAAAGATACACTAGACCGTGCTCATGACTGTTATAGCCAGTTTCTTTGTTTTAATTTTCTTCAATAAATGCTTGATTCGAATGGAAAATATACAAAGTATGATAGAAGCTTCTCTTCTGAGGAAAGGGCAACACTGAAATGTAAATAAAAGCATCTCATGCTTACTGGGGAAAAGCTTTGCTGAGCACTCTTTCCTTAAGCTTAGACAATGATAACATATAAGATCAACCAGCAATGCAATTCACACCATTTCAACATTTATGGATGTAATACCTCACTGATCCAGGGTTATTTTTGACAAGCTTTAATAAGTACTTTTCAATTTATGGCTGGAAATTTTTAGGAAAGATATTTCAACATACCACTCAAATCAGATATTTTACCTATAATTTTCCCATTACAAGTACAAATTAACTTACTCTTTAACAAAAGTCTGAAGCTGTGCTTTAATGGATCTTTGGGTTTGGTCAAACAGGATCTGAAAGAAAAGCATTACTGTGCAGGTCAATAACTTAGTGTATTCACAACTTTTCATTTTACATATACACGTGATTATTATGCAGAATTAGATGGGAATTACTATCCAATCTATGCTTCTCTAATATCAAAACATAAACTCCTTCAAATTAGTTTTGAACTAAATAAAAAATAAATAAGGAATAAAATAAGGAAAATAACACAAACCCAAAACCTTTTGCTGGCCTTTTCTTAAAGACCACAATTTTAAGGAGAGACCTGGCATCTTATTCTCTCATCCTAACAATGTAAAACATGCCCATTTTCATAGGACATGTTTATTATGATTATTAAAGTCAAGAATATTACTGTACAAGCAGCCTAGAAAAAATGACTTTGAATGTTAAGTAACAACTTTGATTCTTACAGACCGTCACAATTTAACCAACAACTAAAAAGACAAATGAAACCATAGAAAGAACATGCTCTTAACTTCTAGCAAAAAAACATAGACTGAAAGTAATGCTGAAAATTAACACATGTGAGTAATCAGTGACACCTCCTTTACATAATACATCTGTATAAAAACCACTCACTGCTGAACTGCTAAGAAGAATGTCTGCTGCTTTTCCTAAGATAAAGCATGCTAAGCCATGCTTCTCAAATTTCTTATTATTTGGGGAGGTGAGGGCAGAATATAATCTAACCATTCAAATTGTAAAGCTTGAGAAATCTTCTAAATTTCCAAGGCCAAAGCATATCTGAACGTCAGACAACTTGTATTTTCTCTTTTGACCCCAGAAATTCTAACTGAGCAATGAAAACACACATTCCTTCAGTTTCACACCTGCCCTCTGAGCTTTAGGACAGAGTGGAACAGGTCAGTGGCTATGGGACAAATCCTTCTGACACTTCGTGATGTGCAGACCACAAATGATGCCTTAATTTCCAACTCCCCTATGCCTCCCATTCCGCATTACAGAAATATGCAAGGCATGATCACAAAAAAATAAAGGGGCAAAAGAACATGAGGAAGAAGTAGTTGGCCCAACTGAACAGAACCTCTTTCAAAAGGTAAAGATCTTTAAGTCTTAAATAATTTTATAGAAATAGCAAGTCAAGAACTCAAAGATTCACGTCAAAAAGTGTTCTCTTTAACCATTCTCAGTCTTATTTTTCCTACTTACAAGATCTGGGAATGAAAAGCCATGCAATGTGAAGTACTGACAGCAAAACCCTTACCAGCTTGTTTCTTTTCTCTAGAAACATTGAAGGAAGGAAAATGTGACTGGGTTTAAGTCATCCATTAACAATGGTACTATATTCTCAATCCAGTTTCCATTTTTGGAGGTTTTCAAGACCAAATGGAATAAAACCCTAAGCAACGTGCTCCAACCTCAGAGCTGACCCTGATTTAGGCAGGCAGCTGAACCATACATCTCCTGAGGCCCCTTCCAAACTAAACTGTCTTGTATTTAACAGTAACAAATGGAAGATCCTGTTTGTATTCCCACTTCGGGAAACCAGAAAAACAGACAACTAGAATAGTTAAGGAACTTTGCCAAGCTGGATGTCACACTGGGACTACTCCCACTGCTGACATTTAAGCTTGCCAGTGCCTGGAGTGCACCAGTCAAGATCAATACAGAAAGAGCATGACCAGAGGGGAACTCAATTGATTAGCAGACTTACAGAAATACGAGACTTGCAATACTGCTTACAGTACCGAAGAGGAAAAAAAGTGCTAGGCAGAAAAATACATACACATTGTTTTCCCTAGAAGAACAGAAAAAAGTTCCCAGACCATGATCTGACTAGATTTACAGCCTTTCCCACACCAAGTCTAAGAAAGCTGCTATTTGCCATATGCTGTCAAAGCTACTCCCCCAGTGCTGAATCAGCAAAGATGCTGCATTAGTCTGGTTCCCAGCCTTATTTGTAGCAAAGCCCCGTATGAGAAAACTGTCAGTCATCCAGACCTCAGTGAGACCCTTTCCCTCCTTCCTCTGGAGGATGCCTGCCTCTCCTCTTTCTTCCTCTAGCTTCTGCTCACTCATGATGGCTCTTTCTGCCAGCTTGGTCTGGTACTCTGAGCTAGTAAGTCCTGTAGATTCACAAAAAGTACCGCAGGACCACATCATGTCTGACAAATCTCTACATCAGAACTCCATAACATGCCTCACTTCTCATGTTTGTGCCTTTTGCTAAAAACTACTGTTCTACTCTATGCTTGAGCAGAGAAAGGAAGTGGAGGGGAAAAAAAAAAAAGCAGGACAGAACACAGAGTGGTCCTACTTTGATCTCCAAAGAAATCTTCTTTTAATATGACCTGTTCTTTGCATTCTGCCTTCAAATTGCCCAAAAGGGTGAGTTGTGCTGCGCCAAGTTTTACCAAAGCACCGCAAACCACAATCATGAAGAACAGTAACAGCAGCAAGACTATAGGACCTAGGTCAGGTGTGGCAAAAAATTGGTATCACATAACAAAGACATGGTTAACCAGCAGCAAGAAGTGTGAAGAGTGTGAAATAGGGACAGCCAACTGGATTCCTCTGCTCAATCTAATATGTAGGAATCGACATGAAAGGAACACTTTCTCCCACTTCTGCCGCTTTGAACCTTTGCACTAGTTTCTCTCTACCATCAAAGTATCACTGTCCACTTACTCCTCTCTTTACAGTTTTCATTATATTAGTTGTAGACATGTACACCTCATAATGGAAAGGAAAGGCAACTCAGCAGTATTAACCTGCTTCCCATGTTTCTCTTCCCTTCTAAAAGCATGTATTTAAAAAAAAAAAACCACCACAGTTTTAAGAAGCTGAGTTAACACTAACAAACTTAATTTCAGCTGAAGCTGTTTGAACCGCATTCTCTGTATTCCATTCCATTTTAAACTCCTAGTGGTATATAAAAAAGAAAATTTAAGTGCCCTACATATTTTCAGCACTTCAGAGTCACTTCAGTTCTTTCTGGCAATTTACTGGAAAAAGAAAGAAAAGCAGTAGAGGCCCAGAGAAGAGGAATAAAATAGAAGAACGAACACTTCCCTTTGGCTTTCAGGATACAAGACTAAACTCTTCAGAGAAGAAAAAAATGAAGAATCAGTTTTCAATCCAGGCAAAACTGAGCTTTCTCAGATGAAGTCTGACATGCTAAAAATCATGATTAGTCTTAAATCCCAGCATTTTCTGCTTTCTCTACACTCATCTAAATCTGTCATACTTCCAAAAAGAAAACTACACGCAAATTAGAGGCGTTTCATTTTGTGTATTATTAAAAATGGGGAAAAAGTAGAAATTATGGAAGAAGTAATCATTATCTCAGTCCAGCAAAGAAACATGCTCATAGTTTGTCACTGCTGCCCCTCAGTTTGATTAAAGATGAACAATCCAGTATTTACTGTGACTTACAGCACTGGGCTTTAGTGATGTTTACAAATTCCAAACAATAAATAAAGCAAGAAAAAAATCTGCAGAAAAGGAGATGTTTATAAATACTTCATAAAAGTATAAACAAAATATTTACAGGAATAAAATAAGAGGTATTTAATACTACTTAAACCATAACTTCACAAATATCATCAACAAGAAAAGCTTTAGCACTATTCTATTATTGAATATAACTGGAGACAAGCTATCAGTGTCATGTTTCAGGTAGAAATACTTACATTGTGATAATTGATCATTTCCTGTAAGGTGTCAGAGAACTTTGTCAGGCTGGTCTGTAACAAAGGAAGTGGAAAACAAAGTAGTTTACGTTAAGCCCTACCAATTACACAGCATGAAAGCAACATTTCACAGGTTTACAGCTCTTCAGTAAAGAGCCTGGAACTGATTTTCCGTAGCATGATTATTAAACTAAAACTATTATGCCAGAAGGAGAACATGGGGGTAATATCAAGTAAATCTATTAAAATTAGAAGCAAGAAACACATTATTGTTACCTACCTATATATAAAGAACCAAACTGATGCAAAGCAGGAAAAATTCAAATTAAGTTGTCTAAACTATGGGAAGATCACGTAATTTAACACATTAATTTACAGTATTTAATATTACATTATTTAACAGTTATTAATGTTTAATACTCTAACTCCAAAAACCTGGTTAACATGTAATCATCAGTACACACACATTTACTGCAGGAACTACTGTCTCACAGCCGATACGCTTAGCAGCATTGACATCAATCTGTACAATCAATGTCTCCAACACAGAAAACAAAGATCCCTGATATATTTGGGTAACTGCTTATTGCTTACACAACAAAAACCTACTTGGAATAATGTAAGTTTTAATAGTTTGCCATCACACTGTGTTTCTAGCAAGTAAGTTTCTGGACAACAGCAGCTTAGTTGCAGACAGACTATACTGAAGATCACAGGCATTATCTATTTCAACTAGTGTGTGAAGGTATATACATGCAAATCATGTTCTATTACGTAACACACATGAAATATTGACGATATACAGAGATGTGCATGTAGCTATACCTGCATATTACACAATTTCATGTCATTTCAAAGTAACATAGACCAGAAACATTTGGTATTCCAAATTAACCTTACAAGTCAGTCTGAGGTTACACCACGAAATGGGCTCTGTACATTTAAAAATTTAAATTCCTATGTATGAGAGAGTGCCAGTTCCAGGACCCAAGAGATCAAGTCAGGAAATTTAGTTGCAGAGAACTGGCTCTTAGGATCTCATGACTGGAACCCCTTAATTTAGCAAAGCAAACAGGGGCGGCTGTTCACAGCTTAAACCTGCCTTTCTCCACTCCTCCTAAGGTGACTAGTCCTAACCTAATACGTATTTTCTGGAATTGGAAAACACCTGCCATTGCAGGTTAAAGCTGAACCTAAACAGCACAGAGACTTGAAGTGCACCACAGTCAAAAAAGCTCATTCTTAAGACATCTCAAAAAGAAAAGGAGCAAAAAGGCAAATAATAAACTTCAATCACTTTTCTTGCCAACTGTTATAATTCACCTTCTTTAAGTTACGCTTTTCTCCTTCCCTTTTCACCTCTTAAAGAACTTACCTCAACCAATGCATCTTTACAGGAATATTGTGCAAGGTCTCGAATTCCATTCATGAACTGCTTGTTGGCTGTACAGAATGCTTTCCCAGTATCAATCATTGCAATACAAAGCTTCACCAGCTAAAAAGAGGAGAAAATGACAGTGGAGGGGTTTTTTTGTTTTCTTTTCTTTTACACCTCCATATAAACATGAAACACACGGAGCTTGGTTAAGTCTAAGTAATAAAGAGCCCATATTCTGTGAAAAGCTTTCTATTGTCTAATAAAACACTACTCTAGGTCAACTGATATGCCATTGAGAACATTACTACTCTTATTTTTTAAATTATTATTATTTTATTTGTTTTATTGTTAACTGAGAATTTGCACATATTTCAAGAGACAGGGCTGTAGGAGGGCAAAAAAAAGATTTTTCAAGGATGTTAGGCAAATTTTCATGAAGGACTTGATCACACAGAAGAACTTGATCCTCTGTTGGGGCAAGGAAATCACCCAAGTGACCATTCTCCTTTATTTATCCAGTAATTTTTATGTTGACTTAGATCCTCTTAGGAAAAGAAGAAATCTGAGTATCATCTTCCACATTCTGATGAATGGCCAAGTTGCTTGGACAATGGACAGAAAAATCACCACCAACACGATCCCTTTTCCTGTCACTTTTGCTTACGGTTTACAATCCTAAACCCAGCATCCTGTCTTCCAGAGGGGAAAAAAAATGCAGGTAATAGAGCCCAAAGTCACAACTGTAGGACAATAAAACTAAGTTTAGTAAGAATAACTGAGCAGAAGTTACCAGCCAAGTCTAGAAAAATCATTACCCTCAGGCCATGGCTACTTCAGCTCACACAAGAAGTTTGGCTTTCAACTTAAGCTTTATACTAGATCGCTTACACTTCACATCACCATTAAACTACTTAAAGACATACCTTATGTACTTGCTTTCTTGTCAGGGGAGCAAATGGGTTTGGGTGGTTTTGTTTTAAAGACTATTAGGATACTGCCTCAGGCTGAAGAGTAATACTACAGTTATAGCTTTTGCATGATAGAATGGTATATTTGGCACTGCCCTGAAAGAGGCTGGAGGCAGAGCCCTGAATAACGCCCCGAAGGAATTTGAGCCTTTCCCCAGAAATGACCCTTTTAGACTGGTGGGAAACACAAACTTCCAAGACAAATTTTTCAGACCCTTTAAATACTTACATGGTTTAACCTACCAAAACATATTCATCACCCCTACAGTAAAAATGTGTCTTAGACCCATCAGTTTCACCAAAATTCATACCAAGCCAAAATTGAGTACTTAAATGCATTTTGAAAGATCAAATGGTCACATTATTAGCTCCAAAAGCTAGAAATATTATGACAAGAAGTAACAAAGTCTTCAGACTCGATACTGACTTTATCTCTCTTTCTGCAGCCAACTTGCAGCTGCAGGAACAAAACTTCATATTCAAAAAGTAGCTAAGGAGGTGTCACATGACATCTGCCTACCACACTGAAACACAGGTAAGAAACAATTTTAAACTTTTAGCATAAAATGCTAAGGAATGGAAACTTTCTACAGATGTAAAACCAAAATAAGCCACCCTAAAAATACTAGCAAAGAAAGATCAAAAGCTTCCAAACACTACTGGTCAGAAAAACAGTAAATGGATTGTAAAGCACTGAAGACATGCTACATATAACCCTTTATATCCACGCACAAAGCATGACAAAAAGCAGTATGAATTGATGGTAGTTAAGTCCTCCAGACAAAAGTGAAGGATCTATATACCTATCCTGCTGTGACTGTGATGCAGACTACCAAAGACAGAGAGCATTGACTCTAAATCTCGAAAACAAAGAGCATCCAGATGTCCTCACAGTACGCAGTTGTCATAAAACATAAGCTCTCAGTGTAGGGCGGGCCAGCTCCTGGCTCTCAACTCCCATTAGTCTGCATGTGGCTCCCACTGTGGGGCTGAGTCATATGAGCATGAGGGGACCACGGAGTTGGGAGGCTGTTGCACAACTCAAACCCTTAGCTGGGGGAGCACACGGGTTCCCACTGGCTGTTGCTGCTGTTACTCAAGCTCGGGTCTCTGAGGTCCAGCTGTGCACTCAACCGAGATCTGTTCCCTCCGCAAGAGTGCAACGCTCTTCTTCAGCCGCTGCTGCTTCCCAGCTGTGAACTTTTAAACAAAAACTACACACATCTTTATGTTTTTCAGAACAGCCATTACTGAGTTAAGAAGCTTACCTTGTCAAGTTTCAGTTCCAGTTCGGTCACATCTCCTTCTACTTCTTCTAAAGCTGCCCTGCATGGTTAAAAAATGTTTTCCTTTAGAACTTTATATAAAAATACACTGGGACTTGGGGGAAGGGGCAGGAACACGTTAATTTAACCCATTTATTGCCATCACAGTTTCACTTAAATTTCAACTACAGACCAGGATAGATTTAGAGAACCACAAGCACTGCAGAAAATTTGTCAGTAAAAAAAAACCTAAGAAAAACTGCATAAGAAAATCTACATCAATGATGATGAAATTTTACGAATCCTAATGTTTGTCACATTTAAATAGGTTTCCTCTACTCCTGTATAGCAAATAGTCTCTGTTTGAAGGTAATAACAAAGGAAAGAAACTAAAAGTCTGAGTGGAATTTCTTAAGTAATTATTTTGGTGACTCTCCTGGCTCAAACCTACAGCTATTTAATGAACTATCCTGCAAATGAGATTACGAAAAATATCGCATTTGCCACGAGTCAACTGACGTAACAGTAAGTTCAGATGCACACCTGGTTATATCATTTACCTCTAGCCTAGACTAGCTGCAGCTTTCGGGCCAGCCAAATCTTATGTGCTAGGGAAAGTTGCTTTCATGAAGCATTTATAAAAGTGCAACTTTTTTGGTTGAGAGCAGATGTTTCCTTTGACACCTCCTTCCTTGCTTATTGTAACCTGAAAAAATAGAAGACTGAGAAAGGATGACACTGTTCAGAGAGTTCATGAACATTGCTGTTTCACCAGGCTACTGCCTTGAGAACTTAAGTGTACTATTTTTTGGCAACGAATGCTCTTGCTCCCATCACAGGGCACCTCATTCTTTCAGTCATTCCAGCATAAACTGTTCACGGAGACACACTGTTCACCAGTAGTAGTCCATCTTGGGGAAAAAAAAAAAAAAAGTAATAGGAAGTTTTCTGTAACGCTTTTTGGAAAATTGGATCAGATACATTTCACATTTCACTCCTACAGAAAACTCTTTCTGGAAAAAGTGAGACAGGCAGGGAAGTACAACTTGGAGCAGGAATTTAAGCCAGTTTTACCACTGAGGGGAGAGTACACAGAACCACAGCTTTACTGTCTCTTGCTTGTTCCATTCTAGTTCACATGAGTTCAAGCCAAGAACAAAACAAACAAACAAAAAAAAAAACCAAAAACCTGGATCAGGCCCCAAACTCAGGAAAAGCAGTTTTTACAAGAACAGTCCTGAAAAACACTGCCAATTGCCTTCAGTTCTCAAACATTAAGCATGACATTCCCAGCTTTTTGCAGATTTCGCTAACACAGTTGCATTCCAGTTTTTATATCTAACGGCCTTCCCACAGTTACATCTGAGGTTTTGTATCTATGCACATTCCTGCACAGTTACATTTCGGCTTCTGTCTCTTCTCTAGCTCCAGAGCATGAAGGATTTCAGGCAACATCTCTTTTACTTCATTTTCTTCCATAAACAATTAACTTTCATTTAGATCTCTAGAGTTAAATCTTGCTTCAGAGAGCATTACAGAAAAAAAAAGGAAGGAAAAGTATCTCAATACTTAGACTGCAATTTTGTATTTGTTTGTTTATAATCACAGTGCAACCAATTTTTGTTTGTTTCTTTGGCACTAACATAAAAGCACGATTAAGTAGCTTGTTTACAGAACTGCAGCAAGATCTGATAAGAAAGGGTTTTTTAGTGTCTTTAACTAGCAAAGAGTTCTAGCTCCACAAGACTTAATGAGCTATGAAGTCCAAGACTGAAGATGAAGAAGAGAAATAAAGGCAGTTAGAGAAGGCAGAATGAAGACAACACATCTGCTCAGTAATTAAAGTTCCACAGGGAAAATTTTAAGATGGAATAAGCTCAGCTGCAAGAGAAGTAAAACAGAACATCAAAAGACAAGAGATGAGGGGCAGATCAAGAAAGAATTAGTAAGAACAGCCCCTCCACCACCTAATTCATTGCAACTCATTTTTGAATGACCAAAGGCCCCTGAAGCACCAGGCTGGTTGTCTGGGCTATTTCCCACAGCCACATGATGAAGGGAAGGCACATCTGGGCCCTACAGCTGGATATGGACCAAACAGCTGTTAGGTTCCAGTCAAACTCTGTTTCAACTCCTTGTTTCTTTGCATAGGACTGGCTACTTCCATAGTTCCCATCATATAAAATCTAGTAGAAAAGCTATTCTCATGCAGATTTAGTTGCAGTATCAGACCAACACTGGATTACATGCATAAGAATAATGAAGAGGATGCCCCCAGACTACATATAGCTAATAATGTATTAATCCCATCTAGTCAAAAAGATTGTTTTCATACCGGGTTAGGGAACACAATAGGAACAGCCGATCTGAGCTGTGCTATGGAAATGCTATCCCTGTTTTTCTTAATGTAATACTTTGTGAAGCCACAGAACACAAAGGTGCATTTCTCCAAAACATCTGTGTCAGGAATTACTCAGGAGTTCAGAGAAAATTGTTGTAATTCTGAGTAAATCTCACGTCCACAGCCAAGACCCAATCCCCAGGTTTAAACACAGGAAGTGGTCGCAGAACAGCTGAGGACCAAGTGCCAGGCCTGACACATACCAAAAAACGTTGCTCCTCAGTGAAATGGGAGCTTGGAGCAGGGTTTGCATCAGGGTAATCTTAGCCAGAAGGCTCTGGCATAAGGAATAAAGATCAAATCTGCCTCAGTATATGAATCAAACTCAAACATCTGTGGCTTCCTGAGATGTTCAAACACTGTATGGCAAGGCACAAAACCAGAACAGCTGCTTAAGGGTGGAGGACAGCTTTTATAAATGAGCAGTCTGCCATACTCTTCATGCTCTGCAACATGGAGTCTCAGGAACATGTTTCTCTCCTCTGCTATTCCTCCATTCCTTCACTTGCACTCCTAAAATACACTTCGGTTTGCTAGATACAGCTTCCTACACAGCCACAGCTGCAACACAGGAGGAATATAGGAAATGATGGAAGAAAACTCAAGACCTGACTTATTAGCAGCCTTTTTAAATTAGGATAATGTCAGCAGTTACCTAGCCCAGTATACAGCAAGCTGAAGCTGAAGTCCATCACAGCACTCCCCTTAAATGAACAGTGAAGGATTTTCTTCCAGGTTAAGGTACCATGGGACTCCAATAATCCCAGGAACCAAACAGAAAGATGACAGCTAAATCCTCCTCTAGAAAGAGGATCAGCCGCTCTTATGTTATGAGCTGCAGACACGTGCTAAGGAAATCACTCAGTCTGGACTAAACCACCACACACTGCTGACCATAATGCACACTGTGGCCACAGACAAGTGTCTGCTCGGCCTGTTTACTCTTATGGTGTAGAAGGTGGCAATGATCAATGCTTTTGAAGTCAGCTATTCTCCAAACGACATCTAACTGCCATTGAAGCCACATCCTGCCTTTAGTCTTTAGCTCATCTTCCAGCTTGCATTTCAGACTGCATTCCTGAAAGAGAGGAGGCTGGAATCAGTAGTCCTTCTAAATTAGATGATGACAAACAACAAATTGGAGCAGTCAAAGGTTCATGGATACTTAACAATTAATTAGTGTTAATTCTAGAATTAACATGTCCTGCTATAAAAAATATATTCAAAACAATAAAAGCCCATCAATAAACTATTTGCCTATAGTTTTTTGGTTTTCTTCTTTTATTTTAATTGAGGAAAGTTTAAACCCAAAATCTTAGATTCACCTCTTGAATATACTTTCAGAAAAACAGGAACAAGTACACAAAATCAACTGCTATTCAGACTGGGGCTTCTAAATACATTCATGTATTCGGATTCATAAAATGGGAATAACCCATTGTCACCACCACAGTCTCAAGAATATTACTGCTAAAGCCTTGTCTGCAAATCTTGGATAGACACAGCTCTCCTACTTGCACGTATTCTATGCAGAATGGCCCCTTAATGTACAACCTGGACATCACTGCAGATGACACAACCTTTTGACTAACATCCACTACAGTTCAGTAGTATGAAGTTGACATGCAAGACTAGCCACAAATCATCAATAGCTATATTGAAGTATTTGAGTACACATATTCAAGTATGACTACATTCACATTCTTCTTCATTTACTGCCGTATAACTTCGTGAGACTGGCTATATATCAGAAGAGTAAATACAGAAGCATTGCCATGCTCCACTGCCACCGTAGAACAATCCAGCCTTGGAGGGACAGAGAACATTGAACATGAACCAACAAGCAAATGCTACTGTGATTAACTCCCCTTTGTCCTCTTCAACTACATTTCATTTCAAGCTTTAAAGGACATTAGAAAAACTGAAAAGCAGTTACAAAGATTTGTGCAGCGCATGAATTGCAAGGGCTAAAGCTGGATAAAGCTAGTTCCCAGCTGGCTAAAGTAAAAGCAATTGATCATTCTAACTCTCACATTAAATACAAACCCAATATGGATATCGGTAGAGATTAGCTCTAAGTTCTCTCTGCATCCACAGTGGTATCGTGGTTCTAGATGCATGTAAAAATATATTAATTTTATTTCCTTCATCTGTAGTTAGATATAAAAAGTATCTAGAGGCATCTTATCCAACATGCTAACAAGGAATACATTTGGTACATGCATAATGGCATCAGACAACCACAGATTAAAAAAGAAATATGACATATTGAGGGACAAAGAAGTCATACACTGAACAATAAGGCCTAATAACCTTGGCTAACAGCACAGATACATACAAGAAGAGTTTTATAACTTATGAGATGTGTCATAGCCATTAATAAGGTCTGAAGAAAGAATGCTGTTGCAGCCTGTCACAGAGCCCATTCAAGTCTTGGTTTGGCACCACAGAGATTTTTCCCTGCTGGCACAGAGCCCCTCCATGCTGAGGAACAGATGATGAATGCTCCTTGACATGCTGAGATAAACTTCCTCAGTCATGCTAGTACTCCTTACATTATTAATTCTTCAGTCATTGCCACAAAACATTTTATCAATAGCTTGGAAAAGCTCCACAACGTGAACAGTAGAACTCTGAATCAGAAATGTAACATTCACTTCAACCCCACCCTGAAATCCTAAAAATCTCCTATGAGCTTGGTGGACTGAAATATGGAAATGCACTTCCTGAACATCATCCTGTTGCTCAGGTCCATAGCAAGCACTATCCACATTTCAAATCTCCCAAGAGAAAAGAAACAAGAATCAAGTCCTCAACATTAGAAAAGTCATTCTTCTATTCCTCCCAAGTCAGACTTCTCCTCTTAAAATAATCAAATGAAATAAGACAGGGGTATTTACTGAATTTCCTTAATCATTAAAGGAAAAGTCTGCTTGTAGGTACCGTTTTTTAAGGTAGTCTTCACCTAAGAAGTTTAGTTCATTCTCAGTTAATCCATATGGTCTTTGATACAAACAAAGAATCAGGACAAAACCCTTTAAGACGCCCACTTCACTTGATCTGTTCTTTACCGACAGACTACACATGGCTTGAGAAAAGGAACATTACAAACAAACCAGTCTTCAAAAAAGAACAAATTCTGTTGGACTTAGGATACATGGCTGAAAGTCAAACTGATTATCACTAAACTTGCAGCAGCATTTAATGTACCATACACAGTCTGTAAGAACATCTGTGCTATCCGCTGGCCCTAAACTCTCAAGCTTTTTCTCTCATTACTCTTTTGCAGTAAATTGCCAGAAATGCCCAGTGTTCTTTTTCCAATAGTTTTGCCTAATATTTTCCCCCTCAGCCTTTCTACACCAGGAGAGCCTGATAGTTAGTAAGCCTACATAGGAAATTAGCAACCTTTTCTTCCACAAAGATTCTGATAAGCAGGATTTTCGTCTCTCATCTTAAATGTTTTGTTCCTTATGGGACAGCTGTTAACAAGATTGGGAGACAATGGTGACCATGCAAGCTTCACAGACAGAAGTTGATTGCATTGCTAAACGTAAACTCAGATAAGAATGCAACACATCACAATATCTGTCCTACACAACTTTGACTAGTAATCCCAACATCTCAAGAATGAGTCAAAAGCTTTCTAGGAGGCCTCACTATCAGATAAGATCTGATAGTAGGACTATAGTATCAAGATGTCGCAACAAAAAAGAGCAGCAGAAACAAGCTCAAGAAACTGATCGTGCTGGGCAGAAACTTCTTGTTGCTGAAAACTTGCAAGCATCACAGGCCTGCTTCAATCTTTTAAATCTCAGCAACTATTGAGGAACTTGAACACAGAAGCAGCAGAAGGAATGAAGAATTTAAATATTTGAAAACTCAAATAAGTAGTAACGTCAGGAAGTAGAACCATAATCATAACCGTCAAGCAACCAACTGTAAAGGATACAAGGTAGGACACCGCTCCATCTAAACACTGTGCCCTATTAGCCTCAAGATCTGAAGTTCCTAGTCAGATGTTAAGGAGTCACGTCTACTTTTCTTTTAAAAGCTGTAAGTAATAACAATCTGAGAAAGAATTAAGAAATTAAACTCTGATTTGGAAAAATACCCCTTATGTACCTCAAATGCAGCCAATATAAAAAACAGGATAGCAGTGTCTGAAAACCAAAGAGAGTAAATTATCACCAGATTCCCCCAGTATAGGATTCGCAGTATCAATATGTTCAGAACTGATTACAGCAAGACTGAATCACTTGTACAGAAACCCTACTGTAAAGCAGAAGCAACTGGATATCAGAGTACTCTGCCACTAATCAAAGAGAATTCTTCACAGATATCATATAATCTTGAGTCTTGTGTTTCATTTCAGAAAGATACAGCAACTTCCATCCCTTTCGGTTTGTAATTTCCTTAGTTGCTACCTTATACTCACTACAGTTAGAAAAGTATTGTTGTGCCCAAACCATCCTAAGATGGCACGGCCTTTATAACAAGAGCTTACCATGTTTCAGAAGAGCTAACAACCAGAGTTGTCTACAATTCCAGTTGTATCAAGTGGATCCTCTTTACCGAAACCAGAGGAGAGTCTTGGATTTGCTAGGAAGACTGGGTCCTCAGCAAGTATTTGCCCTTTTTGTCTATTTCGGAAGCTGAATATTTTGATAACACACTTCCACAAAATCAGAATACTGTCAGACAGTCAGAGGGGAGGCAGCAGCTTCGCTGCAGTAGACAAATTCAGAATTTGAATTTTTTGTTTAGCTATTAGGTGTATGCACATACATGTATCTCACAGTTACCGTAAGTGTATTTTACATGTAAATTAACGTTTTTATTGTTCCCTCATACTGCAAAGAAACAGTCTTTGTTTGCCCTTTATGCCTTTGCTCTGAAGCAGCCAAATTAATCCAATCTCAAAATAACAGAGTGCATAAGCATTAGGAGTTGGACAATACAGAAATACAGTGTATTGGTGTTTTCCTCAATTTTACTGTTTCCACAGCTGGAAAAGCCAGTCTCCTTTCCTCTTCATCCCTCTCAAATGATAATGGGTGATCTATTAAAAAAATAAGTGTTTGGAATATTATAACATAAAAACTACAAAGTGGATATGGTACACCCACAGCCCTGGAAAAGGTTTAAATATTCCTTAGGTACATTCAGTATCTTTTCTTCCACTATTAGTCATCAGGAAGTTTTAAAGACCCTGGGCTTTCATTCACCTACTGACACCAATTGCAGGTAAGCTATTTCTCAACCAAACAGAAGCTTACATATCATTTATTAATTACATATTAAAGGTTTTTCATCTCAAATCAACCACAAGTATTTTCAAACAAAATCTTGCAAGATTGATACTTAGAATATAGTGGATATTTTGCAACAGTAGGCACATTTAACACTCCATCTTGTCATTTTTCATCATTTGTTTTGGGATAAATCAAGTAGGATAGAATAAACAGGCAAATATATTCTTCAAAATCAGACATTTGACAAAAGAAAGCAGGCCAGGAAGTTAAATAAATACTTTGAAAAATCATTCTCCGCAAACTGGAGATTCTTCTGGAGAATAATCCTGGAGAGAGGGTGTGCACATGTGCATATACTTTTTAAACAGAGTCTAATTTAGCAATGCACAAATTCATCCTCAACGAAACGTCAGAGATCCCTCAGTCATCTTAAACAATTTTTATCCTCAAAAACAACCCTGACTGGCAAAGCCAATACATCTGTTCTGCTCTTGTAGCGTGCCTTACCTGATCGGATATTGGTAACTACGCAGATACCTCAGTTAGTAATTTAAATCACCTTTGGAAATGCTAGAGTGGAACACGCTATTTCCAGGGTCACTTCACCTTATCCTGACACACTGGCTAAAACAAATCAAGAGGCACTTGGGATACAACTGTTACTCTTCATTAAGATTTGAAGGAGCCCAAGACTAAGATCCGCCTTAAGAGATGGGTACACAGTAGCTGAGATGAACTCTACTTGTCCTGTTTGAGGAAGTTAAGAAAGGAGGGGCCTATTTCATGAACTAGCAAACTCTCTACAGACAGGAACTCCAACCAGCTTTCACGAATGCTACAAGTCCAGGAAAGATAAGATACAACCTATATTTCCAGTAGAGCAGTGAGTCTTTTTAATGCCTTTTGCTAGTCCCAGTTAAGATCACAAGGCTCAACACTGCTTCACCTACATTATTTTTTATTTTTCACCCACCCAGCTCTTACTTAGGTCATCTTAAACCTAAAGGATATCAGCAACAGCACGTTACAGAAAACCAGTGATATTGTAATAACACCAGTTCACCAGAGGTATCCAGTCAAATGCAGAGAGTCTGACTACTTTCACAAAGTACTCCAAACAAACAGAAAACCCCACACACAAGCTACACCTTTCTGTCTTCACAATCAGCAGCATTCAGTCTCCCATTACTGCCCACCGAGGAGCAGCAGTAACAAAGGAATTCTGGCGGAGCTGGAGTCTCGAAGGCATCAGAGCACAGGATGGGGCTCCCAGCACCAACTCACACCAGCCACCACCACTGTGCAAAGCAGTTGAGGAAGCCCTGAACCGAGCTCAGATCACTGCAGCAGAGAGGAAGGGGACAGAAGAGGCTCAGTGCCTCCCTGGGTAGAGACCACAGAGCAGAAAACCAAACCCCATCTCCAATTCCACAGCCCTGTTTTGTCAGGCAGAAGGGATAACATCCAAGGCCAGAAGTCAGACTCTGAATACAACATGCCTTGCCTTTGTACCAAACGATGAAATTCAATTCAAATTTCAATCCACAAAACGTCATACCAAACATCAGCACACAAAAATCTTTTACATGAGCTACAGCATTACATAAGTTATACATATTTTTTAAAATAATTGCAAGATCACTAATAATTGAAGACTAGGATATTTAAAATGCACAGAAGTGTTGAGTGTGTTTGTTATCCATATGTTCCTACTTAAATTAATATCTGTCACCCAGAAAGATGGAAGCCTGGAGTTCTCTTGCACAAAACTTATTGTTTTCAATTTTGTCAGATGGAATACATTTCACTCATATGGCTTCTCCAATCTCTCTTTGTATTATATCCAGCTTAAAATACAAAAATATATTTTGGAAGTTTGGAAACTTCAAACTCACATCATGGAAACTCATCACTAGCTCTGCTTTATGTTTATTCACACAAAATGGTCAGCAGAGGTCTTCCGTTAATGACTGTTACTGGAGGCATACCATAAAGTCATTAAAAGAAAAACAGGCCGTTTGTGCGCGTGCACTGACTGCTGTCAGACTGTCTCTCATGCGATACTACAATACGACTATTTAAGTCCCCATCGCTATTGACACACACGAACTTTAAAAATTATGCAAGCGCATCATGCCTGCATATTGTAGTCTTAGAATTTCAAATACAAAACTTAGGATATCAAACAGACAGCCTGAATCACAGAAAGATTCACGCCACACGAATAAGTTTGCCAACCATCTGACAGGCGTTTTCTCTGTTCAAATCCTCCTCTCATTCATAAAACATTTGAAGGGACTGTTTTGCAGCAAATTATTTTCTTAGTCTATCCTTGTGTCTTGTCGGTTTGAAAATGCATACAGGACATCATCCCATAAATTAGAGTTTTTCCCAGGCATACGTTACCTGCAGTGCATCAAAACAAAGCCACTGATGTACCCTAGGTCTGAGGGCCGGCTTCTTTCAATATTCACAAATGTAAATGTTAGCTGTGAAGTAACTGTTCTGCCACATATGCAAGGACTCCTCCTGAAGAGATCATCAGGAAGGCAAAACCATGGTTTAGTCTACTGTGCTTCTTAAAATTGTTTCGTTTATGATCACAATGACAATATTTACTATTTCTCAAGTTCTTGATCTGATCTTTTAGGCATACAAAAGAGTGGCAACAAAACCAGGACTTATATTGTCACAGAGAGAAGTATGGAAAACTCCTGCATATATTAAAATAACATTAGAATCCACATGCTAATCGGCATTTCCTCATAACAGTCTTCTATTGCAGACAGCTGCTCTACCTGCTATTTTTGTTACAAATCTGGCCACTATCAAAAAGAAAATCCCTAAATTATCACCTAATGTCTAGGGATATCTAAATCTCAAACAGCACAGTATCTACTCAAAAAACCCCACAAAATTATTTACCAGTTTAAACTTCTATACATGATTTTAAACTGAATTCTGCACATACAAGTCAGAGGCAAAAAAAAAAATCTATATTAGTTAGAATTTATTCTTCTATTTCCTGCCCACATAAACGTAAGGCACCGTAACACTTAACATCAATAACTACATGGGGTTTTTTGATCAGGATTTTTTTTTTTTTTTTTACTCCCTCAGGATACTTCTGCATTTGCATCTCCTTGAGAACTAACCTAACTGATTTAGCCAGAAAGGCCTGCATCAAGACCCAGGCAAAGGCATCATGGCTCTGGAAACCACAATTCCAGCAGGAATGCTCCTGTAGTCTATGAAAATTAGATATTTTCCTTTCCTTTTTCTCCCAAAGCAGGTTATCAGGATGAAGTTTGCTCTGGAGCCTTTAAAAAAATTATTCACTATAGTAAATATTTACCCATAACCTACATTTAAGTCATATTGTTCACTACACTAAGTAAGAACAGGAAAAACGCTGACTCTAAATAATACAGTTCCGAGTACAACATTGTCAAGAAGCTAAGCCTGAAAAAAGACCAGAGGACGCTGCCAACACAGCCAAGTCAGCATGGTGTCTATTTGTGCCCAGTGATTTCACAGTTGTATACAGGGAAAAAAACCACCGCGACCCAAAGGCCACCCAGCCCAAGAAAGACAGACTTCTATTTTATAGCTGCCACCTTCCTAATGAATATTCTATTTACTAACCCTGTTTCCCAGAGATTTTAATATTGATATTCCTGACCTCCTTATGGAGGTGACACAAAACTATCACCTCCATAACTTTAGTTCTTAATGTAATTACATGAGATTCACTTAGCCAACAGAAATGAGACACTCCAGGCTAAAGAACCAAACCTCTCCAAATCCATATTTAAAACTTGAATGACGGTAAGAGCTTGTATAATTACAGTTACATTGAGCACACACACACAGAAATAAGCTGTTCTAATTCTGCAAGTACTCATTAAAGATCGGTTGCACAGGCTTACTTAATATCAGTTCTTCAGCAACTGATCCTGTTGCTCTGCTACAGCAGCATTATGATAGACAGCAGATTTTGTCACTACTTCCGCTGCAAGCTCCCTTCTCAGTGTGTGTGTAGGGGGGGTTAAATATTCCCAGATAAAAATCTAAAGAAAATCAAAACCAAGGAAATAAACATTAAGCTCCTATTAGCAAGTTGAGATATAGTTAAGATTTCAGTCTGCTGTTGCTTATTGTAAATCATAATCAAACAGCAAAGAAATACAACCAGAATCACCATTCAAAAACTCTAACCTTTGTAGTTAATAATTATGACAGCCAGTTTTAACAATTTACTACTACATTTGAAAAGCCTTTAAAAGATTTCCATGGGAGAGATTTTGATGAAATATATATGAGGTATCTTTGATTAAATTTCTTTACTTCAGCAGATTACTCTAGAAGAAAATGCTGTAACATTGGGTCCTATCTTCCAATACATGCCCCCTTCTTTAAGTCAGGTACGTTCCTAATGTATATTTGAAAGATGTAGTCACAGATTTAAAAATAAATCAATCCTTGCCTAGAGTCTGAGCAGAACAGCACATTCACTGTAATCTCCACAAATGCAAAGAACTAGAACTAACTCCACCAGACTCCTAACAGTATGGGCAGAGATGGTGTACGTGTGTAACGCACCGGCATCCCACTAAGACTGTCCTCCACATCGCTACACTTCAGCCATGAAACTGCTGTTCTACAGTCATGTACTGGAAATTATAAACATTACCAGTTTTCATACTTACATGGTTGTTAACACAGGCTTACAAGTAAATGTTTGGCAGCTTTCTCTTTTGACTTACTGTATTTTTTTTTCCTGTTCTTCAGCAATACTTTCCACCCTGCCTTGCCAAGTAAGTTAGAAACTTGCTTTCTGCCCTTGGTGTTTGGGACTGAAAAGCCCTGACCTAATATTTTTTTTGGAAAATCCTCCTGAAACAGCTAGGTAAGTCTGAGCAAAACAGCAGATTTTGTATACAGAGTTCTCGGTCACATACCTCTGAACATCTTACATGCGGCTGAGTTTACCCCTGTGAGCAGCCTCGGAGATTTCAGTGGTCCCACAACCACAGACAGATTACCCAGGCTCCAAATCCAAGCTCAGTCAGAGGGGTTTGTTCGCGACTCGCAGGACTGTGAGCCAACGGGTCGGGCAGCGGGCTGTGCTGCAGCACCCTACCCACTGACAGGCAACACAGAAGGAACAAGGTCACAGATATTCCTATTTCTACATTTTCTACAGACAGTAATAAGCAGACCACAGTATATGGGCTAGGCACAAACAATAATTTCTCTGACTACTGTACAAGACCTAGTCCAAATAGGTTAAATAAGTCAGTTTCTTATATTAATCATATTTTAAAGTGAGAAAACACTTCCTGTTACCTGGGAAACAGATGCTTAATGACTAAACTTTGGTTACACAATACTAAAGAAGAGAGGAAAAAAAAATCATAAATCTAGAAAGCCAAAAGTGGCATGAGTGACCTATTCAGTCTGCACCCCCTACACAAGCGTAAGGCGCATCTCAGCTGGCCCCGTTTCAACACACCGGAGTCACAGCCACGGGAGAAGAAACCCAACACACATACCAGGGAACTTCAGTGACAAACCCATCTGTCCCACGCTGCGGGCTTGTCTACATTACACTTTAGTTCTATCTAAACGAACTTTCCTGAGACAAGTCCCTTTGAAGGGAATACATGATAAGCACCAGTTCTACCCAGAAACTACCCATGAGATACTTTTACTAAGAATGGCAATTGGCAGCAGTTTCATTTATATTCTTTTATCTACCTCCAGCCATCATCTGTTCTGCAGCTGGGGTCTCAGGAAGCAAATACAAAATTAAATATACAACCTTTTTAAACTTCAGAAACAGTGACAGATAAGGACAAAGAAAGTATCTCAAAAATACACAGCTTTTTAATGACGCATTATTAAAGACTAGAACAGACCAAAGGCTTTTCTAGTGAGTTTTTACAATTACACACGTCACTAACAACAGAAATCTGCTTTTTCTATTATTTGCGGATTATCAAGATTTTGAATTGTTACTTACAGCAGATGTATTTCCACATCACTTAAACTTGCTTCTCCTTTCTAAAAAAAATAGGTTCAGAGTGATTCACGTGGCTGCTGCAGTGCTTACCTCACTCATTAAGAGAAAATGTTCTTTACTTACAAGAAGGAGAAAAGAACATGAAACATGAATGTAAAAGCCTGTTCCATTAAACTCTGAAACTGAAACTCTCCTTGTTTAAAGATAAGGAGACAGTATTATTTCACAACACTATCTGCATATCAAAAAAACAACTCCAGGAATTCCTGATTTTATACACAGGACATGTGCCAGCACAGCTCAGTTCTCGCTACTCAAGGACTGCTCCATGGCCCCTCCCCAAGCAACTTCTTCATTTGATGGGAAGTCATAGACACGCCGTAGGAGAACTGCAAATGCATTTCCTCACTAGATGTTTGGTCTGACCATACTTTCAGAGAGGGTGTCGTGAAGGAGAAGCATACGATTTCAGCGAGATTATTTTCAAAATAGGTTTAAAAAAAACATGATTGCAAATTCGCAAAAGAGTGCCTGAATTCATAGCCTTTTCCACTACCCTTTTTGAAATCAACTGCTCTTCAAGTTTCCCAAACTGATCTGGTATGTCTTGAGTTTACAAACCCAGTGATGCAATATGCCATCATTGCTTCAGGTTTTATAATTCAAAGACTTCTTTATCTACTGAGGCAAAAAAAAGAAAGCATGTCTTACTACAAAATAACCCCCCTATATTTCTGATGGGAATCTTTATAGCCATTATTGTCTAATCACATATCAGCAACTCAACAGTGACAACCCCTGCTGCCCTCACATGCGCTTTAAGCAAGCAAACAAACCTTATTTCTTTGATTTGGGTAACTATTATATACCCAATGACATCTCAAAGCCAGAAGAGATCAACATGAACTTCATGAGAAACAGCTAAGCAAGAAAGCCATGTGTCTGAAGCTGTACGTAGTAGTATGTTTTAAAGGATTTAAATAGCTCCCTGTGGAAACAGGGACTTGGTGACTCAGGAACTCTGATTCACCCACGTCCTCTCAGTTCTCTCGATGACTATAAGAAAGTAAACTGTGGCATTTCTATACACTATATGTCTCCCAACAGGTTTATTTAATTGCTTCGACAGGTATACTGATGGGGAGGACAGAGACTACACCCACTTGCTCAGCAAGGTCAGGAGAAAGCTGCAGCTCTGCTTTTCTTAAGATAAGGAACACAGCACAAGAAGGTGCTTTATGTCCACAATACTCCCTGCAGGAATGCCAGGACTTTGCAATAACCTTGCTCTACCGTGGTGTCTCTACCATCCCTTAATAAAATCACTGCAGTAAACTCCATTTAGAAGGTTTCTAGTATTTGGTTTAGGTAATTTATATGAACGCTAAGAGTGTCCAAACTTATAACAGCAAATGCTAACGACTAATAATGAAAGATACAAACTTTTTCAGAAACACTACAGCATTTTTGCTTCACAATTTAAACCACTTCCTATCAGTTAAAGGTTGGAAGGTGGCATCAAGTGATTACACTATGAGTTTTTCAGTAATTTCTTCAAAGGCAGTAGTATCAGAGACCATTATGCACTGGAAGACCCAGACAAAGGGTTTTCCCCAGTTTCTCTCCTTGAAGGAATCAAGAGGGGTAAAAGGAGAATGATACAAACTAGGATGAAATGAACTAGTAGGTATTAAGTTGAAGAGACAGAAGCACACTTCCACTCACAAATTTTAGTCACAATTTCTTGCTTTCTCAAGCGTATTCTTTACTTCAGCAGGTATCAGCAATTAAAAAAAATTAACAAAATTGTATTTAATGGTGTAGTTCTATGGTTAAATTAAGCCAATCTAAGACTGCATTGTCACCAAATAGGATGGACCCACATTAAACACAGCTGTGCAGGAAAGCACATATTCTAGCAAGCAACTCAGGACAAAGTTTTGTGGCCAGCTATGCCAATGTAAAAGCTCCCTGCTGCCTCAGGGGAGGTCTCACTCCCCACTGCCTTCCTCTAGTCTTGCTTCTGGTAGTGAAGTTTCCTTTTCCTTCTCCCCATAAGCTTTAGTAGGTTTCACACACCTTGCAATGCTGATTCAACTCACTAACCTGGCAGAAAACCATCCAATCTCTTCTGCCAGGGCAGCTAGCTTATCCAGGGATTCTACAATACAAGTCACCGTTACCAGAAAAACCCGTGGCAGAAGCAGCCAGAGGCAAGCTGGCAGCAGAGACAGAAGCAAAGCAGGGAAGAAGAGGAACTCCAGCTTCTGCCAGGGGCAAGCCATTCAAACCTTCTCCAACTTCCTCCACATCCCAAAACCAAGCGATTGCTAAAGCCGACGCAAAGAGGAGGCGTGAACATACAACCAGAGGAAGAGCAGGACTATTTCCCTCAGCAGCCAGAGCTCACCCAGCCCATGCCAGCCACAGGCGCGCCAAACATGGGCTGAGCACGGGACAGGAGGGGCACAGCAGTGACACATCACATCAAGTCATGGAGCTGTTGGCTTCTCCATCAGCTAGCAGGGCAATACTAGGCACGGGAAGTGGGCCTATGAGCACAAACCAGCCACACATCCAACAGAGGTAGAGTTATGCTGAGTAGATACAATGGTGCAAAATATGTATGTGGAATGGATAAAAGCATAGGGAAAGACAAACATAAGCTGAAGTAAGCCTACAGTGACAAACAAGTGGTCCCTCGAGCCAGGAAAAAAACAAAGCATATATGCCTTGTCTGACAACAGGAAGTAGGATTATACTGAGCTTGTTTAGTACTGGCACCCCAATAGCGGGCTGACTGAGTATGGACACATGCCGAAGACACAGCCAGGAGATACTGGGAGCTGAAGTGTACGCACAACTCCGAAGAACCGGAGACGGACCACAGGGGATTTCACGCTCTTGAGCCTGAGCAGGCATTGCTTCAGCTGCTGAGCATTTCCTGCAGCAGCTGCCCGCCACCGTTCACCCGCCCCCCATCTGCTCAAAGGCGGGTGACCCCAACAGTGCGCAGAGCAGACTGTGCTACCGCCACACGAGCCCCAGACCCCACGCATCGCCCACCCCGTCCCACACACCACACAGGCTGCCCCCTTGCCTTGCACTTCCCACCTCCCACATGCCCCTTCTCCCCAGAGCCCCTCCACACCCCAGCGAGCCCCTCTTCCTACAGAGCCCACAACAGCCCCTTCCTCACCCATGGCCCGCAGATCCCCCTACACAGCCCCTCACAGCCACCCCGCTGCCCCTGCCCTACCACCCTACAGTCCCCACAGCCTGTCCCAATTAACCACCTCCCCGTAACAGCCCCGGCCCCAGCCTGCCGCTCTCCTCAGAGCCGGCTGCCCACAGCTCGCCGTCACTCTTCGGGGCCCCCGCAACTCCCGTGCCCACAGCGCGGATCGCCCCAGAAGCCCCTTCCCCACCACGCTGCGGGGCCTGTCACCTTGCAGACCCTTTAGCCTCCTGCAGCCCCCCTGCGCGGTCCCCAACACCCTGCTGCTCCACCGTGGCCTGTCCCGCCACACGACCCCAGCCTGGCTCCTTTCCAGCAGCACCTGAAGCGCGGCGAGTCCTTCAGGCACTCCTCGAAGTCCACGGTCACCTTCATCCTCCTCTGCCGCGGGGCGCGCCGGTGCCTCCGCTGCTGCTGCTGGGGGCGAGCCCGAGGCGAGCGAGGCGAGGCCAGAGGCCGGCCGCCGGGCGGGGCTAGGCGGAGGCGGCGCTCATGGAGAGGCGACGGGACCCGCTGGCGGGGCGGCTGCTGCGGGAACGCCGCACCTCACAATCCCCTCTGCCCGCCTCCCGCGCCCAACCAGCCAATGAGCGGCAGACAGCAGTAGAAACAGCCAATAAGACGCCGGCGTACGCGGGACTTTCCCCAGGACAGCGTTGGGCGGGGGAAGGGCGGACAGCCCATCCAGTCGCAGGGGAGCGCTCTGACCAATCACGAGGCGAGAGAGGTAGGCATAACAGGAAGACTGCCCAATAAGTAAGCCACTCAGAGGAGACAGCCAATTGCCGGGTGCCGCAGGGATTACTTCCTCGTAGGGCGTCCTAGAGTGACAGACTGGTAAGCCAGTGGGAAAACAATCACACCAATTGGCAGCCTCCGTTGCCACGGCTACCCGAAAGACCAATCCCAGTGCTCATAAACATTGGAGGGGGCCGCTCCAGCGCTGCGATAGGCTGTTTCGCCCGTCGCTCGCGGCGGGTGAGGGTGCCCGGAGGCGGGGCGCGGCGGTGGTGGCGCTGCTGGGTCGGGCCGTGTGGCGTCGCGCGGGCCCCTGCGCGGTTTCGTGGGCGCTGCCCATCCGGTCGCGTTTCACCGGTTGATGTTTTTAAAGGGGAGCCGTTAATTAAGCCGGGGATAAGACGCGCGAGGGGGTCTGGCCCAGCACCCACCTGAGCAGGTGAGGCCCGGCCCCTCAGCCCGTTCGGAGTAGCCGGGACGGCTGAAAAGGGCAGCCGGGCCCGCGTCGTGTGGCGGAAAGCGCGGCAGTCGCTGCGGTAGGAGGTCACACCCCCTCCCGCGGGGAGCTGCTGTCGCCTGCTGAGGGTGCGGAGGCAACTTCTGAGCCACCGCGGAGGAGTTACAGCTCCGGGTGCGTTCCGGCGCGTTTCGATTCCAGATCTTGGGAATAACTGTAGGTTTGTGTTACTTGGGGGAGATGCAGAGTTGTCTTTGAAGGAGAATCGTGACCAGCAGCGTTCTGTACAGAGGAACAAGGGTTTTTAAGAATACTTTTGGAAGGCTTTTCAGACAGCAGAAGGGCTGTATCAGTGAAAAGGAGCACATTGGTTCTCTCCCACTTTGTAGTGAAGGACTGCAGAACACTGCAGGTTTCTGATCCCGTAAGAGAAAACAGAAGAGCTTTAACAAGATTGGCAGTGCTCAGCCTTCCCAGAGGTAAAAATGACAAAGGCAAAGGAGTGTCAGCTGTCCCCACTCATCCTCAAAAGCAGCAGCAGAGGAGTGCAAGTTACTCTTCAGGTTAAACTTGGCAAAGATGAAGCAACGTCTCACCAAGTCACAGGCTCCGTCCTGCAGGTACAGGGATGCTGTGCTGGGAAGCTTCTGTGAGTTGATGACGTTCACTCTCAGCTCCTCCAGTTTGAGGAGCTGCGGTACCTGCTCCCAGTAAGCGTGCTCCCCTGCTGTAGTCTTCACACCCTCCATCCCTCCAGTGCCCCATCACCTGCATCAAGCTTCACCTCTATTTTTTTTATCCCTTCCTCTCCTACCTGTTCTCCGTCCCCTGACTTCCTTTGGTGTCACAAAGAGAAATAGTCAAGTGGAAGAATGGAGGGGGACATAAGAGTTCTTTCCCTTCCAAGAAGCTGAATGTCTGCTGTACCCTTACTGTACATTTCACAGAAGCAAAGGGAAGCTTTTTGGTTCAGTCAGTTTTGGTTTTGGGTTTATTTTGCTTTTTTTTCTAAGGCTGGTGAAATGTCAGATCCAAACTAAAAGTTAAGTAGGTGCAATGATCGTATGTGAGCTGTCCATCACCAAAACTAGACAAACTCTGGCTAGTTTGGCTAAGGAGTCAAGTGCATGTGTCACACTGATGCAGAGAGAGCAGCAAGTTAAGAAATATTTGCTATCACTTAGGCTGCATTTATGTTGTGAAATCCACTTTTCAACTAAAGTGTGCAAGTGAAAAGAAAGCCCAGCTGTTTTGGGTTTTTTTTGGAATACAGTTTCACTTCCTAAGGAGTAGTTGGTGTTGGTCATTTTTCATTCCTCAGTGCTAGTGAGTGATTACTCAGCGCTGACCATGAAGAGACAAGCAAATCTTTAATCCTACAACACACAAAGAAAATTACCTTGAAAAATGCAGCCTTTTCTGTGGTGCTGCCGTCTTAAACTCATGGTTCAGGTTGCCGGATCTACCCTCCCATCTAGGTAGCCAAACAACCACAAAATCTGTGCGTACAAACTGATGTATATCAGTTACACTAAAGAGTACTTCCTCATTTGCAGTGATGAGGATATTGCAATTTTGGTTTAAGTATTCATTCATGGACACACCTGCAAATTTTACAGTAGCTACCAGTTTCTTCTAAAAAGCTCCGCAAAGTCAAACCAATACACCCAGTATTAGTGCCGTAAGGCAGCAATGAAGAGAATGGTTTTATTTATGTTGTGACACTGAACACTGGTTTCAAACAGAATAATTACATTTGAGAGGTGGTATCATCATAAACACCACAAAAAGCATGTTACAGAAACAAAGAGTTCTGGTAAGATAGACAACTTTAACACGAGAGAGTGAGCTGTGGAAAAAATATTTGCAGTTTCCATGAACTGTGTACAACTTAGTGTGAAAGAAAAAAACCCTTTAAATACAGAGTTAAGGCTGTTATTTGCAAGTGATCTTCCTACTGGAAGCATATTGAAACTATTTTCTCTAAACAGGATGCAGCTTGAGGACTTCAACCTGTGCAAGAAGCTTCACAATTCTGATGCTGTGGAGCTCGATGTCCACATTAGCAAGGGCTGCATGAGTTTTGTTTCCTCTTTACCCCACTCTTTACAAATGAGCCTTTTCCATATGCACCCCAAAATTAAGACGTGCATACAAGCTAAGACCCCATCAAACGTAAGAGAAAAGGTATTTCTTCTCTTGTCCCCATTCAGCAGGGAACTATAACTGGTATTTCCAGAACAGAAGGGAATCAGATATCCTTTTGTGGAAAATAGCTATATGGAGTATCTGTAGTTACTGCAAGTAAACATGCCTGTTTTAGCTTTCAAAATGCATGAAGGTGTAAGCCTGGATAAAATCAAGTAAACTAGCCTTTCAGTTAAAAGCAGGGCCAGCTACATCGGGCTGCAGCCCAGGTGAGTGAGATGAAGAAGCACAAACAGAATTTTTGCTAGTACTGGGGAGAATGAAGAGGAGAAGGAAGCCTTTAATAAAAACCATGACTAAAACCAGGACAAGTTCCAAAATAGCATCTATCTAAAACCTGGGTGCTTGGTGGCACAGAATAAGGGAGACCATCCAGAGACAGCTCAAAATCATCTGACTGATGAAGGGACCTACCACATTTGCAGATTAAAACCCTCTTCATGCATTGATGTATACCATACCCCCATCACACTACATACCCATTTCATCCAGGATTTTAGAAGCCTTTACAGGAAAGGTCTTTACTGGAAGTTATTTCATTATTTTATTAAACAAAGTGCTTTGCAGGCATTGTAGGGTACAAAGCACCCCTGCTGAGCACCAAAGTGAAAATGAGTTATTGAACACAGAAAGCACGGGGGGAAGGAGGGCAGTACATGAGCTCATGGAGAAGCTGCCTCTGATGGACTCTGCCTTAATTGCGGGTACAAAGTACCCACTTGTACTTATCAGGAAGTACAAGTAACTTGGTTTACAGCATCGCAGAAGACATGGCATTACCCATACCCATGGGTGAAAGCTCGACCCATTCACACTCCAGTCTGAAAGGAACAGGACTTTGCCGAGTGCTGCCACTCTCTGGGGCAGGCCAGGCCATCAGCTGGTCAGGCTGAAATCCAAACAGTACAGAAATTCCAACAGTCTGAACACTGCTTGCTGGTACATAAAGGGTGCAAACTAAGTTTTGAAATCCTATTCTTGGGAGCCAAATTTAAAGCTACAGTAAGGGACTTCAGGAGTCAAAAGGATCTAAATGCTTACTCTGCCCCTGTTCATTCTGTAGAAGCGACTGTGTTGATAGAAGAAACAGAATCACAGAATCATTTAGGTTGGAAAAGACCTTTAAGATCGAGTCAAGCTCAACCATTAACCCAGCGCTGCCAGGTCACCACTAAACTGTGACATTTAAATGGCACATCTACACATATTTTCAATACCTCCAGGGATGTTGACTCCACCAGTTTCCCTGGGCAGCCTGTTCCAGGGCTTGAAAACCCTTTTGGTGAAGAAATTCTTCCTAATATCCAACCTAAACATCCCCTGGCACAACTTGAGTCCATTTCCTCCTGTCCTATCACTTGTTACCTGGGTGAAGGGCATTCTCCATATTGAAAAATCAGCATCGCCACACTGAATCCAGAGTTCAACACTTTATTGTGAAAAGATGCTGTTAATCCTCATTCAGGCCCTTAAAACACTAAATATTCCACAACTGACAACCCTGTTACCTACTAAGGAGAGGAGATAGCTGGGAGAGGCACACTACAACACCCAATTAGCACAACTGACAGGTATCTTTGGCAGTGCATCCATTCTAATGAATTATTCCTCATAAATCTGACAAAGGACAGCATCCTATTGCCTTTCTGTCAGTCTCTGGGATTTCATGAAAGCTCACACTTGAGAATGCTTAACTGTAAAATAACTTTCATTCCTTTATTCAAATTTCACATATACAGTGGACAAAAAGACATTTTAAAATAGACCCATATAATTATATGGATTTTTGCAATATATCAAATTCAGATCAAAATTAAGATATACACTGTATTCCATAACCAAGCCAAAGCTTAAGTGTATACTTCATTTGTGTAATAAAACCCAGGAACGACTCTGAATACTGGAACCAGTCAAATTCCACCGAGTGGGAAGTTGTTTACAGCAATTTGGAGGTTCGGAATCCCCTTTTACAGGTGCTTGTATAACCACACTGTAACCAAGTATTTGAATTAGGCAGTTTCCATTTTACAAAACAGCCTTCATTTTACAAAAGCAGCTGCTGTTAAGTTGTGATGGATACAGGCAGATTTAGACCAGTGGTTTTCAGTATACAGGTTGCCAACCCCAAATTAGTAGATCTTCAGCAGTTCTGTATATAAAAGATCAGCCAAAGCCTCAGCTCAGCTCATCTTCACAGTCCTGATGTGGATTTGCTCATGGTTCGGAGATTTTCCTCAGGTGCTGGTAGCATAAGCACTCTTCATGCAACTGTAAAGGACTAAAAGTTTGAAACGAGAGCCGGAAGAGCGACAGTGGATATGGTTTAGAGAGAAAAGTTGGAGGGAACTTCAATGTTCTCATGATAAGCTGAAGAGAGCTCCACAAAACATCCAGTCCCGATCGAAAAGATAATGGCAGTTAAATGCAAAGTTCAAGTTAGAACATTTCCAGTGTAAAAACATGCCCTCCACCAGACTAGTACTGCCTTAGTCAGAAACTGGCAACTGATTGCAAACACCACTATTAAATAATACAGCTCTTCTTCTAAAGACTGGAAAAGTATAGGTAATAACACAGTGAAATCTAGATAACAGGCCAACGCTGTACAAAAAACGTTGTAAGACTTAAATAATCCCTTTTAAAATTGCTTAACACATCTGATAAATAGCTTGCATGTCAATTTGATATATGCTGTACCGTTTGGCTCTTGAATTCCAAACCTTTCCATAAGAGTTACCATACCTAGAACACAGTCAAATAAATAGCAAAAAACCAAAAGATACTGTCAGTTCCGAAGCATTACGCAAGATAGTCAGCGTTATACGTACAGGGAATGCCACTGTGGTTAAACAGGTTATGAAGCAGTATTCTCCGTGAAATACTAGGCACAAGAATAAATCAATTAGACAGTTTTTTCTGCCTAATGGACACGTCTAAAATTAACATTCTTGGCAATACAACATTGTAACTGATATGATTCTCAATATTTAAGAGCCTTAATAGCAAAAATCATGAAGCAATGTTTATATTTGTGTCTTTGACAAGCAGTTACAGTTCTGGACAGATTTCTTCTATGCTGTGTGCTCTACTTCCCAGCTGGTCACGAGTAGCATGCGCTGCGTAAGAAAGATTACAAAAAGTAGATAATTCTTCACACTCATCAAATATTTTCAAAACACACACACAAATCCTCTTGAAATCATCTTTGCTTCTTTTGGTAGCATTTGCCAACCCATCTTAGCAACCTACAAGCTTTTAATTTGAGAGTGCAGAAACTTCCAAAATAGTTATATTTCACACTCATGTTCTGAAGAAAAGGCTAACTTCATTGTTGAGCACACCAAGCACCGGACGCTCACTACCCCTGGAACTGGGAGGATTTAACCCAGGAGTTTAGAGAGATCAATCTGCAGAAGTAACCTATGACATTCATGAAAGACAAGCAAGCATAGTACTTTGCAGGTCAAATTTCAATTCCAGATGAGATACTATACAAAACAAGCTTATAAATGAAGGAACACAATCTGTTGTGTTTTCCAGGAAGTCACTAAACTCATGGTTAGGAGCCAAAGAACAGCAATAAATCAGAGAATAGATCCCTCTCATCAGAATAAATCCTTCTCAATTAAAAACAAATTCTTCTCATTAGTGCTTTTTGTATGAAAAAGCCCACTATATATATGTGTGTATATATATGCACCTGAAATTTCAGGTGCATAAAACAAAGATCAAGGAAAACCAAGTCCAGATGATAATAATATTTTAAAAAGGCCAGGTAGGTTTCAGCACGTCCTAGACTTGGTACCAAGTGCAGTCTAACAAGCAGAACCGATTTGTGTATGCTCCCAGCCTTCTCACTGAAGTCCTCTTTAGGGTGATGACGCTCACAGTGGTTGAGAAAATACAGTGCATCCTGTACCTACCAAAGGGGCACACCCAGCCACCTGACAGGTCAGCTGAGGAGCAGTATCTGAGCAGGGTTATCAGAGCAATGGATGCTAAATGAACCATAAGGAGAGAACAATACTTTTACCACTTGTCAATTGAACTGCTATAGATCACACCCTTCTATGTGGTACTTCTGTGTAGCAGAAGTCAAGTCAGGTCTGCATTGAAATCATCATGCTTAAGTCTACCTCCATCAGGAATCTTCCCTTCAGTGATTTCAAAGAGAATTTTAAAAGGAAAAGTGTTTGTGGAGAGCAACAAAGGTCACTATTTTACTGGCAAAGTCTATTTACATTGTTGATGGAGTCATAAACATGGAGCAGCCAGAGAAATTTCAGAGAAGCTGAAACGCTGTAGCAAGCAATCCTAATGGAGTCCATTACAACTTGAACTTTCTTTTGCACCAAAAGGCTTGGCTGCTAGAATCCATATGCATGGGATGAAGTGCAGCTACTTGAGGCAAGAAAGGAACGACCCATCCACTTAAAACACTTGGTAGCCCACGATGAAGGCAGGGGCAAAAATATACAAACAGTTCTCACCATCACTGAGTGGACTGGCCATCTTCATTTCAATCAGCAAGAAATCTCAGTCTGTAACCGAGAAGCACAACCCAATTAGCAGACCTCATGGTATTCAACAGAAGCCTCCTTAAAAACCTGTCCTAAGTCTTTAGCCCCTTCTTCAAATGGAGAGTATAGACATTAGAACAGTAGTTAGTTTTACTCAAATACAAAACAGATAGGATTAGAGGGGAGAAAGGAGCATCAGATAAGAGAAGCACAGAACCTCTAAAGGATCTTCATGGACAAAGAAAAAAAAAAGTCTAAGTGAGGAGAAGGTCTCAAATTGCCTGAAAACCAACCCAGGAGCCAGGGGAGCCCCAGAGTCACAACAGGCCACTAAGAAATGCCTCTTATGTCACATCTTTACCTGGAAAGATCATCAGTACTCATGTTATTCCACTGGAATAAAAAGATGCTGCATGTCAACTCTCACTTACAGAGATTGACAGTCTCAGGCATAATAGGTGCGTGTTAGCCGCATCACCAGATGATCTTCGTAACTTCAGAAGAACTGAAGTCAAATGGATGAAGTTACCAAAATGTAGCTACAACACACAGAAGACGACAGACATTTCCTGTGCAGGAAGTGTCAGAGGTGTTAGTCAGTTTAAAAGGGTGAAGTCAAAATAAGCCATCACAAAAATAATCTCCTGCATCACACCATACATTCAGTAAAGAAAACCCTCCTTTTCTGCTCTGTAAGAAAGTACTTTAAAATACAACGATTTGAAGTCGAAGAGCTCTTGGAAAGCTATCCAGATGAATAACCTTTCCATGTGCTTACAGTCCTAACAGGGGAATCTCAGGAAGAATAATATTAATAGCATTTTGATCCACATCTATGAAGGAAACAACCAAACTGAAATACTGTTCTAAATACCCAATTACTTAATATGACCAAAAGCAGAGGCTGGCAAAAAGCCCAAGTAGGGAGTGTTAAAACCAGCTATTTGAGAAATGTTCTGTAGCCCTAGTATCTGTGTAATTAACATTTATGCATAAGGAGAGTCTTCTGTGCACTCAGAATACAGATGAGAAAGAGACAGAGAGATGTCATCTCAAAAAAGTTATTTCAGCAAAACTTTAAAGTAATGACACCATAGACAGCTACGTTGCTGAACACTTATCTCAATCTAAGAATTTCTTAAAAGGTCTGCAGAGGACAGAAAGGTTTATTAACACTTTTGTCCATATTCCATCATCCTTTGACCAACCCTGCCACTAAAAATCTCACATGATCAGCCTGAGGGTGTTCAGTTCACCAGCTGCTACAAGTGAGACCAGTACTTAACCTCAGAAGAACTGGTCAAGTAGAGAGACCAAAAGCTATGATAGTTGATGCAAAGATTAGGAGATAATAAAACCCCAAGGTTTGTTAAGCAGAATGATACAAAACAGAAATGAAGAACTGAGAACTACATCAAGTTAATGGAAAGTATTTCTATATGCCACGGTGTGGAGGTGAACCAGTTAGTTAATAGGTTGATAAGCTGGCAAACAGTTATAGAATCTATTGGCCATGAGCAGTCTAAAATTGATAATTACCAGTTGTGGCTCTGAAGCTTGTTATGAGGCAATGTGGAATGGACTTCAACAGAGATGGAAAAATGCTGCAAAGGTGTGCCTTCCTTCCGCTGGCGAATGCAGCTGGGGAGCGGAGTTGCCTCTGTTTTACAGCAGAGTGCAGAGAGATGGCAGCTTCAAGCCATGGAGAAGGGTCATAAGGTTGCCTATTGGAGCCCTCCTTTCCCCTGGAGAGTGAAGTTCTAGTAAATAGCCATTATAAGGCGTATGTGAAGTTAATGGATGAAGTCAGTCCATTAATGGGTCTCAGGCACACAGCAAATGACCCTTTCGGAGGAATTAGGAAGGTGTTAGTTCTCCTGTAATAAATAATGGGGCTAAAATGTGCAAGCCACAGAACTTAAAACCACGCAACTTTGCAAATCACCTTTTTATCATGTGGAATTTAAACTAATTTTAGGAAAGTTCCTAGTTCGCATGAAGTGAAAAATAAATGCAAACCAACTTAAACCCATGCAGCATCTTCCCAAGTCTGCAGACTGTACTAGCTTCTCCAAGTGACTGATGAACAAGGCTTACAGACTTCATTGCCACTAGTCTCATGAGCAACAGATGTCTATTTTTTTAATGCCAAAAACTCATTCAGTGTCCTGTTATACACAGAGGTGGGTAGTGAACAGCTGCAGTTATTCACCAGAAGGCCATCTCAAACAGCAAAGACACTTATTAGACAGTCTACCCTTTTCACCCAGAGAGAAGCTTAAAGATTAAAGAGGTGTCAGACTGTGTAGTTTTATGAGTTTCCTATCAAGAGACAGCCCTGAAGCGGGTTCCAGAAAAAGCTCCCAGCTAAAAGTCTCAGACTTTCTTCCGGTAGCTGCACTAGAAGCAAAGCTGAGGGTCTTATCCCATGCTATAGAGACGAACATCACTGTTTAAGAACAAGCACAAGTGCATACCCAAGTCTTACCAGCCATGTCACATTACGGTAAGACAGGCAGAAGTTCTTAGGAAGTTAGATACACTCCTCTCAACGGGGAGGAAGCATTCATACTAGTTTCCCCATTGCTGGCTACAGGATGGTTTGGCAGCAGAATGGGAAACGAACCACGACATAAGGCCAGGCTCTCCCATGTGGCCACAGCTTTAAGTGTTCTGTTCAAGACAACTCTCCCTTTATAAAGAATGCTGGCAACTTCAATACCAAAAGTCACTTATGCTGGGGCAATAGTACAAAGCAGAGGTGTCTGCTTTCCTGCTACGTCACAACAAACAAAAGCCCACATGCTTTTGTTTGCTATAAGTCTACCTATGAAGACAGCATTGCACACTGAGCACTGCATACGTGCTGTACCCTTTCTGGTCATTCTCACACTTGAGTGTATTAATTTCCCAACAGCTGAAAGGACCATCAGCACTTTAACACGCTTTTTATTTAATCAGTAGCTCACCATGTTCGGTAGCTTCTGTATTCATGGTTTCTACATCTGCAGCGTCATGCATCTCTTCATCTTCATCATCATCCTCGTCTTCACCATGTAGTTCTTTTGCAATGAGCTGTCTTGCCAGTTTGATGTTTCGTCCTTCATTGTAGTGCATTTTTCTCTTCATTTCAAACTGTTTCTTCTTCTCTGTGTACAAACAAATACAAAGCAAATGCAAGTCTGAACCAAGAGCATACCAAATCCCAAAGTTTCGCAAGCCTTGTTTCTAAGTAAACTTAAGGACAAATTGAGACATACTGGTGGGATAAAAGATGAACTTTTGCAGATGTCTGACTTGACTCCTGACTAGCTACCAAAGGCCAGTTATGAGAGATATATTTACCACACGTCAAAGAAAATATTTTCCACTTTCCCCATGGCCTGAAGCCTAACTTTGCTCCCTATATCAAACATCAGCAGGTCTAGCAGTAACACATTATAATTAAACTTTGCTTATTGGCAGCCCCAGCGCTGGTTTTTTTCGTCCCTTTAGAATAGTAAGGTTACACGCTCGAAGTTGGGGCCAGGAAAGATGAGAAGCAACAGCTAGATAATGTAAGCCTGAAACCTTATAAGTATTGTTTGACTGTTTCCTCAAAGTGTCTAGCCCAACATCAGAAGTTCTAGCAAAACGTCATCTCTATTGAAGATGCAATTTGCTTTGGAATAAAAGTAGATTTCCATTTACCAGTTACTTTGAAAACAACAGAAATGTCATCTGTTATGTTCGCAACCAATTAGTTGCATCTTAATTACAGTGGTACTCATTGAATTGTTAAGTCTACCTGAAATATGTTCAGATTAAGAACCACTCCCTCACCCCAAAACCAGAAGAGGAGCTTATTTGCCAAGTCTAGGTTTCTTAGGAGGCATTCCCACACCTTAAGCTCGTCTACAAGGGGGCAGCCAGTAACACCAATTTCCTGCTTATATGTAGATCCCAAACCAAACAGTCCTGATTAGAAACAAACAGCATATTTGTTCAATCTTTTCCCTATCCTTCAAAGACTGTTTATCTCCCTTTTCAAATCACAACATTTTCCTGATAGTACTTTTTCTTCCCCAATATTTCTTACTGAAAATCTGCTACTATTTGTAGGAAAAAACCCCACAAAACAAAGCAAAGAAAGCAACTTAGCCCTACCTCGTTCTTCAGGTGTTAATTCTTCATCCTCTTCCTCCTCCTCACTGCTTTCCTCTTGCCTTGCTATAATCTTGGGTCCTTTACCTTCAGCTGCAGCTGCCAGTCTACATAAATCATGCAATACAAAATGCTGAAATAGCAAGTTTTTCACTATTTTAAACATAAGAAATTTCAGAACCCTCATACAAACTGCTTTGGTCATTATTTTTTGCCATATTTACGTGTACTAACAACCTGCAACAGGTTTAAACTAGCAGGGGCGCTATCAAACACCGAAAACTACTTACATTTGACAATAGCAATTTTGACTTCTAGAGAAACCAGCAAAGAAAAACTACTTCAGGAAAGAGAAAATTAACATTTCTATGACAATACTTACTTTTTACTCAACACATCTGCTTTTAAGGGCTCGTTTGATTCTGAATCACTCACTGCATCTTCATCATCTTCTCCTACCATGCTTAGAGGACAAACAAACAGTACCTTTTATCAATAATGTGCTGCTTAAAATTTGCTTGATAAACCAGCCAAAATCTTACAACACTCAAATGAAAGACTCCTTTAATACTTGAAAAACTTTCCAGATCTAATTTAAATATTGATATGACTACTTTATATTCTAGTACACGGATATTAACTGGAAAAAAAGGCAGACTCATTCATTCCATTCAAACCCTAAGGCCTGCTAGACATAAACCTTCTGAGAATTGACTTTGGCCTTTTTAACAGTTCTCCTCAATATCTATAGGCCTTTATTTAGAAGCTTTGTAATCTGAATATGTTGCATAAATTCAGTAGGCCTGCACAGTCTGCTAGGCAATCAGCTATAATAAATATTACATCATCCACAAAGTCAATTTTGCTGTAAAACTACAGCAGTTCAGTGAGCCTACCTGTGATAAGGAGTACTTGGCTCATCTATTTTCATCAAGCCATAATCTTTGCCTGCTGGGTGGTACGTAGCTATGATGTTCATTTCATCCCACTTCTGGCATTTTTTACTGAAATAAGAAAACAAAGTTAAAGTTTCTTATATTTTAAAAACAATTAGTTCTGTTTGACCACAGGAGTGCTTAGAATTTATTTTGACCTCTACTACATACTAAGCACAAAGAACATAGGCGTGTTCAAAGTATAGCTATTAAATACTGTGCTATACATAATTTGTAATACCTTAACTGAACTATCAGTGCAACTTAAGTTCCCTAACAATTCACGGTACCAAATAAACTCAGTGACTGATAAATGTATCCTTATTCACATACATATATATATTTTTCTCAAGCGATTACCAGTCTTGTTCAATCACTGTCCCAGTAACTGTCTGCTTTTGTTACAAGTCACTGAAAAAATCATCTTCCTCTTATTACAACCCACAACACTGCAACAAAACCAAATAACTTCCACCTCACCTCTGCTCAGTGAGCTGCTGTGATTATAGCGAAACTGTTACAGAAACAATGCCAACCAACCAATAACTTCCTCCAGTAAAATAAATAGCACTGAACCAGCCGGTTATTAATGCTGCTTCTGTCATCTTAAAGTGGAATCATAAAACAGAACTGATTCACTGCTGTAATTAAGCCAAGGCAGTTTCACATTTTACGCAAACAGGCACCAGTGATGTTACATTATTTAGAATTTCCTCAGTTATTCAGAGAATGTACCATTTTATGTCTATTTGCAGAACCAAAAGCCCAACCAGACTGACACAATACATAAGCCACAAGGAAAGCAACTGCCTTGTTGCCAGAGGATCTAAAAGCTATAGAAACATTTAATCAACAGAAACTACCAGGTTCCCTATTTTCTCTAATAAGGTTATTGCAAGCTTCACACAAGGTGGCCTTGCCCTTAGACTAAACCAAGAAACTTAACTTCAGAACAGTAAAGTAATTCCACTATTTAATATTATCTTATGCATTAACATATTCCTGTGGCAAATTATTATTATTTAAGGATGCAAATGCAAATGTTATGGGGCTTTGCTGGTTTAGGGGTTTGTTTTATTTGGGGGGGGGAGCAGCTGGCTATAAAACTTTAACTTAACTACTTTTATTTAAAAACAGACCGTTCCAGTAACAAATTTTAAAAATATATTCAATCTCAATAACAGAACATTTTACATTTATGAAGAGCACTGCATAATACAATGGGAAAAACAACTAAAGGTATAGAAACAAAATACATGTGGGAGTTGATGCTGAATCCTTACAGGGCACAGACTAATACTCCAGAAACAAATACAGAGTGAGCAAGCTTAATCCCCTTAGCATATAGTAACCAATGCCAAGCTCTCATGTTGGAGGCTTCAGCTGTATTTAATCATTTTTTGTTCTAACTGCAACACAGGGATTGCAACCTAAGCAGAGAACACGTGAGTCAGATCGCCTGCTCTGGCAGGGTGGAGAGTCATGAGCTTCATGATGACAAAGCAAGAGCTCTGGTCTAGGAAGCCAGTGATTCAAACCTGTCTATTTAGAAGTCGAAAAATCACCAGCTAAACATCAGCTCAACACCTGCTCAAAGTTCATCTGTGACTAATGTAAGATGATCACACGGTTACGTAGTAAGCAGGAGAATTTCTACTAGCCACAGAGTTGACTGGTACGCAGCCCCTATAAAGAGATAGAGCTTAGCTGAAGAGGAAATAGGATAGATGGGAGAAACTCCCATCACGTGCTTTGTGTTCACCACATAAAGGTTTACTGCCTGGGCTCACAAATCAATACCTAACAATAATACTGCCAACCTTAGAAGAATCTCTTTGGCATACACTGCTCTCGAAATTAGACAGCCTACAGCTAGCAATTCAGTAACCTAGAAATACAAGACTGAGGAGGCTTTCAGTGGTTTAGTTTTTTTGTACTCAGTTCTTTAAACTCAGATCCCAATGCTAAAAGCTGTGCCTGTGGAACACCACCCAAAAAACAATTTAAAAGTCAGCTAGGCAAAAAAAAAAAACCCATTAGTGGCAAACAAATGTGTCATTTCACTGCTCCATATAAAAAGCCATCACAGGAGGGTGACTAAGTGCTCTCAAAACCCACACCTCCCTTGACTGTCTCCAATTTAGCATGCTTAGGCATGCCTGAGCAGTGTCACAGTAATGATAGAGCTTGAGACCATCACAAGAAAATGCTTCCTGACACCCCTTCAGCTACAGAAGCAGGAAACCTGACCTTCCTTAGGAAAACCTGATTTGAAAAGTCTCAGAAGCGCTCATTTGTATTCTCGCAAATCTTTAAACAAACATAATCATGTATTTTGACACCATACCTTGACAGGCAAGAAGTTTCTGCAGAACACCTCCCTCCCTCTCTCAATTTCACAAGCTTTCCTCTTGCATCATATTTTCATAAAGGAAATTTTCCAACAATAATCTACTACTACCATCAGTAACAACAGTGCAAAGCTGCATGCTGCAAATACAGGAGAGCTCTACTGAACACGGTGCTTTAAAAGATGACAGCTGACACAATGAGCTCTTTCATCTGCAGCTATTTTAAAAGGTATTCAGACCCAAATTTCAATATTAGAAATAAGCAGAGAGACTGCTGATAGAGGTGCACAAAGAAAACTGATACCTGAAATCAGTTTAAATTTTTAATCTCCAACAAAAATCACAGCTGTAGTGTTTACTTTTAAGTACAAAGCCGTTTTGCCAAAGTCAGAAATAACACTGATGTACTGAAGCACTGCCAACCAAAAATAATACCTGCACTCAAACCAGCTTTAAATACCCTATACTGATCTTCACAGGAAATTCTAATGCAGCCTGCCAGGCTTTGCCCATATCCTTTAACTTGCAAGGCAATTTCAGAATTAATCTGACTTTATTGGCTCACATTGGTAAACAGGAAATAGAAGCTGGACTCCTGTCCACTTAACTGCTTTGCAAGGAATTACTGTGTGCTATAACCAATACACCGCGTTCTCAGCTCATCCGTTTGTACTCTAATTTCTGATCTTTCTTCAAGATGGTACAAAAGAGACTGCAGAAAATTAAATAAAGGCTACCAACAGCCAGCTTACTTTATGTCTGGTGTGGTAGGAAATACCTCGTGCTATGCTGTATTAAAACTAAAGAACAGGGAAAAAATTGCAGCATTTTTGTAACATATTATTAGTTACATTCACCTCCTTGAAAAACATCATCTCATTCCTTCAGTTGCAGTAATTTCTCCCTGGAAAGCAGAGGCAGCTAACACAGGCAACAGGACAAACCAAAACCTTTTCATTCTTACCTTGCTAATTTTAGGCTACACTCATGAGTTAACTAGGCAATGAGGAAAGGAATATTACCATAACAAAAAAAAAAAATTGCATGTCCATGCTATTTTATCATTATTTCCCTCCTTGCAATACTGAGTGAGGTCCCAAATGAAGAAAACCATCAAAAGCAATTTTATAAACCTAGAGTTCACATCAAACTCCGGTCATCATGAAGCAATCGAGTCTCAGAGCATTAGGCAGCACGCTCTTGGTGCTAACAGCAGGAAACGTGTAAGAATTCTCAATATCAAGGACAGCTGTTGGCTGCCTAAAGACAACCTCTTGCATATTTGGACTAACTCAACACATTAAAATTAAATCAAGATTTTCTTGCTATTCAAAACACAAACCACATGGCCAGTGCATATTCTCTGTGTGAGAGAACTTACAAATGAATCTTACACAACCGAGACTGTATTTTACTTATGTTTCTACCTAGGAGAGGCCCTTTCCACAGGGACATACTTCTGGTTCCAGAGGAATAAGCTATCTTTGAGTAAGAACAGACTCAGGCTACTAACAAATCTCTCACGTCAAAGTGTGTTTCCCAAACTGTGAGGTATCCTTCTAGCAACTGTAAAGCCTTCCTGTTTGTCTTTTTGAACGAGCATTTCAAGATAACATTGCTTCTGCAAATATGTAATAAACAGCAAAGACCACCAGCTTTCAGCTGCCACTCTGCACTCTGGGTCAGAGTCACGGAGACACTCGGGCAGCCCCCACTCTCTCCACCCAGGTGCACAGCCCCGGCATTCCCCACTTTCTTAACTCGGGCCCTGCCCCAAGCGGAACCCCAACCTCAGCTGGGAGCTTCCACTGCCTCACCATCACCGAGGTGGGGAATCGTGTTCCAGGACCGCCACAGCACGGCAGGCACATGGGAACGACCCGCTGACCCGCTCACCCCGTTACTACCCTGCCCACTCCACATCGTCCCTCAAAATCGGGACAGCCCAGAAACCCCCCGCTGAAGACACCGCCTGCAGACCCCGCCCCGCGGAGACCCCGGACGAGCGGGACGGCTTGGGGCAGCAAGGCCGGAGAGGAAGCCCTGCTGGGACGCGCCTCCGCCGCCTCACCACTACCGCCGCCCCGGCTGGGCGCGGCCCTCACCCGTGCTCGTCCTCGTCGCGAGCCGGGCTGGCCCGCCGCGCCCCGGAGGCAGCTCCCCCCGCCGCCGCCTTGCCGCCGCCCTTCTTCAGGATGCCTTTGATGGGCCCGCGCCCCGCCGCCGACACGGCCGGCACCGACGCGGCCTCCATCGCCGCGCCGCCCGCCCGCCCACTCGCTTCCGGCCGCTGGCGCCCCGGCCGGCCCCTCCCAGTGCGCGTCACAACCGGCGGCGCAGGAAGGGAGGGGGCGGGACCCGCGCCGCCGCCTCGGCCCGCGGGGGCCGCGCCCCCTGGCGGCCGGCGGAACGCCAACTCCCTGGCTGCTGTGCGCCTGCGCGCCAGCGGGCGGGACCGTGTCCGCGCGTGGGGTTCGCACGCGCGGGAGGCGAGCGTCGCACTCGCGCGGGAGCTTTGACGCGGATTCACGGATGCGCGGGGCTGTGTCACAGGCGAGACTTCTGCGCGTCCGTGGGGGTTCGTCACAGGTGGGGGTTCGTCACAGGTGGGGGTTCGTCACAGGTGGGGGTTCAGGCACGCTGCGTGGCCTCTGCGCATGCACGAGGCTCTTGCGCCTGATGAGGCTTGCGCCCGTGTGACACCTCTGCGCGCACGCGATGCTCCTGCACGCGCATGGCGCCACGCGGAGCTGCCGCTTCGCCGAGGAGGTTCGCGGGCACGCGGAGCCGGACGTGAGCGGTTCCCGGGCGCGAGCGGTTCGGGTGCGCGGCCTCTGCCGGGGCGGGGGCACGGCTGCCCCGCGCGGCCCCTGCCAGGTGCCCCCGGAGTCGCCTCCGAGCGGCGGCCTGACAGAACACCCTGGGGTGTCTGTCACGGGTCTCCGTGACGCAGAAGAGGGCGCGCGGTGCCCAGAGCGCATGGCGGGCTTCTGCCGTCCAGTGAAACGCTCCAGATCCGCGTTCCCGGCCGGATCCGGGGGTGGTGCCCCCTCTCTCCGTGGGGTGGCGCGTTCCCGCCGCAGGGGCTCAGGGCCTGCGCAGCCACCGGGCCCGGGGCTGGCAGCGCCGCTGAGGGGCCGTGGGCTACAGCGTGGTAGAGAGAGAATAGGAATTTTCTCTCCATGCGAGGGCGAAAATAGGAATCTTGATGAAGCAGGGATGAAATTATTGACTCCAAAACTCCAGCACACCCAGGAGCCACCGTGCAGCCATCAGCATCCCGGCACACCAGCCCATCATCCTTACAGCCTGAGGATGCAGGTGGAGTGTTTGGTTTTGTGCCACAGGAACTGTGGCATTAGAGTTTTAAAGTTTGAAAGGATAATGGTTTCAGCGTGGTGGTTGTTCTGATCCCTGGAAGGCCTCCCTCCCACCTCAGCATCCTCCGACTGGTAAAGCTTGGTGAAATGCTGGCTCCCTGCTCAGCTCCCGTAGCCCTCCCAGGGCAAGAAAGCGCTTTGCTGCACACCCACAGCAATCAGGGTCCCACCACAGTAAGCACAGAACATTTCCCCAGATGTACAGTATTCTGTAATTACAGTATTCAATATTGTTTTTTCTTCACGTCAATAAAGGCAGCAGGAGGAGGGGGGGCCCTAACTGCCAAAGCCCTGAAATGGGTTTGCTGGTGCAGCTCCAGCAACGGGGGAAGCCCACATCTGATCCCAGAGAGCTGGAAAGACCTCCAGGCTGCTGGAGCAAACCATTTGACTTAGACATGGTTGCTCATGTTGAGTTGCATTCCTGCTCTCACAGTGCCATGGCCTCAGAGGAGGGTCAGGCCTTGCACATGGAGCACCACCCCCTCAGCCTGCTCGAAAAGGTCATGCAACTGGGAAGGTACAGAAGCCCCAAAGCAGATATTTTTATTTCATTTTTAATGAGTTGCATCAATGCTATTCAAGCAGAGCTGTCGTCTTGCTTAGTGAACACCTGCCAGAGCAGATGCAGTGCCAGCGGGCACTCAGCACATACAAAAGCAGTGACCAGGGTGTCAGGCAGAGCCTGCCATCCTTGGGGTTTGCGAAAAGCCTTGGGAAGAGAGGACGAGGGTGCAGACCCATCTCTTTCTGTCTGCTTATAGGTACTCTCAGAGCTGACCCCTTGGGAGTGCAGGACCAGCCTCGCTTAAGGCAAGTCATGTACAGACACTGGGGATGGAGTGTTGCTGAATTTCTGGACATTTTTAGACTTCTCAGACTTTAAATGCAAAGGGCCAGATCTGATTTCTAGCAAGGAGGTCTGCTGAGTTGGCAGTAACTTACACCTACAGGCCTGCACCAGAAAACTTGAAAGGACCCCCAGTCTCCATTCCCAGCCCGCAGGACCAGCCCCCCGTGCCTGGGCAGTGCTGCTTGGAAGGCAGGGCCTGCGATGTGGCTCAGACACCATAGACTCCTGGCAGGCCCAGAAGCATCAAGACAAAAAATGGGGAACAAACCTGGTGGCACATGACAAAAGGTTTTCCCTCGAGGCTAATACTTGCACATCACATCTCTTACCCTTTCCCATCCACATACTGGAGGACTGACAGCAACAGCAGACCTTCGCGTCTGCACTTCAGGGTTTCTTTTCTTCACCCATTAGCTTTGAATCAGTCAGTTACTCTGCAAAAGTCAGAGCAAGATGTAAAAGCAGGAAGAGCGATAGAGGGAATGACAGCAAGGAGTACCTCAGGGCTGGCGAACTACCGTTAGCAAAGGGATTATTACATTTCTCTGTTACATACAGAAATTCTAATGGATAATAAAGAAAGCAACAAAGTTCATTGCTGTTCTAGTGCTGTGTTACTCTGTGCCGGCAGTTACATCTCGGGAGGGCAGTTAACTTGATCCGTGGGAATCATCTTCTCAGTGTCAATCTTGTAGGACTGGAGAACGCTCTTCAGGTGCTCCACGGTTTCTGGGTGCATCTCAGGAGCTCTTGATAAAATCCAGGCATAGTCGATGTGAAAGAGCCAGAGGATGTTGGTGCAGGAGTAAACCAGCGAGTAGTTTTCATAGTCGGTGGAGATGACCCAGTAAGGGGCAGAAGGCATGACTAGGAGAAAGAAGGGCACTGTGAACACCATGGGTAAATGACTCTGGACTGCTCTGCAGCACCAGAGCAACGGCCCCTGCTGCTGTTCCCGCTTTTGCTGCTCCTGAGCCACATAAGTGTGGTCAGTACAGGGAGTTCTATCAGCACTCCTTGTTCTGCCCCAACTAGGAAAGTCAGCACTATGACCTGGACAGCTCAGCCAGGCCACCCATAACCGCCCAGCTCATACCTGTGTCAGGGTACTTGCTGGTGGGAAAGAGCCCTGGGACAGGGAGGTCACACCAGTGATCTGAGGAGCTCAAACCATCACCTCCCTCCCCACCACCCACTGCCCCACACAGCCAGCTGGAGCCTGGGCAGTGAGAATCTGTACGGCTCAGCCCATCCCACCAGCACCAGCCATGTGGGCCGAATTCTGTTGTCCATCAGGCTGCTATGCCCAAAGCATCCGCTCTGATGAGGGACAGCCACTCCAGCTTCAAAGTGTCAGGCAGAAAGCAAAGGTGGGTCCAGCAGGCAGGTGTAAGTGCCCTGGGGGTCATTTCTGATGCACTCAGGAATGCTGGGCCCTGTTCTCTGGGGCCCATTTCCAGTGAAGATGAGTGGGGTTGCACACTCTGCAGGCAAAACAGCTGCACATGATGCCTTAGCGGCATATAATTAAATCTGGCCGTGCTCATGAACAGTAATTGTCCTTTGCAAGTACCTTTGCTCCACCCATTTCTCCAAACAACTCCTCCGTGTGAGTGCTACGAAACAGCCAAGGAAAAGAGCAGGTGTGAGGGAGCAGAGTAAAGGGCAGCCAGGAGAAGACTGCTGCTCACTTTCCAGGAGTTGGGGCGGACAGATAAAAGTGCTCTGTGACATTAATAAAATACACTGCTCCTTGGCAGGCCCCTGTTGCGTGTTACATTGGCAAGGGAACAAAAAGCAAACAAACTCACATTATTAACAGTTATTAAAAGGCACTTGTAAGCAGGGGCAGGGTGGGCTAGTAGCTATATCCCTGTTCAGAAAAGCAAACCTACTGCCGGCCCTTGCAGCAGCTGTGGGGCTGCCTCCCCCACCTCCCCCAACCCCACCTGTGAAACGACCCAGAGGGACGGTAATGCTGCTTTGAGATCAGCTGGTGAAGAGTGCTCCATCACCGTGGGGGCTGTTGCTTCAAACGTCTAAAAACCATCAAACCTCTGCATGCTGGTCACAATGTCTGTCCTAACCCTTTGCCACTGCCCCGTTATGCTGTGCTGAAATCACCAAGGCAGCTTCACCGCTTGCTTTGTTAGTTTTACACCCCGAAGACACAGCAGCAGTGCCTGCTTTGTGCAGGCACTGCCCTCCTGCGCTGCTGGGACTAGCGAGGCCAGAGAGCTTCCCAGCCACACACTTACACCAGTTAAAGCGGACACCCAGCTTGGCCCGCTCCTTTACATCCATGTGCATGATTTCTCCTTCAGCTTCATTGACTTTGCCATTGGAACTAAGGGGAGAATGACAAGGCAAGAAATAAAATCAGGTGAGTTTGAAATCACTTTTTTTTTGCTTCCACTAAATTATCCTTCCCGATGCATCCACCTGCCAGGAGGTGGCTGAAGCACCACCAGCTCCCCCAGAGGGATAGCTCAGTCCTGGGGATAGTTTCAGCAGCGCCCAGGGCACACCAGGTCCTGGGACAGGTACAGTGAGGCAAATGCTGTCCCAGGATAAACCAGCCCAGCGCCCCAGGGTGCCTCTCTCCAAGTGTCCCTGCCAGCAGGGACTTTGATGCCAGGGGGACAGCATCATGGAATGGGGAGAGCAAGATGCCTTTGCACAGGATGGAAAGGTCTTGGATCTGGTCTTGAATGTGCCAGAGAGCAGCTCAACGACTGCTAGTTGTGGAAGGCATGTCTTCATGTCAGTTTAATCTCCTGTATCTCTTCCAGGTCACTGCACATTCCTCCACACACAGATTACCTGTCCCTGCTTGGGGAGCCAAGGTTTGTTTCACTGCTGGTTCAGAGCACTGGCATGCTGGCAGCAAGCCCTGTGACTCGGGCTGCCCATCTTATAATTGCATTTTTCCCTGGATGCCTCAAGACCTGGACGCTGCCTTTGGGGCAGGAAGGTTTCACACTTTCCTGTGAAACAGGAACACTCAAGGAGGCAGAAGATAATGCTGCCAGCAGCAGAGGTCAAGGCCCTGATGCTGGAGCCACGTACAGTGCACACATGACCCAAAATATTCCTGATCTTTCAGGGTCCTGAGCTGCTCAAGCAGAGGCACCAACCATCAGTTTAATCTCCTGCAAATTAATGCGGGCACAAATACAAGGCCAGCGGTTAGCCAGGCACCGCCCTAGCAGTGTTGCTGCAGAGACAATGCTGTGCGTTCAGCGAGGGGCATGGGCACTGCTGTCTGCCGGGCTCAGGGGATGTGTTGCTGCCTTGTTATTGTGAGCCAGAACAAAGTCCCCATGCCGCGCCAGGGAGTGCAGGGACAGCGCTGCGCTCGCCACTCGCTCCCTGTCATTCATTCAGCCTCTCACAGCAGCACCCGGCGACAGCCAGGGCTGGTGATGGAAACACATCAATTAGTATTTTATCTGTCCATGCAAAAAGCCAGGAGGGCTCAGGATAACTGCAAACTATCAAGTGCAATAAAGGGAATAATCAGTGCATTCGCTTTGCTCACTGATGTAAACTGGCAGAAAAAGGCTGACAAATATTTTCCTAAGTAAAAATGACCCACATGCTTCACCTTCCCTGCCCCTTTTCATCAGGTCCCTTTGTTCCAGAGCAGAGAGAAGCGCAGGGCACGGCAACCTCTCAGCATGCAGGGGCACATGACAGTGGCTGCCATCCCATAACTGACCTTCCCCAGGTCAGGACCTGGGCTATCTGGCTTCTCAGCGATCACTGGGGATCACAAACCGGTCAGGGGGAGACCCAGGCTATTTCATACTGGAGTCACCATGGGCATTTGATCTATTTTCTCACTACTCACCCTGGACAAGACAGAGACCTGGTGAGCCCCAGGAAAGCGCTGACAGAAGCCAGACACCCACATCTCTGCTGTAACCGCAGCAAAGCCCATTATCCCAGCAGAGCTACTGCACAGGGTGCCACCCCCAGCGCCCCCAGACCCAGAAACAGGCAATTTGGAGAAAAACGGCCACCCAGGATTGCAAGAGAGGCGACAGGAGTGCCACCACTGCAGCGAGGACACAGCCTGAACAACACTTACAGCAGCTCCTTGTTGATCACCTTGTACTTCCCATTCTCCTTCAACGAGTAATTTGCCTGGATGCAGCTTCCTTTCTCGAAACTTGAGGGCAGCTTCTCAATCTCGTACCATTTCCCCAAATACTGATAGAAGAAAGTCCAGAGAGACGCTTTTAGCACGAGAGGGCTGAGGCAGAGCAGCTCAGCTCATTTGCCAGCGTGGTTTTCCCTGCTCGGTTCATTCAAGCATCCACCTCCATGGCACAGGAGGCTGGAGCGGGTTAGCAGGGCCACAGACCCACGCTGGCAGCTCCGGCACAAGGCATCGAGACTGGTTCTGCCAAGTCCCCATGAACCCAGGCAGTTTGCCATCAGTCCCACATCCCCTTAGCCTAACTCGCTACCTGCCATGGGATTTTTAGAAAGCTTTTCAGACCTTTTTGATATTGAAGTCTTCTTGGACTGATGGATCTGGGCATGGTCCCATGTGAAACATCTGGCCTTTCCCAAAGCCGAGGAGTCCGACCAGGACTGAGAGCCTCACTGTCAGGCCCAGCATGGCTCTGTCAGGATGCAGGTGGGAAATGGACCTGGTAGGGAGGAAAATAGCTGAGCTGGGTCTTCCCTGGAGCAGAAATTTGTGTGAAACTCAGCAAGAAGGACAGGCCTTCTGCAGCAGGGTACTTCGGGGGCACAGCAAGGAGAAAAGGATCATGAGAAGAGCACAAAGGTACTGTGCCAAATAAGCCCCCAGCCCAAAATGGCCTCAAGCCTTTCCTGTACTCAGGCTGTGCCCAGCAGCTCTGTGGGAAGTAAGTCAATGCCTGGTGAGAGTACTTTTACCCACCATCCACACCAGACACCTAGTAAAATGCAAGGGATGATAAATATCCAAGAATACTCAAGAGCATCGTCATCCGTCCAAAGGTGAGGCAAGGGGAGATGCAGAGACATTCGCTATAAAATGCTGGAGCTCAAGGAACGTGCTTTAGAGCCGGGGCAGAGCCAGGGTCCTGGGATGTGGAAGCGAGCAGTGCACACAAGCAGGATCCTACATGGCAAGAGGGACATCCCCATGGCCCTGCAAGGCAGTGGGAGGGACAGTGCAGCTGCCTCTGGGGAGTCCTTTGTGTTCCAGGATGGACACAGCACTGCAGGGTGGGGAAGTTGGTCAAGACTCAAATCGGCACCAAGTAAATCATTAACTGACCCCCAAAAGCATGCTGCGAGGAGGGAAAGGACATGCTTTCCTGCAGAGCGAAGGAAATGGATCCAGGCAGCCCCTGGAGCCACGATACTGCCTGCAAGCTTTGGGCTCTGCTTGGGGCAGGTTGGCACCTACAGACCCTGCAGCACAGGCTGCTGTGCTTCCCTGGCCAGAAGCTCCTCCACAAGTGCAGCAGTAGCATTTTCCCCAAGTTTCAAAGAAAAGCCCAGCCTGGCTCCAGCCGCAGGGCATGGGCCCCACTGCAGACACAAAGACAATTCCCATTTTGGATCTCTTAATTCAGAAACGTACCTTGGCTGACGAGGCAGAGCGATGGTCTGTGGAGGACCTGGGCTGCAAGGAACAGCTCTGGGGTGAGCTCTCTGCCTCACCGTTTTATAAGCACGCTGGGATCATCATTATTTCTCGCTAGCACAAGCCACTCCCTGGTCCTCAGCGTGTTTTGTTTTTTTGGCAGGCCAGTCAGCTGCCTTAGATCTGCAGCTGGTACGAAGCTGGAGGAGGGCTGCAACTTGGCTGCTCACCCAGGCAAACAAAGGCACCCCTCATGTCTGGGTAGTGCTCCGTAGCTGTGGAGCTCTCTGCCGTTCATGCCACAGCCTTTCAGAGGGGCTGGGGACAGCAGCGGATCCTGTCCTGCTCCTTCTGGCCTTGCAGCAACCATTGCTGTGCTCCCGGGGGGACCTGCAACCTCCTCTACCAGGGGCCACTTGAGCCCTGGGGACCCTCCAGGCCACTGCAATGTCTTTGTCCCCATCGCAGCCACTCACAGGAGTACATGGGGAGGATTAATTCGCGGGGGGCATTGCAGGCTCATCTGGGGAGCTGCAAGTCCTCATCAATTTTTCTTCTATACTTTCAAATCTCAATGCAAGGGAAGATGCTGGTGCAATTAGCTCTGTGCTGACCTTGCAGTTTTTCCAACAGGTGCCCAGCAAATGACTTTGACAGCAGAGCAGCCATCTGTGAAGGCAGCCGGTCCTGAGAGTTATGCAAGGAGAGTTGAGTAACAGACAGGATCTCTCTGTGTTTAATTACATTTTTTTCCATTTGATCTCTGTTGAGACTTTCTCTCTAGCTGTGTTTTCACACGTTGCACTGCATGCCTTACTCACATGCACACACAAGCTCTTGAGCCCCTGCCTGCCCAAATGCCACCCCAAGAGCCACAGATAGCTCAGTCCTGTCCCTTACCAGGGCTGTGCTGCCAAGGTGTGCCCTGAAACGTGGCCACAGCCAACGTGCTCCCAGGACCTCGATGGCCATCATGGCTGAGCATGGCTCATCCAGTGCAGACCCAGCAGCGACAGCTAGGGTGAGGAGCTCTCCCTGCCTGCACTCAGCTACTGCAGCGTTTGGCAGCCGCCTGCATGTCCCTGATGGGGTTGCTCTGGCTGCCCATGTCAAAGTCAGAAGTGTCCTGCAGACTCTCTGTAAGCCCCACATTCATCTGCACCTCCTGTGATACAAAGAGGTTAGAAATTGGAGAATCCCCGGAGAGATGCCCTGACCTGAACAGTGTGAGCGCTGCCCTGCCATAGTGCACTGCAGAGGTGAGGTCACCCCCCTCCCAGCAGACCAGTAAGCTCAGTTTTTCTCCTGAGCTTGGCTGCCTGCACCCTGCAGAGCAACCAGAGGAGAAAGCACTGCAGAATGTCCAGCCTTGGTCACAGCAGAGCATTTGGCCTGTGTGCCTGAGGACAAGCATGTGAAGGTGTCTGTGTCCGCATCCACATCTGTGCATGGAACACTCTCCTACAGGATGGAACAAGGACTTCCTGGCTGTGGCGGCAGTTTTGCCCTTGAATGCAGCAGTTCTGAAGCCTTTTGCCCTGCTGCAGCAGGAGGGGGTCATGCTTGCTCTGGCCTTCAGGCACTGGCCAGCACCCAAGGGCTGCCCTGCAGTGCTGGCCCTGCCAGAGAGGTACCCAGGTGACTTGGCACAACAGTTCTGGCTCGCAGCACCCTGAGGCCAGAGTCTCACCAGAGCAGCAAGGTGTTCACCAGCCATGCTCCACGAAACCTGCTGCAGCAGCATGCATTCACCTGGGATGTGGCCAGCAGGCGATGAGGAGCCAGGAGCCACCAAGAGCTGACACTCCTTGAGCCCCAGTGAGAATGGGGATGACACGAGGGTGGGCTTTGCTGTAGCCATCAGCTCCCTCGCAGCCAGCACCAACAGCAATGGAAGCAAACGTATCTCTTGCAGGAGACACAGGGGTCTCCCCTTCAGCCAAAGGCAGCACCTTCAGAAGCCCAGGGGCTGCACTGCGTGGAGCCGCACTCCTCTGTTGGCTGCTGCCAACCAAGGGGCATCCCAGGGGTGCCAAGGCGCAGGATGCGTTGAAGCACAGATGATGAGAGCTGACAGCTAAGCTCACTGCTGGCTACTGGCACCTGTCTCCACCCAAGAGCTGGCTGCGCCTTCCCCATGGGCACATTTCTGGGCTTTGCCTGTCCACAGTGTGAAGTACCCAGGTATCTGCTGCTCCTGTGTTGGAATGGAGCAGGCTTGAGCTCCTGCAGCTGGGTCCATGCTCAGGGACACCAGGCTGGGGCATGGTCAGTGGCCACCCCATCCCCAGCATCACCAAGACCCTCCTGTTATCCCACCTTCATCACCCACCAGCACTGCTCTCCTACACAGTCCAGGGCCAGGCTCCATGTCCTGCCTGTCATAAGCCCGGAGCAGGACTCCACTTGTGAGCCTGTCCACCTTCAGTGCACACCAGAGCAAGGGTTTGGGGAAAAGCGTAACCTTATAATTGCACCTAATTTTGGGGTGGGGAGGTCATCTCCACCCGGTAAGCAGTTCATACCCTGGAGCAGAGGAGGGGAGGCACATCAAAGGGCAGGAAGCTGGAGCATGGTTGGGAGGACAGGAAGGAGAGCTGAGGAGAAACCAGGGCAAAGAGGGGGGGCACTAGACACGCTCTGAACAGTTCATGCAAGAATGAAGCCTCCCCCGCATTTCTGGGCGATGAGGCAGCTGCAAGGCAGGTGTATGGGGTGCGTGCAAAGCACATGGAGGGTGAAGTGCTGCAGGGTTGGAGAACAAGGCAGCGCTGCCTGCGAAGCCTCTGCGGGTGTACGGGCAGTGGGTGCACCCGGGGAGGCAGGAGCGGATGCAAAGCATCGACGGGTAAGGCATGTCCAGGGGTGGGCAGGTGAGGCAGCCCTGCGTGTGGGACACATGCAGGGTCTGCATGAGATGACGCAGGGCTGGGCACACACAGTGCATGGGGTGAGGCAGCACCGCGTTCGGGGCGCGTATGGATGGGCTACATCGGCTGGGATTTTCTTGTGTTCCTTAGTTGTCCATTTCAGAGACAAGGCTGGGCTGGCCCTAGGGAGAGGAGGCAACAGCACCGAATGCTGCCAGCAAAGAAAACCCTCCAGCCAGCTGAGGGCTGGGACAGGGCAGTGCCCCACCACCCATGAAGTGCTACCTGCAGCCAACCTGGCTTACTGCAGAAGTGAGCACACCCCAGGACACTCTGAAATCAGCTCCTGCCACCTACATAACAGAAGCTTTAGCCAGCCAGGCCTGGTGGGGACCTGGCTCCCCAGTGACAGACTGTCCTATAACACCACGTCCCCCAGCTGGGATTTCAGCAGCTACAGAGAAGCCCCCAACAACTTTCCAGCTGCTGTGGGATGGGAGAGCAGCTGGAGTGACATCGTCCTCTCAACCCTGTGATGAGATCCTTCATATTGCTTAGGACAGCTGAGAAACTGCCCAAGCTCTTACCATCAGGAAAAGCCTCCAGTGGAGGCACTGAAGGGACCAGAAGTTCTAGGCATACCCCTTGCTTATGGGACCAGAAGTTCTAGGCATATCCCTTGCTCATGGGACACCACCAGCTCCAACCCTGGGAGTCACTAGCCCAGGACTCTGTGCCTGTCCCTGTGAGGAAGCTTTCATCTCCAGATGGTGTTTGAGAGACCCAAACACTCGGGGGCTGCAGAGCTGCCATAGTCATGGCTATTTTGCACCATTTTGCATGAACAAATCTTATTGTCAGCCCTACTGCCTTCAAAGCCCTGGTGCTGGAGCCTCTCTGCAAGATCTGTGGTGTCAGGGCACCATATCCTGGGAGCCTTGGGACTGCCACCATGGAGATGCTGTGGTTTGCATGGACAGCTTTTCCTGCCACAGGAGGTGCCTTCCCTCCTTGCTCTGTCTTTTCTCCTTCAAGTTCACTTTTGTCGTTTTTCTCCCTTCTCTAAAGGAAATGGGGCTGGATAGGCAAGTTGCCACATGTATATAGAAACAAAAATGAACTTGCAGGAGACAAGACAGAGAAAGGGAAGGCAGGTGGGAATTTTACTGTGTTTCTAGGAGTGGCAAGAAAGTGCTTTGAAATCTGCTCATGCAAAATGGTGTAAAATTTCAAATTACTGTTATGACACCAAAGGAAGTAAACAGACTCTGGAAGCATGAACTGGCCCCTGGGATATGGGAACTTGGTCCAAGGCAAGTGCGCAAAGATGTTTGTGATTCATGGATATACAATTAGCGAGTAGCTCTCCACCCTGGAAATTATCCAATTCAAAACACAAGAAACCAAAGGGAGAGATTTAAGAAGCTGGTAAACCGGAAAAGATATTATTATTTAAGGGACCAACCCTGTCATGCAGGACCAGCAGTGGTTCTGGCTGGGCTCTGAGGAGGACTCCCCAGCCCACTGGGCACTGCTGCCAAGGTCCAAGTGCCTGGAGAGAAGGAGCCAGAGGAATCCCTACTTTTCTGAGAGGAAAAAAAACAAAGCAGAGCAAAGAGAAACGAGGACAAAGAGGTACAAAAGAGAGAGCACACAAGTCTCTGCAGACAGAACTACGTTGCAGTGCTGGACCTGTGATAGGACTTCGGCCCAGGGGCATCTCACCCCTGTGGATGTGCTTACCATGAAAACTAGAGTCAAAGCACTTAATCCTGGCTTTTCGGTATGTTCCAGGAATGCCCTGCACCAGGGTCACCCTTATGGTGCTAAATAAGGTAAAACATCTTTTGTGGTTGGATTTCGCTGCCGGGTTACCAGAGCACACGCTGGGCACTGGCCAGGGCACGCGTTCAGTGAGAGCTCCTTCTCCTTGAGGACTGAGAAAGCATAGGGCAGGAGGGGCAGAGCAGGGACTTTCCAGTGGATGCAGGAGCAGATCCCACAGTCTGATCTCAGATCCCGGGGCCATGGCTGTGACTACCCACTTAGAGGGAAAGACCATGGGTGCTGCAGGGCCCTGGCTCAGGGTTCAGATCCCCTCGCATGGGTGCACCTGCACCCCACTGACCTCAGCCCCGACAGGCACCTCGGACCTTGCTGCCATCCTCTGAGTCCTGCTTTTCAGAGGATAGCTCCCATATTTCCCCATGGATTCATGACACTTTTTCCTGGACACCTTAAGCAGCCCCCAGCATGCTGAAACATATTTTAAACACTTAAAAAAATGTCATTAAACATACTTAGAGAACACTGTCTGCAAAGGGGCTTTCTGTTCTCCTGGAAGAGGCACAGTGATCTGTTCACAGCATCGCCAGCTCTGTCCCAGAGCTGACCAACTAAGGCTATTTAAAGCCCACAGCACTATTTCTGCAGCTAAACTATACTTCAGCACCTTAGCTCAGGAATGTGTTAATGCAGCTACACAATTATATTTTTGTATGACCTATATACAACCTACATCTTCCTCATGACATCAATTTATAATGTGTCAGTAACCACAGCTACACCCGTAGAAAGAGAGAACAGACTCTATTGCATTAAGAAATGCAAGTAAAAAATCTCCTGCAAGATCATGCTGTCCTGCCAGCATGGAGCCCTTCAGCAGGGATGCAGGCTATCCTGCCACAGGAGCACTTTGGAGCTGGCTTCAAGTCACATCATCTACCAGAAGTGCAGGAAACAGACACAGAGTTGGGGGTGACCTCAGACCCTCAGATATCCCCCATTCCTACCCCTCAAGGCTGTTTTATCTATGTTTTATATACACACCAGGAAGATGCCAGAGTGGTGCTTTGGCCCTGGTGGACTTTTCCACTGGCCAGCAGAGTGTTTCCAACACCCATCTCTGAACCCCCCAAACTCACACCACAGGTCAGAGGAGAATTTTAAGAATCCTTTTTCTGAAACAGCAAGTTGCATCCCTCTGTGCAGGCTGCAGAGCACAAAGACACTGGCATATGTATTTGGCTTTGCCCATGAATAGCTGCACTGAGGCCACCGAGCCCAAGCACACATGCCTTGGCATTGAAACACACGCCTAAGTGTTTGCTAAACTGGAGTTTACATTATACAGGAAAAAAATAACATAAATTCCATGGTCAGTGCTCTGACATTGATTCAATACATACTTACGGCACAGAGGTACCATTCATAGAGTGTCATTCAAATAAGTTGGGAGATTTTTAGGAATTATTGGTTTAGGCAGTGTTAAAAATGCTTTTATCTGTGCTGCGCCCCAGGGGTGATAGCCAGGCATGTATGGCAGTGTAAAGAGACCTGGGGTGCGTCAATGGGTGCGTTATCCAATTATCTAGAATTCATATAACAGCAGATGTCATTCCTTGCATTCCCAGACATAATTATTCTTGCAAAACATTTGTTACTCATGGAATAGAGCAAAATCTTCTCACACCAGGACAGATATACATGAGTGTAGGAACTTCCTTGGGATCAACCAATGGATCAACCGGGGACTGATTTTGAGTCTGTAAGTGCCTGTGCAGACAGAGCTGGAAGCCAGCTCCTGGCCTGTCCCTGCAGACAGGCAGAGCTACCTGAAGCAGGAGCTGGAGCTGGCTGTACCAAGTGCCATGTCTGCCTCAGCGAGCTGGGGTATTCCTGCTCCCAGTAGTGCTGCAGGTGGGCAGGGGCCACTTGGTACAGGCGTCCCCAAAACTTGAGGGAACCAGGCAGTTCATGTGTGGCTCAGGGGTGGAAGAGTGCTGGTGGTGCGAAAAGAAGGTCCAGGTGTGCTCTTGAGGACACAGAATCTTAGAGACTCACTTGTCGATAAAGGTGTGCAGGAAAAGAGTGTGTGCAGGGAGGGGATGAGGTTGGGACTTAGTGTAGGGGCTGAGAGCATTTAAGACAGGGAGGAGAGGTGTTTCCTGTGTGTGCACTTGGTGCGGCAGCAGCTCCCAGTAGAAGAACTGGCACCATCCACACACCAGTGCTGGCCCCAAGAAAACTCAGGGCTGGAGGCCCCCATTGGGATGCACAGACCACTGCAGCCACTGGATGACTCCGTTCTGCACCTCCTCCAAGCCATCTCATGCCACAGAGCCAAGCCACCTCTTTAGAGATGGCCATTGCCACCTCAAAGCCTTTTCCCAGTCTGCAGGCAGATTTTCTGCAGGCACTTTCCCATTATTAAAATGCACCTCAGCTGTCCTGGAGCACTTGATCCCCATCTTTTTCTCTGGAGGGCTGCCAGGGTAATGTGTGCAAGTGTTCATGCACTGCTTTCTATAGGAAGAGAAGCCATATAGCCATACTGCACTCACCCACTGGATGTCTCTGGTGGGACGCAGAGACTGCCACGTCCCTCCCTGCAGTTGGTGGGGCCTTATCAGGGTGCATTCCCTCTCCCGCTGGCTCCCTCATTAGTCAGGCTTCCTGGAACAACCGTTACATCTCATTAGAGCTGGAAAGGGAAGGTGCTTTGCCAAGCTCTGTATGCTTCAACACCCCTGAGCAGGCAGAAACCAGGAAGGAAATGCAAGGACACGCAGTGCTGGCAGCTTCCCGACGGATTGTCATAATAACCCTGGTTAAAGTCCCACCAGGAAAATGACTTCTGCAGCACTTGACCCCACAAGGTGACGGGTACTGCCAGCACCCCTGGGAGCATGACTGCTCTGGCAGGGTGGCCCTGGAGTTACACAGTAAAAGATGATGCAGAGCTTTCCCCCAAGCTGCAGTTCAAGGTCCCTGTGGGGTGATGGTTAACATTGGTGCCCGTTTAAAAGCAGCACAGCAGCGTTAATGTCTGCCCTCAACCTTGGCACCTTCCTCCTTGAAGCTATAAAAGTTCACAGAGGACTTTAGAAGCCACCTGTAGCAGCTTTCATGCAGAAGACTGGAGACACCACATTTTGTTATTCTGCCACAAAAAGTGATTCAGCCTGTGGAAAGGGGGAGAGTCCCCGCTCTGGCATCAGGGATAGATAACAACAGGAGTCAAATGGCACTGCACCATGGGGCAATGTGTACTGTTTGTTCTTCCGCTTTCCAGCATGGGCAGTGGGGTGGCAAAGATGGCTGGGGTGGTAAGGGAGCTTGGTGAGGACAGAGTGATTTGTTCAGGTCGCTTAGCGAGGCAGTGGCAGTGCCAGGACCAGAAGCGCTGGATCTCAGTCCTAGCTACAAGTCTTTCCATTACACCATTATAACAGACCAGCTCTTACCTGGTTACTCCACCAAGTGTCCTCTCTACAATCAAAGCAGAAATTTTTTTTCTTTCTTTCTTTCTTTTTACCTGTTTCTACTTTTATTGATGTCTTGGCAAACACAGTGAAGAAAGATCTGCTAGGCTTCCAGGTGACCAGAGCTGCTCTGGCTGTGTGCTGGAGCTGGCAAAACTGGGAAACTTCACTGCTCTTCACTACATCATCTGCCAGGTCCTGCACGAGAAAGCTTTCCTACAAGGAGCCGTGCTCAGGGCGTGGACAACCTTGTGCCATGCTGGCTGGGAACAGGCAAACACAGGGGAAGGCAAGAGCAAGGAACTGGTAGGCAGACCAAATGCCACCATGTGCTCTTCAAAGCAAATATGTAAAACTCATGGATTGGGGCCAATTTCGTGATGCAAGGGCTATGAAACTGTGAAGCTATCAATGGCATGGCAGTACCATCAATTTTTAGAAACCCTCACTCTTAAAAATACAGATAATTTTCCAAAAAGCCAGGGAACTTCAGATTCTTTCTCCATGCTGATTCCTTGGGGCTCAAAGCTGCCTGATGGCAGGGGTTGCTTCATTAAGGAGAACCTGATAGTGATATTCTTTATCAGAAGAGAGCAGAAAAGCGCCTCCCTGACCATACCTATGGGGCCAAAACACAGACAGCTTCTCTGTTAAGAGCAGAGAAAAGCAATACTGCACATCCACAGGCAAGGGGGTGGGCAGAGACCCACTCTGTTACTGCTCTGTTGGCGAGAAGTGCTCTGAGTCCAACCACCCTGAGGGAACCAAATTAAACCGCCCTGAGGGCAGGGAATTGCTGCATGTTCACTGCACCGTGTGTGTGGTAAGTGCACCTGAACACTGACTCAGCCCAGCGCTGTGCCCAGCGCTGCCTTCCGCACCAGCGAGCCAACGCCACCGGCCAGCCCTGCTGCCCATGTGCCTGCAGCAGGAGATGTGCTGGCAGCACGGCTCTCCCCACATCCTGCCAGGTGCTCTGAAGAGCTGCTTCCCTACCAAGACACCACAAGAGAAGGCACTGCACGCTGGAGGAGACCTGCGAGCATGGCCCCTTTGTGCCTCCTGATAAGCCTCTGTCAGGACAGAAGTATTACTTCACATCACCGTTTGAGGTGAGGACACAGCTCTGCTCCCGTCCTCAAAGAGTGTCGCGGGAGAGGGTGATGTGGCTGTATCAGCAGCAGCCCTGTGGCCCTCGCAGCACTGCTGAGAACGAATTAACTGTATCTGGCTCCAGGCCAGGCCCCAAAGGTGGAGCTGGCTCCCTTACAAATTCTCCTGCTATTTGTAGCATCTCTCCCGTCCCCAGGGCTCAGGCTGCTGGCTGAGAAACATGTCGGTATCGGTTTTGGTTTATTTCTCATACATTTCTCAGTATTGTGGTTGCACAAGAAGCTGAAAACTCATGTTTCAGAACCACAGCCAGAAGGAGAGGTGCTGCCCGCGCTATTTATACAGCACCAGACACGTTTGGGAGTGGGGACGTGGGTCTCCAAGCTAGAAAGATAAACCCATCCTGGGTTTCCTAGGTCTGAAAGTTTCTCAAACGCTCAGTGAGGCTCCTGTGTCAGGGTGCGCTGGGTGGCACTGTTGCAGAGCTGGGTGCCGATGAGCAGAGCTCCCTGCAGAAGCAGCCAGCCCGCCAAGGCATCCTGCTCCCAGCAGAGCAGCTGGGGCAGCATCTGTCTGGGCAAGGCAGGACCTCAGAGGCCCTCTGGCCTGTTGTGGCTGGTGTAGAGGTCTTTAGCACATCTTCCTAATCTTCACTGGACATGTTTAACCCTTAATTTTTTTCAACTGATAGTGCTGATGTTTTTCTTTGACTTTTTTCTCCAGGAAGACAAGGAATCCCTGGGGAAGCAGCCAAGAGGCACCGTGTCTCCACATGGAGATCTTTGGGAGCAGGGAAAGCACCATCAGGGAAGCAGAAGTAAAGCCCTGACCTGGGGCAGAGGAGAGCTGCCCCGGGGTAATCTCCTGTCCTGTTTCCAAGGCTGTTGCTGTGTGCAGAAGCACTGCCATCACTGACCCCCTTCTCCCAACAACATTTCTGGCAATGGGCAGTTCCTCAGCTGCAGGTTCAAAGCCAGACATTCAAGAACTCCTCAAATCCTTAACTTTCCCCTAAGACCCATCAACTCCATCCCAGGTGTCAAAGCAATAGGTTACATAGCAGACAGTGCCAACATGCCACGAGTCAGTCATACCCATCACCTGCCCAGAAACAGGAGTATCCATTAGCTTGGGCCCTTGAGGTGGAGGAGAGCAGCCACTTTGCTAACTCTCTGGCATCCCTTGCATGTTTTTTTTTTTGCCAGTGCTCAGTAATTAGACAGCACTTGCAGAGCCACCACATGGGAAGAAAGTGGCACATGGAAATACCCTGATGGTCCATATTATCTAAGAGCAATCACATTCCACTGCCTACAAACATTCCTCCAAATGCTGGGTCTTGCCCATCAGCCCAGCACAGTTGAGCCTAGTCCCCAGTAACGCTCCACAGCTCGTGTTTGGTGCAGCTTGCCTCCTGGCCAGCTCTGCAACTGTTCGGGATCTTCAGCCACATTAGAACAGCAAACCTAGGACATCAGCCACTTGTGACAGTGGTAAAGATTTCTGAAGCCTGGAGGAAGAAGCATGCATTCCTACCCTCAGTGTAGCTCATGGCAGAGATAAACACATACATGACTATCTATGAGGGATCTCCATAGCAACTTGCTGCTCCTCACCTCTGCTTGGTATGAACGGATTCCTCTGCAGTTCTCGCCACTCAGAAGAGACTTCTGCTTTCTTTTGGCTTTTAGAGATTATCTTTATTAATTTCACCCACAACAAACTTTTTGTCTTCTAAACTCTCCCTTTGTTGCTATGGAGGCTTCATATTGTGGCTAAACCAGGAACCACAGGTGCCATGAGGTCTAGGATACACACTGGGACTTGCCACTGGTTTGGGACTTGGTTTTTGGTCAAGACAGAAAGAACCTGAAGCGATCTGGAGTATCCAGACTCATGATGCTTGCTTGATAGACCCAGGAGCCCCCTTGCCATGTTAAGCTGAACCAGAGAGAACATGACATGCAGAAGACCACCTCCTGGTTCCCCATGTCATCGCAGAGAACCATGCTCATCTGACAGGGCAAACAGAAACCCTTCACAAAGGCTAAAGGGTGTACCACGGAACTGTACCATTACTGTCTTCCAAAGCAGAGAAAAGACACTGCTGGCCCATGAAAAAAAAGCCACAGGCACCTTCAGCAGCCTAACTCCTCACAGGATACCATGGCAGCAATGAGCATGGATTCCAGGGGATTTCACTGAACTTCCTTCTGTCTCCACCCTCCTTCAGCTCTGAAGGTCACTGTCAAATGGAATTGAGATTTATTCCCTCTGTGACTCATGTGGCAGGTGCATCCACCCTGAGGAGGACCTGACAAAGACCAGGGCTTGCCCAAACACCTGACAAAGATCAGCCTGATGCCTTCGTGCCTCACAGTCTAGGGCCCTTATAACCTGCCTTTGTCTTGTGTTTGCCCCCAAGTAACTGGAGTGACCAGAGTTCAGACTCGACTAGGGTATAAATTGAGCCCTGCTGGAGAACTGAATTCGAGTTGGTTCTCCTCAAAGCAGCAGGTTTGCAGTCAGGGACTCTCCCCTTGGATTGGGGTGCCATCCAAGGAGATTTCCCGGGATTGAATGAGCCTTCACACACACACACTGCTTTGGTGAGTGAATTATTTCTTCTGGATGTCCTTGAGTGAATTCTTTACCCCTTTTGGGTGAGTGACCCACGGGTTTTGAGTCCTTTTGAGTGGGACATTTTCCCTTCTATGAGTGAGTGTGAGCACATGTTGGTTCATCTTTCTTAAGGAGTATTCCTTAAAATTTAGGAATTCGTTGTGTAGTAATATATTCACGACTGACATCCAAACTTGTAATTAACTTTGGTCTGTTGGAGTGCTGGGCAACTTTGGTTGCAATAAATCCCTAATTTTGGGTAGCTACTGCTGTCTGTTTTGTGGGTGCCTCCGCAACAACTCACCAGCAAGACAATGATCTGCCCTCAATAGCTGCATGGTGTGAAACAAGGGTCTGGCTTCCTCAGGGAAGTGATTTCAGAACTAAGTTTTCACTGCACACTGAATGACTGCTGGAAACTCAAGATGGGAAGGGACCTGCTCAGTCATCTTGGCTTTGCTTTGCTGGCTCAGAGTTCACGTGTTCATCTGCACCATACAGGAACTCTTGACACTTGCTCTTCCTGCACCAGCACTCTGATACTCTTGCCCCCAGACATCCATCCAGAGCTCCCCACCCAGGCAGAAACCAGGTCAGGCACTGACACCTCACCTCAGCACTTCTCAGGGGACAGAGGAAGGGACTGGGGCTCACATGCTGTGAAATCCCAAGCTTGACTCAGCCACAGGGTCCTTGCATGGCCTGGGACACTTCTTGGCTTGCAAGTCTCCGTTCTGTCTGTGAGAAGAGCTAATCCTCATTATCAGGCAGCTGCAGCACTTGGATTAGTCACACACTGTGCACTGAGGCAGTGAACAACGCACAACGCTGCTCTCTCAACACTGTCATTTGAGGGAAACCACATAAAATATGAACGCTGATGGGGGGGGCGTGTGTTTGCAGAGAGGCCTTTCCAGCCGCCTTCTGATGATGAAATCGGTCATGCTGCCCGTTCTGCTCCAGGCAGTTCTCACTGAGCCTTCACAGTCCCACTACCTGCTGAACCACCACCACCTCCTTAGTTACTGAGCCAAATTAAATCCCAACCTCAGATTCAAAGGGGGCGGGAAAAGCAATGTAGAAATGAGCACTGGAGATAAAGACATGTACTTGACTAATCTGTTTATTTTTCTCTCCGTGTGAATCAGTGCTACTTTACTCGCATGTCACAGTGCAGGGGACAGAATTGATTACAGCACTGCTTAAGCTGCAGTTCAGTGGGATGGGACTGGGTCCTGGATCCCAGGCAACCTCCATGTCTGGAATAGAGAACTGTGAGGCCAGCACTTCCAGCAGTTGTTACTTGTAGTACAAGCTACCTCCTCAGCACCTCCGAGGGGAGCCTGCTTTCTTCCTCAGGCATCACAGCATTCATGGCTGCATGCAGACTCCAAGCATTTACAGCCAGTGGCATATAGAAAGTTTACGGCACAGTTTCCAAGTCAGAGCTAGCAGAGACAGATGAGGAAAGAGCAAATGATAAGCTCTTTTCATAGCCACTTTATCTCACATAGGACAAAACAGAACAAAGTGTAGCAGTGGAAGGGAAAGCTGGTCCCTGGAGTAAGAGGGCAGGGGCTCAGCCTGGCCAGCAGCACCTGCAGCCCTCTGGCTGCCCTTCTAGTGGCCACCGCTGGGACAGAGAGAAGGGGCATGAGGCCAGGCAGCTCCAGCACTTGGAAAAATGAATGAAACCCCTGCACGTGGCCAACAGGAGAGATCCTTGGGGATACTGTGCAAAAGTAGCTCATACCAGTTACCAGGAGATTCTCTGAGGAGACAATCATGTGTGACATGGAAATTTCATTGTACAATATTAAAAAAAAGAAACACGTCACTTAAGGCACCCTTCCAGAGCTCACAGTCAGGCCACACTGGCTGCCCTGACACTTCAAGAGCAGAGAAGATGAAACCAAAAAACTTATTTGGGAAAGCAAGAGCAGCTCCCTCACCAGCAGGAGGAAGCCTGGCATGGGGCTGTGACATGAGGAAAGCAGAGGGATGACGGGACAGTGTCTGTACCACGGCTGAGTAGTTCAGGCACTGGTACCTAAGGCAGCAGTCAGAGAAGCCAAATTTTTTCACTACATCAGATTCCACCCTGTCCCACAAAGGTCATCAGCAGTGGATGTAAGAGAGGCTGCAAGTCACAGCATCCACAGTGACTGACCAGCTCAGACCTCTCTCTTCATAGAAGGGCTTTTCCCTGCCCAGTTGTGTCTGCAGTCGCTGGCTCTGGCACTTCCTGGCCATGGTGCTGGGAGGGAAGAACCCTTCTTTGCAGGGATCTGAGCCCTCCCCCCGAGCAATGAGGCTGTTTGGAGGCAGTGCTGCTGGTTTCCTGGGAAGAGCAGACAGTGACAGCACAGCAGAGCTTCCTAGCAGTGTCATGAAAACAATGGATGGCTGTGACTGACCCATTTTCAAGCAAATGGAAACCTCTGCTTTTGTTTCCCATTTTAGTTTCTCCCTTCGAGACATCTCGTAGCAACAGCTTTGCCCTGCTATTAGCAGCTTGTCCTTGTAAGGAAAAGCAAGAGCCTATTAATGAGCCGAATTTATCACTGAGGGAACTCCTCTGACCTAATTACACTAGCCACATATTTGACTCATTATGTTAACCTTCCTCTGCCTCCTCCACAGTTAAAAGGAAAACACCTTTCGACTTTAATCAAGACAGCAGGGAATACAAAGAGCAAGAATTAGGAAAAAACTCAAAAAAGCCATGCTGTTCTCAGCACCCCACAATGCAAGACTTGAAACCATAACCTAAAGCATCTACAGGGGAGATGCATCAGCAATGGGTGCAGAACAGCCCTGACTAAGCCAGTTCTAACCTGTGTGCACGCAGGAGCACTGGAAGGATGCCTGAAGGGCGGCCATCTACAGGGTGGCTCCAGGGATGTAAAGCCAGTCAGCAATGGCTGTGGGCAGGTGAGTCATGACTTGCAGCCTCAGCCACCAGTAGGTCTCCATGGGATTGTAACGGTTGTTTGGGCACGGGGACATTAGTGCATCAGTGATGTCATTCAAGACCAGAGACATGTCCTTCAGGCCAGTGTTAATGAAGGACTTCATCAGGGCCACGTGGTGGGTGAAATACTCCCTCCCATAGTCCTCCCGCACAGTGTCGCTGGCTCCACTCCACAGTGCCTCAGCCTGTCGATCAATGCTGTCAGCTGTCAGGATGCCTGTTGCTGCCACAAAGTTACTGGGCTCAATGAGGATGACTCTGACACCCCAGCGGTACATCTCCTGCCGGAGGCAGTCGGAGAATGCTGCCACCCCAAACTTGGAAATGCAATAGCAGGAGCGAGACGGACTCACCATCCGTCCCAACATGCTTGTGATATTCACCACACGGCCTAGAGAGAAAAGAGCAGGGAGAGATAATGATCTGCAGAAGCAGCAGCCAGGACATGCCAGTAAAAAAGGTGCTTTGTTGGATGATGCTGACTTGTAAAATCTGAATTTTAAATAGGCAACCAAATCCCCTGTCAAGAAGCTTTTCTCTCCTGCCTCAAGCAAGGCTAGTCCCTGCTCTGACTTCCATGGATGGTACACATGTCTGCCTCTGTATTGAAAAGGATTTACAAACCATACAAGGCATTCCCCTCCAAATTTCCAAGTAGGGAAGTACCCAGATCTTCTGAGGCTACTGGCTATGTGCTCTCACATCAGCATGCCCCACCTGTGCCCCACTTGCTAGAGAAGTGTTCAACCTCCCCGCTAGCAGCGTTGTGAGCTGGAAAGCACAAAATGCAGCGTGAGGCTATACAAGTGTTGTGGTTGTTTCTGTAAGCACGACAGCTCATCTGCAGCTACAATGCTTCTAGACTTGAGCTGGATGGCAGAGAACAGTAGAGGTTTCTCTCAACATGCAGCATGAGCAGCATAGCCTGCTTGCCCAGCTGGATGGCCAGGAGTGCTACATGCCTGGGACAAACGGAGAGGAGATTTCATATGCTGCTGTCTATGGAGCAGCGAAAAGCAATTGTCCTAACGCTCACCAGCAGCCCCTGCCAGCCTGATCGCAGAGCTCTGGCAGCTTGTTTAAGACCATGCACTGCCTAGGGGCAGTGACAGCAGCGGTCACTCCCTTGTGGGTGGCTCTATCCTTCCCCATAACAAGATATGTGCAATTATGGTTTCAGATGCACTTCCAAACAGGCCCTTGAAGTCTCACCAGCTATTTTTACAGAAAGGATTTTCACAGCCGTGGAGCATGACACCCTTCTGCAGCTTGAAATTTTAGCTGAGAAACAAACTGGTGGCTCTGCTCTCTCATTCCAGACCTAAGTGCAGCTTGGAGGGACTGTGAGGACCACCTGCTGACCTGATGGGTAAGCTACCTTTTGTAGTTAGATGGGGCTTGTTTAGCGCGTACTTGCTTTCTGGAAATGGAATCTGAGCAATCTTCTCAATACAACCCCTTTCTGTCCTCACAGAACACACAGCTGTGCCAGCATTCTCCCACACATGCTAAATAAAGAAGCTCTTCAGAGTTCTGCTCATACATATCTTTTTTTTAAATGTAAAAAAGAGACTTTTGATAATACTGTTGTTTGTAAGATGTCTAAAATGGCTGTTATTGACTCTCATTTGTTCCACCACTACCACTCTGCTATCATCTGTGAATTGAATAACATGAAGGGATACAATTCAGTTATCCAAACCTAAGCACTTGGTGAACTCTGGAGGTCAGGACTATCTTGTCCAGATTCCAGTCACTTTTTCTAAAGGTGGCCTGGAGTTCTGTGTCTTATCTGCCAGCACTGCACAAAGGTCTCTGATATCCCAGGATGTTAAGATAGCACCTGCCGTGCAAGTGCCTGGACTGCCCCAAGAGTAGCCTGTACTACCAAATGTTTACACATCCTGCTGTCTAGTTTGCCTGCATTCTCAGACACCCTCCTTGGACCGCACAAGCCTTCCTCAAAGCACAGTCTGAGTCATGAGGTTTAGCTACATCTCTTTGCTGTGCTGCAAAAGCTCTCTCTGAGTCTTGCCACGCTGCCCAGCATGTACCTTTAGCTCTGCGAATGAGGGGGAGGAAAGCCTTCGTCACTCTCACAGTGCCCCACAGGTTGATCTCTGCCACCTTCTTGTAGTTGTCTAAACTTGCAAATTCCACCTCTCCAAAGGTCGAGACACCAGCATTGTTCACCAGGCCCCACAGACCTAAAGAGTGGAACAAGGAAAAGCGTTGCAGAGAAGAAGCCTTCCTGGTTGTTCAAAGTACCCAAACCTCTTGACAAAGAACTGGGTGCTTTTGTAGAAAAATGTTGTAGAGAAAATCCCATCAAGGACATGAGATACACTCTTAGTATACCAGAAGTGAAGCCAGTGGGACTTGTTTGGAACGTCAAGGAGAGTGATGGGTTCACACAAGCACTGCCTCCCTGAATGCCTTTTCTAAGGCCAAATGCTGTCCTGGGGCTTTGTATGGCTGGATCTGGCTGACCTTATTTTATGCCTCCTGTCCCAGAGGTCCCAGATTTGTCTTTACTCAGGGACTTTATCATGGCTTTTGCCAGTTGAAGGGGGATGGACTTTCCCTCAATTAAAAAAAAAAAAAAACAAACAAACCATGGAAGGAAAACAAATATCTTGGATTTCTAAATCCATTCCACAACTCTGACTCACTGTTTTGGGAGAGCGCATGGTATTGATCTGCAAGTTTATGGCCTGCTTAACAGGTGCTGTATTTGAATCCCAGTATTTGGTTTCCCTCAATCCTAACTACAGCAGAAGATGACAAACTTACATCCGACCCTTAAAACTATTAGAATTCTGAAACGAATGTCTTTTGTGCATATGCAGTCCTGTCAAAATTAAAATGACTGCACTTACCAAGAGCTTCTGCACTGAGCCCCTTACATGTCCAGGACTTGGCAGATCACTGAGGACTTGACTCTTTGAAGCGATTACTGTGGGAGTCCCAATGGCAAACACTTATAGGATTGAGTTTGTACTTTGCCAATTTGTTGAAGCACAGGACTATGCAGCCATAAACTGCAGGAGGAATAAACAGAAGAGCTGGAGCAAGGTAAGAGCTGGAGCAAGGTTCCTCATTAGATGTCCTGCCATACACCATGGTTATTTTTCCACTCTGTAAGTACTCAGTTGGATTTGGGCCACTTTCCACTCCCTGACCTTCCTCTTACCACCAAGAACAAACACAGAGCTAAGAAGGAGTCTTCATGTCCAGGGAGCTCTGACATTGCTATCAAAAGCACCCGCCTCATGCCACCCTGTTGATAAAACTTACCAAGCGCTCTCTCAAACTTTTTTTGGGCTCTTTGCTCTGTAGCTTCCCTGTCCTGATGTATGAAAGTCTTTTAATAACTTCCAGCCTATATTTATTCATGGTCAAATAGTAACCATGTATTGTACTGAATGCAGCCCTTTAAGCAAATTGCAATAGTCTACCTCTGCCCAATAAATATCAATGCAATTTAGTCTCTCGGTGGATTTAAAAACACCAGCATGCCCTTGCTAGACTGGCTCTCTACTCTCACACCGGCCCTAGTAACCCTGCCCTGTTTCCAGCTACATTAATTCTCCCTGAAGGCTGTTGACCAGCTGTACAGCAGACCAGAGGAGGTCATGTCCTACCCCGTGCTAACAGTGCATTAACTATTCCCCCATGGTCCATCCCAGAATGGATTTGCCTATAATAGCTGTTACTATTCCCACATCTCCCAGCCCTCACTTGGTGATCCCAGCACCCCTTTTGCCCTGCTCTGACAGACAGTGGTGAATATTGCTCTAGTTCACTCACCTGCAGCATTATCCTCCTCCAGAACAACCCTTTCCCAATCCCCACCCAGGGGCTGTCTGGGATAACAGCTAAGTTGAAGCCTGCAGCAAAAAGCCAAGAAAACATATTGCTCACCTACTCTTACTCCCAGTTTTATTAATTCAGGTTTCTAAATGCTGCAGTCAGGTAGTTCTACTCCTGTTCTGCCCACCCTTGCCTGTCACTGCTGCACTTACTGAAGCTGCCAGCTTTAATGGGCCAAGATAACTCTAAAGTTCACATTCACCTGGCAGCCAGCACAGCATCTCAGTCTGAATGGGATCCCCTGCAAAGCAGGCTCTAATTGCCAGCAGGAGGACCATGGAAACAGGGCATCTCATGGTGTAATTTCACCAGTAACACAAAGCTATGCAGAGCAAATTTGACAGGGATTTACCAAAGACCACAAAAGACTTAAACTGTCAGTCAAAAACTGACTTCAGCAGAGCACAGCTGATTCTCAATTTCTCTACAACGATTTCCCATTTCTTGGGCTATGAGGTTAGATTCAGGGACATTCATGAAAACATTATTTACAATAGTTCATTCCTGGAATTTCATTGCTCACTGATCAGGTCACGTTATGTATGGAACAAAATGTTGATAGGTACCCCGTCACAGAGCTGTTCGCTGGACAGTGGTGTGTTTATTGAGCAGAGCCTTATCACTGTTCTTTAGCGTCAACAATACAGTGGGAACTGCATAAGATTGAAAACAAACAGGGGCACTCCTATCGAAATGAGTTTAGTCTTATGTACACAGCACAGGGAGAAGAGGTACAAACGTACAGCGCAAGAGCTGTTCTGCCCTAGCTCCTCTGGAGCTGTGCCCAGTGTGCAACAAACACCTCTGTGCAAGGAGCCTCAGTCTCAAAGTCTCTAAGTTCCAGCACTTATTTATTGAGTGTTATTTACTGGCAAGCCCCAAACCTCAGTCACACTGGTGGGCCTAAAAAGAAGCCTTTGCTTCTTTGTCCACTGTGCTGGAGCAAACAACTACAGGATTAGTCTCTCAAGAGCAGGAGGAACCAGTCCAACTTGCTGATCAAGGATGCAAGACTTCTCTGTCCCTGTTACACACACAGTTTTGCAAACACTGCTGCATTTATAGAAGCAACAGAGCTGCTCCCTTACAAGCTTTTGCTCAGTGGAAAATAGCTCTGTGCCATCACTGCTGTTGCTGGGCTCTTCAGGAAAAGCTTGAGAAGCTGTGAAATGTGTGACGAGGGCTGGGTGATTGTGTGGGAAGAAAAATCATGCAGAGAGAACGTGTGGGATCAGAGCTTGTACGTAACTCGGTTACATTTCACATGCTTGTTTTAGGAGGAAGGGTGTACTCACGTAATTTGCATGAAGATTAGAGCTATTATTATTTACTAGCTTTACACTCACTGTGAACAAAGACAGACCCAAGGCAGTCTCATCCAAGCTTCAAAAGGAGCAACCACCCTCCAGCCACATGACCCTTAAGTCCTGAAGCCACAGATGTGAAACTTCAGTGACTCTCAGCCTGGGTCTACAGCTGCTGTCCAGCTTGCTACCAGCGCTGAGGCTGCAGAGGAACCTACGCAGGGCAAGAAGCCTTGCAACCTCCCCATGTGGGAAGAGGTTATGTGTTGTCACACCAGGCTCTGACTGTAAGCTCACATGCCACTGCCAAATCACTTCCAGGAAGAAAAGAGACTTCTATCTTCTTTCACATGCTCTTAAGGTCCATGAGTTGGACTTATGCATGTGGATTAGGGTGGTCTATGCCAAGCCCACCTTGGAACCTGCCTCACATCACATCTTGGATGTTGCATGGCAAACTGAAAGCATGGATTGACCTGGCTGAAAAATAACCCAGGTTTGGGGGCAGGTCAGTTTTGTGCTCCAGCTCAGCACTCAGTTACACAAACAGGTTGTACCAGCACAGCAGAGAGGACAGCAGCAAGCAGTGAGGACCCATCACCAATCCACTAGCAGGGCTGCTACAGAAAGGTCTGCATGAGCCAGGCTTCAGCAGGAGCACCAGGAGGAGCACCAAGAGGGGATGAGGCTCTGGCCGTCCTATGCCATTCACAGACACCCCAGGAGAAAGACATAGGCTCTTATGGGCTTGCGGCCACTTATCACTTTTTACGGCGTGTAGAGTTAGACCCTAATCCTCCAGCCAGCCTTGGTCTCTTTCCTTGTGGCCGGCACATCAATAGCAAGACAACTCTCCTTGCTGACCCAGGTACAGCACTGCCTGACAGCCAACCACACAGAGTCACAGGCCTCCAGGCTTGTTAACCTTCTTTGGGTGGTGCAGGGAGGGAATGACCTGGCCAGCAAAGAGCCAGCTGTGCTGGAAATACAAAGATCCCCATATACCTTCCTCTGGCTCCTTCAGGGTCCTCTTCACAAAATCCACAGCCTGAGCCACTTCCTGGTCACTGCACACATCCATCTGTAGCACTTTCATGCGATCTGACTTCATGTTCTTCAGCTCCCTGGCTCCGTCTCCATTCTTGTCCTGTTCAGCAGAAAAGAAAGATGTCCTGCTAAGACGGACAAGGAACAGTAACGCAGCTCGGGGCCAGGCATGTTCACATGATCAAGAAATAGAAGTTACTGAAATTTTACACAGAGGTATAAATTTGGTGCACAAATAAGCCCACAAGCTGCACAAACCAGTGTGCAAGCCACAGCCATCTTCCTGTTCCCTCTGGCACAGCTCCTGTACCTGCATCAGAGTCCCACTGACCTGAAGGGCCACAAAGCCCCTGCTGTTAGCTCCTCCCATGAAGGGTTTCACCTCCCTAACACTGAAATACTGGGCCAGCTTGGGATAACCACGGGTGACTCTCCACTGCCTCAGTCTCTGTGCTCTGCAGGTAACATAGCAAATCCTTGTGCAGAAATCAGTCAGATTTTCTAGGCTTAAAAGCAAAAGGCTAATTAGGCACTGTACTGACGTCACACCACAACATTGCCTGGCTTCTAATGAAACAGAATTGTCAGACCACTTTGAGAACAGGACAGCAGGGACGCCCTTGGCATGCCCAACAGCAAGTAGACTGGTGCTATAGGATACAGCAGAAACATTTACAGCTGAACTTATAATATTTTGCTCTTACTACAGCAGAGCTGGATGCAAAGGAATACATGCACAGCGGAGATCTGCCTCACTACGACGAGATCACAGACATGAGGCATGAAAGGCAGAGATTCTGGCTGAAGAAGCAAGAACAAGTCTTTTTTTTCCACATTATAGATACTAAGAACATGATGGCTCTGATTTCCATTCTATGATTTCCCTTTCTTTCCTCTGTTTCGCCCCCTCCCTGCTGCTATCATTAGACATTGTTACTGTTGTGGGGTGGGTTTTTTTTGTTTAGTGAAACACAAACACAGTAGAAATTCCAAATTTTACCCAGTCACCTCCAGACAGGATTGCTGCCTAAGACTTACAGCCTTGCTCAGGTGGCATATAACAAATAGAAGTGAAAAAAGCCCAGATTAGCCATGAAGTTCCACAGCAGGCTCGGGATTTAATTCACCAAACTGCTCCCTGAATCACAGGCTCTGCCTCTTCGGGGGAAGAAGTTATGAATTGATGCGTCACCACGCCTGGCTGCCACTCTTGCATTAGCACTTGATACCGACTCCCACAGCTCAAGAGCAAACAAGGTGAGCAACCCTCCCACAGTCACCTGTTCAGCTGCCTCTGCAGCCAGGCTGATGTATAAAACGTGTAACAGCTTCGTTTTTCTATACATATCTCAGGCTATTTAATGAATATAGTACACAACCCCTCACCTCCACCTTCAGTCTGGTGAACAACAACATGTAATGAAGGAAAAGAGCTGAAAAGTCCATCATACCCCTGAGCTAAACAGGGTAGCTCCCTTAAAAAAATCAATATAGAGTTACACCAGCATTATGACAATAGTAGGAATGAGTTGCTGGCCCCATGGCTGCCTATCATTGCACAACTGACTTATTTCCAGGTATCACAAAAACAGCAAATAAAAACTGGAAGCTTTTCTAATGCATTTTGAACATGGTGACATGTTCTAGCCCTCTTACCTAGCCATGAAAAGAATCTCTGAAAGTGGCATTCAAGGAGTTAATAACATAGTCACAAAAATATTATACTCTCTTTGAAATGGGTGAGGGTTGTGTATTGCCTCACTACTGTTCTGGAAGATGCTCTTGCATCTCACTGAGTTACGCAAAGAAACTTTCAGCTACTTAACAGTGAATAAAGCAGAGCTAATTCAGCTTGTAAAGAGAGAGATTTACTGTATCTATACCGAAACAAAACCTTAACTATATCTGTACTGAACTTGTCATTTCAGACCACTGACAACACCTTTCCCTGCATGTTTTTTAATCCCTCATAATCCTTATAAATGAATAAGAAATATTTCCATTGTTTTTTGAGAAACAAAGTCACAGGCCAGCAACTTAAAAATCCAGTATTGTTTGTATTATTCATATGGAAACTATCACCAATGCAAGCCAGTCTGCAAAGTTACCTTCCCAGCTACAATTTATTCACTGTCGACAAAACATACTGCATTTGGAAGACTGCCTTCAACATACAGTATCAATTGGAACTACTTTTCATAGTTGCAGTCCCCACCTCAGCCACTTTTTAACTGCAAAACGAATTGCTTAACTCTTATGTCCAGAAAACCTCTTCACAAATGAAGCAGCCATGTATTTTTATGGAAAAAGCAGAACATCATCTTACGTTCTGTGGTCCTCAGGGGCTGTAAGCACATTGTTCAGGCATCCACATGGTACTTCCTCCTTGTTTTTTGAACAGTAGATTTGCTGGCTGGGAAAATACCTGGAGCAGTTCCCACAGCAGCAGCCAGGCTGTCCTCCCTGGGATGGCCTCTGCAGCCTTGGGACTCACCAGCAGGAACCACACAGCAGCATGAGTCAAGTGCGGTTCTGGCAGCAATGGCCCAACTGCTCCTGCAAACCTCTCTCCCCCTCCCTTTGCTATAATTTTTTTTTTGTCTGATTTTTGCTCTCTCAGAGAATCTCCCAGCTTCCCCTTCCCAGTTCCATGAGAGTTAAAAGCTGTCCTGCTCCAGCCCAGCCTGCTACTCAAGTACTCTCCAGAGAGGCCTTCAGTGGGACTTTGCAGTTTCCTCCCAGCTATCATATTTCCCCCATTTATCTTGCTCTCTCAGCCCTGCATGGCTCTAGCTGCTCACCCCACCCTCTGCCTTGCAGGGGCTGCTCCTGGATGGGGAGCCCAGCCACACGAGCACTCTCCACCCAGCAGAGGAGCCTTGCTTCAGCTTTCAGCTGCCTCCTCTTCCCTTCGCTCACTCCTCTCCCTGCTCTGCTTCAGAGGATCCCAGTGCAGCTGGTGCTCAAGGACACGCAGATCACAGCAGGTCTTGTTAGCAGAGAACCCTCCTGTCACAGACCGAGCCGTGGCTTTTTCCCAGGGAAGCTCATGGAATTCAGGGTTAGGTCCTGGCAAGCACTTGGGCACCCACAGTGAGATGTCGGTGGGAATCAGGAAGCCAAGACCACAATGCTCAAACACCCATGGATCCGGCCAGCTTGCTCCATCTGCACCAGTTCCCCCTTCCTGCTGCTGCCTATCCACCCACTCCCTTCCTGCATTTCCTGGGCAGAACACCTCGTGCTTGTCATTATTGGATTCCACCTAATTGATTTCAGACTCCATCCAATCTATCAGGATAATTTTGAACCTCGTTCCCCAAAGGACCTGCAATCCTCCCTGCTTGGCACCATGCACATTTCTTTCCAAATGAACTCTCTATTCCAGGGGCCACTTGTGAGAAAATTTCCGTGGGACTGAACACAGTCACAGGCCTAGAGCATAAGTTTGCTTATGAGACTGTCATGAGAGACTGTGTAAAAACCCTTACTCAGGACACATTTATTCCTCTCCCTTTAATCACTCTGCTGCTTAGCTAGAATGCGATTAGATTGATGCGGCACAGTCCGTTCCCAGTACACTTATGCAAACAGTGTGATTTAGACATTTGTATCATTGACAGATCAATTGCAATTCCATCCAGCCCCCTGAAGGTGAGCTGCCTGGCTGGCAATTCCTTTGGAAAGGCAAGTACAGTATCTGCCCTCTTAGACACTGCTGGAAATCCCCTGGCCCCCAGGTGCTCCTGGAAACATCATCCATGGAAATCAATGGCTCATCCTTTAAATGCTCTTCAGTACACTTCATCAGGCCTGGTGAACCTGAACGCATCCATTTATGTAAACATTCCCTGCTCTTTCCCTTTTCTTGCCCTCAGTCCTCATGTAAACTGCTGGCAATAGGCATCTGAAAACAATTTATCATTTTTTTCAGTAAGATCAAAGAAAATAGGACAATGATTATTTCAACTTTTTCTGTATTTTCTACTTTTCAGGTTATTTTGTAATTGATTTCTGTGTGGTTTTCCATCTTAATCCTGATACATTAACAGAAACTTTCTCTGTGTACTTACCTGTCCTTGCTAAATGAAATCCCTCGATCCTCTCCACTTCTATCTCAGCCTGCTCACAGTATTCTTGCTATTCCTGTGATTTTTAACTGTCTGACCATTAAAAAGCTCCTGGTGCACCTGACTGTACCATCTTGTATTTAATGCAAGAGCTTTCTGTGGTGGTTTGTATGTCAGGAATTCTTTAATTCTCTATATAAAAGCATGTAAGTAAGTGATGATGGAGTAACTACATGTGAACTAATAGCCTGGCATCTGCCCTGGACAAATGTCCCATATGTGCTCTGACCCTGCAGTAAACCTACAGCAGACAAACACTTCTCTCATGACAGGATAAGTTTCCTTGCATTTGTGATCAGCAGGTACATGCACACTGCCAGTTAGCACAGGGTAGCTGCATCCTCAGCCACGCTGCAGATGCACCCCTTCGCTTATCGGCAATAACGTCTCATATGCTCATATCTTGTTCTTCACAAGTGATGTGACCTAACAGCTTCCTGTCTTCACTGATGTTTCCTGCTTCTTTTGGATCCATCATCATTCTCTGTAGTCACTACATGCTTCCTTTTCTCAGAGCAGTCAGCTCTGGATTTACAACCATTTTCATCCCATGCACATTCTATCATTAGGTTTTCAGTAAGCTGCTGCTCATCAAACTTTAAATTCCTAGGCTGTTACCTCCCTGCCATCTAAAACACAGGGCTATTCCATGAGGATGCTGGCTGTCCCAAGAATTCTAGAAAGCACTTGGCTGTCACACTTTAGCAAGTTACCCAGGCAACTGTGTCACCACCAGACCCTGTCCTTCAGATGCAACGAACAGCAAGTAAGACAACACTAAACAACCTAGGGGAGAGGTGTGTGTGTGTGGTGTGTGTGTGTGTGTGGAGCAAAACAGACAAACAAAATCCTGGGGCTCCGAGTCCAAGTCTCCTGAAAATTTATTAACACACAGAACAAAAAAAAATAAAATCACATTCTTGCACTCTCTATTCTTTCAGAGTCAAGCACTCAGTTAATCTCCTGAAAGTCATCTGCAGATTGACTATGACTGCTGACGCATTTTCCACTTCCACACAGAATACAAGGAAGAGGTTGCCAGGCCAGATCAGAGGGGATGCTGAGAGTTGCCTGACTGTTCTGGGACAGGTCATAATCAAAAAGTAGTATTTTCTTTTCACCAATAAATCAAGCAAGCAGGGTTCACTTTGGGAGCACTTAGTTTCTTTATGTGGCTTCCAATGGAGCCTGGCCCTCTCTGCTTTGCACTAGCGTGCTTCTTTCTGAGCAGCCCTCACGGATCACCCTACCTCCCCTCTCCTTTCTGTTCCCTATACATGCTGCTCTGCAAAGTGAGTGTCTGACCTCCTGTCACCAGAGACAGGCATCCCAAAGCAGCATATGACATGATTACTGAAGGATTCATAGAGCCTCCACGTGGAAACTTCCAAATAGTGGCAATTTACCAACAGGATTTTCTTGGTCTCAACTTACATAATATGTCAGCTGATAATAACTTTCCCTTCTGGTGTGGTGGAAGAACGTAACCTCCGCTGAGATCGCACAGGCAATGAGAGCCACCTTTTTTTTGTTTGTTCTCAGCCTCCACACTACTCAGGAATCTGTGGTCATAACTCCCTTGAGCACCTGTGCTGAAATGACCATCTTCAAAATGAGAAACAAGTGGGTATGAACAGATTGTGAACAATTCAGGTTGGAAATTACATGGGTTTTCACTATCAAAACAACAAAAAAGCATAGTAAGGGTAAAAACCCAGCTGAGATGGAAGTGGAGCTGGCCCAGTTTACAAAAAGGATTACACAATACAGTTACCTGCAAGAGCAGGGACTGGAATGATGGGTCTCCAACCCCTTTGGACTCAGTGTGCCCAAACTGATCTTTTACAACAAGCGATGCCATCTGCCAAACACAGGTGCCAGAGGGAGAGACCTACAGGTCAGAAAGGTACAGCAAAATTGTTTATTCAGTTATCCAGAAACTGAACAGCTGCTACGGCTTCTGTAGATGCACAGAAGACACTTTGGAACCTGAATAAGGCAGAAGGGGTGGCTTGGAGATGAGCTTGAGGAGAGTGTCCCCAAAGGAAAGTGACAGAATGAAAGACAGCAGAGAGATGGTCCATCTGTAGTGCCATAGCAATCTTGAACTCTCAGATTTATTGAGTGTGTTGTGGTATTGCTGAGAGGCCTCCAGCAGTGAACAGTGCCCTACTGTGCAAGCTACTGTACAGACATGCCTTTGGCAGATAGTCCCTGCCCTGAAGAGCTCTGAAGTACAGAAAAGACAAGATGCACAGGCAGAAGAAGCAATGGAAGACGTAATGATCCCTGCCCGCTGCACCTCCCTTGGATCTTGGACTAGGGTAAACAGGCTGCAGATGAAGATGCTGTTATTTGAGAAGCATTTTTCTCCAATCAGAGAAGAATTTTGATCAATATTACTACTCACCATGAGCAAGCATCCAGCAAAAACAGTAAAGCCCTTTGCATGAAGCTGTTTTGCCAAGGCATGTCCAAAGCCTTTGTCACAGCCTGTTATTAGCACCGCCTTCCTTTCAGCCTGTGTGGGGACAGACAGCGATATGATACCATCAGACACTGCAATGCCACAGCCACCACCTGCACCCAGTGACACCGCACAGGCTTGCAGCCCTGCAGCCAAGGCCAGCCCGTGTTCAGGAGGCCCAATTCCAGCTGCAGGTCACAGTGGCCACGTACCTGTTCACATACTAACAGGACCACAGGGTAAACCCAGCAATTTCAGTGGAGCTTCTGATGGGTCAGCTAGTGTAAACAAGGTGACAAGATCCCTGGAAACACAACCAGCTCCCAGCTACTGTGACATTTACTGAACTGCTGGTCTGTAACCATTTGTGTGGCCTTGATAGCCAAGGCAGAACAGTAACTCCTTCTTTCAAGCATGGGTGGCCAAGGCAGAACAGAAACATTTCAAAAGAAGTTAGTGATCTACCAGCTCACAGGCATTGTAAGAAAGAGCAGCACAGAACACCCAAATGATTGTTTGTCACCTGCATGAACTGTACAGCAGCTCTTTTAGCTGCAGAGCAACTCTACCGTCTCTTCCCCACATACTCCCACTCCATGCAGTACTTTCCATGCCGTATTTTAGCACGCAGGAATGTGACTATAGGTTCGGGTTTCCTTCTGAAACACTGCAGTCTTAACAGGAACAACTTATCAAGTCCTACGGTTCTCTCCTACATCATTATTATATTTTGACTGACAGATAAATTGAGAGAAGATTTGATACTGCAGCTGGTATGACTCAACAGGCTTGTGATAGATCCGAAAACAGAATCCCAAGTCCTGAAGAGAAGGCTGTAGGGAAACACTGCCCATTCACTCTCTTTGGTTGAAATCCAGCTCCCTCCTGCTCTGCCCACCTCCGCTGTGAAGCAATGAACCCCTCACACTCAACCCAACTAGCAGGCATTCAGCTGCAACGCTGCACACTGCTCCAAACTGAAACTGTATCCGTGAGGCAATAACGTAATACAGTAATAAAGATCTGGAGAATGCAATAAGGAAGTGAGGTCACTTCCACTTCTGTGGAGCTATCTGCAACTAACATTCCTTGCTACTGTATTAACAACAGCTGGGATGTGAATATTTGTATTTTATACTACTTACATTTGAATTGCACTGGCTTGTGCAGCCACTTTTTCAGACAGAAATGGGGTAATCACCAGTGCTTATTACTTTTACTGACATGCACGGTATGAAGTGGCAGTAAGGAGTAATTGCAGGGTGACAGTGACCAGAACATTTCTGCACAAACTCTAGATGAGCCTAAGCAGAGAGCAATATGCAAATAAGCTACACCCTGTCCTGTCCTACAGGTCATGTTGAAATTACTGCTTTCAAAGGGGAGTCATGACGTGAAGCAGAAATGAGAACCGATTAAAGGTCTATCCTGCATTTATCATATAAATACCCACATTTACACCAATTCCTACTCTAAGACAAAGAGCACCCAGCTACAGACTAGTCTGCTGAAGCTCTGAAGGTAGCTACAGCTAAAAGATAACTGAGAATTAAATATACAGTGCTCAGTCTTAATTTAATTTACAGACTCAACTCCAGGAGCGATGAGGATCAAGCGTGAACCAGCTCACAGAATTTGCCAGGGACACCTCCCACAGTAATTCAGCAAGCTGCCCCATAGAAAATAAAGGATTTGACTTCTTTCTCTGTCTCACCTTCCCCAAACCCTTTGCCTCTGAACCCTGCAGACAGAGAATTTTCCAAAAGAGCAAGAACTGTGTGGGAGATAAGGAGTTGCAATCACTTCCATTACCCAGGACAGGCAAACAGAGAAGGTGCCCAATCCTCAGCCATCGTTAGCTCCTTCATCAGCCATTTGGGTAAGGACAGAGCTCAGCTGCAGGAAATAAAAGCAAATGGCTGAGCTGTGCTCTGGTGTACATCTAGTTATAGCTCTCAGCAGATGTTTTGCTTTCTCTGGTTTAAAAAAAAACCAACAAAAAACCAACTGAACAAAAAACCCCCCAAAAAACCTCAAACCACCAAAATATAGACAGAAAGGAGGATGTTTACAAGTGCTCTCAGCACTGTCTATAGGGGGGAGAAAAATGAGGAACAACTTACAGTATGAGAAGGTGCCTGTGATCATTTGTTAATTATTTGCTATTACCCTAATTGCTGGTAATAAAACATGTGAGTACAGCAGCACAGTTCACAACAGACTGAGGGCTCAGCAGTGCTAACGAGTGTGCAAAAACCCAAGGGATGCACTAGATCTCACACCTGTAGCTGCCCCATGTTTCTGCCATGTCTGGTCAACAAAGAGCTCCCAGGGATGAGAGCTGGCAAGATCCTATCCCTCAAAAACATCCAAATGGGAAAGTCCAATCACCCTTATCTTTTGCAAATTCCAAGATAAGGCCTAACGGGCCTCATTCCTGGAGCTTGATAAGGTCAGTCTTCAGCTTACACCTTGACGCAGTGCTGAGAGGCAGGAAGGACTAGCTGTCACCTCTCTAGCATCACAGAGACCTTGATGAGCATTTTGAGGAACTGCAGGTGTCTCACTCACTACAGGTCACACAGTGCTCTCTGGAAACACTGCCCAGGAGACAGCACTTGTGAACAGCACTGCCAGGGCACCTGAGACTTGCCCAGAGTGCAGAGTAACGTCTGCACTGGAGGTGCTGCTGTCGTGTCTGGGCAGGGCAATACTGTCTGTATCCTCCTCACTATGTGATGCACACAACTGTCATACACCTTCCACACAGCTCAAACAGCCCCAGCAAGGCAGACTGATTGTCACCTGTGGCCAGCTCAGGTGCACACAGCTCACCCGCTTTTCCTAATGGGATATGATCGCTTTGTTAAATAGTAGAATTTATTTGACTTTTGCAGGTGATTATCGAAATTATACACATTTATTGTAAAAGAGGCTAAGGAAAGTGAAGCTACTTTGTCAGCCTCAGTCTCTCTGGATAATGTGGGAACCCACCATGCTTGCCTTGACTTTTTGAACTCCTATGTCACTTGTTTTCTGGATGCTGCTCCATTCTATGCCCTCCCCTGACCATCTGCTTGCTCTCAAACAGATTAATTTGAAGATTAGAGCAGTTACACTGCAAACTTTTCTTGTTCCTTTTTTCATGAGTCAGGAAGTTGAGGTTTTCAGTCCCAGGAAAGGGCACTGAAAATATTGGCTACAGGAAAGGTATTTTTTTAATCTCCATTTCAGGGATGGGGAAGGTCAGAGGAGCCGAGCAGATGAAAGGAGAGCTAAGTGACAGGCTGTAAATGGCCAAAGCTGTTATCTGGCCATTGCAGAGGGGCAGGACTGAGCTGGAGGCCCTGGAGCAGAAACACCTTCACTGGCAGGTTCTTCCCGGTGTCTGTATAAAGCTTGTCTGGAGTGTAAGCAAGAGCGAAGTTAACTCCGATTCAAGTGAAAGAACCCCAGACATTTGGTGTTATTTTTTAAAAACATGTAAAAGAGACTGGTTATGCAATTCTGTTCCATTCGCGAGGCTGTTTTATCTCCCTTACGCTCATGGAACAAAATCCACGCAACCGCTGCTTCACGAGCTCTGTGAAGTAACGCGGGTTTCGCAGCAGCGCGGGGGCGAGGGCGGCTGCAGTTGGCAGCACCGCGGCCCCGGCCGAGCCCCGTACCAGGGGGCTGCAGCCTGCCCCAGGCTCTTCACAGCTCGGTATTTCATCTCCCCTCGCTGTGCCTGTGTTAAGCCGCCCACAGCCCGGCCGCCCACTCGGGCAGCACCGTTTCGGCTGCCTGCAACTGCCATCGGCCCGACTCCTCGGCCCCGACCCCGTTAAACTGCAGCCGGCGGCAGAAGCTGGCCTGAAGGCGCGGCGCCATTTTGGGCCGCAGGGGAGCCCCCGGAGGCCTCCCCCGAGAAGGGGCCGAAGCCTCCCGGCCCCTCGCCGCGATACTCACAGACAGAGCGCGGCGGGCTAGCCGCGGCAGGAGGAGGAGGAGGCGGCGGGCCAGGCACCGCCCGCCGCCCGCCAACAGCATCGCGACGCCCCACGCCAGCAGAAGCATAGCGGCGCCCCGCACGGCCAGCGCCACGGCCACGGCCGCAGCCTATCGCCGCCACCGCCCGCGCCCGCCCCAGCCCTTCCCCCGACCCGCCCTCCGCCGCGCCCCGTCAGCCGGGACAGCGGCCCAGCCTCATTCAAACGGCAGCAGCGCCCGGAGGCCCGCCGGCTCCAGGTAACGCGCGGGCCGCCCGCTTCCGCCACCGCCTCGGGGCCTCCGCGGGAGGGGTGGCGGCAGCAGTGGCAGGTCAGCCCCGCAGGACCCCTGGCTGCCGGGCCGCCCGGTGACCTTGCCCGCCTGCGGGGAGGGGGCGATCCGGACGGGGCAGGCCGCGGCGGGGGGCGGTGGCGGCATCCTGTCTGAGCGGCCTCCCGCGGCCGCCCGCCCCACGCCGCCCGCGCGTGGGACGCCGCTCGCCGCGCCCCTCAGCTCTCGCGGGCGCGGGGCCGCCGCGCGCTCGCGCGCCCTTGGCGAGCGCCGCGAGCCGTGTGCCGGCCGCGGCAGGCGCGCCCCTGCGTGGGGCAGGACCGGCGGGCCCGGCCCGGGGGAGGCCCGTCTCCTCGCCCCCTGCGAACAAAAGCCCTCACAAAAAATCGCGTGGGCAGCAGCCGAGCGCTCGAGTACGAGCAAAACCCCGAATTTCTGAGGATGACCGGAGCCAGCCAGCCCTCCCCAGCCTGGACCTCTCCCGAGCTCGGTGCCCCACCGCGGCTCTTGCGTGGTCGTTTCCTTGGTTTTCGGTCGAGGCCTGTTTCCCCGCAGCTGCCGCAGCAGCAGCCCAGCCTTCGTCAGAGATAGATGCAGATAAGCCCTAACAGTTAGATTCTGTTTTTCTGCTTTAATAAAGGAGGCTGTGCATGGGGAGATGGTTTTTGTGTGCTGGATCGGTTATATCCAAGATGAAGGTGATTGAAATTACCTTTCTGTACTTAACTCTTGTTCTTGAGCTGTTTTCACGCATTTAATGGTGGGTCCCTGTGCATGGTCCAGCATCACCAGCTACTTAATTACAAAGAAATGTATTTTTAACCACGTGGCTGTACTAGCTGTAAAGCCCAAGGATTGCTTTGGGAACATGTAACATAAAATCCCCCATGACTCGAAGTTATATTTTAGTTTAAAATAATATAGTCCATGTCAGTACCTTAATTTTTAGTTGTTTCAGAGAATACAGGTAAAGATGCATTAAAGAAGGAGAAACTGACATTTTCTTCAAATGCCTTCCTGCTTGTGAGTTTACTTACAGTCCTTCCTTATTCAAAAGCATCTTGAGGTGGTTGAAGGTTAAGCTGTTTATCTCAGTGTGAGGGACTGCGAAGGGGAAAGATGAGTTTTGGACTTTTCTTGTTGAAATACATGGAGTCAGCATGACTTACGAAATAACTGAGGAACTAAAACAGAGGTGCTATCTTGTATTGCAGAGCTAAGGGAGAACAGTCTTGCTGTTGGTAGAGTGTGTTAATTGAAAGCATGTTGGCTACCAAGCTGTCCCGGCCTCTCCTGAACTTCCCTGTGAAAGCCCTTAATTTCAGGGACCCTGGGAATGGCTTCAGGTAAGTAACTTGGTGGAGGAGAAGAAAGAATGAGATCTTGAGTAAAGCTCACATCAAGGGCTCATTGGATTTCGGTGGGACAGTTTATTTCCTGAGCCACAAGATGGTTGAGGTTGAAAGGGACCTCTGGAGGTCACCTGGTCCAAGCCCCCTCCTCAAGCAGGGCCACCTAGAGCTGGAACTGTGTCCAGACAACTTTTGAACGTCTCCATAGATGGAGGCTCCACAACCTGACTGGGCAACCTGTGCCAGTGCTCAGTCATTGAGCTGCACACACAGGAGATGAACTCGCTATGCAAAGAGGGGTAGGCAACATGGTTTTTTTTTCACCTTTGGACAATCATCTGCAGTCAAAAGGGGTTGAGTGGAGCATTAATTCAAGCATGGGTTTATTCCTGAATATCAGCAAGAAGGCCTTGCTGCAGTGCAAGGAACTGTCATGTATTTCTATGACTTCATTAAAGAGGCAATGAATCACATGAAATGAGAGAGAAAGTTGAGAGGGAGGGGTTTAGTGAGAAATGGGGGTGGGCTGAGCAATTAAGCTGTTTTTTTCTGAACAAGAACAGAAAATTGCCTATTTACTTCTAATTCCTAGCTCTGAAAACAACTCCCTTTATATTGATACATGATGGGAGCTCTACTACAAATTCAGAGCAAGCTGAGTGCTTTCACTGGCCTTGCTTTAGGGCAGGCTTCCCAAACATCGTTGTGTGTATGACTATTGTTCACGAGCTGTTTGAAAGTGGCTCATGGCCTGCTAGGCAAGAACAACCACCTCAAGTGCTGGTCTGCTGCTGGTGGTAGTGGTGTCCAGCACCATCACTGGTCGAGCGTGGCTGCCGTAACAGGGAGTTGTAGAGACCAAAGACAGCTAAGCTGTTAGAGATTCCCTATGCAAAGAGACATAGGCCTTTTCTCTCCTGTTTACTCTGCACACACTAAAGCTGCACTGGCAGGAGTCTGCTGTGGCCTTAAAAAATACAAATTAATGCTTTATTAACTTGAGAAAATATTTTTCAGCATATTCTGGTTTTTTCCTTCTTCTTTTGTTTTGCTTACTGTGTATTTGTGCTTTGTGCATCTTATACTCGGGGTAAAAATGTGTTGCGTTTTTTGAAGTACCCACAAGCTGCTAAACCCAAAATGGAAATCCAACTGTTTGTCTGAAAGACAAAGTTGTCACTAGACTGGTATCTTGATGAGCTGAGGTACCATTTATTCACCTGACTCCTCAAGCTGAGGGCTTCCTTTTTGGTGTAACTGAGCAAAAGTGAGTGCACGGTTACAAGCATAGATTCGATTCAAGGACCATCTGTGCATTTTAAAGGCTCGGTTGTGGTCTCTAGAATTCAGTCATGCAGAACGACAAAAATGGCTCACGGTACATTAGTGTACTGTGCGGGGGCTAACATAGCACATGCAGCGTAGTTGCTTCCTCTGATGACGTTCCTGCTGATCAGCAGCTGGCATCTATTTTATGCCCTTGCCTTCAGGTCAAGGTAGGCAGAATGTCACATAGTTGTTCTCTACAGGTTATTGTGAATAACAGCAGCAAATCAGTGCTCTGCAGTGAAATAACAGGACCAGACAGAACACCAAAAGATAAAAATCAAGCTCGTGTAGCCAAAAGAAATGTTACGAACATTTCTGAGCACTGTGAGAGACACCAGGAAGCTTATTGTTGAGATAACAATTCCAAGCCAGGATTGCAGGTCAGTGGTGTTAACACAGACTTTGTCTGGGGACTGACCTTTGCAGCAGGTAAATTGGCTGTCACTATTTCAAGAGCTGATTGGGCTTGTAACACTCAAAGTTAGAAAAAAAGCTAAACTGTTGCAGGAAGGTGAGTGGATGCTGTTGCCTCTATATAAATTTGCTCCCTCCCCATCTGGTTCAAAGCTTCTGCTCTAGCAGACCCTTCTTCTAGCCTTGTTTTCCCAAGATGCCAGAGTGTCTGCAGGTTGCTGTTCAATGTAGCACAGGTCACCATGGGAGCGCCTGCAATGTCTGAGCAGGAAATAATTGTGGATGATTATGCAAATTCACTTAGAAGATGGAAGAGTGGCCAGGAAGATAATGTGTGCTGAAGGATAGATGTTGTTAGAGGGGCCAGAGGGTAGATGAAGTACAGCAAGTCTAGGGGAAGGCCAGAAGGCTCTGGGAGAACAAAGTCCGTACCCAAAACAAAAATGAAAAAGTTGATACAGTCCAGAGAGGTGGCTGGCACGAACAGAGGCTGGGGACCCTCTGGTGTGTTGTCTAGGCCCAGTTTTGATGAATGATGGCAAGACCTAAGACACATGATGCCACTGGTAGCATAGCTTTTCTAAATAGATACTCCCTGGAAGGCACTGTAGCTTCTCTCTGGTCTGGTTTTGTGAAAACTGATTGTTTTCCTGGGAGTCAGACATACTGTAAAGAGGAACTTCAGGTCTGCATGGCAGATGTCGCTCAAAGTCATGGTGTCTCTTAGTTTAAACGGTTGCAAAGAGGGGATGTAAGATCTAAGAGGATCTAATGGGTAGACATGGCAAAGGAAGAAGTGTCATCCAACACTACAGATGTCACCACTACAGGTGACACTACAGGTGACAGAAGGATGGAGCTGTGTGTAAAAGGAAGGAGATATATCCAAACAAATTCGACCTTAGGCTGGGTATCAGAGACAATGCTACAGCAGAATATTTTCATCAGACAAACGGACAACCTCCCCTACCCCAGCAGCAAGAGTATTGTTGCTATTGGAAATGAAAATGCTGTACTGCCCATTTGGCCAGTGGAAGCAGCTCACTGCCTCCAGACCCGGAGCTGTTTTAGAATTGTTGGTAATATCCAGACAGCTTCTGCAGCTGGAAATAGCATCAAGGTCTTTTGAGAAACAAGTGTTTCATACTGTGGGAAACACAGAGGCTCAGACTGAGGAGAACTGTATGCTGGATTCTGTCTTCTCAAATAACACTCTACACTACGTGTGTAGGCAACACTACATTCCTTTTCGTGTGTATGCTGCAGCACCGGGGTTCAGACAAGATACTCCATGCCTGATTGTTCTGTTGTGTTTTTTTTTTTAACAGGCCTCTGCAAAGATTTTGCTTCCCTCCCTTGTCCCCGTGTGGCAACCGCTCTTACGCAAGTGAAGTCGATCAGGTGAGTGTGATTGTGGTTTCCAGGAACTAGTTCTGCTGAGCTGGGGTTTTAAGATATCTGAAGCCTGGTGACCAAATTCTCCTTTCCAATTTGCCAGAAAGACTCCAAGCTGGACCTCTCCAACATACTCCACATTCTTTCCTATCACAGAGTTTCCATTGACGTAGCATGGTACATGCTGCTAAGGATGGAAATAAACAATCAGACTAGTGGAGTTTTTCTATTTTTGGAACTCACTCAGCAGATGAAAACTTCCACCTTAGAGTGGAGGGAATTTGCATGACAGACTTAATAAAGCACTCTGGAGTATGGTTGTTTAAAGAAAGGTAAATAAATCGGTGTGTCCTCACCTCTAGATCTGGAGAGTGTCCCTCTTCTTTAACAGCCCTCTCTTTGAAGGCTCTGGCTTGCCAGAAACAATGCCAGGCAAAAGAAAGGGGGTGCTTTTTCCTCTTCTCTGTCTTGTGGCACTGTAGCAGTGGTAGAGCATGCACATCTTGCTCCATAAGCGTGGGACAAAGTCTCAGAGGAATTTGGATATGGCCCTTTCATCACTGCTGGGCTTCCAGTGTGACCCTGATCAGTCCCTGTGTATGCTGGGAAAAGCCAAATTTCTAGTTTGTTGAAAGAGATGAGTTGGAATGAATTGCAAGTAATTATCACCTAATCCCACTCACAGCAGCACCTAGCTGCACATGCACTTGTTGCTGCTGGAATGTCTGATACACCATGCAGTTTTTAACATGTCACTTAACTGCTGCCACTCTTTAGGTTAGAAGAAGGGGTTTGGAGAAGGAATGAGGTATACTTCTGTTTAAATTGTAAGTTGGAAAAATAAGATCAAAAGCCAAACATACATATTGATGACTGACTGGTCTTAATTTTAAATATTAAACCCACTTGATACTGCTTAGCTTTTAAAACACAGGAATAGAGGGGTTATGTGCTAGAGTGAGAAAGATGGGTGAGCAGTCAATAACGTTGCTGGTTCAGTCATACTGTCTTCCCCATGCCCTATGGCACATGGCATAGATGAGTGCACTGTATGGCACAGAAGAGTGGACTCCTGACTGCTTTGAACATACAGGAACAGGTCCTGCTGAAGGGAAAACATATCTTGGGAACTGCCATCACAGTTGGTGATTAGAGAATGGTGATTTGCTTGGTCTCTTTGCCTTGGGAGCCTGTTGTCAGAGGTGCCAGACTTCTGTTTGTGTTGGGAGGCCAGTGATCCTGCCTCACTGGAGTGAACTCAGTATGAAACCTTCGTTTCATTTCTTCAGGAGGCACTGGGTGGCAGTAGCTGGCAGCACATGTAGAGAATGTCCCTGGAGCGGGCTGCTCCTGGTCAAGGACATGGCCAGGAACATGTTTTGTTCTGTGCACTGCAAATCACTGATTTCAAATACTCACTTCCACTGCATTTTCTTCTGTTTTGCAGATTGGCAGCAGAGCTGTGCTTATAACAGGTTGTGACTCAGGGTTTGGATTTGCCTTGGCCAAGCACCTGCATGCCAAAGGCCTCATTGTTTATGCTGGTTGCCTGCAAAAGGTAGGGAAAACAAAACTTTTATTCTTCACCTGTGGCATGTGCACAGACACGTAGCAAATCTAATCTTTCCACTCTGCACAGCTTTCTGCGAGGTGGTGGTTGGTAGCTCAAAGGGACAGGCACAAGTGCTTGAATTTCCTAGAGCAAAACCTGGTCTAGACCAGAACCAGGATGGAATGGTATCTGGGGAGATTCTTATTTGAGTCACAGCATCATGGTCTGTTCCATATCTGATGGACTGGAACCCCAAATCTAATTTTATAGGCTTATCCATAAGCAAAATTTGGGATCAGGTTAAGTCTGGACCTTTGGCCCTGCTCTCAGAATATACATATTTACACGGGGCTTATTTTGATTAATTGTGACATCCACCAAGCCACCAGTGATTTTATGGCATGTGGTATGACCATATTTTTTTATATTCATGAGTACAGCTGTGCCTCAGTGTGTACTGAGGGTCTCCTGAAATCACTGTGTAGGCAACAGAGTTGAACCAGAGCAAATGAGAGCAGAATCAGGCCATGGATATCTTAGTGATGCAATCTTGATACCCTTCCCTGCTGTACCCTCTGTGGGACGGTCTGTATGACAGTCAGAGATGCCTGGTCATGGAGTACAGGAGAGAACTTTATCTAAACTCTCCTTATGAAGTACTGGCTCTTTTTCAGCTGCATGGCTGTTTCCCAGCAGAAACGAACTAACTCCTCAGGATATCCTGGGGTGGGTCAGTTATTTTGATCCTTATCTTTTAGCTCACTCATCACTATAAATGTATCTTGAATAGTTATATTCTGTAAAGAGAATTTGCTATTTTTTTAACATTATCAATACTCTTTCTGCTGTTAATTTTTCCATTATTACTACGTTTTGCTCAAATGATTACTTTCTTTCTGCTGCCTTTTTTCAAAAGAGAAGTTTGTGTTTGGATAGCTCTGTCCTTTGTGGTGTCTCAGCTTTGGGTCAAGGGTTTACTTAAGAACCTGGGCTCCCTCTACAGGCTTCACAGCAGAACAAGACACTTGTTATAAACTGCTGCTTTTCAAAAGCTGTCAGGGAGAGGGTGGATGAGTACTTTTTTGGCAGATGTTTCCACTCAGCTTTTGTAACTGAAGGTCAACATTAGAGAATATAGGAATGTTGCAGACTGACAAACCACACTATGTTGACAGGAGCCAAAAATTTTAGAGTTGCAAAGTTATTTCCGGGTTTCACTTCCTCTGTCTGAGCTCCCAGAAAGACATGACTTTCAGTGAGCATGTCTTTAACTGTCACTGAAACCTCCCTTCCACTCTGATGTATTCAGTATTCATTCTCCTGAATGCATGTTAGTGGAAGATCTTGGCCCCTGACAATTTTAGCATAAGCTGACATGCAGCAGCTTGCCAGGACTCTTTTAGGCTTTGATCAGGATTTATTTCTGTGCCAAAAATCAGCAGAAAGCTTTGCTGTATCACTATGTAATTAAATATTGCTTCTTCAGCTGGACTTGCATCCCATGTTCCGAAATCTGTGCGACCGTGACAAGACTGGTAACAGCAGTTGTCATCAGATAAATACTGTAAAATGCCAAAGCTCCTTAGTTAACAGGTTGTGTCATCAGGCCATTTACTTTACGTAGAATTAAAACAACTCCAGGAGGCTGAGCTGGTTTCTTATTGTGCCACAGGTTTCACTAGCAGAACCATAAGCAGAATTCTGATCGGAGTGTGATTATTGCTGGTGCTTAATTATTTAGGGGTTATTTAGGGAAGAAAAAGCCTGCTGTGTTTCTAGATGCTAGATAGAAGTGCTGGTAGAAGTAAGAAGCATCATCTTTTGCTTGGGTATCTTTGACCTATCCCTGACAGGAACTGACCATGAAACGTCAGTGTTATTTTCATGGGACTGTTTTTTACACCTGCACACCTGCACATCAGAAGCATACTTCAGCTTGTTCTTAGAAACCTTACATCCTTATTGCAGATGAAAAGTGTGTGCAGTACTGATTCTTCATCAGGAAAGGTTTCCTAGAGTGACGAAATCCTGAGTGCCTGACAGTGTCTTTACTGGAGGAAACCTAGAGGCATGACTAAGGGAAGCCCATAGGTGGATCTGTGTTCGCAGTGTGCTACTTCACACATAGTTTCTTCCTAGCATTTTCACTGGCAAATATCTTCATGTGAAAGTTGTGTGGATACTTCATTGCCAGAAGACAGTGGTAGACTGGATCCAATGAACGATCACGCTGCAGCTGTCTTATTTTTCCCTCTTTGGTTAATAGCTGTAGGAGACGGTTGACACAAGATGAAGAAGGTGTTTTTCCATCAGTATCTGTTACCAGTGGACAAATATGATGTTTGTCACGGCTATCAGGAATGTAGTGGAACCCCTGTTTGCTTTGCTTTGCGTGCTCAGGCCTGTTGGGGCTTGCAGGGTCATGAGAAGGCAGAGGTTTATCTGAGCAAGACAGCATGAGGGCCCGTTACTGTAGGGCTCAACAAGAGTGTGCAAAGCTGCAGGGTGTTACATACCTCTTCAAGGACACACTGATAAAGATACAAGCTGAAGCCTGTGGGCCCCTGAGGGTGACCATGCAAAGAGAAAGATGAGTCAGTGGTGTGCATTTTCAGAATGAAACAGCTGGGTCCTCTTGCCATGGGGACAGTGAACCCTGGAGCTGGCAGCAGAGATGTACTGGTCTCTTGGCATAGCATGAAGAGGTCCTTCTGCTGCTGTGTATGGGCCCAGGGGTCATGGTACAGGCTGCATCATGTGCCAGGAGAGCATGGCACAGTCACAGGGTATGTGACTTAAAATGCCACCCATCTGTCCTTTCTGAAGAGCCAAGGGAATGGCCCTGTGGGTCTGAGTTAATGTCCAGAGTCCAACTCTCGGCCAGGATCCCAACTCCAAGGGCCCCTGTCCAAGGATGCAGCTGCATGTGTGGGTGGGAGGTCAGGAGGGATGTTGGCTTGCTAAGCCAACCCTGTAAGGGAAGAAGAAAAAGATGCTGTGAAAGTCCCAGTAGAGCTTACGAGGTCTCCAAGGCTGGTGTGTTGCTGCATCCCAGAGATTTTGTAGCACCTTACAGACCTGGGATCTGGGAGAAAACCACCTTGGCCTTATTATTCTTCCTCTTCCCTTTAACCGTATCTGCTGTTCCCAAGGGAATTGCATGCTGGTGTTTGCCTATTCCCTGCTGGCATTCCCACCTGTGCCACTGTATGCTTTGCAGTGCACACTTGGCTTTGGCACCACATTGCTTTTGAGTGAGCAGCAAACTTAGCACAAAACTCTGTCTTCAGTCACTGTGAAAACAAGCACCCCTAAGCTGTGCACAGGACTTGTAACTTGTGTGCAGTATGCTTCCGTGTGAAGAGATGCTGTAGATGTCTTCTCTTAAGGACAAACACTAATGGTGTTAACAGTCTGGTGGAATAAGGAAGGGTGGAGAAGAAGTCAGAGGAGAAGTCAGGTACTTAAGTAAGTGAACTGTCTGTGAGCACAATGAATAAGCTCAGGAATGAGAGGAGCCAGGAGAAGGTTTTTTGGAAGACAGGTGACACAGAGACAGAGGGATGTATGGCCACGTTCATGGTGTCTGAAGAGAACTCTTGCTCAGCGGGGCAAATGGGCAGGCTGAGTCCAGACTGCAGAGATGAGCACCACCTCGTTGACAGCTGACTGCTGGTGGTCTCTGACAGGGAGAACCTGTGGCTTGAGGTGTTTAGAACAATCTAATGTCATTCAGCAGTGAGGAAACAGCCCTGCTCTGAAGAATTGGCCTGTCCCAGGTCAGAGGAGAAAAGCTATCTGTCAAAAAAAGCCTCAACTATCAGGACACTTGCCTGGTGATGCTGACATTGCAAGTGGGGCTACCTGCAGGATTGAGCAGTGGGGGAAGATCTGAGCAGCGGGGGAAGAGCTGAGCAGCTGGCAGATGATCCTGTGGGACACTTTGCATGTCTAGCCTGTTAACAGAGAGTAAAAGACATCTAGTGAGGAACGATACTGGGGAGACAGATGGAGTTTCTTACCGTAAAGACAGGAACGTTCCCAAAAAGTGATTATTTTCAGAGCTTGACCTCACCATCCTCTACAAAAATACCCTGGAGTGGCCAGCACAGTCCAGTAGCTTATAAACATGGGAGCGGTTCAGAGACAGTCCCAAACTCATATTAATGTCCCATGTCTGTGTCCTGGAAGCACCATGGCCAGGCTCCACCACTGTGAAGGGGCTTAGCCCCAGGTGTGGCAGCCTTGCTGCTAGCAGCATCTGGCCCATGTGAAAGGGATCTCAGGCGCTAGCTGCAGTTATACGGCTGGGCTGTGAGTGGATATGTGTACGCTGGGGAAATATGTTCTGAGCTCAGAAAAAAGGAGTGGAGATGGGAGATGAGAGTGAGGAAAAAAACATGGTGGAAGGCAGACAAAGAGTGTGATGCTGGAAAAGACACTGGGGGGCATTGCTAGCAGGCATGCTGGCCAGGCACTTGGTGATCGGAGTATGTTGGAGTGAGTTCGTTGGAGGCAGTAGGTAGGTTTCCAGGCAGCGGGAGCTGTGTGCGCAGATCAGCTGAAGGGAGAGAGCAGTGGGCCGGCAGTCCCTCTTCTAGGACTGTTGCTTCCAGAGCCGGCAATGTGACTGAGAAGTACATGCAATGTACGTGTGCAGCCACTCCCCGGCTATTTTATACCATACCCCACCCAGCTGTTTGCTGTGCCCTGTACGCAAACCAAAGTGAGGATGGCACCACATTGCCTTGCTGGGGCAGATCCAGCTCTGGCTGCTTTCTGATGGTCAAAGCAGTTTGTACCAGCTGACTCAGTGGCAGGCTCATGGTCAGATGGGAGATGCTTGAGGAATGGTGTTGTGCAGGAGCAGCCCTGTCTGTTCCCCTCCCTTTTGAGAGCTGCAGGACTATTCTGACTATTTTATGACTGCCCTGTGCACCCTCTTTTGCCTGATTTGATGGTTGCTATGTATTCGATATTCTACACAAACTCCTTGGCCAGATTCAAAACAGCGCTTTCTTCCCCTCTAGAACAAGGGCGATGGTGGCTCCAAGGATCTGGACAACATGAACAGTGATCGAATGAGAACTATCCAGCTCAATGTCTGTGACAGCAAAGAAGTGGACCGAGCAGTAGAGCACGTGAATAACAGCTTGGAGGACCCAGAGAAAGGTAGGTGCATGCAATGGGCTCTAAGGTTATGTAGGTGGCGGGAGCTCCCTCAGCTGGGCTCTGAAAGCATTTTCAGGGCATATTTCAAAAGCTAAGCATATGGTGGAAGGGCGCAAAGCTTTGAAGAGCAGTGGCGCCTGTTTAAATTTTGTGCCATATCAGAAAGCAGCTTCCCACTTAAGACAGCATCAACAAAGAAAACTGCCTTTTTCTCCTCTAGCTCCTGCAGGGACATGAGCAGAAATCAGGCTGTTGTTCAAGGCCTGGGATTAGTGCTTTATTCCTGTGACCTGAAGTTTATTGTGACTCCCTTTATGTTGTAAAACGTGGCCAGTGCCCAAAGATTGGGGATGAGCAATGGAAATGTTTCCCTCAAACTTTGAAAAGGCAAAGGAAACGGAGAGGCTTTCCGAAGGATTTCCCATTAAGCCAGCTGAGTATCATTAATGCCATTGCAAATGTTACCATAATTTACAGATTTCAGCGTTCAGGGAGCAGCTGTAACTGACTGACTTAGCCTGCCTACCTCATTCTACTGAGGTGAGGACAGCAAATTCTGCTGCAGTACTGTGGAAATCCCAGTTGCTGATACATTGCTGAAACTTTTGCACCCTTTGGTGGATTACGTTCTTCCCCCTAAAGAACATCCACACCTCAACACATGAAGGTTGTTTAAAAGCAGAACAAGCAGTAATGTTTTATTTTGGATTTTGCATAAACCTATTTCTTTTATTTATATATAATTTTTATATATGGATCTTCTATATAAATTACGTTTTCTAGCGCCGTATTCTCAAGCACAGGCCAGGATGAAGCTGCTTTTTCTGGGCTGCTTCTCAGAAGACAGATCTGGACACAGTTAGTCAACACATAACAGTGAGATTTTCTAAACAGCAGAAGAGAAGCCATCCCAGACTGTTCTCGGTCTGTTTCCCCTGCAATTGAATATTATATGTAGCGAGTTCATTTTATTCCAAATTCTTTTTAATCTTCCATTTCACTGCCAAATGAGTTGCTAGCTTCAGTTGTTGCCACCTTGACTGCAGCAGAATAAAAGGGAGAGGCCGTGGCATATGTGCCAACTCCGTCCACCCATGCCCACATCCCCCTTCCCAGCATTGCAGACATTCTAGTTGTTATAGTGACACAAGGGATTTTACTTTGAAAGAATTATGCTTTTGTTTCTTACAAGGTCTTTCCTGTTCTTATTATTTGCATTTAGAGACTATATTTTGCTTGTTTTAAAAAATCACTATGGATAAAAAGAGAATGGCAAGAAGAACAGCTTAGACGAGGCTGAAGTTCTCTGTTTGCTGGCTCAGAACTTCCCAGGAGGCCTTATTCATGGTACTTTGTGGCTGCAGTGTTGGGCAGTGCAGGCAGATCCTAATTGTGGTGATGTTTGCTCAGGAGATTGAAGTTTGCTTTGGACTCTTTTCTGTCTGGCTTCCATCATTACAAGTCGTAATGAAAAGCTCTGTCACATGGTTCAATAATAAGCAAGGTCTTTTCCAAGCTGCTACTAGTTTCACAGAAGGAGGGCTTCTGCTTGATTTTGTGTTCTAGGGCTCTGGGGGCTGGTTAACAATGCTGGGATCTCCACATTCGGGGAAGTCGAGTTCACCAGCATGGACACCTACATGGAGGTAGCTGAAGTGAACCTGTGGGGGACTGTGAGAACCACCAAGGCTTTCCTCCCACTCATCCGGAGGTCGAAGGGTGAGTGATCTCCTCCTGACTGGCACTCTCTGGAGCAGGTCCCTCATCCTGCCCTATGTCTTGCTGTGTTAGAGACCAAAAGGTCGATTATGCTTCTCTCTGCACCACTGGCCACCTTCATACCTTTACAGACAGAATGTGACCCACAGCATACACAGATTTCCCAACTGCTCTTTGTTACACTGCCAGGCAGCAGTGCTGAAACCCAGTTATTATTTCTGTTTCCCATCTGTGCTGCCTTCTCCTGCAACATCCCACGCAAGACTTAATCTGTCATACCTTCTTTTACCTGTTAAGAAGCTGCAGGTCACCATAAATTCCAGTGCCAGGAGCAATCCTCCCCTCTGTACAAAACCCAGCTGTGCCAGTGCTGGCAGAGTGGGCAGCAGCAGTGTCCTGTGATGTGCTTCTTGCAGAAAGGTTGTCAGCTGTGCGCTGTGTTACTGTGGGAGCTTGTGATGTGTGAGAGGTGGGCTTTGTACGGCAAAGGAACACAGACCTGCAGCTTGCATGGGTCTCGGCATACAGGGGCAAAAGCTTTCCTGTACTCTGGCTAACTACCTGACTAAATGAGATTCGTTTTTACTCTTGAGGCATCCACAGACATCAACAATGATGTCCTGTGGTGCAGAGGCAGACTCTACATGGTCCAGGCAGCATTTCTTCCACCGTGGAAGGGTATCCACTCCTCTGGTCAAAGTTTCTCTTTCTAATGCAACTCAGCAATGAGCATTGATAGGAAGTGTAGAAGAACTGCAACCTCTGATTAGACTGCAGCATCCACGGTCTCCTTCCAGCATTCTCCCCAGCCAAAATGGATGGCTTCTGGAGAGAAGAAGGTCCCCAGCTCTGTGCCTGGAGCCATAGTCCAGCCATCACATGGAAAAGGGTGCAGTGGATTGCAGTGCAATTCATTCCCTTTAAGAGACAGACACTACAAGACACCATTTGGCTCCTGGATTGTGTGCCTTTGGCTTGCAAATAAGCAAGCTCACCCTTGGTGCCAGAGGCTTTCTTTGCTGCTGCTGCCTCTTGTCTGGGCTCAGCCCTGATTGCTGCTGAGCAATCCTGTGTCCTGCCGTGCAGTCTCTGTCCATCCTCCTCTGTGTTCCCCATATCACTGAGCTTTGTGTGTCACCATGTACTTCTTCCCTTGGGTATAATGAGCCAGGGAGCACAAGCAATGGGCTTGTTCTCCTTCCTGAAGGCCATTGCATGGGACAGCAATGCTCAGATAGAGCCAGGAGCAGGTCTGCCAGGCAGCCGTTACGGATGTGCAGTGGGTGGATGGATGCATGTTCAGGAATCTGTTGGGTGGTGTGCCAGGTATCTGCTCTGGATCAGGGACCACAGCTCAGCTGTGCATTGCCTGGCTTCTGCCTAGGTCGTGTGGTGAACATCAGCAGCATGATGGGTCGGATGGGCAGTCCTGCCCGGTCACCGTACTGCATCACCAAGTTCGGCGTGGAGGCCTTCTCTGACTGCCTACGGTACGAAATGCAGCCCCAGGGGGTGATGGTCAGCATCGTGGAACCTGGCAACTTCATAGCTGCCACCAACCTCTACAGCCCCGAGCGAATCAAAGCCATAGCCGACAAAATGTGGGATGAGCTCCCTGAGATAGTGCGCAAAGACTATGGCAGGAAGTACTTTGATGAGCAGGTCAGCAAGATGGAGACATACTGCAACAGCGGCTCAACAGACACCTCGCCGGTCATCGAAAGCGTCACCCACGCTCTGATCTCCACGACCCCCTACACCCGCTACCACCCCATGGATTACTACTGGTGGCTGCGCATGCAGATCATGACGCACATGCCTGCTGCCATTTCAGATCGGCTCTATGTCTATTGAGGCCTCATGCTTCTAGGCTGCCCAGGTGGGAAATCTGTTTTATAGAGAGCATGGTGCACACTTCCCATTAGTCCTTTTCAAACTTTTCTAACCTCGTTTCAGAGTACTGTATTCTAGCTCTAAAGGGTTCATTTAAATATCTGACATAACCTAAAGGGCAGTAATTTACAATGGATGCTTCATAGGCAAGAATACATTATTTTTCTGCAGGAACATTGATTCTTTTATATTTATTTCATGTAATCCTTTTGTTTTTTCACCTCAAATAGCAAGTTATTATTTAAACTGCAGTTGCTCGGGAGTGTTTCCAGAATAACTTCTGTTGATGTCCAAACACAATCTTCGCAATTCCTGCCTAGGATGCAGCCATCACACCATAAAACAGAGCCCCTCCGTGCTCTAATGGCAAACCACGGCCTCCTGGTGACAAATTGTGTCCAACAGACTTTTCCAGGCCTGGCCACAGTAGCCCAAGGAAGAGCAGAGACTTTAATTTGGGGATCAGAACTCAAAATGCTTGAGGTGCTGAAACTGAGCAACTGACCCTGTCCCTTTCTCTCTTTGAATTTTATTGATGTAACCTTAGAGAAAAGGAACCAGTCTGCTTTTCTTGCATGCTTTCTTGCAAAGGAGTTCAGTGATCCAGGGACTCAATCCTGCAGACCTTTCCCACAGGAGTTTCTAACTCACATGAGCATTCCCATGAGTGTGAGCAGCTTTACGCACAGGACTGCAGGCATCAGGATTGGCCCGCAGTAACATTTCTCTTCTCTCCAACAGTAATTGCACATCAACTCAAGACTTAGTTGGGAGAAGAGTTTCACTCCAGCTCCTCTAACTTGTGAGGATCACCACTGAGTGGGGGTGAGCAGAGAGGGTTATAGCCCATCAGTGAATGCCGTTCTTACCAGGGACCTCACAGTTACACCGAAGTATCGGTAGAGCACCTTGCGCAGAAGGGCCTTGACACTGCTGTGGCGCAGGTGTTGATAACAGTAATAACTCATTGAAAGAGCCTCTGAGCTGAAATACATCAAACATGAGACAAATCTAACAGACCGTCCATAACAGTAAAGTTAACTTTAAGAGCCATTTCATTTCCGTGATGGTTGTTTACATGTCTGAGAAACATTCTTTTGTACTGTAAGAAAAGAAAAAACATAAAAGATCCTTTCATGGGAAAATGTGGAAAGGGTTAATTTTTTTTAAGCTTGAAAGGCAAAAACCAAACAAGTAACTAAAATACCATTGTTAGCAAAGTTAAAGAGAAGGGATCTCACATGCTCTATAACATAATCAAACTCATTAGACTTAATAAATGTATACATGAATGGCAACAAAATGCAGAGGCTCCCCCTCTTTTTTTTTTTTTAAATACTTAAGGTGAAAAGTTCGTATTCATTAGTGGTGCTTTTTTAAACTTGGAGAGGTTCGTGCCTGGTACGCTGACACACTGCATTCAGGGGCTGGTCTGCACTCTTGGGTCTTACATGTCCATGTTGGATAGTGTACAACTTCTACAGGAGTACCAGATGCGTCCTGCATCTCGTGGCAAATATGCCTAACCCCTGGACTCTGTATTCACAGCTCTTAAACCTGCATGTGTACCAGGCTCCCACAGGTTACAAAGGATTATTATGGGTTATTCCCAGGGAGCAGGAAGAGAAACTGGTTTCTGAAGAGGTGAGGGGGATGGCAGTGATTCAGCAAGGCAGGTACACAGCAGGTCACCGACAGACCCAAAGTAAAACCCTGGGAGAGACTTGCTGACCAGGCGTGGTCTTTCAGAGTCTTTTGGACTTTCCTGATCTCCTCCGGAGTCCGAGCAGTGGTAGCTGCATCTTGTGGTGCAGGCCATATTGCCTCATTTTCCAGTACGTGGACTTCTCTCTGGGACAAAACATAGGAGTATGACCCACAAGAGACCTAGCAGGCGCAGGGACTAACTTGCAAGGCAGAGCAAACCTGAACCCTGGATAATGTTTGCTGCAGATGACACAGCAGAAAGAGAAAAGCCTTTACAAGAAAAGTTCTTGTGGTCTAAAATTTATCTCCAGGATGCTAAGTAACACAAAAAATGATGTAATTCTGCTTGGGATGCTAGTTTCCAATTTTACATACACTGCTGTGTTCTAACACAGACATCAGTGAAGTTAGATAAGGGGAATACTGAGTGTGCAGCTGAGTTACCTCGGTTTAGTTCAGAGACCCTTGAGAGCAAATGTAGCAGACAAATGTTAACAGCACCACATTCATTCCCAGCCAGAAAGATAAAGCCCAACAGTGATAGCTGCACTCGGGTGCACGCAGCAGCTCTGCTTGATGCTTCTGAACTCTTCTGCATGAGGTGTCTGCATGGAGCTCTGAAGCCACCGCTCTGGAGCCAGAGGAGACATGATGGTACCACTGCCCTATAGCATGATTCACAGGGGACTGTGTGGTCACATACGATGAGGAGGCAATGGCTAGGGTGCTCCTGTGCATCATGGCTGTTCCTGGGTTTCTGTGAGAGTTTACCTGATGCTGGGAGAGTTGAGTAGCTGATTTGTGGTCAGGATGGCAGTGAGCTGGCTAGTTTTCCTGTGAGGACCTTGGCAATCCTACAATTTTGGGGTTTGCCCTGAGGAGCTCATTAAAGGCTGATCCCCTCTGATTTTGCATGACTGTACTTGCCTTGGTGCACTCTCAGTCCTGCCTGTGTGGTGCCACCGCGGCTCATGGAGTACCTTCAGCCCACCAAGTTTATTTGAAAACTAAAAACTAAAAAAAGCATAGCAAAAGCGTACCTCTCTGGGCACCTGGTCCTTTGCACTCCCAGAGCTGCCTCAGCAGGAGCTTCTGCCCCCTTGGGAGGACCTGGGGAGCCTGGAAGGGTCAGTTTGCAGGGGTGCCCACCCCTGGGCTCTAGTCTGATCCCAGCTGGCTGGAGGGAGGGCTCTCTCTTCCCAAATCTCTTGCCAGGCAAAGATTATTGGCTATGATGCAACAGATCTCACTATGCAGCATCCCTTGGGCAACCTGGAGTTAAAAATAGCTTTCCCTTGTGTGGTGGGAGAGAGCAGAGATGGAGTAGTTTTAACTACAGCTGATACATCTTGTTCTGAGCCTTAATGAGGAAATCACGACGTCCTACCCATTTCAGAACTTTTTGCTCCTAGTGATGAGGGCAGTGGATGCTGCATTTGAGACCAGCATTTAATGATCCTTTACTGTCACATTTTCTGGATGAAATGCAGGGATTTTTTGGTTAAACAGAAAATCATTCCACAGCCAAGAAGTTGCACAGCTTTGGGAGCGCTGGCCCCAAGGCCATGCCTCAGCTCCTGCATCCCAGCAGAGGTCTGGCTCAGGCTCTCTTCTGGGACTCAGCCCTGTAAGTCTGAGACTCATGGTCCTGGGCTGACAGTTCAGAAATAGAACTGCTCTGGGAACAGAAGAGAGGAAAGGACCACTCCCGTTCTGGTGGTGTTAAATAGCTGAGTGCAGGGCGTCTTCCTCTGTTGAATTAAAATAAATACTCAATTAAATATATGAGTGGTTCAGTTGCTGAGCTACAAAGTCAAATCCCAGTCTGTACTGAGGCTGGACTGAAGCCAAGGAGCCTTGCTGCAAAGCGTATGTGCAGCTGCTGGCACTTTGTGGACTATGGCTTTGGAAAGGAAGTATCTTCCCAGCAAACAAGAAGGGAATGCTAAGCCTAACTTGCAGAAGATCTGATGAGACCTCCCTGGGGAGATACCACACAGGAACACAGCACTGGTTTCTCTTCCTTCTTTCCCAACAGTACTGTAGGGCTTGCCATGCAGCCTTGGGGTGCTGCTGACTTAAAATGGTGCTCCCCTGTGCGAGATGAAGTGGTGGCATGGTACCACCAAAGCAGCGAACAGGAAGTTGTTCCTCACCATGCGTGAGTGCAAGAAGCAGGAGATGCCAGGGCCAGAAGCAGCCTATGCACCCGTCACATGGATGGCAGCAAGCACTGGCAGTGCCACCCCTTGCTAATCACCACCCATCACCTGGGCATCACAACCCTGGTGGGTTGGTGGGTGAAAGGGATGCTGAGAACGTGCCCTAAATTTGGCAGTCAGCTGGGGTAGCGCATGCTCCGTTAGCCGGACAGACCGACTGGAGCAGGCTCACCATCACCTTGTGCCAGCAGAGCACTGAGAGTGGTGATGGGAAGCACAGGGATCCCAGCTTGGCCTGTGTTATTGGAGACTTCCACCCACAACCATGCAGGGAGGGACATGCAGATGCCATTCTGCAGCTCCCCTGCAACTGGTGAGGGACAGGCGGAGGTCATCATCTACTACCTTCTACCTTCCAAAGGGCCTCAGGACTTCAGGACAGCCTGGAAAACTGCACATCAGGCTGCTCTGCTTCTATAGCCAGAAGGCAGCTCATGGCAGTCTGTGGGAAGCATAGGGGCAGGGGGTCTGGCTAAGGTGTAGGTTGCTGTCTTAAAGGAATTTTTGCTAACAGTGTTTTCTTTGCTACTGAGTGTGGTTATTCTAAAATGCCTTTTTGTCAGCATCTGTCCTGATACAAATGACTCTGTCTTTCTGGGGCTCTACCACCATAATGATCTGGAAGAGAGACTGGACCTGGCTGCAGGCTCCCCAGTCATCCTCTCCCCTCCCTCCCCTAGCACAAGGTTGTGTAATTATTTGTATGATGTGGGACATCTTTAGCAGAAAAGCTTGGGAGACCTGTCCTCACCTCTCACATGAGTCCTGGGGAAACAGCTCTCCCAAAGTGGGGATGCTCTGGTTTTACAGCCATGCAGCAAGCGGGTCATCCCACCCACAAACCAGCTGGAATCTGACTGTGGTATTGAGGAGCTGTGCCCTGGGAACCACGGCCTCACTGCAGCCACCCCAGGCAGATGCAGCCATCGGCAGGGACTTTGGCTAGTCCGTCCTTTGCATTTCTGACAAGCTTCAACATGCTGGACCCTGGGGTGTTTGCTCCCCTCACTGCTTGGGTCTCCATCAGCATGTGGGGCCAGGCACTGATGAGGGGTCATTACTTTCCCAAGGGAAAAAAAGGACATAGAAGACTAAAATCTCCCCCCAGGTTTGCACAGGTATTCATCCTTGAGCACAATCTTGCTTTCTTTCCAGCCAGATTCACAAGTTGAGAAGTAACAGGAGCCTCTTGCCAATACCCACATACCAAACCCCCAGAAAGCTCCTTGCCGGAGCCAGGGGTGAAAGCAATGTTCCCGTCCTCATTTCTTTCTCGGCTGTGAATGTCAGAGCAGTAGTGCAAAAAATGCTGTAATAGCCAGAGCAATCATTGCGATGGTATTTCTGACTTCTCCTGGAGCAGGATGGACCATAAATCTTGCAAGATAACATGTTCCCACAGAGACTTCCAGCCAGTTTTTCAGGCCTTAGAGTCTGAATGCTGCCTGTGCACCTGAACCAGCCCACCCAGAGCTGGGCATTGCTAGTGCAGAAAGCAGCAGGTTTCTCTTGTACCCACAAGCTCACAGGGTGAGTATTTGCTGCTTCCTCTAGCATGAGATCTTGGAGGTACTGTGGGAAACCTTACCAGGATCCACTTCACACCATGGTGGAAGTGGGGTATTTGTTGTCATGAGACTGAAAGTATAACTGGTCTGGAGAGACTGGGAAAAATTACAGATTGGTTCAGCAGAAGCTTTGGGATATCGGTGGTGTGTCACCTCTGGATCTGCAATGGGTTTAAATCCTCCAAGAAAGTTCCTACTCCCTGATGGATCATCCAGACCTGACCAGTCCCACCTGGGATCCCCCACCCTGCCCATGGCCCAGGATCCTATTTCAGCCCCACTGCTGGGGTGTGGATGAGGGATGCTGGTCTTCAGCCCCACTGGGCTGGATTGACCCCTACAACCTCTGCCTTCCCCTCTCTGCAGTGAGCAGAGCCCATGATCCTGCTCGGGGCAAGAGCAGCACTCAGGGGCAAGGGATGGATCTGCTCTGATGGGGATGCTCCTGGCAGCCCTGACAGTGCTCATGCTTGGGAATGGTCTTGGTGGTGCCAGGAGGTCACCCTCTCCCTCCTTGTCCTGACTCTGCTTCTTGACCCTGCTGCTGCTTCTCCCTGCCGAGAGGTCCCTGCTGTCCCCTGCAGCCGGTCGGTGTGCCTTTGGCAGGGTGCTGGTATGCAGCAGAGGGTGCTGGATCAGCAGGAGCAGAGGGAGCTGCTTTCCTCCGGCTCACCAGCACTTTCCCTGAAGCTCCGCTGGATGCCACCCTGCTCCCTGCCTCTCCTTGCCTGTTCTGTGGGATTAGTGGTGCTTGGCAGAAACCTTTGCAGATGAGGGAGTCACCCTCCACCCGATGGAGAGAGGTATTTGTGTTCCCTTTGTGGATGCTGTGGGCCAGCTCTGCCTCTCTATGTTACAAGTTTTCAATAGCACCAAATCCCTCGGGAAGGAGCAATGTGTTGTCCTTCCAGCTCACCTGCTGTGGAGTAGCACTTCTCACGAGCAACACTACCTGGAAAGCAGGGCTCTGCGCAGAAGAGAGGGGACCAAACCCCCAGCACAGCACAGCCCAGACCTGCTTGTCTCCAGGGATGCAACCCTTCCTCCTCCTCATCATCCCTCATCTCCTGAACCCTTCCTTTGTTTCTCAGCTCCTGGGACATCCCTCAGGTTAATTGCTTGGCCAGATCAATGCAGTTCCCGCTGTCCTCTGGCAGTAATTGATGAGGGGCTCAGAGGGGTGAACATCCCAGCAAGTGGCTCCTAGGCTCCTCTCAGCAGTGGCTGTGGTTTTGTCATGGTACACGTGGCTTTGTGTCCCACCAGGCTGACGTCCCTCTGCATCAAGGGGCTCACCAGCACGGGGATAACTGGTACGTGGGAAGCCCTGGTGAGCACAGGGGAAAGGCCAGCTCCCGTATGCAGGGTGATGCGTTCAGGGCTGAGGATTCAGTGGCCCAGGGGGTGACTGCAGTTGCAGGGATGTCCCTGGGTTTTGCAGCATCCAGTAGCTCTGGAGGTGCCCAGTCTGCATTTTGTTGCTGAAGAGGAGGCAGAAATGCACAGGCAGGTGCACCGGGTCTTTTGGAAGATTTAGCTCAGCTGTAATTCATCATCCAAAATCATTTCTGTGCCTGGGGGACAGTGAACATCCCGGGCTGAGTTCTCTGAGTGCTCTGCACTGAAACTCAGCAACACACACAGAGCTGGAGCTGGTGGCCCCTGTGCCAGGGAAGGCAAGCCACTGGCAGGGACATCAAGAGCACCTTGAGAGGTTGGTAGATGTTTTTTTCCCCCTGTTGTTCCTTAAAGCAAGTTTCCCTCGCAGACTTGGCTGGCCCAGGCTTATGGTGCCGAGGAGAGGAATGGGGGTGGGTGGGTGTGCGTGGAGGCAGCATGGCTCAGGGATGCTGCAGGGTGAGATAGGCACACAGGGACGTGGCAGGGGTGCCATGGCAGACAGCGTGGCATCTTGAGGAGGCTACAGGGGCACAGGGCAGCCTGCTGCAGGATGGATGTGGCAGGGTGTGGCTGAACAGTGAGTTTCTGTGCACTTTTTGGAAACCTGAGGCAGCCTGCCTGCAGCCTCGACAGCTGTGGCAGGGAGCAGGCTCACCCTGAGAACTGCTCTCCCATGTGCAGAGTTTCCCCCTGGCTAGAGGGTCCCTGGGAAGCTCTGGGCCCATGCTGTGCTGATGCCAAAGGCTCCCACCCCAGCTCTGCCAGAAATCACAACACAGCGCTGAGACCTGAGCAGATTTTCCACACCATCCAGCTCCCACCCTGGCTGCCACAGGAGAGCTGTAGTGTGCTGGGTGAAAGGATGGGCTGTCCCTAAGTTGCTGCCCTGGATTGAAACCCCCGGGGCCTTTCAAGCCACCTGCCTTCTGCCCACAGAGGGGAGCTAGCAGGGCACCCTCAGCTCCTGGGACAGGCGTGCAGCAAAGCCCTTCTTGCGCATCAGCTCAACCCTGCTGTGTGGAGGAGGCTGTGGGACTGAGCCAGGCAGATACCCAGGCTCCTTGGCTCTAAGCATTAAGCCACTGCTCATTCCTCTCCTCTGGGCAGCCCACGGGCTTTTTTAGCTGCTCTGCAAGCCCAGACACCCCCTGCAGCCCCAGGTCGTGGTGTCTCAGTTGTGCGGTTCCCTGCAGTCCCCCCACAGATGCGACCAGTGTTGGTGCTGTGGCCCAGGCGGGTGCCACAAGCACTGGGTGTCCTGAGCACTGGGCGAAAGTAGGCAACTGTGCCCGGGTCCTGAAAAGGTCCCTTTCAACCCTGCCAGATGAGAACAAGGGGTGATGCATCCGCCAGAGACAATTCAGCTGCCAGCACAAAGTGCAGACAGAGCCGAGCTGCGCACTGGTGCTGCTGGCCATGCACAGGCTGGTACCGCACCACTGGGCTGAGCCCCAGCTGCTGCCTGCCACCCTGAAAGGCTCTTTGTGACCCTGGCTGCTTGCAGCCAGACCCTGTACCACCCGTCTCCGCTCCTGGTCCCCACTCTCAGAGGGATCCGGTGCATGGATGCTTTCATAACTTTGACTCACCACAGTTGTGCTCTGGTTTGCACCATAACTGCAACCGGTGCTGAAGTCCTCCAGAAATCCCTCAGTGAAAAGTGGAGCACTGGCAACATGTGCTTTTTTTGGGGTTTGCCCTAGATGTGGCCACTCTTGAGCAGTGCTAGGCAGAAGGCCTCATGTGCTGGTGTCCGGGGTGTGATGCTTTCCCAGGATGTGCATCCGATCCGAACACCACACATCCCACATGCTGCTGAGGTTCACCAGCTCCATTCCTTAACAAAGACCCATGCCAGAGCTGCTCACATTGCCCTGAGATCTGTGTCCAGGAGCTAACCTGGCCTGGGTGCACACTGGCACGCAGCTCTGCCCAGCAACATTGGGGCTTTGCCTTGCTGCTCTGTTTGGTCTTGCATGGGATGGAGGATTTGCTGCTAATGCTGTTACCTGTGAGTAAGTGGGGCCTTAGGTGGTCCTTGGCTGGGCTCAGTGCTGGTGTGTGCCTGGCATGTGCAGGGGATCACACCAGGGAAGCAGAAGTGGGGCAGATGTCCTGGTATCTGAGAACAACACCAGGGATTTTTCTTTCGCATTCCAGGGAATTGTTGGTGCCCTGGAGGGCTGTATCTTCTGACTGCTGTTTCTCCTCTTCCATAATTACTTAGAAAAAAATCCAGGCATGCTAACTCCATCCCAGGGATGGGAAAAATGCACCCAAATTCCCAGCCCAGCCGATAGCCAAACCTCTGAGGAGGTAGGACACACAGTACAGCGCTTGCGCTTGGCATCTCTGGGGGATGCCCACCAGGCTGAGCCTCTGCTCCTGGAAAACACCTCTCTAGGGCTGCCTCCCTCCCAGCCGCTCATCTCCCATCCAGTTGAGACAGGACTCATGAGATCAGAGACCTTTGAAATGTGCTTTTCGACAGGATTCATCCTGGTTTGATACAGCAGAGAGAAAGGGAATCCGCAAGGAATTACCCAGGGGCATGTAGATGTCTGCTAGACCGCAGTGAGGATGAAAGCAGATGAGCTTTTTTTAGGACTCAGCTGAAACACACTTTAAGATCCACTCTCAGCAGTGCTTTTAGCTGAACCAGCAGCTTTGATCCCAAGTGCAGTGGAGAGCTCACAGGAGCTCCTGTAATGCTGCAGCAGCGAGCAGAGGGTAGATGGATTTTGAGCTAATAAAGCAATCCCAAAGCAATCCCAACTTTTTGGAGGATTTCTGTAAGTGAAGGCAGTGTACAGGCAGGGCTGGATTTTCAGCCAGCTGGTAACCAGGACATGTGTCTTAAGCTGTAACCACACCAGAGCGCATCGCACCCCCACGGAAGAATTTTTAAATCATCACATTCCTTAAAAGACCTAATTTTGGAGGTGGTATGAGTGCTGTCAGCGGCAAAACCTACTGAAGCTTCTGCAGCAGCAGCCCCTCAGCAGCCGGGAGGAAACGCAGGCAGGGTTGCTTGGAGATGCTCCCCCCAGCCTGGGGATCTGCAGTCTTGCGGACAAGCTGTGGGTCACCTAGCTGGGGCTGGGGCTCCTCTGACAGCAGATCCTTGTCACTCTCCCACCCTTTCAGGATCAGCCCTTTTCCAGACTGATTACAGGCCTGGCTGGAAACGCAGACAACTCATGGTTTCGGTGTGAGTCACAGAAGGTTTGGACACTTTTCTCTCCTTGCAGCTCCAGGCTCTTGTGGCTAAACGCAGTTCGCTGGCAGCGTCAGCCTCCTCGCCCCGAGGAAGCGGATCTGCAGCCCTTGTACTCATGGAGAGAAGTTTGGATGTGTCCTGGGCAGGCTCAGGGTGAGCAAGAGTCCCAAGTGTTATTTCAGAGACCTTTTCCTCCTTTGGGGAGAAGAAAACCCTTCGGTGGGTGGTCAGGAGGCTGGGCTTCCTGGGGACCCCCAGTATGGGGGGATCCACCCCCTGGGGGCCTGGGCTTGGTGCCTGTTGTGCTCATCTCTCAGCCCCAAGGTGGGCAGAGCCACTTGCCTCTCCAGGAGCACAGAGACCTGCCAAATTTGCTCCCCTCCACCGGCAGAAGTTCCTGCCTTGCCGGCTTTGCAGGGAGCAGTGGGTTTTTAAATAAGCAGACTGTTACAGCTGGGGGACACAGACAAGCGCTTGGGCAGGTGAACCCTTCCTTGTGTCTGCTGGACCAGTGCAGGACTCAGCTCTCCCTGCAAGCATTATCTCACACCGCTGGGGACAGAAGCAGCAGTTCTGGTATGCAGAGTGATGTCCCAGAGGTCATGTAACATCTGGGAGGTGAGGGGAAGACTGACTGGGCTGCAGTCATAAAGCACTTCAGAGAGGAAATGTCTTACGTGCATGATACATCCCACTGCCTTTTATTTGGTGTGCTGGGTTTGGGGAGGGCGCAGTGCTGCCCCAAGGCAGGGACCCACAGCTCGGTCCACCCATGCAGAAGCCCTGCCATCAGACATGTCCTCGGCTCTCCAGTCTCCTAAGCCAAGTGCCCAGCCAGCCACACGTTTGAGCACCGAGCACCCGAAGGGCTGAGATGTGTCCTGGTGCTCTGCCGTGAGGTTTCTTTGGATACGACTGGGCCCCACAGGGTTTGGAGCATCTTCCAGCTCAGCAGCGATCAGTGACTGTGCAGGACTCCAGACATCCCCCATCCCCTGCTTTGTAATCCTCCCTGACTTTCCTCTGGTCATCACCCTGCTGTGAGCCTCCTGCCTGAGCTCCCTGCTCAGACTCCTGCCACCTTCACCAAGGCTTCTGCACCCTCCAAGACTGTTCCCAGCCTCCAAAATGCTGATAATACCCCTTAGGACTTACAGGCTTAGAGAGCCTTGCAGCAGTTGTCAACTGTGGGAGCTGTCTTTTGTGTAAAACGCTATTATTTTATTTTGTTTGTACTAAAAATAGCTTGGAAAGATGTCAGTGAACAGCTATGGAAACACATTCCAAAGCAATATGAAATCTCCGGGTGAACCTCAGCAATGGGCACCACCGATGTCATGCCTGGGAGCCCAACGACCCCAGCACCACTTCTCCAGCTTCAGCGTTGGTTTGTGATGTCAACGTAACCCTCTAGTAAAATAGCAGGTCTGTCATTTATGCTTACTTATCAGTCTATTTATAATATCTCTAAGCAAGCCCATGATTTATTGGGATAAAACTGGCTCTCCAGAGAGGTTGATGTCTGCACAGGGTCAGGAAGAACACAACTACCCATTTTCTAATTCTGACACTTTAAGCCTCCCGAAGGCGAAGGCTTTCAGTACTATTAGCAGACATTACTGTGCAAAGGGAAGACAATTACTGCGGGAGAACTGCTCCTCCTGGGCTAAATGATTCACCAGCACACGTAAGTGCCATCGATCCCCAAGGGAGGGGGGGAGGTGGGCTCAGGAACATGCTGTTCCCAACTCGAGCCTTGCAGCAATGATGGTGATGCTGTAGAGAGGTTCCTCCCTGTTCTGGGTGTACCAGAAAACGGTGCCCTGCACCTCATGGGGACACTCAAACTGGACCACACTTTGGGCTTTTCTAGTGACGCCTGCTACCCTGCAATGGGAATCCTTGCTTGCCTGGCAGGGTCTTTGCTCTTGAGCTTTTCCTTGTGGCAACAGCTGTGCTGCGCAAACTCACGTGAGAAGCTCAGCACATTCACTCACCTTTCAGGTGTTCAGGAAGCTCCTAGACCCGCTGTGGTTCCCGACAGGAGGTATCACAGCTAGCCTTCATGGACAAAGCATCTCAAGCCCTCCCCTAACGGCAGCACTGGCTGCATCAGAGCCCCTGTGCTGGCTGCTGGGTGGCAATGGCTGGGCTGGTTGGGGATGCACCTCTCTGCCCTTGGGGTATCCCGGCTATGGCAGCCAGGTCCTGCACCAGGCCGTTCCACACTGGCTGGTCCAACATGAACAGCACAAGCTGGTGCGGACTGAGGAGTAGTTGGTTTGTAGTGAAAACGCTGCCTGCAGAGCTCCTTAGCAACACCCAGAAGCTCCCATGTCTTATATACTATGGTTTGTATGAAATCATAGGTGATTTCTGAGCATAATAGTCACAATTAAAGGTATGAAGATACACAGAGGACCTTGCACCACGGCTGCAAACTAAAGAGATTCTCCTTCCCAGCAAAGCCTTGTACATTTGATTTACTGACTGCTTTTGCAGAGGGGAGGTTGTAAGAAAAGATAAATAAAAGAACCTTTCCCCCAGGCTTAAAATGCCTAGTGAAAATCTGTGTTCGTTTGTTATTTATTGCCACAAAATATTTGTCTGACAGTTGTAATCACTGCTAGTACCTCCAATGTGTCTTGAAGCATAATTGCCTGAACTTTTCTGTTAGCAGTGAGGTAATGCAATGACCTTCTTCTTGCCTCAACAATTAATTTATCCCATAGCAGCTTGTGGTGCCTGCTGCCTCCTGCTTCAGCTCCGTGTACTCAGGAAAAACCATTTGCTGGCTGCGCTGCACTCCTGTGAGCTCCACAGCAGGTACAGCGGAGCTGCGGCGTGGGTGGTGATGGAGCTGAGGAAACCCAGGGGAGGAGTGGCTGTGGGGACCAGGAGGGCAAGCGGCAACACAGGAGAGACATAAATATAAAGAGTTAGACCAGCACAAATTCTTCTGCCAGAGTCATCCACCCAGCGAGTGGAAAGGTGCCCATGGGCTGGTTTTGGGGGTTTCCCTGGCAGAATGCCATTGGAACGGGTGGGGAGCGGGGGTGCTGCTGCCCCTCAACCCGAGGCAGCTGAGGGCTGTGCAAGCACCCTCCTTGCCCTGTTGCCCTGCTGCCCTGCCCTGCTCACCTGAACTCGTGGCATGGGTGCTCACAGGGTCCCCACAGCAGCTCGATCTCAGGGTTCCCTTGGTAACAGCAAAGCCACAGGAAGGAGGAATTGCCCTCTGGCATGCTTCAAAAGGCAGCGTGCTGTAAAATTCACTATCCTCAGACTAGTTTTAGCCCTCCTGTAAAATACATTTTCTGTCTAATCTTGGTAACGCAATGTCTCTTCGCCACCAGCCTGGCAGCGCGTTTCACTGCCGATGAGTAATGAGAGAAGCCTCGCTGCGGTAGTGAGAGCAGCCCTGCTTGGCAGGCACATATGGCACTCTTTTTCTGGAGACATATTTTCCCCCGTCAAGCTGTTTTGAGCTTCCTTAACCTGGAATCACCAGCACTTGTTTTACAACGCATCACGTGGCAGGTGAGATGCCGCCTCTCTGGCTCTGTAGCTGGGTGGATGTGCCCCAGGGATGACGTGCAAGGCTGAGCTTGGGGTCCAGCCCGGCTGCCCACAGCCCTGGGGTCTGTACAGTGCTTGCACTCCTTCAGGAAAGCCTTCAGCCCATGGTCAGAGACTCACGGGTATGTCTGCTCTCCAGAGCAAGCTACAAGAACTGTGTTAGACCAGGACGGAGTTCATTTCTCCTTGTGGCTATTTAAATCTGTTTAAAACAGTCCGCCGAGAGGAGCATCTCTCCATGCGACCTGCATGTACTGGCCCCATGTACAGAAAACCAAACAATCTTCATTTCTTCATCGAAGGAAGACAGAAGAAATATTGCTTATGGGGAACATGCTGAGCAAGGAAAGACAAGCTTTTCTGCATTGTATCAGGCTGATGGAGTCAGCTAACAAGAAAGCCAACCGCTGAGGGAGGCTGCAGAACCAGCAAAACCACCGCACACCCCGAGCTGCCAGGCAGAGGCTGCCGGTGCTCCCCATGCCCTGCACCAGTGCTGCCTCCTGGGCTCTCCTAGCCAGCTCTGCTCACTGTCCCCTGCCCTGAGATGATCCCAACCACAGATTACTATTTGGTTCACGTTCGGCATCGCGGGAGGAGGTTGTAGTATCTGCCTCTCGCTCCTGTCCTTGTTCCAGAATGAGTCACTGGGATGAAGGAGCTGAGCAACAGGCAAGAGGAGAATTTGCCTTGTGACGGTGATTCAGCCTCTGCGGGGTGGTGACAGAATGAGCAGATCTATTGTTTCTCCCCATCAGCTGATGACAGAAGTGTTCTTGCCCCTCTTCTGACATTTCATTGTAGAAAAAGAAACAGGAACAAAGAGATGTGTAAAATAGCGATGAGTGAAGTCCCTGCTGCTGGGAACGCCCTCTTGGCTCTCGCAGTCTGCCCTGAACGCCAGGGCAGCTCGCTGTGCCAACAGACAGCCCCCCTGGCCCAGGGAGGCTGTTCAGCACTGCCAGTGCCAGGAGCAGCTCCGAGCACACGGGACGGAGCTAGTCCAGCCCGCAGAAGAGATGGAAGCTAGCTCAGTGCCTGCGGAGGGAGGAGAGCCACACCAGCTGCTCGGGCAGGCTGCATCAGCAATTCCTGCATCTGTGTGTCACCCCGCATCTCCTCAGCGAAATGGTTTATTAGGGACTGGCACAGCCACGTACTGCGAAGATGATCTGGGGTTTGGACGGCTGCCCCGCGAGGGATGGTTCAGTAGGTTAGGACAGCTCTGCAGAGCACAGTAATAAATGACCCAGGGAGAATATTAGAGAAGTCTACTAAACACCGACTGCTGTGACAAATAGGGAAGGGTTATCTTCTGCCTCCTCTCATGTGAGCTTTGGAGGCACCAGATGAAACTAGCAGAAGCCTGTTCACAACAACAAACCAGGAGATAGATACTAATTTACAAAATATATAGCTAAGCTGTGAATCTCTTTGCTATGCGGCATAGAGGCTTCTAAAATGTTACAAGGATTCAAAAAATTACTCATTGGATTTATGGAAGAAAATGCCTGCTGGTCACTAATTCAAATGCAATCTCACTATCGAAGTGCCTGGAATCAAGTGCCAGCAGACACTGGGAGGACATGCAGGAGCCATTTTTACAAGCTCCCCTGGACAATTACTCTTCCCTTGGCACGCACTGGGGAGATGCACCACTGGTCTGACTCACTGCAACGGTTTCCACATCCCATTGCTCAATGTACCTGTGCAGTTTACAGGTTTCTGTATAAATACGTGGACTTTCAACAAATGCTGCCTGGTCAGTTACTACTCCAAAATGCAGAACGGCAAAATGGACATGAAGCTGAACTGGGAAAGCTTAAATCAGCATTTACAGACTTCAGCATTTTCTCCTCCTGCTTCTTTGCATTTTATGTATTCTGTGTTTGCATTTTAGAGGAAGTCCTAGGAGCTGCATGCGAGATTAACGCATGGCTGAGAGCAGCTTCCGGATATTCAGGCAGCAGTAATAAGTGTATTATTGACAGTGAATATTCATAGGGACAGATCAGCTTGGAGAATTAAAAGACGCATCCTAGAAAGGTGGATATAATGAAAACGGAGACAATGCAGTAAATGAAGAAGAAAAGGTGCAGTCTTATTGGCCCTTTACAGTGACTGTCTCTGAGACACCTTAAGTTCATAACGACTGTTGTCAGAGGGTAACAGCTATAAGCACCAGCTACAGATCCCTGGGCTCTTGGAAGTCCTGAACAACACACCACAGAAGGTGCCGTGGGACCACCTTCTTCTCCTCCCTAGTCTACACTATGCCTGGGTCATGCAAACCGCCAATGGCTGTTTCCACCAGCAGCGTTCCCAGTTGCCTTTGATCACAGCTACCTTTGCAATAGCTTTGAGGAATAGGTTTTATTTCAGTGGAATAAAAATAATTCATTGCCTGATGGTGTCAAAACAACTGCGAGGAAGGCAGCCCCTGTATCTGCCTGGGCAGAGGAGGAGGTGAGCTGGTTTGGGAAGTGCTGAGATCCTGCAAGGGAACTTCCTCCCCTCCCGACCCTCTGATTCAGCCGAGTGACAGCAGCACCCCAAAGGCCAAGCTGGGTTCACCATGGTCATGGCTTTATGTAAGCATGAACTAAAGCATTGGGCTCATCTTCAGACCCAACAGGCACGGTGAGATGCAGAGGGCGCAGAAAGCCGGCCCTTAATTAAACCTGCAATTTAATAATAAAATCTCAAAATTAAACCCAACACAGCATTCAGGTGTGTTTTCCTTAATTGCTAGTGACTTACGCAGAGATTCCTCCAGTACACAAGAGCCATAGATATATTTTAATTTCTCGGTAAGATAAAAACACCATTTAACTGTTTGCCATGGGGTTTTGCTCTAAGTTCATACCCTTAAGATGTTAGAACATGGCAACCCTGGTTTTGCACACCACATGGGTCCAAGCAGATGTTTTGTCGGCTTGCCCACTGCCAGCTGATTTCATCTGTTTTGTCTCGGGCTTTGCAGCGCCAGTAATAAATGACTGAGGCTGAGCCTGGGTTTTTTAAGCTTTCCATGTGCAGAAACCGTAGGAAGGACAGAGCTCTCCCTTCCTATGAACCTGACACCTGCCAGGTGCTGCCCGGGACTTTCTGCACCATTTTTGCACAACACCCTTGTTAGGGTCTCGGAGCCTGCACAAGTGCCATTGCGGATGGGGAGATGATTGCTTTGGTCTCTTCGCAGGTGTCCTCCAGATTAGGCAGCTCTGAACCTGAAGGCAAACCCACCCTCTCTTTGGATCACAGAAAACAGGTCTGGAGGAAATGCATGGATCCTCAAATCTGATCACTTTTTAACTCAAGCACCCAGGTGATGAGATCACCTCCATAAACAGAGGGGCTTGGCCCGCACTGTTCCTGTATGGAAGCTGCTGCGGACATCCACAATTCTCATGGATAGAAACCTTGTTTAGAAAAAAATGTATCACAGCCTGAGGTTTAATGGTGGCCAGATGATATATCAGTTTGTTTCTGTGGCAACACCAGCCTAGACAGCTCTTCTCACTCCCAGCTGCTCAGTAGTATATAATCACTTCTGCTCTCAGCTTCGTTTCCCTAAGTGTAGGTGTGACACTGGTGGGGGCCTATCGGGACCACCAGTTTGTTGTCTGGGTGAGTAGATGGCTGAGTGACAGCAGCATCATCCAGTCCTATAAGTACCATGGGAAGTGGAAAAGAGGGGTCTGCAATAGCTGGAAGTGGAACTGCCCCATCTTTGTATAATGGAGAGGTGGCAAAAGGTTTCTGACTCCTAAACCAAAGCAAGGCTGCCCTTTGAGCCATGTAAATACACATCTCCTGCATGAGTGAATTGGTTTTACACCTTGTTATTTGATTTATTTCCTCTTGCTGTGTCATGACAGGGATAGAAGGCACTTAACTCCAGTCTTCTTTCTATTTCAGCAGATTTCTGTATGTCCTGAGATACTGCAAGAGACTCTGAAACAAGCCCTCTGGGTCTCCTGGACTTCTCTCCCCTGCTCCATCTCTGAGTCTGGGTTTGGCTCTGATTTGTGCTGTGGGTGTTGTCCGCTTACTTGGGGTGTCCTAAGCTGTGCCATGAGCCTGGAGATGTTTGGTGCAGCTCTGACACTCTTCCTGTCCCATGTCACATCCCAAAAATTTTCTGGAGTTCAGCTTCTTGCCAGTAAAGGGCTGCCTCTCTCTGGAGGAGATTCCAGTGAGCTGCAGCATAGCAGTGCTGGCAAAGCCCTTCTGTCTGCCAGAGAGCCAAGCACAGGGTACTCAGCTCCTTCACAGCCAGCAGGCAGCACCTGCCTTACATACACCTCCCTGCAGTATGCAAAGCTGGAGTTTGTGGGTAGAGATCTATTGTAGTGCCAGGGATATCCCCCATGCCTGAGCCTCTTCTGCTCCTCCCTAGACCAGCTGGGTCCCATCCTGTCCTGTTCACCCCTGTGGTGCCTTTCCCGGTTCTCCTCCAGTCCCTGCACTGGGGGCTGCCTATGTGACAGCTTTGCTCCATTCCTGCTGGGGGAGCAGAGGAGTTAAGGAGGTAGAAAACAAGACACTCGTCTCAGGCCATATAGACCCAAATCCTGAAAACCCCAGGTTAACACAAACCCTTTGCTGGAAGCCACTCATCCACCATAGCCTTCCATTTCAAGCTGAATCTAGCTGTGTTTAGCCTGGAAAACTGCTGGCCATCTGACACCATGTGAGCTCACGGCTCTGCCGGAAATCCCTGCTGTCAGGCTTGCGATTCAATCACTTGGCTTCTAGCTCTCCAGGCTGGTTGCTGCCTGGCCTCCCCTGGTATAGCACGCTGACCTTCAGAATTTTCCTTTCGCCTCCGATGTTGTTATTTCCTTGCTTAACAGTTCGTTCCCAGCAGCCCTTTCCTACACCTACCTTTGCTGTTCTAGAGAAAAGTAATTAAAACTTCTTCCTTCTTGTGGACCTGGAAAAACTCTAGTTCTGTCAGTGTGGCACAGCCTCGGTTCTTCCCCTGCTCTTGATTGTTTGCACGGCTGAAAATCCTGGTGTCACTGCCAGCCCAGTGCTGCCCACTGCTCCACTTCTCCATCTGGCCCTGGGCTGTGGAACTTCGCAGGGCTCCCTCCCCCACCAGCTGGAAGTGCCTGTGCAGATTTTTCTTGTACCTCCAGCAGGTCTGTTTTCCCAGGGGTTCGGTTTTTCCTGGGCTGTGCAGCACAGAGCTGCTTGGCTGCTGTTGGTGCTGCAAACAGCCCCTTTGGTCTGGAGCTGCCTGCAATTCTGCTGTGTAAGAGATTTCCTCACTTCTATGTTACTCCAACTACTCCCTGCTCCTGTTGCTTTGCCAAGAGCCTGCCTTGGCTGAGAAAGCAAGAGGTTCCCTTTTCTCCCGGGAAGTAGGTCATGGCAGGACATCGGTGACCCTGCTCTGCGCTGGAGCTGGCTTGGGTTGTCTGTGACCGGTGAACTAGGTGAACATGGTCAGCTCTGTGGGTGGATGTCTGAGGAGCTGGTGGAAGCCATCTGGGTTGTGATACGGTTCATTGCTGGGTAGCAGTCAGGCTGGTCCCGGCAGATCCCAAACTGGGGCAGGAGCTCGCCCCTTTGGCAGTTCACTCTAGTTAGCGTTCCCTTTTTAACTCTGTTCATCAAGCTCTCAAGGTCTTTTTTTTTTTTTATTTCTCCACACTATGCAAACTTGTGCTTCAGTTTCTGAAGAGTGGTGTGAAGCTGTTTGAAAGCTTTGAGATGTTGCAAACACTCCTGCTGCCCAGGTGTGAAGCGCTGCTCTGTGCCAGCAAGGGGGAGGACTGCCCCGGGTCTGGGTCTCCACTGTGGCTCCATCAGAAGTGTGGCTCACAGGAGGTGGTGTGGAGCAGGCTGGGCTGACAGCAAGCATGCTGGAGGACAGAACTGGGGTTCAAAATAATGACAACTGGAAGAAACCTGAAAATCTACACTATTTCTTCAAAAGACTTGTGAAAACGGGAACTTTGCTCAGATTTTGCTGACATCCGTTGCTGTCAAATGCCTTCTCATCTTTGCCTCCACACTCCCGTGTTGCTGTAGATGCTGTCCTGCAGGCAGGAGAACCTCTCCCTAATGGCAGCACGAGAGCTGTCTGCCGGGTATACTGTAGTGGGTTGCTTGTTGTGCAACCACCATGAGAAGGCACGGGTGTTTGCTTCTGCACAACTTTTGGGTTTGCTCTTTTCCCTGGTGAAGGCCCTGGGTGAAGACCCCTGGGTTTCCTGACACTCCTTTGGCTTTGCTGCAGCTTTCATCCTTCAAAATGCCCTGTTATTTCCAGGTTGCCCATCACCTCCAGCTCAGCGAATCAGACCCTCATTAACTCCTCTCCCCTGCTGCGTGTTCACACTCTGCTGCTTTAATCCTGCTCGGAGCTGACAAGCAGAGCAGATTCAAACAGTGGCTAGGATGTGCTCCGGAAATACGCTTCTCTTTCAAACCCTCAGTAATTCTCTTCCCTTGGTCATGCCCCAAAACTTCTGCTTATCTTAGTTCAGTTGTGAGTCCACAATCTTCCCTATACTGAGTACTACAGTCTGCTGCCAGAAATCATGATGCTTTTATCCTCCCTGCTGTGTAACTTAGGAACACAATGAGAAAACTACATCTACTGTGACTGCGGTCGAGGTGCAGGGGAATTACGTACCGTAAGGCAGTTGTGTACCATGTATGCCCAGGAGCTCCTCAGCAGGTGTGCAGCCAGAAAGCAGGACGGTGTCCTGTGCATGTGGGACTGCAAGTGGCTTTACCACTTGTGTACATTGAGTTGTCTTTACTCGTTTCCATTTCAGGGCTCCAATCACCTTGGGATTGATTTTTTTTTTTTTTTTTTGGTGACCCTTCTGGCTTACACCCCTTTGAGTGAGTGTCACTGCTGCTGATGGCCCCCAGCAAGGGGACTCCTGGCAGACCTGGTTTTGGCAGGAAAAGTTAACAATACAATTTCAGCTCAGTAAAGAATTTCCTGTCAGGGTCTGTGGGTATTTGAAGGTTATTAACTCTCCAGTGAGTGGAAAAGCGAGGACCATCTGCCAAGGCTGATGTTGGTGTGATAGGCGAGCTGAGCTTGTATTCTCCTGGATGGTACAGAAGGGCCCGAACCAGCATCCTTAAACCTGGTAAGAACGTTTGCCCACGTTAAACCTTTAACTGTCCGTTTTATCAGCTTTGAGTTTACCCTGAATGTCAGATTTAGTTGTTTCTACCCTTTTGCAGATCTGTTAGCTGTACACTGCTCAGACACTGCACAAATCAGCAGGCGATCAGGCCTTTGCTCCATCTCATTCACTAGCAACGTGTGCTGATGCACATCAGAGCAGGAGCAGAGCAGAGACCTGGGGAGCGACAACTCATGACAGATGGGACTGTGAGGCAGGAGAGGGGCAGTTCTCACCGGAGGGGATGCTGAGCGAGAGCCCTGAAGGGAGCAGCCGGGGGCAGTGGAGCACTGCGCGTAGACTTGAACTTTGCAGGGGTTTTGTAGAATTTTTCAGCTCTGACATCCAGTCACAGATTTCTGTTCGTTCACTTGATGTCTGAGCAGGTACCACAAAAAAATGATTCTGTGTAGTGCTGCTTTGCTTAAAGAATAATACTGTTGATGCAACTGTTTCAAAGCATTCCTGTAGCATCTTCTTACATATGCTCGTCCAGAAATGTCCCTTAATACAAAGAGAACTGGGCGATGGTGCCTCTATGCCACGTGGCATCCTGTTCCTCCACATTCATTATTTCCACGCTTTTGAGTTCTCATTCTCTTCAACATCTGATGCGTGAGGTAGGAGAGAAGGGGGAAAAGTAATAAATGAGAATAGCGAGGAAGAAAATTTGCTCTATTTGCATTCAGAGTTTTGAACAGCCTATACATAAGCCTTTCCGACGAATCCCAGAGTGTATGAGCACTAGTTGTCAGCAAGGAACAGTATTAATAGACAATTGCAAAATATTCTTTCCACAGGAAAGGGCCTTGCAGCCTGAGGCAATGTTTGCACAGTTTTCCAATGGCTCTGGTCACTTTGGCTTTCTCTATTTTATGCAGCTGTGGTCTGGCATGTTTTATGACAGAGAAAATTTTCAAGACGTGGTTTGCAGACCCGGGGATATTAAGTTCTGTACAGACAGAATAATAGCTGCCTGTGTCTTTTTTTTTTTTTTCCTCCTGAGCTGGAACTATTTCTTTCTCAAAGCAGCAGGCTTTGAATGTCTTTGGTTTTTCTAAATGTAGGCTGATTCTGTCCTCTCTGACGTGTGAAAACACGCAATGAGTCCTTCCACCTCTGCTCTTAGTACACCGGACAAAGTGTAAAGGCTCCTGGATTTTGTTTTCTGTTGACTTCTGCAGAGGTCGGGTAGTCGAGCTCTCTAATCCTTTCTGTGCTTCTGTTTATGCCTGGGACACTTACCTACTTCCCACGTGTGTCCTGAAAATAAGCACTGCAGAAACTGGGATTCTTGTGTCGAAGGTGTAAAGAGCGAACAGCTGCTGATTTCTCCTTGTGCTGGTCTGGGACAGGCTCGGTGCCTGGAAAGGATGGGTTTGCCTGTGGCATCCAAGCGGTGTGTGCTCAGATCTGAGGCTGGTGACGGGTATCGTGCTCGTAAGGTGTAGGTCAGGGAATTCTGGTTCTTAACACTGAGCTTTTATTTCACAAGTTGATGAACAGAACTACTCTGCTCAGCGATGTAGCCGGTGGAAAATAGATGATCGTGGCCTGATCATGGCCAGGTGATGGCCAAGCCCATGAAGAGCAGGTATGGTTTGAGTAACGCTACAGCTTGCACTGACAATTTTCTTATGTGGGACCTAACTACAGCTTCAGAAAATGTCTCATTCGAACAAGAAAAATACCCTAGGCAGTCACGCCGGAATAACAGGCCTGTATTGACCCACGCACGGGAAGCTCACCTGCCAGCGGCTGGTTTTGTTTGGGCTTTGCTACAGCAGACACTCGCTCCTGATCCTTCCTCCCTCACGTCTGGTTCCTGTGTCCCATTCTCAAAGTTGCACGGACGTAAGAGTGCAAAAGCCCTGTGTGGAAGAAAAGTTCAAGGAATGAGTAAGGTAACAGGAATGCCTCTACATCTTTGTACTAATAGCTTTCTCAGGAATAACTGCCTCTTTTCTTAAACTCACAACACAACTCCCCTGGCTGTCACTGGGAGCTGAGGACTGTCACTAGAACCATCTTGAATCATTTCCCCAGGCGCTGACCCCACCAAGGCCCGCTGTCTTTGCCAGCACACTGGATAAGCAATGGAGGTAGCATCTACCCTCCATCTGAAATGCCATATTAATATCCAAGGAATGGCAAAACTATGCACTAAACCCACGGAAAATCCAAAGCAGAACATCGTCAAGGGTGTCCAGTTTCACCTGGTGTCAGAAAGGGAGTTTCTAACTCAACACTAGGGCTGCTTATCTAGGAAAAAAGAGCAAGTTAATTATTCCCTGCCTGACACAGAACTGGTTTTGCGTGATTTGCAGATTCTGATCCTTGTCTACTTAATCTGCCTTTTTTCTCTCTCACCACCCACACAAAGGTTCTCTTTCTACCTACTTCTGGCTCCTGTGTGATGATACTAGTTATTACCTTCATTCATGGTGCCAGGCTCAAAATATTCTCTGATGCCCATCTCCTGCCTCAGCCGACGGAAGCAGCCCTGTTGTGCCGGGCACCTGGGGAGAGCCGTCCATAAACCTGCTGCGTGACCACAGGCATCGACAGCCAACAAGATTTGTCCATCCATCAGTACAGCAATCGCTGCCGTGCCCAGGACATTGCTGTGTTCTGCAGGCAGCACAGCTGTACTGCCTTACACAGGCAAAACTGGCAAAAAATAGTTAATTGAGTAGCATTCCAGGAGAAAGCCTTATTTTGTGGATTCTGTTCAAACCTAGTCCTGGAGAACCCTCCTGACTTCCTGTAAAGTCTTAGTTTTGTGAAAATTCTTTGATACAGCCCAGTGCATTGCTCCTCTGGGCATCCTCTGGAGGAGTCTGTTGGTGTCTGCACAAGTATGCACAGGTACAGCAGAAAACAAATTTCAATATGAGTAAGATTCATGTACTTTTGTATATGTGAAATTTTGCTGCCCTTATTTTTCAACAAGAGGGGAATACTATAGGCTATGGCTTGGGCAAACTAGAAAAAGCCCTTACTGTTGGCTAAAGACATTTTCCATGAAAAAGCCATGTCAGGGAAGAACATTTCTAACAGATCATCTGCAGCTACTTTCTGAGCTCAGAAGAGCTGAGTAAGCCTGTTTTACCTGCTACGTCCAGCAGTTCAGAAAACGCATGTCACCTGGAAAACAGTCCTAAGATCCAGGATGGTCAGGCCAAATTCCAGGAGCAAGGTGCTGACAGTCCTGTACCAGGGCATTGTTTTGGGAGACCTATGTCTACCTCTGCTTCCAGTGATTCTTCTGGATTTACACTAAAGGACTCCTTTGTTCACAGATGCTCAAATGTTAGAAGAAACTCCTCTAACCCGAAAGTCAGGTGGGAAGGGGACAGAGGTGGGAAGCAGACAGGTAACAAATGATATTGCTGTAGGACTCCAGGTGTACAGCCTGTAGTGCTGCTGTCGACCCCAAAGAGCCACGTTTGGATGGGGGAGATGATGTTTTGATGTGGAAAAAAGACTAGGTTAGACTGGACTATGGCGTGAAGCCAAGCCTTGTCTCAAATTTGTGTGTTTGGAGGCTGTGCCAATTGTGGTCTCCTGACCTGGGTCCCAGGCTGGCTTCGTACCCCCCCTCTGTGGTCTCTAAAAACATCCCTCTTCAGAGGTGACGAACCCCTCAGCTCCTGCAGCTTTCATGGCTGTGAGGCAGTTTTGGGTCTTGGTTTGGGTTCTTTGGTTGGTTGGGGTTTTTAATGGCTGGGACAGTGGGGCTCATGTTTCAGATGAGATTACTGCGGACTTAACGAAGTGGACTTTCAATACTTTTAATATTTATCCCACTGTGAAACCAGTATGATCCTGATCTGGTTTTTAAAGTCAACTGATAGAAAAGCTATTGCGTGCACTCATGAGGTCCTCATTTTCCATTTGTGTTTCTGGTAGGAAGTAAATGAGGAAGATTTTGGTGATTCAACTCAAAGCTGTTTCTCTACCTCTTACCTTCTCTTGTGCACTACAGAGCAGAGTCAAGCTGCACTGATTTTGCCAAGGAATTGTTTCTTCAGACAAAAATGAAAAGGAGGACTGGGGTTAGGACTTGAAGTTATTATTGGGAATTTACATATTAAAACTTGTTTTTAATAACTTTCCACATCACAAAATTTTCTCACTTGAGAAATACGTCATGTTTGATGAAATCACCTATTTGAATAATTTTTTTCCAGGAGACTTAGTAGTTTGACATTGTAAAAATATTTTGAGATTAATTCAGCTGGCACTGCAGTGAGTTATAACCATTGTTGGAGTAAGGGTAAAAGAAGGGAAATAAAAGATCAAAGTTGCCTTGATGAAACATGCAATTCTGTGAATAGAATTACTAGAGGAGACATAAATATAAAACTAAACTTCTCTGTAAATGGGTTTTTATTATTTTTCAAGATTGTTTTTTCACCAAAAAGGACAAACACATCCCAGTTTGTTACCCAGAGGCTTCCAGAGGTCTCTGCCAAGGTCATTCCTGCTGAGTGCAAGACAAGTGATGTAAGGAATTAACGGGCAGCCGAACAGGAAAACGCTGCGGTGCTTGCAGGGGAACATGATTACACCGGACAAACCCTTGGTCTGCCCCGAATGCTGCATGTGCCTCTGCCGACTGGCTCCTGAAAAAGAAGCAAACGTTTCTCTTCCAAGAAGCATTTATGTAACTCCTGCTCTAGGTGAAAGAAAGCTTGTCACCCCTTTGGGGACAAAGCCACAGTTCCCCATTCCCCCTGTCGTAACCTACCATGAGGAAGGTTCAGGCCTCTTTGGGGACGAGGGGGCGACTCGCTTTGGTCTCTGGCACTTGCTGTTGCTGCAGTAATGCTCGTCTTCACCCCACACGTCCTGTCCCCAGGGAGCCCAGCTAGAGCAGATGGGACCCTCCACCCCTTGTTCTCATGCCAGGCTGCACAAGTTCATTACAGAAACGCGGAGAGGTGAAATCTGCTGAGTTTCCCTGTGTTCTTTTCCTTATGTTATGTTTAACTCTCATCAGCTTCGCCAACCAAATACAGCCTCTCTACTTCTGCCTTGCGCAACCAAGACCTGAAGGGACCTGGTGTGGAAAGGCTGAGGAAATCTCAGGTCTCCTTCCTGAGCGTGGCAGTGGTGCCAGCGTAACTAGCAAGGCTTTGCAAAGAGGTTCCCGAACCCCAGACGCTGTTAGCTCATACTTACAGGAGCAGTGCAGGAGCAATATGCTGCCTTGACAAAAACCAAACTCGTTGAGCAGTGCCAGGTGTCCTTATAGCTACCTGATAGAGCAGAGGTGCTGATTTTTCATTATTGTTATTATTTAGCACTATTACAATGTTCAGCTTCTAAAAGTACTAGGGCTGGAGGCGCAAAAACCAAAGGGAATGCTCCTGCTCGCACCGTTGCCATGGCTCTGCAGGAGGTCTCTGCAGATGCAGGACTCTGTGGGGGCACAAAAAACAGCCCCATTTCAATCAACCCCCTTTCTGCGTATTAACGTACTTTGTAGGACTGCGCTTTTTAAGGCTCAGTTCTGTAATTCTGCATTGCAAAGGCACATCCATGACTAACTACACTTCCAGGTAAGGCTGGATTATGATAGTAAAAGGCTTTTCAGTTACTAGTCTGGCACAAAGCACTACACCGCTAGCAGGCAGCAGCAGGTTTAAATGAGCTCTGAAGACTCACAAAGGTAAGAGGATGGCTACAAAGGGGATACAGCTTTAGGATGAGGACTGCACAGTCTATAGGACCACATTAGTTAAATAGTGGTGGGAAACAAATGGTAAGTATCTACAGCAAACCATGAGGGAAGGACTAGGTGGGCAAACATCTTGGGAAGTTTGGTCTCTGAAGGAGGTACAGAGATCTCCGCACAGTTCCCACACTTGTACCAAGATTGTTAATTTTCTGGCTACGCAATCAGCCTCGCTGTGAAAGCTCAGCAGGGGATATTTTACCATGTCCCTCGGGAACCTGGTTCATCAGTTTATAATTTTAATTAAAATTGTGATGCTTAATTTCTTTGAACTTTCTTCATTCCTCCACCACTCACTGGGGTGGTGCCGTTATCTTGCAGAACAGAAGGACACACCTGATGCTGGCGGGCTCTAACCTAACCAGTACTGTACACGGTCCCTAAGGAAAGCCAGAGGGACCGGGCACATTTCGTACTTACAGGCACGTGCTGTTTCTAGGACATGATATGTGGCTGTTGTCACTTCCTGCAAGCAGACACTACACCTTTGGCTCCCATTACTGTTCCCACCCCTGGTGAATGGGTCATTAACTTCCCCAGTGTCGCAGGACACTGGTGGACGAGGCAGATTAGAGGTGCAAGGGGCAGAATGACAGGCTGGGCTTGTGCAGTCCCACAGTGTGTTGCTCATTGTGGAAATGGGAGAGAAAGTGAACATATCGGTAAAGATCCCCACCCTGCACCTTAAGTGGCGATGCCTGGCTGATACCCAGCCACATCAGGCAAAAACTTTGCTGGAGATTAACAGGGGAGAGATGTATTAAGTGCTCTGCAGAGCCTGAACAATGAAATCAACCTACAAGTGAGGAAAAAGCCTGTGCCAAGAGATTATTATCTTCCGTGAATGAGCTGGATACTGAAGGGCTCCCGGCTTTTATGAAAGGCAGGAAACTCAAGCTACTATTTTATGAGCCAAGAGATTTGACCACCATGAAGCAACGCCTGTGTCATTAACTTGGCGAGACGGCCCAGAATGTGTCAGGACAAGGGTGGTGACTAATACTGCTAGAAATGCTCCCGAGTTACTCGGGAGCAGCTGCTCCCAGGGCACCCGCTGTGACCCAGGGGTCTGTCCCAGCAGCACTGGGCAGCGGAGCACCTCTGCCAGCTCCTAGCCTCTCCCAGGCAGTGCTGCGGGTACCATGGCCATGCGAGTACTCCCTGGCCAATTTGCACAGCACCTTGGCACAGTTTGAAGCAAAACCCTCCCTAAACATGTGTGGAAAGAAGCGGGCAGCGAAAGAGAGGAGTGGTGTGTTTCTAGGGAATGGGATGACTTTGCTGGTGTGGGTGTCTCCGTGTCACTGCGCCCACTACCCTGCCCCGTCTGCTGCTCTTCACAAATGAATCCCTTTTGGTCTGGAAATGAGTTTGGCTTCTTGCCGCCGTTGCCCCAGGGGTGAGAGGGCTGCTGATGCACGCCAGGCGTACCCCGGCCAGCCTGCAAGCCGCTGTTGGTGGCTGAAATACCTGTTTCCTCTCTTGCACCTGTTTTCTGGTCTGCTTTAGAGAGGAATGAGGTCTCCTCTGCTTGTCTCTCGCAGCCTGAACCACCCAGACATTTAGTCCTTGCTGAATCAGGCTGGTTTCCTGGTGGCGCTCTCTTTCGTGTCCGTTGAAATTAATCCAGCTCTCTTGAATGCAGGCAGCAAAAGCAAACTTCACTTCTTGTGCCAGAGACGCAAACAAAATATCAACCTCAATAGCAGACCTTTACGGACCTGTGGTAGTAAGACTAGTAGGTAGTAAAGGTAGTAAAGGTCCTACGGTAGTAGATCTCTTCTGGTTCCTCCTGTCTCTGTTAACCCTGTTTTTCATTCCCTCCCTTGTAGTCCATTCTTTCCTACTTTGTATCTTGTCTTTTAGCAGAAGCATCTTCAGTTTGCTCATCTCCCTTTGATGCCACGTCAACTGCTTCTCTGAAGTCCAAAGGGATGAGCTCCAAGGGGATTCCTTTGGCTTTTAAAGGAAGAAAGAACAAAGTCTGACAAAATTTCTCTTTGTGAAGTCCACACTTAATGTCAATGTATTTTTCATTATCTTGTACTATTTCAAAATTCGTTTAAAGATCTACCTTTCTACTGCAGTTAGACTACCGGGCCTCGAGCCTTCCTCATCACTTCTCCCTGCTCAAGTATAGATGTTGTTTTGCATTTCCCTGGTCATATGGTAATGTCCCAGATGTGCTCAAATTCTGCTATTTCTGCAGCTTCATGTGTCAGTCTGCTCTAGCAGAGTATGTGAAACTCCTTTTTCCCCCATCTCTGAACTGAAAAAAATGGCCAATTACAGTGTTGATTTATCATATTTATCATATCAAACATTATTGTTTTCCTATTGAAAAGTGAAGCAAAGAGTTAACTTAGCCTGGAGCCATCCTGAGATTAGCATTTACTCCATTTTCTCCTACCCTCCCTTCTCCTTTCTTTGATCTACTTTTTCTCACACAGCTGAGGAAACTCTGTTTAGTACCTGCTGTGAGGTGTCATTTGGCCAGAGGATTGCCAGAGGTGATAAACAAATGTTTTTGACCTGCCATGGATCGGTACCTTCGCTTTTATTCCTTACTCTGTTTCACCTGGAGTCTCTGCATGCTTCAGCTACTCTTCTAAGGTGGTGAAATGGAGACTTAGTCTTGCAGTGCTGCTCCAGACCTTATCCCTTTTGCACGAGATACAAGTCCCAGAGCAGTTTAAGAGCTTTTCTTTCACTGTTGGTCCTTGAATTCCTCAGCCTTGCTGATTTCTCATTTCCTAGAGCTGATCAATTTGACTTTCAGAACCGGGAATTTGGAATCAGACCTATGTTTCTTAGAGGTTTGGTCTAGATTAACATGTGCTCAACTGATAATAATTTATTTTTATCCATTCCCTTTTCACAAGCTCTCTTCCTCGCTGACACTATATATCGAAGTAACCGTCACCACGTGCCTCTCTCAGGGGTTAGTGTATCTTGTGGCACTGCAGACTCCTCTCTCTTCACTTCTTTGCATTCCTTTCACGCTGCCTTCATAACTGTCCTCATCTTTGTCTCTGCTTCCCAGGCAGATAAATCCCTGCTCTCCTGTTCACTGCCCTGGCTGGTGACTGCTTAACCCCTTCACTCTCCTGCCTCCATCAGTCCTGCCCTTTCATTTAGGGCTCAGCAGTTCATGGTCCATCAGCTGAGAGCTTCCTTAAATAGGAAAAGGCTTATTCACGCGGATCAGGTGATGGGGCACTCCTGCAAATCGTGGCTGGGGGAACAAAGCATTTTTGGGGCTTGCCAAGTTGCCTCTAAGGATGCATAAACCACCTCCTGTGCAATTCCTTCCCATAACAGAGGGGATTCAAACCTCCCCACACAGCCATGGGGTGCACATGATTGTGTAGGCACAGTGCAACATTCAAGGCTGCTGAGCCCTTGGAGGAAGCGGCAGAGTGGATCACAGCTGGCTTTAGCCTCCTCCTCTACCAGCTTTAGCTAAAAATTATAGCATACAAGCTTCCTCCATACCCTCAAACTTGGGCAGCCAAAGCCTTCCCTTGTTGCAGTTTGCAGATATTCACATTCTGGTTAATTATATAATTGAGATGTTTCCAGTGATTTAAAAGACTTCTGACTAAGCTGTTGGCATGAAGGGGGAAAACTGAAAGCCAGAGTCAGGGGGAATCAGGAATTCAACAGAAGCCTTTGAACCCAGCTTTTGATTTACATATGAATAACGTGGATCTGCAAAGGGAATTGTGTCCAGCCATCCCCAACAGAGGCACCGGGCAGGAACTGGTTCTTTGCTGGGACTGATCCCCCAGTTCCTGCTAGGATTATTTTCTCCACCATGCTTTCATGACCATGTATTTCTGCCTAGTTACACAGGTTCTCATCCGGATATAAATTCCCTTGATCTCAGGCTCTTTGACCTGCAGGGTCCAGAGTCACTGTGGGATAGCATCGGGATAGACGTATAGTCCTGGAGGTGTGGGAGATATCACATGCTGGTGTAGAAAAGAGGCACCAAGGCACTTTAACATCTTCCTTGGTGCCTCTTGGTGCCCACCAAGGCACTTTAACATCTTCCTTGGTGCCTGCGCTGGTGGTGGGACCATCCTGCAGGGACATTTGCTTTACTGTGCAGGGACAAGGTGGCACCTCTGTGCCAGGTGCTGACCTTGTGACTTGCGCAGCTGGGTGTCAGTTCTATTGCTCCCGAGGGTGTTGCAGATGAAGGATTTTGTGGGTTTTTAAGTAGAGGAGGCACTCAAGCATAACATATAGCCTATAAACTGCTTAGGACACTCTAAGCTTTACTTACCGTTCCTTCTGGGGTAACCAGCGTCATATGCCTAGTCTGACTAATGCTTTTTAAAATGCAGTAGATTAAAGGTGAATGTGTTGTTTTGGATTTAGCAATGAAGTGACAGCACTTCTCATTGCTGTTCACATACAGCTCATCAGGGAAGATGAACTCTTCCCCTTCCTGAAACCTGCCAGTCACCCCTGAACGTGACAGCAGCAGGTCAGTGATTACATCCCTTTTCACATGCACCCATAAAGCACAGCTGCGTGCTGTTGCCCGGGCTTCATGCTGCGTGAGGATTTATTAGCAAGCCAAAGCTTGAATTTTCATATACAGGCATTTTTATTTCTCTATGATTTTTCTGAATGTCACCTAGAAGGTGTAGTCAGGGGAACTGGTGTTTGGAGGAGTGTGTAAGAAAAGAAGGCTTGCCAAGAGTCTGTCTGTCTCTCCCCACACAGGCTGATGATCCCTCTCTAAAGGGAGCTCTGAAGCTGCACACTTTCGCTCCCAGTCCCAGTAAAGTTAGCATGACTGTAACTGAGGTTGAAACTGTACTTTAATTCCCAAATGGTCTGTGCAAGCCTTGTTTGGATCTGGGTGCCACTCCAGATCCCTTCAACAGTGTAGAACATAACAACCAGTTCTTTCAGATTGCATCAGGACCCTCCGTACTTACTCCTCTTTCCTCTCTGATGGCTGTTGCCTGTGTTTTGCTGCTCCAAAACTTATCTTTTCCACTTGCTCCAAAAATGTTCTTGGTACCGATAGCTTTGAACCAAACTAGGTTTTGATTTGGGATTTCTTGCTTTGGTTGGGGCATGAATTTTTACTTACAAGCTCTCTGCTCTCTGAGCCTGTGGTACGCTGCAGGACATCTCATCCCTGTCTTGCTGGAGCTGGTTTAGACTAACCCCACATTCACAGCCGTTTATATTTAATCTGCTGTCCAGATCTAGTCCTTCTGAGCCACTTCAGTCCATGCACCTCCTTCTCCCTCCTATTTTGGGCTCCTGGGTGTGCTTTGGCGCTTCGTCTGCGTAGCTCAGCCTTCCAAGCTTCAGCTTATGTGAAATCCCCAAGACAGCCTGCTTATGTCACCATCATCCATCAGGGACAGCCGCAAAGAAATCTGCAGCTCAGGAGAGCTGCTCTCACTCCCATCCCTGTGGGAAGGGGCAATATAAGGTTAGTGAGAAGGCAGGCACACTGCAGAGGTGCATATGCAACGTTGTGACGGTTGAACAAAAGAAAATAATGCAAAACACAGATTTGTTACAAACCCCACTTTTGAACGTGTTACACAAAGCAATTATTTGCTGCTGAGTTAGAATAAAGTCAAGCATTATGTACAGATGTGTTGGTTCTTCTCTTAGCAATAGGAAATTACTCTATTCATGAGATGATGTGAAAGAGTTTTGCCTGAGCATACGTCCAGGGTACTGGACACAGACAGCGTGCATCTCCTGCCTCTTTCTTTGATGGAGCTTGGCCTCATCTCCTTCCCACTGTCCTCTTCTGGCAAGGCCAACAGAGGCTCTAAGTGAGGAATTGCAGCTCTTTCTCTTGCTCTGCCAGAATTTCGAAGTGTTGTCACGTAAGGGCCATTCTGCAAGGCTAGCAATTTCTGTGTCCAGCTACAAACGGGCTGTCCCTGCCCCATGGCGAGCTCGGGGCACCCTGCCCAGGCCATGGTCACTCATTTCAGTGGAGCCTCGCATATGACTCTGCTGTTGGTCTGCTCAGTGACCTTGGTCAAGTCACTTTGCCTCTCAGGTTGCCTCTTTCCTGCTCCTTGCCCTGCCAGCATACAGGGACAGGCCTGCTGCCACGGTACAGATGTGAGACAGCCCAGATGTTCAGCTGGCCCCACGGGCTCCTCAGCAGCTACCAGCAAGAGTGGAAAGAGAGAGGAAGACCGAGGCATTGTAGAGTGGCTCTTCTGCCTGTACTGCCTAGCACAGCAGAGACCTGATCTTCACGGGAGCAGGCTGCCACTGCAGAAGAGGCGATGGAGTGTAACACCTCGTGTTCCTAATCAGGTAGCTATTATCTGCTTCTAAATCCCTCTGGCCCTTACCAGATCTAGGTGCTATTTGTTTGCTAAACAGCCTCATACCATGCACTAGACAATGTGAGAATTCTGTGCTCGAGGAGCTGGATGCAGGGCTGCTCTCTTAACAGGCTCTTGTTCTGTGTCGCAAATTAACAAGATTGCGCTGGCTTGTGATTGACGAAAATTAACTCGCCACAGAGGCTGCAGGGCAAATCTTCAGCCCACATCACAAGGCTCTTCTGATCCTTTTCACAGCACACAAAGCCATAGCAGCCAATGCCTTGCCCAGTCACACTTGCACAGCATTTTTTCTGTACAGAAGCAGGGCTTGAGGTGTCTGCAGGGCTCTGTCTCCTGCGCCGAAATCACCACTTGGGAGTGCAGAAGGGAACAGCCTGGAGTTACTGGAGTCTTGCAGAAACCTGCCCTGTGTCCTGCCACCTGTGCATGCAGACTTGTCTCCCATAACCTCTGTGCCAGGCTGACCGCCCCTCACCGACTGGGGCTGCTCCAGGTAGCAGGGAGGTGCAGGCAAGCCTGAACTCCCTGCAGATCCCACAGGGATGTCCCCAGCATGCCCACTGCCTTTCCACCCTGACCTGGCACTTCTCTCACTTTTCCTCACGATGGAAAGAATACCTAGAAATATGCCCTGGACCCAAGCCTCCATCTAGGGACCACCTCAAACTTGTGTTGAGCTTCATTTTGAAAAGGTTTGACATCCCTTCTGCCCCTCCAGTCCTGCCCTTCCTGGGCTGTGCTGCTGTAGTGAAACCCTTGTTAGCTCCCCAATGGATCCAGGAGGTCTATACCCCACGGAACAAAGGAGCTTCTCAGGCTTGCTGCTTAGGGAATACACCATCCCTGGAGCAGGGCTCCGTGCTCTGCCCCTCCAATGAAGGCAGTGACCCAGCTGACCAGCCAGTTGCTTGTGCAGATAATTGCAATATCAGTGAGATATAATTAGATTATGTTTATTTCATTATCAATTATGTTCAAGCTCTTACAGAGACATCTTTATTATATTAAATTAAAATTGAATCACTGATTCTGGGGAAAGATTAGCATCTAAAAGCTACATAAGACTTAACAGGACTCGTCTATTTAGCAGTGCTTGACTTATTGTAAAGGCTTGATGTTGGTAAGTCAAGAATGAAACCTGAAGTGCATCAACCACAAGTGAACTGGATATAGGACAGGCACAGGAGATTGTACTCACTTCACACATTGCTGGTAATTGCCTGCTTCATTTTTACTGGTGTGCCTGAAGTGTCCTGGACGTAAACTGGCTCAGCTGGTGGATGACTGAGGACATCTGTGACATGGAAGGGCAGCCAGGAGGCAGTCTTTTTTGGGGCAGGACATTAATTTGGTACCTGTGGCAAGGGGTGGTTGCACACATGAAAGTGGGGGTAGCTCCAGTGTGTCTCTCCCACACCAGAAGTACTCCTGCGGGTGAGTACTGCCCTCAACCCTCCCTGCCCACCACTGGGAGACAGGCCCCATGTGAGTGGATCTGGCAGATTTCTGGAAGGAGAGAAAATATTTCCGTTCTTACCTTAAGTATCCTGAGATTTCAAGGTGTTGAGGTGTCATAGCTGCTCAGGGAGCTGAGACTCTCTAATCCATATACTCTACATCCCTTAACTAAAACATAAAGCAGCATTGTGCCCAAAGACTCCAGCTAGAACTATCTATACCAGCAATATATTTGAAAGCAGATAATGTTGCTCCTGCAGAGGCCAACAGGAGATAGTGGATGAGCACCCTACTCAGCTTCTAAACACGGGGCTCATCGTTCAGTGTCCATACTTCTCAAACAGCTTTTGGAAGTAAACTGCCATGGTTACTGTTTTTGTAACTTCTCCCTCTGCTGTCCTCCTGCCTGTTCCCATATCAGCATAGATGTTCTGACAGTTCCGAGACTAGTGTTATATTTCTGTCATTCCAGTTTTTCTCATCTATTGTTAGATCAAGATGGTTGTCTCTGTCTCTTTTCCTTCATTGAATCTTCTATAATGTAAAAGCTGCAATGACTGAGGGTATTACCTCATCTACAAGTATTTATCAAGAAAATTCTCACTTACCCCAAAAGCAGAATAACTCTATCTATGCTGTCCATGGATGTTGCCACTGTGGTGAGAACAGAGTTTTCTATCATTGTGGAATACTGTGATGATACGACACTGGGAGGAGTGACTGACACACCATCAGACTGTGCTGCCATTCAGTGAGACCTGGACAGGCTGGAGAGTTGGGCGGAGGGGAACCTAATGAAGTTCAGCAAGGACAAGTGTAGGGTCCTGCATATGGGGAGGAATAACTCCATGCACCAGTACAGGTTAGGGGCTGACCTGCTGGAAAGCAATGCCACAGGGAAGGACCTGGGAGTCCTGGTGGACAACAAGCTAAACATGAGACAGGGATGTGTCCTTGTGGCCAAGAAGGCCAATGGTATCCTGGAATGCATTAAGAATAGTGTGACCAGCAGGTCAAGGGAGGTTCTCCTCCTGCTCTACTCTGCCCTTGTGAGGCAGCATCTGGAGTATTGTGTCCTGTTCTGGGCTCCCCAGTTCAAGAGAGACAGGGAACTACTGGAGAGAGTCCAGTGGAGGGCCACAAAGATGTAGTCTTTTTCCAGTGGTGCCCAGTGATAGGACAAGAGGCAGCAGGCACAAACTGGAACACGGGAAGTTCTACCTGAACATAAGGAAAAACTTTACTTTGAGGGTTGACAGAGCACTGGAACAGGCTGCCCAGAGAGGTTGTGGATTCTCCTTCTCTGGAGATATTAAAAATGTTCCTGTGCAACCTGATCTAGGGTAACCTCCTTTAGCAGGGGGTTGGACTAGCTAATCCCCAGAGGTCTCTTTCAACTCTCACCATTCTGTGATTCTATGAAAGCCACAGGACATGTCCAAGGTCAAATGCCCCAGAGTAATGCTCTAAGCACAGATCTCAAAAGATCTGCATCCCACTACAGAGGCTTTCTCCAGGATTTTGATGCTTTCAGGCAAAAGAGTCCCCATTCTTGGTGGTAATTATCTTTGGAAAGAGACTTCAATTTACTTTTGTCTTGCAGGAACTAAATGACAGGCTGCAGCTGTCAAATAAGAAGGGGCAGTGTCTGTGTATCATGTGTAGCTCCCCTGTGGTTGATAAGTGTCTGCCCTGGCTCTTGCTACCCCTGTACAAACACAAAACCTATGGTTCAGTTTTACCTCCTTGTTTCTTCCGGCTGAGGGAAAACAACCTTGTAAATTCTTGTGGCCCTTGGGGAGGGGGCGAATATTGACCTCCCTGGTGGTGTAGCAGCTTTTCAGACTTCCCTCATCCTCAGCGGATGGCAGGTCTGTGCACTGTCCAGGGCCAGGAACTCACAACTGCAGCATGCCCGTTCTTTGACTGAGGAAGTTCACCTGGATACTTAATTACAGTATTTCACAGCGCATCTAGAAGGGGCGAAGCAGGTACAACTGCTCCAGCCCAGTGGGGCAGGTCTCTTGCTCTGGATCCAAGCTTGATGTTCATTTTAAACATTGTTCAGAGCTTGGAAGAAATTGCTTCCAGCTGCTTTCACAGAGCCCAAATATTGCCGGGGTCTTAGATGATGTCCCTTTCCTGCCAGACTGTGGCTTCCTATAAAGAGTTCTTCAAAGACCAGTTTCAACAAAACCAATTTCTTTTGGAGTATAATTTCATCTCACTCCCTTAACTTCCATTGCACTCCAAAGAGTTTCCTGTAAACAGATCCCACTCCTGAGAGGCGCCATGCTCTTCTGCAGTGCTGATGGAAGCCAGTCCTCACCAGGCTCCGCTCCATTAGCAGTTCTTGGACAGGCAGTGCTTAAGTAGCTTGCTATGTGATAAAACGTCACATTTCTTCTCCCCACCACCGCCTGTGCTGATATTCAGCTTCTGCAGGAAACCATATGGCTTCCAGCAGCCTCCCCACATACCTGCCCATACCCACGCAGTCCATGAGTCACAATAACTGTTTGGATGCCCCCTGAGTCATGCTGAAAATCTGTGAAATTTCCACATCGATTTTCCATGCATTCTCTTTAGAACTTTAGACACTTATGCTTAACCATTTGCATATGCATGGTTTTCGTATTCTGCTTTTAGTTTCATGGGTGGTAATGCAATGGCATTTCTTATTTTGAAGAAAATGGAATCTAAATGATCGCAGAGCACTGACTGCTGCTGTCTCAGGCTACAGGATCAAACTGGTAAAGCGAGAGCCTTTTGAAAGTGGGGCTTTAGGAGCAGAAAGTCCAATGCACAAAACCATGAGCGTGGCCAGTTGCTTTAGCCCTTTCTCGCTGCTCTGGCAGAGCCATACCTGCCCACTGTTGACCCTTGCTTGGTGGGTTTCTGTGTCCACAGGTAGCTGCTGCGCTGCCTTCAGTGGGATGTGGGCACCCTGGAGCCTTTGCTCCTACTTCCCTGTGCTAAGGCTTGGTATTGATGGAGCACGCTCGGATCGCTCCGGCGCGTCCTGAGGACTGACTCAGGCCAGCAGGGCTCAGGGCAGAGGGGCAGATATCTGTCTCGGTGCCATTAGCTCTTCAGCTGCAGGGACTCCAGCCTCAGCTAAGTCTATCTGCCCTTTATCAGTCTCATAATTTTGCCTCCTCAGCATAGCGCAGGCAAGGTGTAAACTTTGCCGGTTGCTTTTTGCTGATGAAAACAGAGAAAAGATATCTTTCCTCCACAAAGGGCCAGCACTGAAGATGCATTATTGCCCAAATCAAGAGCAGCAGCCCTGAGGTTTGCTGCAGCAGCTACGAGTGATGTAACCAGCCTGCTAGAAACAGCTCTTTTTGCAGCTGGACCCCAAGTGCTAGCAGTGGACAACCAGTCCAAGAGGAAGGAATGTGTAGATAGCCTGTTCTGCTGCGGAGCACGTGAGCTGGCTGTTTACTCTAAAAATATCTATGTCCCCTCATAAGCGTTCCCCAACCTAACGATAATTCTGTGGCCTTATAGAGCCTGAAAAAGTGTTAGAGGCTACGTGTGAGCAGAGTAATTTAACACAGTAAAATTGCCAGAAATATTCATTAGGGCAAACAATCTAGCCACCTCCCCCACGGTGAGAGAATAAGTTACGTTACTCATCTGCACCAAACCGCTGCTCAGTGGAGGCAGGACTTTCCCAGCATTACTGTACTGGTTTGAAGTGTGTCTGACCTGGAAAGCTGCAAACGGGCAGACAAAAACATCACTAATTTAGACCCCTCCCACCCTCCATTCAGACTGGTACTATTTAAAAAAATTCACTCTGTGGAATTAAAAAAACCCACAGATACTTTGAAAGAGCGTGCTAGCAAACTCGGATAACTGCCTATATAATATTTATTCAATTAGTCAAACAGCACTGTTAATCGGTAGTGACTGAAAGGACTTAGAGTCTGATGGTTCAACCTGAGACTGCTGAAGTGATCTCAGCTGTTCAGGGGAACTCGGTCCCACTTGAGCCTCCCGACAACTCCAGGGAAAGGTGGTGTCCCTCTGGAGCTCTCCAGGATGAGGAGCAGGAGCAGCAAGCCTGGTACGCGTGTGATGCGGCTGGGCGCCCCAGATCCCTGCTAGCTTGCGCTGCTCCAGCAACACAAACTAGAAGGGACTCTTGTTTTGCGCTTCCCACGCAGCACCTCAGCCTTCCTTCTAGCCGAGTGGTTTTCCTTAAACGGTCCGTGGATCTCTGTGGGACAGACTGCTTTTAAAGACATTGTGAAACAGAGCTTTCAGAAAACTCCATAAAAGAGTCTGGTGCAATAAACACCTGAAGAAAAGTACAAAGATCAGTGTCTACAGAGCCATGGTACTGCCTACTCTTCTGTACGGGTCTGAATCATGGGTCATCTACCGCCACCATCTGCGACTCCTCGAACGCTTCCATCAGCGCTGCCTCCGCACAATCCTAAACATCCACTGGACTGACTACGTGACTAACGTTGCTGTCCTTGAACAGGCAGACGTCACCAGTATTGAGTCCATGTTGCTGAAAACGCAGCTGCGTTGGGCAGGGCACGTCTCCAGGATGGCGGATCACCGCCTCCCTAAGATCGTGTTCTATGGTGAACTTGCCACCGGCTGCCGCAAGAGAAGAGCTCCAAAGAGGAGATATAAGGACTCTCTGAAACAACATCTCAGCCTAGGCCATATTGACCACCATCAGTGGTCCACCCTGACCTCCAATCGGGAGATTTGGAGACACACCATACATAACGCTGCTGTCTCCTTTGAGAGCACGCGTAGAATCAGTCTCGAGGAGAAAAGACAGCGCAGAAAGAACCGTGCCTCGACTATACCACCCAAGGAGACCCTCCGGTGTGCTCTTTGCAACCGGTCTTGCCTATCCCGCATTGGCCTTTTCAGCCATCAACGCGCTTGCAATAAGCGTGGGCAAAGCCCTTCCCAAATCTTCGTCCGCGAAGCCAAGCCATGATGATGATGATGATGATGAAAGTGAACCAAGAAATTAAGCCTATTGTTCAAAGAGTCTAGACGTGACTCCCTGGGTCTGCATGGACATCAAAAACCTTTTAGGGTCTGCAAAATGAAAACCTGTGTTCTGCTTTCAATGTATGTCATTGCTGAAAGTGTCATGGTATGAGACCAAAGATTTCATTCTGACTGCGGTGGTTGTGGGGTGATTTCCCTGGCTTTAACAGTGACACTTTTGTGAGGGACTGGACTCCAGCTGCCCAGGCCGGCAGTCTGCTTTCCATTGTGGTACCAGCAATGAAATGGTACCCACATGTGTGGGCTGTTAAAAACTGCAGGGTATTCGGAGGAATTTTATATGTTTTCCACATTTCCAAAAGTACTTCTCATCCATCCATCCAAAGAGTTTACAGAAATAACTTGCTGCAAAAATATAAAAAGCAGCAAGTGTTTGTATTGTGTGGAAATGTTAATTTAAACTTACTGGGGCTAGACCACATAGTTTACTTACTGCATGAGTAGTGAAATTTCTGAAGCACCGTAAGTCGATAAGGGCTGAAAGTCAGCCGAGTCTCCTTCGGTCCCCTCACTGGCATGATGTGGCCAGCAAGATGCCGCGGCCCAGCACGGAGAGCATAGTGCTGTGTACACTGGGGCAGTGTGGAGCAGGGTAGCAGCAGAATTGAATGCTTCCTGACTAACTGCAGAAACTCCAATGAAGTCCACGTAAGGAATCAAGCAAGTGAGATCAAGAGATCTGAGGGGGCTGCTTATTCTCGTGCGACGTCCCTTTGATGCTTGCTGTACTGTGGGCCTATATAAAAACCAGACACGATGGGTATCTAGCAGCTAATTCCAGCACAGATAGAAATTAGCACACTTTAGTTGCTAATTCCTTGAAGTTATGAGCTGCTTCTGATATAAATATGCGCATGCGTCTCACTGCTCAGGAACTACCCACAAAATTGCATTTTTTAGTTACATTAAGCCAAAGCAGAAAAAAAGGAAATCTGCAGAGGCAAAAGTGCATCAGAAATTCACTGGAACTACACCAAAGATGTACCCTGCAAAAATAGCCTTACAAACAATAATTACCACAGCCAGCATGTTTCATCATAGTTTATTGTTAAAGAGAATAGAAACAGGGTTAGTTAATCCCATCTGGATTGTAACGTAATGCCATAAATAATTACATAGTTTTCTTTGTGCTACTCGTTTTGTTTTAAATGACGGAACATCTTCAGAAAGTCTAAATTAACTGGTCGCAATGAAACTGGATGTTTCCTCCAGCATGTGATAGAATCTCATAATCAAATGAGATTTTAATTAATAATTGAGTAAATCCTTAGTGGGTTTCTGAAATGTGAGGCATACTTTACATCTACATGATGCCAGGAGATCTATGAGAATACCGAACTATTTCTCACTAGGAAAGGAACTAGGAGTCATTGACTCCAGACCAACAATGGTGGACGGAGCTCTTCTCTCCAGTTTACCCTTAGTGCACAGGCCGGGAAGTTCACGGCAATCCTAGAGCAGAAACTTAAACTCAGTGCAGCTTTGATGAGCAGAATACCGCTCTTCTCACTAGCTGAATTTTGTCCCTTCCTTGACATGATTAAATATAAAGCAGTATAAAAAAACCAAACGCCAAACTAGCAGGGGTTTTAGTCTGTCCCTTCCCATTCACCTTATGGTGGAGGAGCACTTCTAGTGCTTTACTATGCTAGAGATGGCCTCAGCTGTCCGAAGAGTCCTCAGCCCCAGTTTTTATCTTGCTCTTGTACCTCACAATGCTGTCCAGACCACCTACCAGAGGGCCCCAGAAATGTGAGGAATGAAGGCACAAGAGAAACTGTGTGTGAGAGAGAATTTACTGGAATAAAGCAAAGCCAAAATCTATCTCTTTGTATGCTGTTTCCCCTCAATATAAAGCAATTTCACAGCATAGGCAGCCCAAATCTGGCTGTGAAATTTACTTTTTAAATACATGGTGCAGTCCGGGAGCATCCGAGGTGAAAGGCACCAAGTCTCCAGGACGTGGAATTGAAAGGATATTGTGTGCACTTAGGGAGCAACATTTACTCTGTTCAATCTGCCACGACGTGTGGCTTCATCATGTCCCACCTCGAAACCAACTCAGTGGCTTGTCTGCACTCCCACCGTTAGGAAGCAGCTCCAAACCTCACTGCTTTTGTATCAGGAAGGTTTCTGCTTTCTGGGCGAACCTTATTCTTTTTCCTCAATAGTCTTGCTGACCTGAGGGTATCCTCTGAGGCTTTCCACCCCAGTCATTGTCCCAGAAGTCCTCCTAGTGCAAATTCAGCTTCATTGAACACAGATGGTCATGGTTATTTATTACTCTAGATAAGGTCTCACTAGTGTTTTGTACAGGACCATTAGGATAACCCTACCTGCTGCAAATCTCTCTCCTGAAGCCCACATCCATCATCTTCCCCTTTCATGGTCAAGTGTCAGTAAGGGCTCACAGTCATGCTGTGTTGAACACCCACATTTCATGCCTCTCCCTTCTGCCTGTTATGACTTTGATCTCTACACTACTCAACTTCATGGCATTTCTTTCACTGTAGCTCTTCATATCATCCCATGCATCTTCTATAAGTCTGTCTGCAGAGTGTAAAATATTTACTGATGAAAGAAAAGGGAAAGTATTTTACCTTTAAGTCCTAGTCCACGTGTTCTCTGCAAACAAAAATAAATAAGGAACTTTGCTGCTTTCAGCGTTAAGCAAATACGTAAATGTAAACCATCCAGAAGAGGGGCCCACACACCACCAAGTTAATGTTTTCTTTTGCCACATTTCTAAATGATCAGGGAGATGGGACAAGAACTGCAAGCATGCACCTGTCTTCCAACCTTTCTTGTCCTTATGAGTCAGTCTTGGTATCGGGCAAACTAGTTACTCAATGCGCTCTGCTGTCGCAATAGTGTGGATCTGAGAAGCAATGTGGCACAGCCTGTGGTGATATCACTTTTTACCTTGCAAAAATCACAGTCATGGTGAAGGGTCTAGAGAACACGTCCTGTGAGGAGCGGCTGAGGGAACTGGGAGCCTGGAGAAAAGGAGGCTCAGGGGAGACCGTATTGCTCCCTACAACTACCTGAAAGGGGGTTGTAGTGAGGTGGAGAGCAGTCTGTTCTCCCAAGTAACAAGTGATAGGATGAGAGGAAACAGCCTCAAGTTGCACCAGGGGAGGTTTAGTTTGGATATTAGGGAAAATTTCTTTACAGAATGGGTTGTAAAGCCCTGCAACAGGCTGCCCAGGGAAGTGGTGGGGTCCCCATCCCTGGAGGTATGTAAAAGAGATGTACACATGGTGCTTGGGGACGTGGCTTAGTGATGACCTGGCAGTTCTGGGTTAATGGTTGGACTTGATGATCTTAAAGGTCTTTTCCAACTGTGATTATTCTGTGATTATTTCCAGAAATGCTGTATTTTGAGGACAAAAAGCAACTAGAAGGAATAAAAGCACTGGAATATCAGTAGTAAATAGCCTCACAGTACTTGTGTCTGAGTAAGCATGTTTGATTATTGCAGCCAGCTTCCCTGTAGCTTTCTGGAGCGTACAGCTAGATCCTTGGACTCAGCTGGAGAAGTTAGCTGTCCATGCGAACCTTTGCCAAGAGCAACAAAATATTTAGGTCAGTGTGTTTAGAAGCAGTTCTGATTCTGAGCTCCTTGGGAACTTATCATCAGAAACTGTTTAAATTTCCATTGACCTCAACTTGCAATAGTATTTGATCAGGGAACTGGGGCAAGATAAGCGATATGCAAGTTACAAAGCTTAAATGAGCTATCTATCATAGAGAATTTTCTGAAAGGACAAACTGGAATCTGTATGTGAACAAGTAACAGGTTTCTTTGAACTCTGACAACCTCTTCTATATTCAGTAAGAGCAGACACAACACCGCTAGGATTTAAAGGGTGGTTTTTAGAAAGTGCACATGAGGGTTCTCTGCAAAGTCCTTCCTTTAAAACAGGGCAGGTTCACAAGTACTTTCTGCACCTAAGGACATATCAAAAGGTAATGAAAAGCTGTGTGGGCACTGCAGGACGCTCACTGTTCAGTACCACTGAATGCTCACTTCACCTGGAGTGAAGGGGAGGATGCATTAACTGTGGGCAATTTCTGCAGCCTCTTCTTCAGTAGATCCCTGCATAGCTGGACATGGTTTTTCAGGTCCAAACAAGACAAAACTTCCTGAATTCTCTAGCTGCATTCCTTTTTAGCATTGCTCTTTTTCTTCACATAGCTGTGGAGCGTACTCACTTTTATCCTCCCAAAGCTTCTACACAAACAAGGAGGAAGAAAACCCATTAAGGGGAAGGTGTGCCTGATAATTCCATTACCTGCTCACCACCACCGGTAGCCCTGAGGGTCAGCTGAGCGTAGCGTGCTGTCCCCAGTAACTCCTCCTCTCAACTGATCTCTTTGCAGAAAAATTCTACAATCTTGTGGGCAGTAAGGAGGAGCAGAAGAGGGGAAGCTTGGCACTTGGATACCCATAGCTTGTGGCTAGTGGCAGGCAGAATGCTGCAGATGGAGCTACATTTTGTGAAGGACAAACCAGTAGTCTGCTGTGCTCTTGCTAACAGCTCTCAAATATTTATTTCTCCAATTACCTGGTGAGCTCAAAAGGTAGGTGTTAGCATAGGAAGAGAGAATTTTCAACAAGCCGTCTCTCATCCCAGGAGAGAGAGGTTTTACTGTGAGAGCTCCACATGCTCAGGGCATTCCTACAGTGTTTGGAAATACTCAGTGTTTGGGGCAAATTAGGATGTCTTAATACCTTGCAAGAAAACAGTTTATTTGGAGAGTGATTATTAGCTTTTAAAAGAAGGTACTTTCTGAAAAGAATGACTTTGATTCCTATAAAAATCACTGCCAACTCCTTTTCAAGTTTTTCCTCACCTAATCTAGCCACGTGTGTCTCTAATCCCAAGATACAAAGACTATTTGTTCAGGTGTGTGTGATGGACAATGTGGTGACAGCAAATGTACGTGGATCTCACCCTCGTGTAAAAGGCACAAGGCTGGGCACAATCCCATGCTCTCTGCTACAAATACTACATTGTTTGGGTTGGGAAAACAAAGGTATCTTGATGTGATACGCCATGATGTCATTTTGCTGTGGGCTACCAGATTGCACGGTTCAGGCACGCCACTTTCTCTGCTCCAGGGCCAGTTAGGCTTGTTCAGATGTCTGAGCTGACAGTGGGACAGTGCGAGGACTCTGGCCAAGGTAGCTCCTCCAGAAAGTGGCTGCCTGGGTAACAGGGTAAACAGAGCCTTGGTTAATGGCTCCACTTCAAGGCATGCTGTGGACTGTGCCACAGAAATAAGGAAAAAGCACTAAAGTGACTTCTGTGCTTTCTAGGAGAAGGTGCTGCTTTGCAGAGGCTGTGTCTGAATTCCACAGGGACGTTAAATAGCACTTTTTGTGTTTTGTCTGAATTAGAAAATTTTGTTATTTTGGGGGATTATTTTGGTGTGTTTATATGATGTGAAGAGTTACATTTATTTTGAATAGATTGTGTTTTAATTGGGAAACACTTGATCATAGAAAATTTCCCACATTAACTTTCTAACCACACCTGTTAGCATTTGATAAGGCAAAACCCAAAGCAACGGCTGCACTCATCACAGGAAAACACTGATGAAGAGCATCTAACTTGCTCTTCGAGGGTTTACTTCTTGGGTCAGGTGTCCACACAGACAAACTCTTTCCATACAACACACCAACCTCTCTGCTTGATTTGACTGGGAAAGTTAAAATAGGCAGGTTATATAATGATGTTTATCTTTACATCAGGAAGTCAACTAAGAAGCTGTTAAGCTGATATTATATAACACAGCCCTGATTATAGAAAGTGAGGAGGAAGATGATCTAGGTTGATGCATGTCATGTCAGCAGTAATAGTTAATAGTTCTAATTAATACTGGTTTGTACACTTCTGTTTTTGATGTTTTGCTGCCTTCCAGAAGCTGTTGGAGCATTAGCAGCCAGGCACTGAACTTTTAATTGTTTATAGAAATCCCAGTTATGCTACTCTATACATTAGGTAAATAAGTTCAAATGAAACATTCTGAACAATGAAGTCACATATAATTTCCTAGAATGCTCTGGTTCCTGACGTTGCTGGAATAACAAAACCTACTCTTTTGTAGGATTGTGAACTGTCCCAACCTGAATAGATCTACCTTATTACAAGAGCAAAAGAAAGATGAGATGACTTTATATGTGACATAAAATCCCTAATTGAACAAGAGTTCAAACAACTTCAGAGCACAGACTGCACAACGATAGGGAAAAAAGGTTTGGTTTTTTTTTTTTAGATCAAAAAAAAAAGACCAGTTCTCTCTTACTCTCACTGTAAACAGGAACGTGCTCATCTACCAGTCATACTCAGCCAGACTCTCTAACCCTAAGAATAAAGGCACCCTTGTATTCCGATCAAGATCAAATTAACCTAAGACAAGCTTCAGTTATGAGGACAAATACCAAATAGAGAGTTCACAAATTAAAAATATGATGCTTGTATTACTGGGAAAACTGTCTTCTTTGTATAAGAAAGATTAAAATCAAACAATCAGAAATGTGTAAGATGATCCCATAAGAAGTCTATTGAGCAGGCTTAATTAAATATGCTAAACTGTGATTTTTAATCAAACTTTTATTTTAACAACTGGCATAAGATGGGATCCTTCTGCATGTGATAGAGAAGTCAACTTACTTTATGCACAAGAACAAAGGTGATATAAAAGAGTGAGCTGGTATTTTGACTGTTAACAGTATATATGGCAGGCACGCGACTCCTGGATTTCGTGACACAGTAATAGCACAACATAACGAAAAGAGAAGATTTAATCTTTAGCAGCCTCATGAAAACTAGCTATATGTAGTAGCTCTTGCAGAAGAAGACACATGCTACCACGCCATGCTTTCATTCCAGCAGAATGCTTCTCTAAGAAGTTGTCTGCATCTCTTATAACTCTCAAAATTACAGATGATAAAGACAAGGCACCCTCCTGAAAAGACAGCTCCTGGAAGGTCAGGCTGTGGCACAGGATCCAATCTTATCAGACATCAGAGTCTCCAGATGAGTGGAGGCATAATGAACAAGGTAACGTCACTTAGGCTTCATTCCTTATTAGCCAGGGGAAATTAGGCTTCCTTAGTTTCATTGCTTCCCCAGATAGCTGTGAAGCTTTGCACAGAGTTTGCAGGGGAAGTGAAGTGAAAGCTTTTCTGCAGCTGTTAGAGATCATCTTGTAAGTAACAATTCCTAGTTCTGTATGAAAAAGGGAAACCATCTGCTGTGTATACTACATGCTGACTGCTGTACTTACTATATGGTGACTTTGGGCATTAAACAGATCACAAACACAAGACAGCATCGATTTTCTTGTTCTTGTGCTTTCTTGTATTAATACGTCCAATATAAAAAGCTCCCAGGTTTTACTCATTACTCTTCAGCAGGCAGCAATCCTTTTTGCTCTATTATCAATTCTAGCAATATGCCATCTTATACACCAGTGTCCAACTGGAAATTAATATGAATACATGTGCCAGTATATATTGAGTTAGTCTACCCCACCTTCTGCTGTAACACAGTTTGTCTGAGCTCGTTGCTATTTTATTTTCTTGGCCATACTGATAACTGTAAACTCCTGCCGTGTGATAGTGTCTGCTGTCCTTTTTGTCTTGGTTTTCAAACGGTCGTTGCTGTGTTGATTGGTGCGTTACGTGTGTATCTAGTGAACGTTTCCTGAAGACTCCTGTTCTGAGTTCATCATACCCCTACAGTTACCGTGTGGGGTGCCACACATCTACTTATATTGCCATTTTGAGCAGCCCACATGGTTGTCAGCTTGTTCCAGTGGAACTTGAGGGGTCCAGCGGGTAGCTGGCACGAAGTCAGCCCCCTCCATGTTATGTTGCCCTGCCTGTGGCTAAAGTGTGACTGCTGCAAGATGTCTGACAGCATTCCTGTTCCCCACAGTGGGATGCTAGCTATACAGGTGACGTTTCTAGAGCAGAAAGAGCCATTTTCAAAGGGGCATCTGGCAGCTGGCCTGCCTTGAGGAGGTAGGAGCTGGCGTGTGGTCAGGTACAAATCCCTGGCAGGGATCACTGCTGTGATCATTTTCAGAGCAGGCAGCTGCCAACAAGCTCTGGCATAGTTTCTCAAAATGGGAAAGCATTCTCTCTGTTTCTCTATGGGTTTGTAAAACGGGTTTATTAGCCTCTCACTAATAAACCTGCTTTTTCCTATGGGCACAAATCTCATGGGCTAGGATTAGGTGGCTCTAACAGAACATTCTCCACATCTGGGCAATGCTTGCCAAAAGCCCCCTGCTCTCATAGTGCACATCTGCCCTAAGCACAATGTCCTTCAACAGGCAGAGCAATACTTGTGTTGTAGCAAGCTGCCTGCCCCGGACAGAGGTATGGTCCCAGGCAGAGCGCCCCAAGATGGGATTTTAACACTGACATCTGAAGGCAGAGGGAGGGGGCCATCAGTCAGATCCTCAGCCACTTCTGGGACCAAGAGGGCTACAACAGTGACAGGCTGCTGCTTTGTCTAATTGTTCTGCAGTTCCTACACCAAGGGTCACTGGAGCACAGCCAGGATATGTTGAATGCAGCATAATGCTGACTTGTACGCTGACCACACCAGTCACCATTTAAGTACAAGCCTTTCTGTATGCTGCCTATAACGGTTTGATTTAAATGATATTACGTAAGCCGTGGCCCAAATGATGCTCCGGTTCATACCAAGTTTTCCCCTCTTCCAAGGGAACTACACAATTTCCTGAAAACTGGAGCCTGAAAAAGACAATGTGTAATACAGGAGAGTTTTGCAACATGGACTCTTACTGCAACGTGCTACTAAAAATGCCATTTTCCATTCATAGGATATTTTCTATATGCGCTGAAATTTCAAAATGATTTTATATACTGAAGTTTAATACTGTGCTTTCTGGTTCAACCTCTTTCAATCAACAAATATACTCCTAGAACTGAAACAGAAGTGCTGGGAATCAGCACCACTCTCTGAGGTACAATAAGGCTCACCTAATTGCTTCCTGGCTTGCTGAGCTGCCATCCTGACCTCGTCTTTGATGTTTTCTTTTTTTTTTTTCCTGGAGCATTTGTAACAAGTGAGAAATGCTGTCTCAGGGTGTTATATATGAGATTATTTCTCTATTCCCAGCACAATGACCATATGTGATGGGATTATCTCTTATTTCTCTTTCACGGGCACCCCCTTGCCGTGGGGAAAGAGCTTGCGTGCCCTTGTGAAGTTGAGAGCTATGCTGGTGGTGGCATATGCCTCCGGTAGGGTCTCCCAAGCCAGACAGGTCTCAACTGAAGGGTCAGACAAAGTGTGTTCACGGGCAGGATGGGCTCACTAGCCTTCGGGCAACCATCCTAGGAGAAGGACAACTCTAACTCCAAACCCGGGCAGATGGAGCTCGTTTAGCCCTGTAAGGCCATCCATCTAAGAGAAGGATACTCTAACCAAACCTACGACCTGAGGACTTTGCTGTCACCGTCCAAGCTCGCTAGGCCCTGGCAGATGAACCTCAGGTGTAAAGGGTGGGGCCAGTCTCGCGCACGCTGCGCCTCACCTAAAAAATCCACCGCGCAGGCTTGAAGGGTGTACTCACGTTTAAAGCCCTTCCCAAATCTTCATCTGCGAAGCCAAGCCATGATCTCTTATTTAAAATAAAAAAGCCTTGGAAGCATCAAATCCTGTTTATGAAAAAGTATTTTCTTTATGGTGGTTCCTTTAATTGCAAAAAAACTTTTTTTTGCTTTGTAATAATATATTTTTGTCAGTCAGCAAAACCAACCTAACTGCTGCAGATGTCTCCTTTCTGCTAGCTAAATTTAGGCTGCTCTTCCTCTCCTTCTGTATATATATTCCTCTGACATCAAGAGGACTATGGCCCCTTTAAAGTACATTTATTGCTGTTGTAAACAGTGAAAACTGATGAGGCCAGATGATGGAGGCTTCTGCCAGTGTCCCTTCTTAGTATGCTTTCATTTCAAAATATACAAACTAGTACCAGTTAGTGCCAAAACCCTCAAAGCATGAAAATACAACTAGGAAGAAGGAAAATGGGGAATGTGTGTCAGCACTAAACACATATTCTGTTTTCTTCCATGAGGTATGTGAACAATTTCACAGTACATAGCTGTGGGAGGAGGAGAAACTGCTGGTGCAAATCTAAGTACAAAACACGGGAGTATTGAGGAGGGGAGCAGAGAGAGGAGAGGCCTTTTCTAGATCTGGGTTAGATTCGTTGCAGTGTAAGTTTTCTTTAGGATCAGGACTTCGCCACAGCCAAATCTAGCCCTGGTTTTTAAACTTGAAGTTTGCAAGAGTTGCCCAGAGAGTCTTTTCAGGTACCTGGGGTAAGGTCTTGTATGTTTTTGTTGTGTCTAAATCAAAAAAGTGTAAATGGAGATGCAAAGTTGGATCAAAAAAATTACATCAGCAGGATTTACTTTGAAGTCTCTGGCTGCCTCTCATACGCACATACATACAGTGTGTGAAGTGTTTCAGATCCGAGGTTCCGGGTGATTGCCCATTGATTGAGAAATAAGTAACGTTCCCCCTCAGTGCAAGCATTTGAATTACCCCTAAATTCACCTATTTAAATATTTTTTTTCCCCTTAATGGGCATCTAGAATATACTGCAAAGATCATTTGCTTTGTGGATGTTTCTGTCCAAGCCACCCATTTCCATGCTCTATCATGCAAGAAAGCAAGCTGCTTGCATTGCCTTTGAAGGCACCTCATTACCATTCCCATGCCAGTTTTGAGGAAGTAGCTTTCGTGACTCTGACCGGTCCATGACGCCAGCCTACACGGCCCATTTCTTACATTTCCAAATAAGCAAGGCTCTTCTCATGCTGTCTCCTGCAATGTCCTTACGTTAACCTTACGTCCTCTGTTAACCGCAGCAAAGCTATTTCTTTATTCTCCTTTTAATAAGCCCTTCCGTCTCTTTCTCACTGTTCTTCGCCACAACGACCGAAGGGAAAAACCAGCGGCAGGCGGATGCCAGCGCTCTGTGCGCTGCTGGTGGCGCAGGCTGCTCAGGTCTGTAGGGTACCTGTGCTCCCCTGCCTGTCCCGTGGCCTCTCGTCATGTCACCGGGCCATCAGCGTCCCGCAGCCAGGGGCAGCCCTGTGTGCGCCCTGTCAGAGGCGGCACAACCGTAGCTGACCCGTGCCCGGGACAGCGGCAGCGCCCACACGGTTGTTTAGTCCATTTCGCCCATTAACTGCTGCCAGCTGCAAACACATCTGGTGAGCGGCAGCTAAAGGGGGCTCCCCGCCACTGCCGAGTCACCTCGGCCGCACACCTGCAGCTGCCTCGCCCTCCCAGAGCGCGCGCCGCCGTCTCCGGCGCTGGGCCCGGGAGACCGGCCCCGCCGCACCGGGGAGCGCCTCACACCCGCAGTGGGGCGGTGGTGATGAGCGCTGGGGACGCTCGGGGGCGGGTTTCACTGAGGGGACACTCCCGGTCCCGCCGGTGAGGCCGCACCTCCTTGGCCGTCGGGAGGGAGCCTCGCCGCCTCGAGGCAGGCTCTCCGCTCCACGGTGCCGCTCCGAGCCCCCGGCACGCAGCGGCGGCTTTCGGCGCCTTGCGGGGCCGGGCAGGCTGGAGGTGTCCCGGGACCGCCACCGCCCCCTCCCGCGGCCTGGGCGGAGCCACGCGGCCGCGCGCCGGCCCCTTTAAGGCGGGCAGCGAGCGCTCACCTTGCCTCCTCCTTCCCCCCGCCCCGCCGAGTAGGTACCGGCCCCGAGCCGAGCCGAGCTCTGATTGGGCGGCCGCCGGGCCCGGTCACGTGGGGGGGGGCGCGCTCCCCACAGCCTCTAGGCCGCCATTTTGGCTGGAAAGTTTGGAATTTCCGAGCAGTGCGAGCGGGAGGCGGCGGGCGGCGCGAGCGTCCCAGCACTGCCCGCCCTAGCCCGGCCCGCTGCGCTGCCCCGCACCGTGCTGCTCGGCCCGGCCCGGCCCGTCTCTCGCGGAGTCGCCGCGGTGGGTGCGGCGGGAGCCCCGAGCGGAGCCGCTTGCTCGCCGGCTGGCCGGCGGGTGTGCGGGCGGGTCGGTCAGGCGGGGTAGCCGCCGCCGTCCCCCCGCGCCCGGCCGGCAGGGGGAGCCGCGCCGCCCACCCCGTCACGCCGCCCCGAGTCGGGCTGAAAGTTTGTGAAGCGGCGCGTCGCGGTTCCGGAGCGCCATGCCTGTCAGGAAGCAAGGTGAGCACCGCGCACCGAGGGGCCCCGGCAGCGGCCGGAGTCCCTGCTGGACGGGTGGCGGCGGCGGCGGGACGGGCGAGGAGAGGCGGCTGCCGGGAGCTGCCGGGCTGCGGGCGGTGGGAACCCGCCGAGGGGTATGGTCCCGCCCGCGCTCTCCCAGCTGCGAACAAAGAAGCTGCCGGGCTGGGCTAGGGCGGTCCCGACCGCGGAGGCTTGTTGGGTGCACGGCGTGCGCATCGCGGGTCCTCCTACCTGGTGCGCCGGGGTCACCGGTGTGTCTGGTCTCCGCTTGCAGATACCCAGCGAGCCCTGCGCCTCCTGGAGGAGTACCGCTCCAAGCTGAGCCAGGCGGAGGACCGGCAGCTCCGAAACTCCATAGAGCGTGTCATCAGCATCTTCCAAAGTAACCTTTTCCAGGCTTTGATAGGTAAACGCTGACTTCTTTCACTTCGTGCTCAAGCCGGTCGGTTCTTACTTATGCTGAGACTTGCAGTGTTAAGAAAAGGAGGTTTGCCTTTCTGTTAGAAGCCATGTGCTTTTTGTCGTGTTTTTGTTTTGCATAGTAACACACGTGGTGTAACAGATCAACAGTTCAATTGTTTCTTATACTTACTTTATTTGAGGCTTTTGACTGGTCCAAACTGCATAAAACAGTGGTGCGATTTTTTCTTATGTCACATATTATTGTGGATTACTTTAGACTGTTTTTCCACGTATCTTTATATTCACCTGAACAAGGTGAACCTCTAAGGAGGTTGGGTTTTTTTCTTTTGTGAGTCTGCATGTAACAAGTTAATGAATGAGTTGAAATGTTTTTCATCTAAAGTAGGATTCAAGCAAATGTTCCTGCTGAAGAATCTCTAAAAACATCACAAAGTGTATATCTGAAGTGCAAAGTAAAAGGGAAAGAAACCTCTAATGCCTCAGGGAATACTACAGTGAGCTTTTCTCCTTTGTTTGTTGTGTATTAAAGTGTAGTGAAAACACTACTAATCCTTATTTTAGAGTATTTGTAGTGCTTCACTTCAAATGTTCCCTCAAGTGTTGTTGAACTACTTACAGGGTAATTTTGAATTTCCTGCGTCTGTTTGGAAGAAAAATTGAGCATAAATACAGCTTGCAGAAGCCTTACTTTATTTGGAAACTTCTATAGGGAAGCAGTGAGATATAGTTTCTCCTTGATTGATTGTCACTATCTTTATGATAGCTAATGAATGAAAGGGTTTTGTGTTAGTTTACCTTCAAGAGTAAAATTCTTAAGTTCTGCAGCCTTGTATAAAGTAACCTGTGTTTGAGTTGTGTGGATAACAAACACTGCAGCTAAGTTTGTTACTTGGCTTACTGTGTGGTTAGTGTCACACAGGTGTCCATCTCATAGTACTGCAGCTGCTTGGAATCTGTATTGTGGTGGAAATCTGGGGACAGGTGAAACACAAACATGCGTTGCTACATGAGGAGTCTTTTCTTCTGGAGTACTTATTTCTTGTCTTTGGTTTTCAGAAGATAGTGATCTTCCTGTGGTTTTATCATGTAAATTCATGAAAGGTAGTTGTGAAAATAGTCAATTGCAGAAATCTATTACTTGTAGGAACTCTGCATTTCTCTTTTGGTCTCAGCTGATGCTAACCAACTCCATGATGAAAAGCTAGACGTAATCTTTGTGGGACATGGATGAACAGGATGCACTCATTGGTGGATCAGAATGTTCAAGTTTTATATCAGACACTTAATATACTGCAGCTGCACTTTTTATTTTTACCTGGCAGATTTCAACGCTGACTACCATTTTTCTTGTTCTCTGTGTGTGTGGTGTTCTAAACTGTCTTGAAGATCCCTGCAGTACTCTGTTTTTCCCAGTTCATTGAATACGATAGTGATTTATTAGCCTTTGGTATTCTAACCTGCAAGCCATAGTTTCTTCTCATATCCACATACGGATCTTCATTGTTTTAGTAACTCTACACCTAGTAGTAAACTTGAAACAGCAGCAACCTCATGTCTGTTGGCTTCATTCTGCAAGAGCAGAAAACAAGAATGCATTGTTGCCCGAGTGTGCTACGCGACCTGTTTTCTGGCCTTGTAAGAACTTGTACGTTGCAACCATATGACCCTAGCTTTTGTCAAGGCCAATTCATCTGTGTGTGTGTAATAGGTGTTATGTTTCTTGGATATGTTGTGTTAACTTTGCATTCACTGGTTTGCTATGTGATTGTTTATTACAGAGTGTATGCGTATGTTCCCAAACAGTTTGCCTGAAAGGTGACAACACAGAAGACGAGTACTTGACAAGCAATTTATGCTGTCAACTTGAGTTTTTAACCTGCTCCCTTCCATGGGAAAACATTGGGGGAGTTCTTGTTCATGACAGGCTGCTCCTGGCTGTTGTTTTCCTGGAAACATCTTTTTATGGGGGGGACTACTGCATGAAAGGGGTAAAGAGCAGGGGGACTCCCTGGAAAAGATGTGACCTGGAGGATGGCTGCAGTTACTGGGAAGACCTTGTGCTTGCTTCTGCCTGTCCTCTTTGCATGAAGATCTGGGAGCAGGCTGGATGAAGTATTCTCTTGTGCTGCAGGTTAGGCTTACCTGGAATACTGCATTTTCAGTACTTCAAGGCTGATTTTTAGGTGTGCCTTTTAGAGTAGTTGTGATGTCTTCTGACTTAAATAGCCAATGCTGTTCTGACAGAAAGATTCAAGCATGACTACCAAGTTATTTCTCCCATAGATACTTCTTCTAAAAAGCATGCTACTTTAAATTTCAGGGTTTTTTTATAAAATAGTGCTGAAAAAGAACTTAATCCATTTATTTTCTGCTTTTTCTGCCAAGTTACTGCACTATATTCAAGACCTGTCTGTTCACGGTAGGTGAGAATGTTTGTGAAGGCTACAGTCAGATCTGCTGTCAACTTAATGTATCTTTTCTAGTATAATTTTTAACTTGGCAATCAAATGCTGTTCTTTCAAGCAATAAATAGACATTATGCACAGAAATATATCTTTGGGTTTATAATGGGGGAAATTAAATATTCCTGGAAACTACAGATTCTATCAATTTTTAATGTATTTAGAGACACATGAAGGAATTAAAAGTTAATTTTTTCCTGAATTTCCATTGGCTGCTGAAGAATAAATCGTATAAATCTCATTTGAGCCTTTTATGTTGTCCTCTCTTTTAAATTCTATCAATAAAACTTTAATTCAGCAATCTACAAACTTGACCTTGTCCTTAAATATATAATTATGGCATTAAATTGTTTGAATTAGAGCAGTAACTGTCAGTGTGAACAACCAGTGTTAGGAAACTGGTATCATAACAGTGCTATGTTTTAAGTGAAATGACTGGAAGAATTTCCAGTTAGTAACAAAATTGGTAACCCTGTGTGACTTCCTTAAAACAGTCTGTGAAAAAGCCCGTGTTTATTTTCTGTGTCTTGTGTAATGTGGTATTTCCCATTGCTGATGCTTCAACCAGCCCAGTGTGATGATGTCTAGTACTTTAATGACATGAATACCAATGGCGTATGATGAAAATCAGTTGAGAATAGTGTTAGTTTTAAGTAAATTTCCTGTTGTACAGGCTCAGAATCGTGTGATTTCTTTTCTAGCTTATGATTTCTTGGTCGTAGTTAAAATAGCTTGTTATTGATATTCTGATAATTGGTGAGGTGAGTCAGTTTGTTAAAGGGACCAAAGTAAGATATCCACATACTGAAGCATGGGATAGTCTTTAATTTCACTTTGGTAAAGAATTTGATATTTATCTTAAAATAGGGAGGTAATAATTCTGCAGATAACTTCTGCTTTTATTTTAGGCACACTTTGACTCTCTTGAGAAGGTACAGGTTCTTGTAAAGATATGGTTATATGATGTACTTGTCTTTTTGAAAATATAAGAGGAGGAACACTTGCATGCATAAATCTAACACTTCTGAGAGAAAAACAGGGGAGCAGACTTCTGTTTATCCACAGAATCTTTTGTGCAATTCAAGTCTTTTAAAGTCTGTCATTCAAATAGTCTTCTAAAATGAAAAGTATCACTAATTATAGCTAGAAACATGAGGTAGTTTGCAACTTCAAAAATACTCCCTTTCCTGACAATAGCTAACTCCATTTGCACAGGTGTCAGAAAAATGGAGTTCTAAGAGTCTCTGTATAACCTGGCAATGGAGTTGGCTGTGCTGCCTTTCTTGCCTTGTCCATCTTAAATGTTTTTGTTTTGTTTTTAATATATATTAGTTTGCAGCTATGCATATAAAAGTTCTCAGGTATAAAATGGCAGAAGTTGATTGTGTTGAATTTTATAAGTGTAGGCAGTCTAATTTATTTACTTGGAGTCCTTTTACATGAGCTGCCTTGGGAATTGTGCTTACACACTGGCTATTCCTAACTGTAAATATCCAGTGTGGGAAATTTTGAAGAGAAAAATGCAGGGGTTTCAGTAATCATTACTGACCCAAAGCACAGCTTCCCCCAGTAATCATTCAAGTTTTTAACCAAGCTTGGATTCATGAGTGTTATGAATTGGGCAGAATATGTTAATTATGTTAATATGTTTTTACACACCAGAAAAATAAGTCCTGTCTTGAAATTTTTGTAAAAGTGGTGGTTGCGTTGAGGTGAACTCTTTGTTCAGGTCTATCAGCAATCTGACCAGGGCTGAAACTTCTAGGAATATACACCATGCTCCACAGCTTTCTCAGCTCTGTCCACACGGGCTTTCTGAACTGAATTAGGAAAGCAACTCTAGGTTGTAGACTGGGTTGGGTCAGCACCCCTCCGAGTTGGTACCGTTAGGAATGGACTGATGACATTCCTGCTGGGTGGTGTGTGGCCCCAGTTCTCTGAGCTGTGTATGGCATCTCTGTAGACATACTTGCTCTTTTAGCTCCCTCTCAGTCAGTGTGGAAAAATTTTCTGTACTTGCTGACTAAATTAAAATGAAACATGATTAAACCAGAAGCTCCTCTTCATAACTGAAACCAAAAGTACTTGCTCTTGGGGAAACTTAAGTATCAGTTTTTATTTCAGTGATACAGTTGGTTAATAAAGCATATGGTATGATGACACAGTTAACTTTTATCGGCTCAGGCCTCATAGAGAATTTTAGTTGTGGGTATGTGTCATTTTGTAAGACCGCTCTTCGGTTAACTTGAGGAAGGCTCCTTTGTGAGCGGCTTCTCATTTTCTAAGTGTTCCTGAGGCCCTACTACAAGTTCTTGCAGACTCAGTTGAATAATATTTACCTTAAGAATCCAGAAATTCTTGACACTAAGTTGAGGATCTTGTTGGATAGTCAGTGAATATTGTTTTTGTTTTTTTTACTAGAGGAAAGGTTAGAGAGAAATGAATCTTCTGTTTTATTGGATACTACTGAAATTGTAGATGCTAAGTACAGTATTTTCACATTGAAATTTTACCCTTGCTATGTTTTTGTGATATTTATTTTTTTTTTTTCTTTTTCCCCCAGATTGCAACTTTTGTAATATAACATCTTTGCTGCTATTTGAGGCTGAAACATCTGTGGAATGTAATTGTTGCAACTTTGAGGTGGTTGTCTGCTTTTTGGTTGAGTTTCCTAAGAATTTTGTATATTTGCTTACTGTGATGTCCTGAAACTTAGTGAAGTGTGGTTTGAGAGTTGCCCTTGGGTTGTGTTTGCAAAGTTAAGTACTTGGTTATTTTCATGTATTTTTCTTTGTTGAGGTTGAGGGAGGATAAACATTTTAGTTGGTGTCCAGATGACTGGAGTGTTAACTCATTGTTAGTATGCTTCTGCTGTGTAGTTTGTCATGTCTTCAGAATATCCCAGTTTTTGAAAGAACTTCAAGTCTTACTCTTCAAGGAACCCAATAATGAGTGGAACAGTCTCATTGCTTCTCCTTTTTAAGGAACTGCTTATTGTTTTGTATGTATCTAATGCAGTTTGGTAGTGTAGAAAGTTCTGGGGTTGTTGTGTGGTGGCTTTTTAAAGAGTTTTCTGAGCTGTCTTATGTGTGAGTGTGTGGCAGTGCAATGTATTGAATTTTTGGGATTAGGTGCTGCTTTTGGTATCTTAAAATAGCAAGTAAGTCTAGTGTAAGTTGAGTAGCTACTGGTATGCAGATAAATAGTATTGTGGCAAAAGATTATCCTTGTGGTCATTATACTGACTGTTTATTCGGTGTTGAATAGCTGCACTGTAGGATTTATCAATTACAGTATTCTCTTCAGAGGGTTACCATTAAAAGGGGCTATTGACAAGAAAACTTTGTCAATAAAACTGCTGTTCATCCAGGGGCTGAAAATAAAGTTGAAGTTAGGAGTAATTGCTAGAGTTTCCAGGTTCTGGGAAAGTTTTATCTTCTGTCCTGCTCTTGCTTTACTTTATTTTCTGTGTTCTTTCACCTGTTTTCCCTTGTTCTGATGCCTGTCTCCTCCCATGCCGCTGTATATCTGGCTTGGCTCCTGATCTCTCTCAACACGTGCTTCAGTGCTTGGGTACAGTGTTGAGGATGGGGGAAGCATGGGAGAGAATATTTGGTCTTAATCTTAGGCCTTCTTCCATGGTGATCCCAGCAGCAAGGACAGAACATCTTGATCAACTCCACAGCTAGAATGCCATATACATGCTGTGCATCTGGTTGCTTTTATTTTGAGGGATGGAGCTTGTTTGGGTGCAGGTGGAATGAATCTTCAAAGAAACTGGACTCTAGCAGCTGACTAGTAGTCTCCTTGAACAGATGGCTTCCTGAATTATATCTAGGCCAAATTTGCAGGAATGTTAAGAGACCGCAGAAAGCATAGGGCTGACACTAGAATAACCTCCTTAGCATCATGTTCCCTCTCCAAATTAGGGGAGGCTCTAGAGCTCTTTGGTAAAGCTTTTATGGGAAACTTGTTAAATGTGAATATCTTTCCAGCCATGTCCTCCAAAAACCTGAGTTATTTTGGCTTGAAATTAAAAGGTCAGCCTAAGACAGAGGTGCCATAAGGAAAACTTGTGGACAAATTGTAAAACCATTGCAAATTTAAGCCCCGTTTTCAGAAACTTGTGTTAGAATTGGGCTGCAGGAAATGTACGAGTGTTATCAGCAAAGATGCTAGTATGTGGTGTCACCCATCCTTGTGTTGCCACCAATGTCAGATAATTACCTTGAAGTCTATGAGCTTACTGTTGGTTGAAGAAACCAATGCTTGTGCTGTCTCCTTTAAGCAGAGCTATGCACCTGTATGAAAGCTCAACTTGAAGTGTTCAGTGAACTCATGCCAAAAATAGTTTGATTGTTTTGTATGCATTTGTCTGGAGAGAAACTTCCTCAGTCCTGTACTGACACTCTTTAGGGGACATCCTACAAATAAGACTTAATAGTAACACTTCCTTTGTCCCTGACAGGTTTTTATTATCATTAAAGACAGTAGTAAATACATTCTTTAAGAAAAAATTTTTATACTGGCAGCGGATTTGCAACTGGAGAGGGTGGATAACTGGGAGTTAATTTTTAGGTTTTTAAGAAAAAATTTTTATACTGGCAGCGGATTTGCAACTGGAGAGGGTAGATAACTGGGAGTTAATTTTTAGGTTTAGGTTGGTGACTAAGTGTGCATAAAGCGGTATTAAATTAGAAAGAGTTTGGACAGCAAGAGATTGTTATGCAAATTTTTGGATGTTTGTTGACAACTTTAATTTTTCAAGTTTTTCCTACCTTAGTTCTCAATGTTTTCTGAAGGAAAGTTGGAAAGAGACAACATGAAGATATGGTGAAGGAGTGATTAGTAAGCAAAGAGAAAAATACGAATGAACAGTTTGGAAAGCGTAAGTGGACAGGCTGGCAAGGAGTTGAACATGTCTGACTGTTAAATGCAGCTAGAGGAATAAAAGTAAACAGCTAGATCTGAAGGTAGATGAGGGTGGTTCCATTTGAGCGGAAATTAAAAAACATTTTTGTCAGAAGTGGAAAATAGTATCTACTGGAATTTGAGTTAAGAAGTGTGTGCAGAAGGATTGTTTAAAGGATGGGAGACAGTTACAAGAAACAAGTGGAAAGGCTAAGCATGAGTAGTTGGATGCTGCAGCTTTTAGCAGAGAATCTTACAGAACAGAACACATGTGGTGAAAGCTGCACTGCAACTTGCAACTTTCATTTTTAAGAAGTCTTGATTGTGCACAGCAGTTGTTGGTTTAGGATTTTAAAGAAGAAAACCCACCAGAACAACCAACTCTGAAAAGAGCTTTACATGGGTTGTAATGAGGCTGGTTTTTGCTTTTCATGACATGAATGCAAACATTTATTTTTTGTCCAGACACATGCTCTGTGACACAACCAATGAATACACAAAGAGAGTACTTAGTTGACTCTGGTCATTGGCTCGGTGAATGGATATGAAGCATTTCTTTGTGTTTGTATTTTCTTGTTGATCACTAACCATATACTTTTCAAGTCTTGTTTTACTTGCCTTAAATGGGGACATATTTTTAGCTTGATATAGCAGGTGAAGTAAGCATGCAAGACTGAGACTTCCTTAGAATTAGTAGGAGTTGCTTCACAACTGAAGAATGAAAGCCTGTTGCATTGGCAGACTCTCTTGCCTGTTCTGATAGTGATCATGGCTCTGCTTATATTTTCTCTATACATTCATAATGTAGGGGGCTGCTAAGAATTTGGCAGATATATAACATCTCAGATTGCCCTGAACCGAAATAGCATATTGACCTTTGTTTTTCTTTCTACTAGTATTAAGTTTTTGAGTACTTCAGGTGCTTTGGCAGGAAGCCCTAAGACAGATGTCTTGCCCCACCTCCCCTCCTCCAAATTAGAGAAGTACTTAATGTATAATGGGATGACACCTCTTTCTGGACAATGTACAGATAATTGAATTCTTAACAGACCTGTTTGTTTATAAAATTACCCATCTTTGAAAAATGCAGACATTTGCACGTGCCGTATTTGGATGAGCAAATGTCTGAGAAGAGGCAGACCAATGAGAGATGACAAAGGAATTGCTCTCATAGATGGATCTTCAAGTGAAATACTAAACTGAAATAAGTAAAATTCTGAAAGAATTCATAAGTCCCTTGGTTGCTTGAAAGCCTGAGGGAGCACGTTTGCTCTGAAGGGTCCTCCTGAACAAAGCTGGTGTCGAAACGCTTTGAGTGCTGAAGTCTGTATGTTGATGCAAATGTATCTAGTGGTTTTCTGACTTGCTGACTTTGACTGAAATTACTTTGTTCTGCTGTTGAGCATCTAACAGAAAGGAATACCGTGTTGCTGTCAGTGCAGAATTAACTATATAGCTGGAGCACATAAATCCTGGTCATGCTGCTGTGAAGAGGGAACTCAACAGGCTGGAGAAATGGGCTAACATGAATGAACCTCATGCAGTTCAGCATGGAGAAGTGCAAAGTCCAGCACCTGGGGAGGAACAATCCTGTGTACCAATATATACCATGTACCAAGCAGCTGGAAAGCAGCTTTGCAGAAAAGGACCTGGGAGTCCCAGTGGAAACCAAGGTGTACATGAGCAATCAGTGTGTCCCTGCAGCAGAGACGGAGAGCAATACCCCTGGGCTGCATCTGAGAATGTAGTGCCAGCGGGTCGAGGGAGGTGACCCTTTTCCTTTGCATTTTAGAATGTGAAATACGAATTTAGAGTTTATGAAAAATGAGCAAACAGAAAACAAACACGAATGTCCTAAAGGAACAGCTTTGTGCATGAGCAAGAGTTAAATACATTACAAGGGAAAATGTTCAAATGAGGATACAGTTAATAAAGCATGTACAGATGTGGTTGTTAACTTTATGTATATTGTGGTAGTAGTTTACAGCTTTGTGTAGTGTATGGTGTAAGAGCAGCAGTTCACTGTTTTACATGCACAGTGTCCAGTGCCATCTGTTGTAGTAAATTTGTCAGTGTTTTAGACCATGAAATGTTAAGCTTGTATGGAATTTCCTGGCATTTATTTAAGAAAAACCACCTATAACCCACAAATGGTCTAGATGCTTAAAGTGTAAAATGCAAAGCCTAAAAATAGCAGGTTGCTGTGAGCATCAAAGGACTGCTTTTAATTAAGAAAAAAAACATTGAATCATGGAATCATTTAAGTTGGAAAAGACCTTATAAGATCATTGAATCCAACCCTTAACATAACACTGCCAAGTTCCACGAAGCCATGTCCACAGCACCACATCTACACATCTTTTAAATACGTCCGAGGATGGGGACTCCACCACTTCCCTGAGCAGACTGTTCCAGTGTTTCACCACCCTTACAGTGAAAAAAATTTCCTAATGTTCTAATCTAAACATCCCCTGGTGCAGCTTGAGACTATTTCGTCTTGTCCTGTCGCTTGTTACTTGGGAAAAGAGACTGGCACTTGCCTCACTACAACCTTTCAGGTAGATTAGTAAATACCAATGAAATTTTAATGATTTCCTCTATACCATAACACTAAAGGTCCAATATCAGAAACCTAAAGAATGACATAATATAAAAAAAAAATCAGTGAGTTGCTTAATGTTTCTTAAAAAGCCAAGACATATTAAAATATGGGCAGGGAAAGACAGGCAATGGGAGACTGAGTGGTACAGGGAATCCTTCCCATGGTGATGTACAGTGTTGATGGTTTCTTCATCCTCACTGTTGTGTTTTTTTGAGGTTATTTTTGTTTGCTAACATACTCTGTGCTTCCTTCTTTCTTCCATTACTCTGCAGTTCCATGCTACATTTGAATTTCTTGTGTCCAGCTTATGTGAGACTAGTATATACTAGTTCTTTGTTCTGTTATCCCCCAAACTGTTTTTACCCAGTTCTCAAGGTTGGTTTCCTTTGACCAGTAATTAGTGGTTGGTGAGTTGTTCATAGCCTTGAGGCCTCTGATAGCATCCTGTGCCTTTATCTTCAAGGCCTTTGCTGTCATTCTAAGCTTGTGCTCTTCTATACAACTTTTTATTCTGGCGTTGTAGGTAATTAATTCCTTACAGAGTAATTACTTGTTACTGATATCTCTCAGCCACAGGAATACACACATCACTCTTATTTGTATATACAACCCATGTGTGTGCATGTACTTAATGTATAGCTTTTACTTAGCTTTGGACAATTGTGGGATGTAACACCTATTGGTTTTACATATATTTATTTATATAATATGGCATACATAACATATATTTATATGCATATTTATATATTTAAATACTATTTATTATTACTTTCTGTGTATTCTATATGTGAACATTTATAAAAATAGGTGTTACATCACACAATTGTTAGAAGCTAAGATATACAAATTAGATAAGTCACTTGGTCTTCAGAAAATTGCTCTTAGAGTTGGACAAGCTAAAGCAAAGCCCCAGGCAGACCAAGCCAAGTCCTGAGGCCTGGTTATTAGCATAACATGAGATCCGTGGCCTGTTACAAACAATGTCAACACCTTGTTATGGGGTCACACTGTCCTCTTAAGGAAATGCTATTATAGGTATCCCATCTTTGACTTGCGAAGTTATCAAAAGGTTTGTGTGTAAGTGAATGCAGAGAATAATTCTGCTCAGCTTTATTTTACTATACTAAAATCTCATATTCCTTTCTGTAAGGAAGGTATACGTGGAGAGCTTGGTTTGACGAGGCTTTTAGAACATGCACTGATCTTAAGTTATCCTGATTACAAGTGTACTCTCTGAGAATATAGCAAAAACTATGAGACACTCTACATACCAGTAGAAATGGCAAGCAGAGGCCTTATGTCTGATTTTGAAGGAGCAGGGAAGAAATCTATCTGAAGGAATGGTGTCATGCTGCTGGTTGGAATCCTTGTCCTCTGAGGCAGATCCTCTAGACTGAATTGGTGTAGGCTCTTGAAGTGCCATCAAAATATATTTAATTTAGGAGATGTTGTAAGAATTTGTTTGCTTCTGCAGTTCTGCTGTTCTTTTAATTATTGTGTTGTGGTTTTAAGTGAACCTGGAACTCCCTTGTGAAGTTGATTTGGGTTTCAGTTTATATTTGGTAGGTAACTCTTCCTTGTTTGCTTTAAGAATGAGCAGTTTTAGTTTCTAGTGTATCACATTACTGGTGAATGAGCCTGTTCAAAGAACAAAACTAAGTGGAGAATGTGAGAAGGGGAAAAAAGTAAAAATAATACACTGACAAACTGCTGTAGTTGGTCAACTTCTACTGTAATGAATACTGAACAAAATACTGTTTGTCACTGCTGCAAAGCTTTTCAGTTAGTAGTGAGTGAAGAAAAATTATTTTCTTTTTCATGTCTTAAGAGTCCTCCTCTTCAGAACTGGTGGTGTGTCAGTTAGTGTGTGTAGACTTTTATTCTTGTTGCCATCAAACATTTTGCTGATTTGGCTACTTAAAGTGGTTTTACTTGTAAGCTGACATAATTCCAGGATGATTTTCAGTGATGCCTGCCATTCATCACTTTTCGTTACTCTGGCTTTCCTGAAACTCTGTGGGCCTATTTAAGTGTCAGTAAGCTGTTCCTTTAATGTTTCCCCTCTAGTTAGAAATGTCGTCTGTGTTTTCTTTTACTGCTGTCTGATACCTGATTTGAATTATTTTTCTGTAACCTAACTTAACATATAATCTGTCATGGAATTAATATGGGAGGAAGGGGCTGGGACATGAAAAAAGCAGATCTAGTGTGAAGAGGGAAGTTAACCATAAATATAAAAATAGTATTTTACTGCCTGCTATTTGTAAGAATTCGGAAAACATTAGAACTTTTCATATGCTTATAATGCATCTACAGATTAATATGACTTCAGTAGATATTTAAGTATGTTTGTGTGAAGAAATATTTTTGTGAGCTGATACATAAGCAGTAGACCAGAAGAAGAAATTTTTTAGGTTGAGTTTAGTATGGTCTGAGTTTTCAGCTTTGAAAAATCTGAATGTCCAGCACTCATTCCTGGTGGACCTAATGCATTCAGGGTGCATAGCCTGCTTGACTATACTCCTAAGTACATAATGCTTGTATTCTGTATAGTAAAAATGTAAATTAATGTTAAAAAAAAGAAGAGGTAGATAATATCATATAGTAACCAAGTTCCTAGAAACTTGTTCTGCGGATTTGGAGAAAGTTCGCAATAAACAAGCTAATCCCCACATTAAGTGGTGCATGTATTTCTGACATCTTTCAATAGCAAGTCTGTTGTGGTGTCCTTTGTAGACAAGTGGAGATGATGTATGGGAAATAATGTGCTTTTCGAAACAAGTCATTCTGCAGTATGAGTAAGTGGCTACCTTCGCTGGCAGGGACTTAAAAGAATAGTAGCAGAATTGAGAATTGGTGCCCTAGATTTCTCTTGCAAAACAGTTACACAAATAACCCCTTCCCATAAATAATGCAGTAATCTTCCTGGCTTGGTTGCTGTGGATTGCAGCTATAGAATCAACTTAAACCACTGCCTATTTTAATATACAAAGTACTCTCTATCGAGGGCAGGAGGTGCATTCTTTGCTTGGAGTGCTTCATTGATGTTAATGCAGCTACAAGACAAATTTGCAATTGCAGGAGCTAATGTGAAAGATAGAGTTAAAGGCAATTTTTATCTCTTGGGCTGCTTTGCTCCTGTATATCTAGGTCACTTTAGATCTTCTGCAACCCTCACTGCTATTTCTTCCAATCAGCAGTGCTAAGAGCAAGTATAACTTTAAAAATTAATGTAAGCAGTTGATAGGAATTTGACTCTTCCTCGGAGAAGATAGAAATGGAGTTTGAGAACTGCAGTTTTCTGAAGTGGTAGAGAGCAGGAGTGCAATGTCCTATATATATTAAAATAAAATCTAAGACTGGAACAACAGCAACAGTAAGACTTCTCTTATTTGCGTGGTCTGTCTTTTGTGGTGCAGCTCTATAAAGTAGTTATTGTGCTTCTATTAATGACTCTGGGCAGCTGCTGAAAAGCTACAAGATTCTGCAGATTAGAGTCTTTTTTATTCATGGCTGGGTCCTATTTACTTCCTGGGCTAACTGTGTTTCTGGGTTTGTCTTCTGTGAAGTTGGTGTAATTAAAAACAGGAGCTTACTACTCCTGTTCAGCAGATTTTTACTTCAAAGAAGAGACTAAAGGCTTTACAGGATGACTTCTTCATTTGCCAGCCTTTCCCTTAGCCTATACCTTCTCAGATCTACTTATTTATTTTTAATGTGAATGTTTATGGATGTGATTACAGTTGTGGTAGTGAGTTTCATATGCTTATATGTAATATAAACACCTTTGATGCTTCTTTAAATTGTGTTATTTTTATTGGTGCTTTGTCTACTGGGTAGGATATCAATAAAAAAACTAATGCCGACAGATTCTTGTACCCCAGAATTTTCCAGTTGAGTCTTCAGGGTTATGGAAAAAGCTGTTTATTAGTTCATAAGTATGACTTGTAATTCATACTGTTAAAAGCTTCATCCTATTTCTGATACTTAGACCGAAAAAGGAGATGATAACACATCCGGATCAATCTTCTTTTTCCTATCTTCTTGCAACTTCTCTCTTGCTAATTTCATCAGTGTATTTCTAGTTCTGTGGTCATTTAGCTAAAATATATACCACAAAAAAGACCTTCTAACATTGCCCTTGAACAGGGGATTTCAGATAACCAAAGGCTATATTAGCTGTAATTATGTATACCATAACTTGAAGCATAGACCTGCATCCCTTCCACTACTCCACTGCAGTTATTCCATATACTTCTGCTGTTCCTGTTGCAGAACATGCTACCGGGGTTGGTGGCAGAAGCCCAAAGAGAGAGAAGACACAAAGACTCTGAGATATGGGGCATAGAGAGCAAGTTGTATCCTGTCAGGAGGTGCATGTGATCTTGGTGATACAGCTTCATCTGTAACACGTAGATAAAGTAATAGGTATCTAATTTGTTTTGCATGAGGAGAATGTTGTTAAAATTGGAATGTTATAGTAACTATAAAGCCTGACCTCAATTTCTTTTAACCTTTAGATATTCAAGAATTTTATGAAGTGACCTTACTGGACAATCCAAAATGCATTGATCACTCTCAGCCATCTGAACCAATACAGCCTGTGAACACCTGGGACTTCTCCAGCCTTCCAAGCACAACAGTGACATCAGAAACACTGCCGAGCAGCCTTAGCCCAAGTGTAGAGGTATGATACAGAAATCTCTATTTTTTTTCCTGTTGAGACTATTAGCTCAACATTGTTCTCTACACTGCCTTTGTTCTATAAAATATTTATTTCCATAGAAAATGTACATTATTAAGATCAATAGACGTAGGGGATTTAATTATTGAAATGTTTAGTAACAGATGTGTACATTTTGCTTAGTCAAAAATTTATAAACTTGTTTGTCAAATGTACCATTAAGTGACCATTAAATTGAATTTATGCTCTGAATTTGGAACCTTGCTGACAGGCTTAGTATGCTTATGCACATCCATACTGACGACTCTGCAGAGATTACTTCAGCAATAATTTGTGAAATCTGAAGCTATAAATTTCTGTGAATAAACTTTTCGTAAGACATTCTCTGCTACTTATACAGCTGAGTTCTGGAAGGACTCTTTTTTTAGAAAACTGCATGAATCCAGTTGAACTAGTGAGTGGTGAAAAAACTGAGCAAGGAAATGCACATTGATAGGTATTTTCACTAAATCAAGATCTCCCTGGCCAAGTTAAAGTTAGAATGTTGCTTAAATTTTTTTTTTTGTGTGTCAGACCTATTATTTGTCGCCTAAGAGATGAGCTTTATTTCAGATGAGTCCTCAATGTCAGCATTGGAAAAGGTGTGTGAGTGTCTCAATAATAACTGCAGGCAGTGTGCCGTGATGCCCCATTTTCATGCAATGGTACTAGAGCTCAGGAGGAGCATGGGGCAGGGGGAGACCAACCAAAGGACTAATGCAGCAGCCTGTAGGGAAGCTCGGGAGCTTGAACTACCCAGCAAGATAAAGTGGTTAGGGTGCCTTACTGAGTCAACTCTATCAGAGGCAGTTTGAACTCTGTAAGAAAGTCCAATTAGTGCAGAACATAAGCAAGCGTGTGATGTGCTGGCGAGTCTGTGCAGTTAAAAAAAAAAAAAGCTCTTGTGCTTATTGTAACTTTTCTGAAATTTGTCATATTGAAGCTAGTGTGAAATGTGTCAGAAATGCCTTAAAGTATAGAGAAAATCCAGGAATTGCGTTGTGTTCTATCAGAAAGTAGAACATGGTTGGTAGATGAAAGACCAGCCTAGCCAGGGCCAAGAGTCATTAAAATCTCTTTAGGTGAAAAAACTGAGCAGCCTATGCACACTGTATTTTTCAGGTTTGTAATTAATTGAACACTGAGATTAAAAGTCTTAGTTGAAATTGCAGTGTAGGAATGGCTTAGTGTCCTAATCTTGATTATACACTGGAAAACTTACATTATGTGTCTCTTTGGAATTTTCATTACCTGAAATTTCATAGAGAAGGCCAGTGTCATAGTCACCTTAATGAAAGTTTTCTCTAAGAATTGTCATCTTTTGAGAAAATGGAGTAATGCTAGAGTATATGAGAAATAGTAAGGAAACCACCATTTTGCTATTTACTTGCACCATGATACCAGATGGTATGCCACCATCTGAATCTTTGGAGCGGTAGAACTTCTCTTTCAAAAGGTAGGGTGGAAATGGAGTCTCTTAGAAGCAGGAGCAAAACAGTCTGTAGACAATAGGGTAGGCAAGGATAGGCAAAGTCTGTTTTGTCTGCCGAGGTGTTTTGAAATAAGATGGTTGTAAAGCATTTCGTGTTTGCATGTGCAAAGAACTTAATGAGGCAATTTAAGAGGTATTAGTTGCCCTTAGTCAAGGAGGATGGATGAAGTTCCAGAAAATGGCGTATCTTTCAGAAAGGGTGTATATGGGAGCAAGGCAGGAAGGGAGGAACCAGATTTAACAGGTAGGGGGAATGATTCTGCAGTCTTTTTGTAGCTCTTTGAAAGGGATAGAGGAGGCAAAGAAAAGCTATCGATAGTTTTTAGTAACAGTTTTGACAAAGTTTCTTTCTAACGTGGTAATAGTTCTTGTGGTAGGAAGAAACAGTAAATGTGATAAATTCCAACTTCAGTAAAACTTTTGATGTGGTTTAACAGGCTATCTTTTGAGATAATATATCAAAGTTTTTTAAAAATACATCCTGGTTTGAGTTGCTAGTGAAAAATATCCTAATTAAATTATAAATTAAACCATGAAAGGAGAATGGTATGTTGCTGCTTCAGAAGCTAAGGGTAGAATGACGCTTTGAGCAGTTGAATTAATAAACGGGCAGGCTCTGGTTCAGTAGTGTGCAGGGTCCTGTACTTTGGTCATACCCATAGATGTTGAATAGTTAAGAAGTGGTTTCTCAGAGATCTGGGTCATCTTGGAATCTCAAGGTGAATCAACTATGTTGTGTTTAATAGATGAAAAGAAACAGCTTATTGACATAAGCGCGGTGTAAAATTGTTCTGTTCTACTTGGTCTGCACAGGCTTTGCTGGAGATGTTGTCAAACTTAAGGCACAATGGTGCAAAAAAGGTGTAGAAGAACTTAAGTGCTTAGATTGACAAGGAAGATCTAAAGCTTGAAAAGAAATGAAAACCAATGGAAACATTTCTTGCTGCCTTAAAGAATTGAACACTTACTTGGGAAACAATTTTCCTGTGTTTGTAGGCAAATGTAAAAAAAGGAAGATCATCTTTTGTGCCTGTGCAAGATGTATTAGACTTATACGAGAGCAATAAGTTTGGAAAACATGTAAAATGTTTTTGCTAAAGCACCAGAATAGCTGTACACAGGCAGTCTCCCTTACTGTGAATGTCTTTAAAAGCACCATAACTGTCTTAAATGTTGATTTTGTGTGGGGTTTTTTTTTTCCTTTTAATATACCTTGGAACAGTGTAATGGACTTGAGAATTTATGACCCTACCAAACCATTTTGTTGTTGTTAAACATGCTCCTAATTTCAGCAAATTCCCGCTGCTATGGGATTTGTGTTACGGTGTTCCAACTGTAACACCTGTTTTGTGCTTCCCCTATGGGGAAACCTGCTGAAATCTGAAGGGTCAACCAGGGCATATTGTTTAATCCAGGCTTTGTGATTATTCTCCCCTGGCTCCCTTCAGAAGCTGGAAAGCTTGTTCTGTAGAAGTTTGCTTATTTTGCAACCAAGATGTCCACAATAAGCAAAACTAAGTTATCAGCTAATGGTGTCTCTGTGTCTTTCTAAAGTTTACATAATGATGCATGTGACAGTGTAATTAAAGTTGCATCTTGGGTTTTTATTCTTGACTGCCAGTAGTACAAGGACTTGTCCATGACACCGTACTGATGACAAGAGGCACGTTATCATGGCAAGATCACTGATGTGTTGAAAGGAAGAATGGCCTGGTTTGGGAAGTCTCACCGTAGTCATAAGTGTGTGTTCTCGACTGAACTATCATTAACTAGTTTGCTAGGTAATGCAACTGCTTCTCCAGTGCCGTGTGGTGGTTGCGGTGTGTAGTATTACCCAACACAATCTAATACAGCATGGGTTACCTTCTTATTTTCCAGAGTGGCCCAGGTTTGAACGTCTCTGACAAAGCCGCCTGTCTTCCTTCAGATTTTTTGTCTTGTATGTATCATGTGAAAGTCAGACAGTTGTTTGATCTTCAATGTATGAAGGTCAGATTTACTGTCATAAGTGCATACATTGGTGTTGACACTTGTTTATGTGAAACTGAAGCCAAACTTTTCTCACAGTCTCTCTCACCTACAGTAAACGTTATGTTGTATTGCAATAGTTAGAGTTCTGCTTTCTCATCATAGTTGTAAAGGTGGGCAGTTTTGAAGAGTGGTAGTTCAGGGCTGGTTTTGTTTGCTTTTTCTAGTATATCTGAATGTCTTAGTTGAGCTTCAAATATATATGCAAATTGTTATAGTAAACATATAATGTTATACATTTTATTGGCCTTAATTATTTCTTCAGTGACTTTTTTTCTTCGTATACCTGTAAGGCAATACCTTTCCTTCAATATTTTGAAATTAAATAAATAATAATAAAAATTATGAGGAGAAATTCTTATGTATTGACAGTTCATGTTCCATATACTTGCTATGTGTAGTAAACGAAAATTAATGGTTTTATCCTGTAAAACATAATGCATTTTGTTTTCAATAATATGCTGCTTTTTCAAGTGTTTAGGTTTTTTAGGTGTTTGGGTTTTTTTTTTTAATATATATTTGATCTTAACCCAAGGGCATGACAATTCTGGTACAGCATGTGTGTAATGATTTGTTTTGCTTGCTGAACTTGACTAGAGATTGGAGGGAATGTGACTTTAGTGTATTTGATTTTGTTCGTAGCCAGCTTTTTTTTTTTTTTTTAACAGAAAGCAATGGGTTTTTTTGTAAGGCTGCGTACCAGATGTGCTTTAGGATTATTTTAGCTCTATTCTGTTGCTTGCTGGGCTGGTAGGACTGTAGGTGATAAGAACGGGACAGGTTTTTTCTTGCTTGCAAATTGTTAGCCTTGGAAGTAATACATTTCAACCCTGTTTCTTTTACCTTAATGATATATTTTCTGCTGTGATTACTCAGGGCCAAATGACTGTTCTTCTAGCTGACGCTTTGATGGTATATGTGAGAGCTGCTTGAGAGTGGGAATATAATGCTCCCCTAAAGTGATGAAGGGTTGTATTACAGGAACTTTCTACACAGCTGACTTTGGGAATGACTTTTTAGCAATGTGTGCTTGTGTATATACATAGAATAGTGGTATACAAGCTTAGGTTGTCTGAGGACTTTTGATGGGACATAGCCTAGTTCTGCTTTTGCCTTTTTACTTCTGGATCAAAAGACTGGAGTTTGTAATCCCTACAGATATTGTATTACAGAAAGTTAGAGCTGCAAGTTGCAGTTTTCCTGTTCACAGCAATCTGTTATCTTTTTCATGCTTTATGTTTCCTGGAAGCTTATTTGACAGTTTTATTTGTTTTAATCTCCAGTACCAAAAGATGAGGAGGGGAAAAAAAATACTTAAAACAGTGATAAGCAGGAAAGGAATGTTGATCCTTTCAGTACTAAGAACCAGCAAAACTGAATATAGATTCGATTTGAAAGGGATGAAAGGTGCATACCTTTTTCTTATATAAGTATTAAATACTGCAGTTTAGGTGTGCTTTGGCAAAAGAGCTAACAAATCTAAAGCAAGATCTCTGAACCCTAGGAATGGTGTGAGAGAAGTGTACAGGACGGAGCAGTCTTAAGCTGTTTGCTGTGAACTGTGGTGCCATCTGTAGGTGGGACACTTTGTGTTTTAAAAATACGTGATGAACCTTGAAACACTGGTAGAAATCTCCTTTGACCTAATTGAGTAGCGTATTGGTATGGAAATAGTTGTCTTGTGACTTTTAAATCTGTAGGGTATGTTTTATGATTGTTGTAAATCTGAGAATTTAAGTTAAAAGGTGTTTGGTGTTTAGCTTAAATTAGAAGTAGCCACAATAATTTCATGTTAGGTGTTGGAAAAAAAACCACTGTCCGAACACAGTCACAAAAGAAATGTTTTGTCTTAGGAGGAGGAACTCGATCTGGAGTGTGTTACGTTGACAGTTGGGCTAACAGACCTCTGTATCTACTGAGTAACAGTGGCTGAAGTACATTGATCTGATCTGTGGTTTCCCTATTTGCACATGCCTGTGTGTTTGGTGTCTGGCATAGAGAGAGATTGTCTGGCTCACTGTCTTTAAGCCCTTTTGCTGATTTCTTTTCATAAAAAGAAAGCAAAAGAGGAAGTAAGGAAAATAGCTGATGTTATAGACGTTAGCCAAACTGGATGTCAAGACAGGGTGGTAAAGAAACCCTCTGACCATCTCGGAATTGGAGTAGTTCAGGCTCACCTTTGAGGTCAATCAAATTGAAAGGGTTTCAACCAGCTGAGCCTTGAAAACCTCCAACGATGGGAACTGCAAATGTGTCCTGTCTGATCTGTTCCAATGTTTGACTATCCTCATGGTGAAACTACTTCTCCTTATTTCTGATTGAAATTTCTGTTTCAATTTAGTTGTGGTTTCTCATGTCTTCCCATCATGCAACATGTGCTTTGCTCTGTCTTGGGGATAACCACACTGAGAGTACTGGAAGACTGCTTTTAGGTTCCACTGACCTTTATTCCCAAAGCAAAAAGAAGCCCTGTGCCCTCCTCTTCCTCTCTCTTAAGGACAAGTCTTCCAGCCCCCTCACCATCTTAGTGGCCCTCTGCAGAATGGGCTTCAGGTTATCAAAATCCTTGTCATAGGGGGGCCCAAAATTGAATGCATTATTCTGGATGTCTTATTAGACGTGCCAAGCAGAGGGGAATAATAGTTTTACTTTATACTACTGTGTTTCTGCTCATGCAGCTGCTGTTAGTCTCCTTTGCTATTAAGGCATACTGCAGGTTCGTGTTTTGGTTTGCTCAAAACCTGTAAAAAGACAAATAATAGTCAATGCGAATATTTTGAAAAGGGATAGAGTTAAGCTAACCTGATTTTTCACCTAAAACATGGGAATTGTTTTTGTTTACTGAGCAAGCAGTAATGTCATCTTGACCTTTGTAAGATTTTGATAGTTTTGTGTAACTTTTTAATAAGATGACGCAATCTAGAGGAAAGAACTTTGACTGTATGGTTTCTAGTGGAATATGAAAAATCTGTGTTTAATCGGTAGCAGTTTGTACTGAAAATGGAATCAGGATCTTAGATGAAATCTCAGGAAGTCATACCTGCATATGGAGAGTGCATTATTAAAGTGGCAGGATACTCTAGTTCTGGTTTTATGTTTCTGAGTGTTGTAACTGCAATGTCCTCACCTGGCCTTTACAAGTGCAGTCAGTTGTACCTGTCATAATAGCAAGCTGTTCCTGGGAAAACACCAGAGCTATTGTACTATCTTCAAATGCCTTCTTTGTGGTACTCTTTATGAAGATTCAGTACTGGCCAGTTTGCCGATCCGCTGATTGTTGATCTCCCTGTTATACTGGTCCTTTATGCTTGTGTCTGTGTGTGTGTTATTGCCCACTATTTCTATCAACTCCTTTCCTGCGGAAATGGCGTGTTTGTTTTATTTGAGCACCCAGTAGTGTATAGTTTTGCATCACTCGGCCTCATTGACTTAATTTTGCAGTGTGGAAATGGTATTTGGCTTGCTATGTATTTTGCCTTCAATTCTTGAAATCCAGACTATTTGTACAAATAAAAGAATGTAATTCTTGAACCAAAGCTAAAGAAGTCTTCCGGGGCAGGCTTCTGGTCAAACCAAATGCAAAAGCAATCAAACAAAACCCCTGTGCTCAGTTCAGGATGCATACACAGGCAATAAAAAATCTGCTGTTTCTAAAGACTGACTTTTCTCAATTCAGAAGTAAATAGAGAGTTTTACAAAAATGAATGTGAATTTGGTATCTAATTATGCAGTTGGTTTGGTTTTTTTAACTTTTAATCATTACATCTTGCGGCCAGGTTTGAAGGTAGCTAGATAAATTAGGTTACAGCATCTTACAATTTTAATGCTTTCTTTACTAAAGGAGCTGAGAAAACACTTGCAGTGATGGTAGTGCTTGATCTTTACTGAGTCTTTGAAATGTCTCCTCAAATATGTCGAGGTGGGGCAATGGACATACCCTCGCAAAGCTGAGGTGAGCTTGCTGCTCTGGTTACACCTGTGCCAGCTGTGTGTTAGGCAGGTTTTCCCATAGAATCTGAGCGCAAATTAGCATTTAAGTAACCATATGCACTTCTAAATTCATGCATAAGAAATTATTTATCTGCAAAATGAGTATTTTCCAAAACATTGTTTTCATGTGCAGATTTATGTCTTGCATGGTTTGTCTATGTGTGAATTTTCCTGTATTTAGTTATCTAGTGACTTTCTAGATAGAATCTATCACACTGGAGAAGGAATAAGGCTGTGAAGGCACAAAAAGTGATGGCTAAACATAACCTGAAAGAATTGGAAGATAATTCAAGGCAAGAAAAAACCCATCTCTTTCCTTTGTGTTTCTCACATGACAATCATCCTTTTTTTTTAATATTAATGCTAGAAATAGTGGAGAATGGAAATGCACTTTTGCCTTCTGGCCAAACTATAAAATAGTTGTTGCTGATTCTTATGAGATCACTTGGAGCTGACAGGACATAAAGGTTTATTTTCAGTAAGTATGGATGATATGAACGGATAGCAATGCTTCTTACAAATTCAGTAGAATAATAATAATTTTAATAGCTAACAGTACTATGTGAAACGTCTTACTCTTGAATGCATTATAAATGGGTATTTTAATGCATTTCATGAGTTTGATTCAAGTTTTGGTGTGTCCTTTAATATCTTTCTGCTGCTCCTTACAGTACAGTTTAAAGGAAAGAAGGTTCTAAGTTATTTTATTAAATTGTTTAATTCCATTAGTTTTAGTTCTGTTTTCGTTACCTAGTTTTCATTTTGAAAAAACCCTGTTTCTTCTGAGCTCCAAAACTGCACACATGCTCACTTGTTCAAGGAGTTTTGAAACTTGCCATCAAGAAGCTTTATGTACAGTGCTCTCTTTTTTGAGTGCCTATCCGTCTGTGTACTACATCTATGAAAATGTGTATTGGTGTTTGCTACAAAGTTTTTTGCTCTACTGGTATGGTATGTTTGATTGGTGTAATTTTTTTTTTGTCCTGTGTGGACATTTTGTTGTTCGTGCTTAGCTGAAGATGGACAGTTACCAGAAGGGCTTTTAATCCATCGTAGTGGTGCAGCTATCGGTAAAGGGCTCTGATGTAGTTTGGTTGTATGTGCTATTTCTGTTATGGATGTGTTACTACTTTTCAAGCACGCTTGTTATGAGATGAGTTTCTCTCCGTGCCCTCTGCTCTGAAGTCTTTCGTGTGCCTGTTCATGATGAGCGGTCTGATCTACAAATCCTCAGTAAAGAAACGCCTTTTCCCTACCTCTCTGGGTAGGGCTCTCTTTTCTCACATTTCATAGTCGATGTTGGCAACCTGAAAGAAGTTGTGTCCTTTCTATGATCCATTCTAATGGGCCTCAGGTCTTGTTAAAAGAATGATAGTGAGTGGGAGGGGAAAAAAGAATGTGAAGATGATCCTTAGTTCTGGAAGAGTCCCAAAGAAGACAAGAGAATAAAAAATTGATGGAAAAGAAGAAAGTGAATGACCCTGATGGAAGAGAAGAAAGTGAATGACCCTGAGTGTAAGCTGGTTGCAGCCAGGATTAGTCTGCAGAAGCTTAATCTTAAAGCAGGGTAGCTGAGAGAAATTTGAGTGCTGAGAAAGTATCGTTGGTCTTTGCCTTTCGTAGACAGAGCGTCAGGAACAAGCAGAGTTTGTGTGTGCTATTGGTGGCTGAATGGTATAAGATTTACCTTGAAATTCAGTTCAAACTGAATGGAGTTGTTTTTACTAGGATGAAATCAAGCTTTTCTTTAATGGTGTGGGTTTTTTGGGGTGTGGCTTATTTTTTGGGTTACTTTATTTTGTTTTAAGTCGGAGAAGGATTTTATAATATCTTCCTTTTCATCTTTGGTCCTTTAAATGTACCACCTGCCCACAAAATAAAATGTATAATTTTAGGAAGAACAGCTTCCTTAACTTTTTCTTTTCTGGCCTGCTCCCCCCCCCCGTATATATGGCAGAGCCAAGGAATCAAGTGGAGTAAAGTTGCAGAAAACATAAAGGGAATAATGGTCTAGGTAAATCTTTAGTTTATTCTAGAATTGTTTGCTTATGCGAAATAGAATCAAGCTTGGCTAGTTGTACATCTTGGGCTCAAAGCAAAATGATGCAGATGAGATTTAATATTTTGAAATTAATTGAATTGTTTCAATATACTTTGTGCTTGTTACAAAGGTGCTAGTGGGAGACCTGGTAGGGCAAGGAAATGGAAACTGAGTTAACTAGTTGCTTTCAAAGCCTCTTGAGGGAAATTAAGGTTCTTACCAATGTGTGAAACTGTCAATTTAGTGTTTCATAGTACACAGAATGTGGTTTTTGTGTCCAAGTATTTGACTTTTCCCAGCTCTGCTAATTAGGCTGAGCAGACAATGCCTGTGCTTACAAACTCTGCCTTGTCACTGCATTACAGCCTTACAAAAGGAAATGAAATTCTAGGTTAATTTGAGGCTCAAAATAGCATTTCTCTTGCAATATGCATTACTCTGTCCTTGCCGCTTTCTTCTCTCCCTGTTCTACATGGAATATTCCATTCATTACTGCCTAACAAATCAGTTGTTTTGCAGTCTGCGAATGCTGAAATGATGTTAGAAGAGAAATATTTGCTTGCAACCAGAACTATTTTTGAACGAATGCTTCATTTTAGAAATTGTAACCAGCTAAGAAAATCTGTATTGAAATTTTTTTTGCTGTGAAATAATTTTGTATTGCATTTCATCAAATGATTCCCTGTGATGCTCATGTGTTAGGTAATCCTGAAAGAGGAGTATATGAAATAGAATACGAGGAGGTACTTAACTGGTATGGAATAGGATTTGACATATTTTGTAGGATATTTTCAAGGATAATTTTAGGTTTTTCAGACATAGATAATCAAAATAGGTTAAGAATATTTTATGAAACTTAAAGCATTTGGTTTTTAGCCTGGTTTTTTTCCTCCACTTTGTTTCTACCTCCGAATGAATCCAAAGGGAGACCTGAAACGCGTTCTACTGATTTGACTCTTAAATGTGTGGTTTTTTGTCATTCTATTGAGATGGTATTTAGTTGTGATTGAAAATAAACCTTTTAAATGTTTGGAAAGATACCTGCTATGCTGAAACGATGGATTGCTTATGCATTGTAACAACAAAGGTAAGGTGATAAAGCTTTTGATTATTGCTTACAATCTTGGAAGTTCTTGTTGAATCTTTATTACAGGTAGACAAAAACTGGAAGAAAAATGTCTTGATGATTTTCTAATGTTGATTTTTTTTTTAAACTTTAACTGCACAGCCTGCCAAAACAAATTCTGTAGCTGTTGCTAAGAACAATCATAGATGTTAATTCTTTGAAGAGCTAATTATGCACGTATTGAAAAACTCAAGTGGAGTAGAATGATGAATTTTTTTTGTCATTCTGCAGTAAGACTCTCTTCTATAAAAATTTACTCTCTTTAAATGTGCTAAAATAGTAGTTTGCTTTTTGTTCCAGAATGAGGAATTCCAAATTATATTTTACATAACCTTTATCAGGACATGTTTAAAATAATCATCAAAGAGAAGATGAATCTGGGAAGTCCTGTTAGGGATGGATATATTTCAAGATGCTTTGTTGTTTTGACATCTTGCTGCTTTGAGATGAAGACATCCAGATAGCTTAGTGTCATCACTTCTGTGCTAGGATAAAGTGTATGTATGATTTTTTTAAATACAGTCCTTCTCAAGAAGTGTAGTAAAATTGAACATCTTATGTGGGTTTAGTGATAGCTCTTATAAAAGAAAAAGTCTTACTTGTCTGTTTGACACAAGGAAGCACAGGCTGATTGGGATGAGTGAAGCTACCTTGTCTCTCACCACCAAAGGAATCTTTCTGGTGTCTGAACTGTCAGGGTTTTTTGGAAGTGAAACATACCCTTTTAAACCATGTTTAATGAATAACATTCATTTGTGGCATTTTGTATAGTGAGATTAGGATTGAATGTTAATTTCTTGACTTTGGTTGTATCTATGTACCTTAATTTTGTTGTACTTGTTTTAAAAAAGAGAGGAGTAGTGCTTTTACTTTTATAATTGAACTGCTCGATTTTCATTTTACTTTGTGCATTTGTTTACCTTCCCTTATCTACTTGTCTAAGAGCAGAAGGAGAACTTAATTTGGAAAGTTAAGCCAACAGAAAACATTCTGGGGAAAAAAAGTATTTTTTAGTGTGATTAGTCTAGCTGTATGAGTGCTAAGCAAGTAAGTCTGCTCACATAAATGCTGCACAGGAGAGGAAGAGATCAGCCTCTCTGCACAGCATAGTCTTAGATGGGCTTAGACTGATCATGCTTTTCCACCTGGAGTTATCAGCACTTAATCCTTCCTGCCTGTTTCATGGGAAGTTTTGGTGTCATTTAACTAAATGCTGCTGTAGTACCTTGTAGCTTCAACTACAGCTGTTACTTAGAGGGGCTTATAAAAGAATGTTTGCTTCCCTGTAAGCATGAGTGCGCCTGATGACTTGAAAGTTGTAGTCTAAGGAGAAATTCATTCCTTGGTTTTGTGCATAATCCTTTCTCAAAGGTAAAGGAAAAGCAATGCATATAAGTAAGGCAATTTTGAAATTGACATTAAAGAAATGTTTGATAGGATTAGTAATAGTGTTAAATGCTTCCCCTTTTGAAACAATTGGAAACAATTGTTTGAATGTTTGAAACCATGAATTTGAAACAAGTCATTATTATTCTTTATTTCTGAATAGGGAAGTGAAGAATTCAGTCAATGAGATGAATTTTCTAATGAATTTCAGATATCTTTCATAATGTGATCTTTGATAATTCTGTTTTACTAAATTGAGAATTATGATCTACTCATGATAGAATACAGGACAGAAAGTAGTTTAATGACCTAAGGTGTAATTGATTTACTTTGTCCTAATCTGATGCAAAGAGTACCAATTAATACAGTAATTTTTTCCTCCTTATGTGGGCACATTTGGTTTGATGTAGGTAGGCAAATTTGCATCACTGCAACCATGGATACTATTAAGAGCAGGCACGTGGGCTGAGAGTACAGTAATGATTTTTATTTAAGTAACAGCTTTAAATGAGTTCATGCCACTTAAAAATACAGAATATGAAAAAACACTTAAGTTTTCTAGAAAAGCAGTTTTGAGCAGTCATTCTTAGCTTGTTCTGCAGTATACTTTCAGTAAGACAGTTAAATTTAAAGTGATGTAAAATTTCTTCAAATAATTCTAGTAAGAATAGCGCAAAAGAATGATTCTTTTATACTATTTTTATTTCAAATACTAAGAAGCATGCTTCTTGGACTATACCGGAGCTGTACCAGTCCATGCCAGTACCTTGTTTCTGACAGCAGCTAAAACCCAGTGTCTTGGGAGAGGGGAAGCATGTATGATGCATCGGCCTGTCACCAGAGGAGGAAGATGAAGGTGTTCTTCCAAGTTGTTAAACTTAGAAATCATGAGTCCTCATAAATTCTGGGTCACCTCAGTTCTGGGCGAGCACAGTAGTGTGGCTGTGTGAGATGGGACGCTGCATGGTGGTGCCTGAACACAGAAGCACAACTAGAGCTAGTGAGGCTGAAGTTGAAAAGGTGCCGTTTAGTTTGTGTGATTCCTGCAGGGTTCCTCACAGGTGCAGTATGTTGTAGTTCAGAGTCCCATTGCTCCTACTGTTGGATTTTGGAATGTCACTCAACTTAGGTGACTTGAGTGAGTTGTGCTTCCTCACCTACCAGTTGCAAGTGCAGAAGGGAATGGCAGAATCTCTTACGTTGAAAGTGATCTAGTCCAACTATCTGCTTAAAACAGGGTCAGCATCAAACTCAGGTTTCTTAGGGCTTTGACTAGGTTTTGTAAACCCCCTTACCCTGTCTCAGTTTAAGGTTGTCTCTCCTCCTGTTGTGCACAGCAAGGACCAAGCTTTGTTTTCTTGGTAACTTCCTCTTAGACATTAGAAGACTGTTCCTAGCTCCTGTAAAGCCGCCTTTTCTCCAGGTTGAACAAACCTAGTCCCTTGAACCTTTCTTCATTGTGCTTTAGCCACTTGACCATCTTGCTGGCTCTCCACTGTACTTGTTCCTGTATTCCAGATACCATCTCACAAGTGTTTGAAAAAGTATAAGGACAGGTTACAATGTAAGTTTTAATCTTCTGGAGGTATTGTGTGCATAAAATTTAAACTCTGATGTTGGTAGGAAATGAAATGTGATAGAGGCAATTATGTGAAAATGGAAACAATTAAAATCTAAGCTTTTATGTATAAACTTGATGCAGAAATTACTTGGGCCCAAAGGAAGATGCTTTCTTGAAGTGGAGGAACAAAATGTAGAATTTTGTGAATTTAAAACTGTAGAAGAGATGGAAACACAGCTATATGGGAAATCATTACACTAAAAGCTTAAATGCCATGACATGACTGCTAATTAGCCCACAACAGCCCTTCCAAGTTGGCACACATGAATGATGTGTCATGATGGGTTTTGGCAAGGAACTTCATTTTGCCAGCATTCCATGTCCTCACTAAAAACCAAATTGCTTTCCAAACATATTTGGTTGGATTGTGTATAAATCATAGTTACCTGGTGAGCCATTTTTGTAGTGCTCATAATAATCCCCTTGGCTTCAATACGCCATCTGGTTACAGTGTTGAAGAAATGCAGGCAGAGGCAGTCACCATAAAAACTTTGGAAAGTGAAAGAAAAACGGTGCATCACTAATGTTGACAGTGTCAGCAGACGGTATAAAATTGCTCTTACATGTAATGTTGAAGTATAATGCAATGCCAAAGAAACAGCTGCCTACTACATAGTTGGTGTCAAAATCAAGGATGGTTGTCTGCAGACTGACTAACTTTCATTTGGAACAGGAGACTGAGTATGTGAGTAATGTACGCTATAGGTGGGTTTAAAGGGTATTTGACAAAACCAATGAGAAATCCAAGCAGAGAATGCTGATCTCATGGTCATGCCAGGGAAAGTGTTGTCCCATGATGCATGTATTTGTGGTTGGTTTAATATGCAGAATGGACTTTGGCAGGACGTCACACTTCTAACCCCTATGTGGCAAATAAAGAAGTCCATTGCAACACAAGATAGCATGTGGTTGGTTAAATCCAGAGGTCGTAGCTAAAGAACTTAAATACTGTGTTTTGGATTCCATGGATGGAACTGAAGGTAGCTTGTCTGAGTTTTGAAGATGAATAGGTTTGAAGGTGATGAGTTGAGGACACCTAGGGTGACAAAGGACACCTAGTGATGAAGAAGTTGAAGGTGGCAGTAGTGGGAAAAGATAAAGGGACTCGATATGCAAAATCTGAAAAGCTGTACTAAAAAAGCACGAGAAAATAGACTAATTTAAGGCAAATCATTAGTAAAAATGTATATTCTTACTGTGTATTGAGATAATAAGCTTTCTGCATTTAGCTTCTTTTAAAGGGGATTCACTTAAGAGAAAAACTACTCTGAATTTAACGTGTTATTTGGTATCCTCCCAACCACCAACAGCTTAGGACTCAAGGACTTCCTGGGCCAGAGGCAATTGCTCTGTAGTTATCTTTGTCTCTCTCTTACATGGATTGTCTAGTTTTACCAAAACATGCATAAAATGCTAAATAAAGGTAGAAATCTGTGGCCTGTGCTTCATACACAGAGCACCTATACCTGTGCTTGCTTGCTTGCTCTTTGTAAATGGCTGCAAGTAAGCAGGGTCATTTCATTGATAAGCCAAAAGTTATTAGAATTGTATAGTTTTTCAGGCAGAGACCTCAGGGAAGTTTGTGTTTGTTCAAGTTTGTGTGCTCAAAGGATGTGGATACCATGTACCTGAGGTGCTTATATGAGGCTGATGAATCTTACATGAAGCTCTTGAGTCTCCATGTTTTAAGTTCATACTTATTTCCCCTCCTGTTTTAAAGGTAAAAGCGGTTAGGTAGTACGACAAATGAGTTATATTTGGTTATTGCACCAGTTCTGGGCATGTTTGGTTAGGAATTCACTGAAGAGCAGATAAAACAAATGCCTGTAAAATATCAATATTATTTCCAGTAGTTGAATTACTCAACTTGTGGACTGACTCTGAGAACATGGTGTGGAATATGTTTAGGTTGGAGATGCTGAATACAGCCGTAAAAAAGGCGAATAACTCTCTGAAATTAATCCTATAAATAAGACCCCCTTCAAAGCATTTTCATAACTCCATTTGCCTGCCTGGAACTTTGTGGGTTTACTTCAGAGGAGCTGATGATCGTAACTTCACTAATTTTCCTGGGAGGATTAATGGGAGCATAGCATTGAAACATTGATTCCTGCTCAGTTTTGCTCTGTAGTCCTTGTTTACTACGGGAGAAGAATACAATCTGTGGCTTCATGTGACAGTGAACTGATCTATTGGTATGCTGCTGCTGAGGGTGCTTCTACTTCCTTTTTTTCACTGCTTACCTACTAGAAGCCTAGTAGAACCTGGTGTGCTGTTCTGCTGACTAGTGAGTGAAAACAGCTTGTGGGAAAGGTAGCTGCTGGGATGAAGAGCTGAAGAGTATTGAGCAGGTAAATTGACTCAGCTGCCTGTGAAAAAACAGCTAAAATGCTAAGACTTAACTGCTCAATGCCTCTGGAAGGAGAAGGAAGGAGAGCAGTGATTCTCTCTTCAGCAAAATCAAAACATTTGGCTGTTGCTCATGAAACTGGACCTTCAGAGTGAGCAGCTTTGGCATAGTTTCCTGTTGTAATGAAAACAGTGGGTGAATAAACATAGAGTTGTTCGTAGTTGGTCTCCAATGTGATTCCATCAGTAGGCAGAGGTATTTAGATTTGATGGCAAAACCCAAAAGACTACCTCTTAATTGAAGTGAGGTTTGAGGATGGCTGAGCTCACTGGCTGACTATCTGGTATGCTACTAGTCAGTTCTGTTGTACTAGCTGTCACTGTGCTTGATCACTTCTCTTTTGTGATTACAGTAAGCTGCACCAGGGCTTTGGTAATGTGAGGTAAGTGTTTTACACTTTTCGAGGCTTAATCATAGCCTGACTTAGTGGGTATTACTCATACTTTCACAAGTGGTAATAACATTACTTCTAATCTTACTGGGGTTTTGGCTTTGTTGTTTTTTTTTTTTTCGGAGATGGTTCTTTGAAGACCATATGCTGCCTCATCTTGTGTAGGGAGGAGGGAAGGACATGCTTTAATGAAATTCTAATACATATGAAAAGTGTAACTGAGGGCTGCTGTCTTAAAGGTCAATGTGGGCAGAAATCATCAGCATTTTCTGGACTCACGTAAAGGCCTAACAGAAAATGAACAGTACTTAGGGTGTTTTACAAACCCATATTGCCTGAAAGAATGACTCCCTCCCCTCCATTGTATAAGAACACGAGTACAGTAATTACTCCCTCCTTTCAGTTTTTGTGTGTGCTCTTAACAGTGGGTTTACTTGTGCCCACGTGTAAAATACCTTGAGGACACTTTTGCTCTTTCCTTATCTTGGCCAGGCGGAGTGTGCCAGCCTCCATTCAAGTTTCTTTCAAATGTGCCATGAGATGACATGCCATCACAGTGAGTTTTCACTCATCTGTCGTCTATTCTTTCTTTTCTATTGGAAAAATAGTGTGATAGTTGTGTTCAGCTACCCACATTTGGTGTGCCTTTATTACCTGGTGAAGACACCACCACTGAGGAGTGCTTTGTTGATGTGTTGGGTATGGGACAGATGATGTGCAAGTGGTGCAGCTCAAGCTCCAGAGCTTTTCGCTTAGGCAGACTACAAAAGTTCTGATCTGGGCTCTGACAACTGCTGGGGTAGCAATGAGTCTGGAACTGAACAGTCATACTTCTTGCATTCTTGCCCTTGGTTTTTATTTATCTTTGTAATAACTGTTCAAGTCCTTGGAGTGTTACAATGAGCTTGGTCCAATTTTCTCTTGTAATTAAAGGATGGCCCTTCACTTTTATACAGTCATAATATCTTTGAAAATGTACAGTAATTAAAAATTGTGCATGTTTTACAAAAAGATACAGGAATATACTGTGAGTCAGTGTTTTACCCAGAAGGAAACTTCTTTCTTACTCTTCAAATTGCTATTTTTCTGTTGGGGGGGGGGGGGGAATCATTCACATGTGGTAAAATGCAGCTATTTATTACATGACTGAGTCTGAAAATCTACTTTGATTGCTTTAGCTTTAGTTTAGAAAAGTGCAATAGTAGTTAAATCAGGTAGTTTTCCTTAACAACCCACCAACCAAAACAACAAGAAGAAACATCTGTTAAAATCCTGCAGTCTAGAGTGATGATGCTGTTGCAGTGTATTTAAACAAACAAAAAAATCCCTTTCAAAAACCCTGCAAAACCAACCACCTTTCTGCTGCTGTTGGTAATTAAGATCAATAGTAACTCTAACTCAAGAAGGCAAGAGTCAGGATGATTTTATCACATGGAGCTTTAACTGCTGCTTTCAGTTGTAACAAAATGGCTACGGAATACTTTAGCTAGCTGCTGGTGGGTTGGTTTTTTTTAAATTTGACTCTCTGTATGCTACAAATTCCAGTTAAGGTGAGGAGGAGTGCTTAACTTAGTGACCCATTATTAATAAATGCATCTTAAAAGCTGTTTGTAGAAAAATTCCTGGAAATAAGCATAATCTGGTGAGAAATGCACGCATTTTTCTATTTCCTCACTTCCTAAGAGGTTGTTTACAGGATCAGATATATGCAGCTGGCTTTATGCAAGCGACTGGACTTCAGGTGACTGGTGAGAAGTTTAAGGCTGGGCTAGAAGCAGCATGGTCTTTCTAACTCTATTCCCAATCTTATTTTGATTCATTGTGACATGTTAACACTGTGTAAGCACCACTCCAAAGCCTACCTACACAGCTGGAGGTGCCCTTAGAGGGATGAGGGAAGTGCTGTCTGAGGGCTGGGTGGGGTGGGCTGGGGGAAGCTGGAAGAGCTTGTCTTGACGAGATAGGGATGTTTCCAAAACCGAAAGATGGCAATGACTTTTCAAATGAGATGATGTTGAAATGGGAGCAGTTACAGTTAAGCCAAAATAAATTAAAGCTGGAAATTAAAAGGTTCCTTGTTGCTAAGTAATTATTTAAACAAAAGCCTTTTATAACAATAATTTAGATAACACGAGTTTGTTACAATGTAGGTGGATGATTTTAAAGATCATATGAAGTGTTTTATTAAGGGTTTAGGTTGTTTGAGAGACGTAGCAGAAAAATCTGCCTCACTTGGTGTCATTCTGAAGGAGAAGCATCAGATTGGGTTGGATTAAAAAATGAGGATTGTTGGCTATCTAAAATGGTGTAAGCACCGTTTGTAGCTTATTTGAATCTAACTCTCCTGTCAAAACAACTGTAGAAGTACATAGATCCGATAAGGTTAGACAGGAAAGTTAATTTCAAAATAGGATTGTTTGAACTTCCCAAGTACTCAATGGCAATATAAAAATCTTTTTTCCATTAATTAAAATGTTTCTTCGTGTATTCATTCGGAGAATATAGTCAAAATGAGGTTTTGTGTATCACTTCACCAGTGCACTGGACTTTATAAACAGCATGTTGGAAGAACTTTGGCAGCAGATTGTGACTAGCGTGAAGGAAAGTAAAACCTTTCTGGCAGAACCAGCTCTCTGTGGTTTTGTCTTTGCTTCAGTTCTGATGCTTGGTGTCTTAATGGATTTTTTTTGGTTTCTCTTTGTTGGCTGTGAAGTGTATTTCTGTAAAAGGAAGACTTTGGAAAAACGCGCATCATTTCCCGTCGCCTCGTATGTGCTCCAGCCTTTCCGCCAACCGCTGCCCCGAGCCCGCCGAGACGCTGGGAAGCGGGCGCGGGGACATGCTGCCCTCTGCTGCTCGAGAGGTGCCTTTCCCGTTAACAACAGCAGGGCAGTGCGGGTCTCACACTGGGGAGAACTTGGCAAGGCTTCCTCAGCCCTCCGACACCTGGAATATGTCAAGATGTCCTTTTGAAACGTAGAGAGGATCACAGAATTGCAGGATTAGCTTACAGGTTACAGAGCTAGAATTAAGTTACTGATTTGCTGATCATGAAGCTGTAAAATCTTCGTTGATATTATCGTATTTTTTTTTTATTCCTATATTATTTTGGGAATTCCTTTATACAGGTAATATCCTTCCACATCCCCTCTAAATATAAGATGCATGTGGTAGGTTTTGTTAAAATTGGATTATCTCAGCCCTCATCAGCCTGGGTAATGATTCCCTGTAATAGGAGAACTGGCAACACTAAACCATTTTTGTTTCGGTGATCTGTTTTTTCTATGAAATGTTTTAAAGACCTTTTGCAAACTGTGGCAAGTACTGTTTGTATCCTTGTCCTTTTTTAATTTAAACCTGTGTCCTCAGCAACCCAAGTATGAAAGTGTTCTCAATTCTGTGTGATGATTTCACTTAGAACATCAAATAAAGATACTAGATATGTGAAAACCTTTTGACCTGCCCACTGCATTGTACGGTTTATGTAGGCACTACAGTGCATCAGTGTGTTAAACCCCTAGTAACTTTGATGATCTTTCTCTTTTCCCTTTTTGTTGTTTCTGTTTGTCATTGTATTAGCATCTCTTTAACCAATACTCCAGATGCCCAGTGGAAGCCTTGAGTTGGTCAGTCGCTGATATTCTGCCGGTAGTAGGTGACGCATATTGAATCCTTCAGAGTACAAATACTCTTTAAAAATGAAGCGCTGTCAAATATCATGAACCAAGAGTTAAGGGTTCAATTGGCAAGGGTGTCTCCCATCGTGAGCTTCCTACTCTGCAGCTGACTTGGTGTTGCTAAAGGGGCTGAGTGTGCTGTTGCCCATGATGTATGTAGCAATAATTATGCCTTTGTTAACCCTTTCTGCTTTCTTTGTGCTGGTCTGTTCTCCAGAAACCACTGATCTATCCCATCTCTTTCATGTGTAGCTGCACTTTTCCTCCTCTTTATTGCTTCTTGATGGTTTGGTTCAGTTGTACCTTGTGTTAGGTTCGGACAACGTGTAACAGAATTTGCAGAAGTGAAGTCTTTACTGATTTCAGAGCAGAGAGCTTCTACATGTTTAAAATACGCTTCAAACAAACCACTTTTTTCCTAAGTTACTACAACTGGTTTAGTTGACAGAAGTCCTTCTCACATCTTGGCTTTCGTGCTTTTGCTCAAGTACCAAGCATTAATAAGACCACTTTGCCTAGAGTTGGAAATATAGTTTGAAAAGAAAACTAGAGGACTAGTGGACATTAATTTTCCAGGTTCAAAGTTGCTCTTGAAGGATTCCCCCCCCCCCGCACCCCCTTTTTTTAAAATATCTTTTACCTGAAATAAGCATAGTATCTTTGAATTCCTTGATTGCCTCACAGAGTCTCTTTTCAGTGGTAGAAATGGCATAAGAACTGAAGTGAAAGGAACTGAAGTTTGCTTTGTCGTGACCTGACTATTGATCGATCAAATTGTGGTGCTCTGGGAAGAGAACAAGATAAGTGCTCTTCTGCTTCCGAAGTAGTTAAAAATGCCTGTACTTCTATCAAAAATACCTTCTCTGTTAGGTTCATGTGAGATATGTACTACCTGAAGTCACTTCCAGATACATACAACCTCTGGTTAATTACTAAAAAGAAGTTCTTCTGACAAAATAACAATAATTGAAAACTTTTCTTTTCCTCTAAACAGTTGGCTCACAGAAACTGAGGAGAGTATAATGTATGGAAAAACATGTGTAGGATGAGACCAAACACTTCATGTAGCCTAGTCTGAGTATGATTGGTAATATATTGTAAGTGAAGGCCAAGTGCCCACTTCAGTTGCTGTCCCACTCCAGCAGGCAGCACCTTAAAGATTTCCCAAGATAATGATTACACTTGTACGACTTGGTCTACATTTGATTTACTACTTTAACTTTTTGAACATTTTATGTCCTTGGCAATGGGTTCTACAGTAGTTTGTTTTGTTTGCTTTAAAATATCTGCTGGATAATTATCTGCTAATGCCTGTGATGTCTTAAATAGTTATTGTTTCTTATATGCCTGCTCTATGCCATTCATCTTTTTAAAGATCTCCTATCATGTTCCCGTGCTTAGCTGCTGGCTCTGTAAGGTAAAGAGCTTGGTGAGTTTAGTCTTCGCAAATGGAAGATGCTGAGTATCTTTATCCTTGCTGTTATTCTCTGTACTTTTTCGATTTTTGTTGCTACTTTCCTCAGTTGAGATGATCAGATTTGTGAACACTTCAAAATTATACAGAGAAGTAACTTTTTGGTTTTCTCCAAATTTCTTTTTTGGAAATTAGAACTCTATTCTTCTGAGCTAATACCTTTCCTCTACTTGGTGATTTAAGAACCTCCCTACCTTTTTAGTTAAGGTACTATTTTCTAGGTGTTTTAAAGGCAGTAGAGGGGAGAGGGAAGGGGAGAATGACCTACATTTGCTGTAACATACTGTCACATTCACTCAAGTATTTGGGTCCTAACTGAAGTAATTTTAAAGCTGAAGTAGGGCACTGCTTTCTGTAGCAAGGTACTGCATCTTGTTAAAACATACTAAGGAGAAATACTAAGTTTTGAAGAGTTGTGCAATTAGTTTGCCAACAACTGCTGGTGTTTCTTAAGGACTGGTGCAGTTATTGACCTAGATTCCTGCGGAAGTACTGTGGTTTGGAAACATGTTTTAATATGCAGAGGCTCTAGGGTCAATAAGTAGGATTGAGTCCAGAATGAGTATTTTGAAAGTTTGCTTCATAAACTGTGGATACAAATCTAAACCCAAGTGAAGTTTGATTTAATATGCTAATGTTGCAAATGTTTTGGTAAGCTTAAAAACTATTATTTAATATTATATACTCTAATAGTTGTATGTTAATAGTAAACAAATGTCTGCTATCTGTTTCTGAAGACTGCTTTCAGCAGGTTCAGACTGCATTGCCAGTCAAAGTACATACTGTTACGCTTTTGTTATAGTAAGAGGTGTTCCTTGTGCCTGCTCTCAAATGGTAAAGTTTTGGAGGAGGGGATAATCAGGATTTGGAACCATTCATAAGTATAACATAACCAAGGTAGACTAGAGTAAACTTGTGGCCAGAATAGTGGCACTTGGTGATAGTGAATATGCAGAGCATCACTGTTTGAATTCTTGGCAAAGTTTGGCTTTAATTTGACAGCAATTTCACTGTGAGAATAAGTGTTTTAATTTGTGTTAGTTGGTATTAAGATAATTAAACCTGCTGTAAGAAAATTTAATTTGAGATAACCTTTGTGGAGCTCAAGTACAGTTAAAGTAACAGTCCCCACGTTTCTGACTTAAGCTTTCTGTCATAGTCATTAAGATGTAACTTGCATTTTCAGTTAAAAGGCATAACACCATCCCCACCCCAACTCTATTTTTTTTAATTGTTAATTACTTATTTCCTCCTTATTTATAAGCTGTGAGAGTGTTACTGCACTGGCTAATGTATTAATGAACGCTGCGTAAAAGAATGAATCTGCCAACAGCAGCAGGAATACTTGGAAAAACACTTTTTAAAAACTGGAAAGAATTGATACTCACTTTTTAGCAGTATTGCCTCTACCCTAAACTGCTTATAGGTTGCACTGTCCGTGACTCAGCCTGCTGTCCCCCATAACTCTTAGATGCTTCTTGGTACAGCTGTTATCCCCAGTACCAGGGCATGGATTTGTTCTGTCCTTGCTGCAGAACTTCGCACATCTCCTTGTTGAGCTTCATGAATTTTCTGACCCAGTCCTCCAGGTCAGATGTCTGTGTTAAGGTCCTCAATTTCTTGTGTTAGCCACCTTAACTAGTGGAGTGTCACCTGTCAGTTTGCTTGGCGTGTGCTGTGGGCTGTCATGCCAGCAACTAGTGAAAATGCTGAGCCACATGGGCCCCAGTATTTGTCCTTGGGATGCTCTGCTTGTTACACTTTCTACCCAGGTATCATACTGTTGGTTATTTCTTGAGCCTAGTGATCCAGCAAACTCTCAACCCATGCTAACTGTCAGTTTGTCCTGCCTGTGAGTCCTTCACTTCTAGATTAGAAAGCTTCAAGAGATTCAGTCAAAAGCCTTTCAAAGCCTTGGTCTCTGCCTGTCTGTCTGTTCTGTGCCTTCTTGCAACTCTCCCCTGTCAGTTGTCAGGATCTTCATACATTACTCTTTCTGGAATAAACCTCAAAGACTTCATTTCTCTTTGCTCCCTTTGTCCCTGTTGTCCCCTCCTCCTTCCCAATAGTTCCTGCATGACAGTCTGAATGATACTAACCTTCTGTCTCAGCCCAAAAAATGCCTAAGGAAAATGATGTTTTGAAAGATATGCTTAGCCTAGTCAGCCTGGGTCTTACAGGGAACAATCCAGAGTGATAAATTAGATCCTTCCTTCAGTGTGGTCTTTACACTGGGGAGAGCAGTCTCAGCTAATCACACCCTGTTGGATTCAATCTTTCCCACAGAATACAGCCTCACAATATAATCTCGCCTGGCTAGTAATTCTAATCACTTGGGTTTAGAGTCTATCCACTTCAAATACAAACTGTGAGGGAGCTTCAGGGAGGGTATGGAGAAGGGATGAGACAAGGTGTAAAGTTTTGGTTTTTTTCAGAAAGTCTGTTACTTATTGGGCTTTTATAGTTCATCAGTTTTGTCTTTGGTATTCAGTGTCTGTTGTTCACTAGAAATCTTTTTGAGGGTTGGATGGAACTGTCTAAGGCTAAATATGTCTATTTTTCTCCTCTGTGGACAGATGGGAGCAACACATCAAAGGCAAGTCTAGAATAATCACATACTTCTATTCTAAGAATTACTTCAGCAGTTTTTTGAATGCAAAGATCTCACAGTTCTTAATTTTAAAGGACTTTTCAGGTCAGACTGGTATAGAGTTTGACTAAGATAGAGTTAATTTTCTTCACAACAGGCCATATGGTGCCATGTTTTAGATTGTGACAAACTGTTGATTAACTCACCAATTCAGCTATTGCTGAGTAGTGCTCGCACAGTGTCAAGGCCTCCCCTGTTTCTCACTTTACTGCTCTAGCAAGTAGGATGGGGGTGGGCAAGAGGTTGTGAAGGGATGCAGCTGGAGCATCTGACCCAAAATGACTGAAAAGATACTCCATATTTTTTAACATCGTGCTCAGCAGTAAAACTGGGGAGAAGTCTTTCCAAAGAGGCTGTTGTTCAAGTTGGCCATCGGTCTGCTGGTGGGAGGTGGTATGATTTGCATCACTTGTAGGTGTGGCTGGTTTTTTCCCCTTATTTGTCTTGACCTATGAGGTTTATTCCCTCATTTTTGCCTTTCTGATTCTCTCCCTCATCCCTCTTGGGGGGGGGAGTGAGTGAGCAATTGCGTGGGCACTTACCTGCTATCCAGGGTCAACCTACCACAGACTGTTTTTAGACATGTTATATATGTTTGAAGTAATGTTATACTTTTTGATTTTAAGGATTTCCTAGTTGGGTTGTATTCTAATCACAGTACAGTCTGTTCAGAATACAGTCACCCTTTTTTTTTTTTCCTGACAAACACGTTACCAATATAATGAAACTAATTTTCTGCAAGGAATTTAGCAGAGGAGGTCAGGTAGGCTTCAGTCTCTTTGCAGCATTTGCACCCTCATTATTGGATCAAACTTGATGTCTTGCAAAAGGAAACATCTATTTTCAGTCCTTTCCTAGTCTGTTTTGAAGATGTTCTCCCAGTTTTGGTGGTTTCCACCTAGGAAAAAGTAACATTGGATTTTGGATTTCAATAGTACTCATACTAGCCAATTCTGTAACCAGTGTAATTCTCGGGAACTTCTTGTGTGGAAACTAAAGACATGAAGGCATGTTCCAGTAGTGCTAAAATACTTCTAAAACATCAGAAGAAGGGGAAGAGATTCTGCTCTAGGACTTTTTAATTCCAAACCATGAAATGTCCTCATACCTGCCTTACAAAGCATGATGTCCAATAACTTTTTGTCAAGATGTGTTACCATTTTACTATAAGCTACTATATAGCATTTTAATATTCCCCTTTTATATTCTTATCTCTCTGATTATATAAATTCTGCCTCTTGTCACTTAGGCAGCTTTGCCCCATGCCCCCTCCCCCTTCCTTTGGTGGGAATTTTTTGATGTTTACTCCTTTGCCTGCTACCTACTTCTAAAACTTGCAAATGACTGATAACCTTGGAGACCTGTATCCTTCTAGTCAACTTGGCCGAAATAACCTTAGTGTTAGAATTACTCAAAGGCAGGGGCTGACAGATGAACGATACGATTGAGTATCTTTGAAATCACACTTTGGATACATAGGCCCTCTATCCAGTGGTAATTGTCAGGAAGGTCGGGTTTTTGTGAAGTTCTGCTTTCGAATGCTCTACAGTCTGTATATTTTGTAGCTCATATTTTGAAGCCTGATTATTTTTGCATATAGAGGATGTCATAACACAGACACATCTGGGTTCTTTCTCTGATATGGCATTATATTTTCATCCTCTTTTTTGGACTGAAGAGAACTGCAAAAGCGAACTTAGAAAACTGCCTGTAATGATGGTCACTTAGTTGGGAAGGAAAGTGTTCTTTTGTGCGTTTTGGCTTGACTTACCAAGGCTTACGAAGGACCTCACCCAAGTGATGTCCCAGATCTGTCTTATACTTAACAATTTAAGGCTTGGAATAAACTGGGAGAAAAATTGCAAACACCGACTGGAAAGTTTCTATTCATAGGACCTGTTCTGGGCTTTAATGCCGTTGTGGGGCAAGTTTTAAAAAATTCAACTATTAATCAAATTCCTCTTTCAAAGTAACATTTCACCTTCCTTCTGAAATTAATGGGGTGGTGGTATTCTTCATGATTTTGGAAACTTAAGGAACAGACAGCTGTATTTACAATATGCTAGTTGTCCCAGAAAATATTTTTCTGTTGTTGGTGACAAAACATAGAAAGGATTCTCTCAAGTTTTGAGACTTAGGTGATGATTATTTTCAGCATGTATGGGTCAGATTGAGTGGGCACTGCAAATTTTGTATATGAGACTATTAAGCTTCTTAAGAAGGGGAGAGGGACATCAGCATTCTGAACTGGAGGTGCAACAGTGGCTGCTGGTTTAACTCCTTCCTGCAAACATGTTTACCTGCCAAGCTCACAAAAAGGTTTTTCTAAGGTATGGATACCTCTTAAAGATACCTTTTAGAAGGGGAACTTTCAGCTCAGGTTGTTTTCAGTAAATAAACCTGCTTGTCTGAAAGTACCCTGCAAATGATTTTTCTGGCAGTTTAGGAGCATACAGGAACAAGCAGTATATTTTTTGGCTTTCTCAAAATTGGCTTGGATGCTCATCTGATACTTCAGGGAGCAAGAACTGCAAAGAGAGTTTCATGGGTGCTGATGGATGCAGTTTGCACCAGTCGTCGGTTGTTATGAAACTAGTGTTAAAATTTCATTTACCTGAGAGAAAATGCTTATAAAATTACTACTCCTTGAGTGAGGAATTGTTAACAGCCATTGTGTTAGAGTGCCCTGTTAATATGAGGTAATCTTAAACCAGTATCCAAGTTTCTTTACAAAGACTAATTTTGGAATTCTGTATATTCTTTCAAGACTGTAGGATTAAGGTTGTGCAGAGCAGAGGTTTAAATAAGTTTGTTAGATTTAAATAATTCTGATGCTGAAAAGCATCTTTTTCCTTTTTTGGATTGAATTGTATTAAGTATCCTGGAAGTATACCAGTTTACTAGTATACTGGCTTCTTGGGAAGAGGGACATAAACTAGAGTTCCACCAGCTTGAGAGGTGCCTGCAGTGATACTGAAGGGACCTGTCCTGTCTGAAGAGATACGAAGGTCAGTATAGCCTTTCCCCCTTGGTACATTGTCAGGTTAGAACTTCACTAACTCATTTCATTAAAAGCTCCAAGTCTTACTGTTGACATTGCTGTTTCCTAACCTGTGCTGTATTGAGAATAAGGGTAGAATGCATGGGTTGGTGAAATGGGTGCTCTATGTGTTCAATCAAGAGTAGTTGGCAAATGCTGAACAGAAGCATTATGTTTCTGAAAGTGTTGTAGTGTGGTTTTTGATGCTGCATAACTCTTGTTTCTCTCTATCCAATATTCATACAGCTAGGGGAGACTTGGAAGTAGCAGCTCTCTTATTTTATGATAAAAACAAAATAAGTCTTGCTCACTAATTAAAGATCTAATCATGATGATGTTTTTATTGTGCACATGGGAGCCATGCATAAAGATGGGTTATTGCCAAGTAAACATTCAAACAAAACTTGAAATAAAGGCAACTCATTTTATGTAGTGTTTTTGTAAGGCTGAAACCAGTCACTTGCTGGTGATGCTTATGAGTAAACGTGACTTTTAAAGTTTTATATTGGTTTCTTTAGATTGTTCTATTTTAAAATGTCATTTTAACATTTGTATAATGTCAGGTGGAGGCATCCCGTGCAAGAAGAAAATTTAGGTTTTTGTTTTTCTATATTCAGTGAATGCTGATGTGTTCTTGACTGACTATACGGCAGCATCGGATGAAGTCCTGGCACTGCGAGTATCTTGCAGTCTCCCAGTTGAAAAATTGTTGCTTTGTATAATCAGCATGGAAGCAGTGGTTGCTGACTGTTGGAGCTCAAGCTTGTGTGCAATAACATAAAATACAGACTGATAAATTTGGAGTATTGACGCGGAGTTAAGGGTTAGTCACTGTGTTAATGTTTTGTGTTTTGAAATGTTAACCCAACCTTCAATTTGAATTGGAGCAATAGTTAAATTAGTGGAGATAGGTTTCTTTAGAGCTCAAAAGTAGATTTCCAAATATCCTCTGTTCCTTATGCTCCTCTATATGATAGCATTCTATATGGTCATATTTCAGAAAACTTTGTGTTCACAACTGTGTATTTAAAAAACAGTACAAAAAGTTGTTGTTTTGAACAAGTGAAACCTTCATTACAGTTGCATCTCTGGACTTAGCAAAATAGGTAAGAGTATTTTTTAATTTTACAAGCTTAAATACTGTATTTTTAAGCTTGTAGACAGCAAGATGTGTAAAAAGTTCCGTCTTTGTTTGAAGATCAAGACAATTTTGCAGTGTAACCAATTTATTTGTTTACAGCTGCAAATATATGGCTGAAATATTTGGATGTTTTATGTGGCCTTCATCAACAATGTAGATGTAATAGCCTGAAGTTACTTAAGCTTTCTGTCTTTTATTGTATCTTGCTGATGGAATCCTTTGTGGATGTGTAGACTATATCTTCCTCTTATTGATTCTTCTATGCCCATGGCACATTAGAGCTTATATTTTCTGCATCGCAAAGCTATTTCTGCAACATTCAAGAACTGCTTTTGGCTCTTCGACTTTATTTGTCATCATGAAATTGCCATTCATTTGGCTGTGTATTATTTTAGTGAGAAATTATACTACTACAATGTGATTAGAGTTATGGAAGTAAGATGAATTGTTGATCTGTGGTGCATAGAAAAGGTTGTGCTATGGAACAGGAACATTCTTGTGCTTGGCAAGAGACAGTACTCTGACTTTTCCTTCCTCTTCTGGATTTTTTCCTTTTTCATGTGTGGTGGTTGAGTATGTGTTCAGTTGTGCTCTGCCCTCTTTCTTCAGACAAGAGACTGTGTACTGTGACTCTTGGCCAGCTGAAGGAAAATAAAGGGGTGTTTAGGTTCTTCCATCATTCTGTTATACTTAGGGCTATGCTTGGATTTGAATGTTCTTGCAAGAAAAACTTAAACTAGCTTAGCTCACCAAAGAAGGTGTATCCTTTTGTTTGGTGGTTGTTTTTTATAGTCTTTGATTCTTTTTCCATGATGATTAAGCAGAGTGATGGAGATTTTTTTTGATCCTGCTTCTATTCCTATGCTTGCATGCGGGAGATGGGAAATGTGGGAAATTATGTCTAAAGCTGTTTGGTGAAAAATTTTATGTCATGGCACATGCTGGAAAGAAAACTTGCTTGTTAATATGGAAATGCTGTCATCCGTAGTCCTTGGGTATTTTACCCGGAAAGAGGTCCTCATGCAAATGAAGTTTATTTTGAGCTTTACTGTGGGCTGTTACACCTTTTTCTCCAGACGTCTTGCCTTAGTTTTGATTTCCTCAGTCTGCACATTTATATAAAGAAGGCTGGCTCAGTATAATTCATGAAGTTACTCGTTTCTGAGCTGTAAGTGTGGATGCCAGTTTTACACTACATTAAACTTTCTACCTCAAGGGGTGCTTATCAGGTAAACCACATGAAGTAAAAAGGAGATGACAGAAGGCTGCCACAGGTGTAAACTTAAGTGAACAGTCATGTCCTAGAGAGGGGGCATCCAACAGGACTTCTCTGGAAGTCTTAAATGCCTTTTTACAATACTGTTCAGTACAATTAAAAATAGAGCAGTAGCTAACGTTACCTCATTGAAGCTTTTTGCAGATGTTTGTTAGCTTATGGTGTAAGAGAAATCACAGAGGATGTGTTTTTGATCAAATTCTGTAATGCAATTTGTTAAAATATATAAATACATTAAGATCCTGCAGGGACCTCTGTACTTTTAAAAAAAGGAAATGAAGTTTTAATCCTTATAGAGCTTGATTAAAAAACAACGCCCCCCCAACTAACCATTTTAAAGAGAACTTTGTGTCTTAGACTTGTTAGTACACAGCAAAGAACAACAAATTTTAAGACGACTGTGACCATACATACTTCTGTTTTATGGAAATAAAGCTTTTTCTTTCTACCAGCTGTTTTAAGTGTTCACATGTACAGTCGCTTGAAATACCTTTATTGGGAGCCCCTCATAACCAAATTGATGCCTAGTCCAGGTGATTAATGGTTTTCTAGAGAGAGCTGGGAAAAATAGCAGCTTGTGATTTCATTTTGTGTTGAAGCTGGAGAATATTCATGTATTTCTGTAGCTGTTTCTTGATTGTTTTTAGTAGAGCATTAAGAGTTTTACTTAGCACTTAAAGAACATTTTTTAACATGTCAAATAACCTTGAATTTTTAATGTTTGGAAATGAGGATTAAATATCCCATAGCTATTCATTTTGTGGTCTGCTGACGCTTCCCTGAAAAACCTAGTGTGAACTGCAGATCAGCAAATTCCCTGCTGCTCAGCGTACAACTCCCCTGGGTTTATAATTATGCACGGCTGATTTTCAAATGGGGTTTCACATGCTCATTGGTGCAGTGCGAAAGCACCTTGCAGGAGGCGTTGGGTTTATCTCTATCGGGCCGTGTAACGAGTCCCCTGCTGCAACATCTTGCCCCTCCCCTAAGCAACCAGCATACACTGAGCATAGTGGCTCTGCTGGAATTGCTTCTGCTTTCATGGAGGAGATCGCAGACCTTGCACTGCAGCAGGTGGAGCTGCCTTGGTGGATCTAACCCTGGGTTCTCGCTGAGAAGATCTGAATATTACTTTGGGCCGTGAGACAGTTGTCACTTCAAGCTGACACTAACATAATTAAATGTAAAGCTGACTCTATTTTAAAAATGGACACAGGATTTTTTCTTTGCTTTTTTTTTTTAAGATCTGGTTTCTAACGTGAAGCCGAATTTTTCCTGAAGGATTCAACCTGTCTATATAAAGGCTTATTTTTGAACACTATGGACCTAGATTAAATGTCAAAGACAGGCAGCAAGCAGCGCCTACAGAGGCATTTTTCTGGAATCTCAGTCACGGATCGATTCAAGTGCACAGGGTCTGAAAAAATGTCTCCTAGCATAAAAAACTTGGATTGTTTTTCTCCGATGCTATGCCACTGTAAAGTAGCGTGTACCAACAACACAATATCTTTAATGTTTGGATGTAAGGTGGGTCTATAAAAGGACTTTCCTGGAAACGTAAGCTGCATTTAATGAATGAATGTTATTATGTGTAATGTAACTGTACCTTAAATTTCTGATTGAGAAGTGTGTATTTTGTTCCATGCCTGACTTGATTATCGGAGCTCTTGGTGATTGTGACAGAAATAATGAATTATCATGCCTAGTGTTTAAAGATCCCTTTGAATAACCTTTTGAATTTACTGAATGCCGCATGTAAAATGTCGTCATTCTCCGTTAATCAGCATTAATCATCATGTAATCAGTTTATTGCACTTGGCTTTCATTTTCTTCAGCTGTAGGGAATTAAATACACCGGGGACTTGCACTGAGATGCAGGGCTGGAAATGCCTCCTGACATCATATTGATGGAAGCAATTGTTAGTGGCAGGTTTGGGTTTAACAGTGCCCTCAGGCATTTAGTCATTTTAGGACTACATCCACTGTTTAGGTTACAGAGTAATAAAACATATAATTTGGTAATCCTCAGGATAGTTAAACAGACTATGTCCAGTGTTGTGTCAAAGGCTTTTTTTCAGTACAATTAGCACCCAATGTGAAGGATATGATGAGAACACTAAGTACTGGAAAGCCCCCTTTAAAATTAAAGCGGTGTACGTGTGAAGTTACTTTTGAGACAGAGATTCGGAAATACTTCTCTCCAAAACCTGTCTTGCTTATTTGGTGTTCCCAAGTCAGTGTTTGTTATTTTTAACAAAAAATAATTGAACTGGATTTTATTTTGTAAACTGGGAACAGTTGTATGTACACACACATACATATAGACATATGTATGATGCAGTGTTAGATATTTATATGTACATCACAAAATGCTGATGTTGAATAAATGTCACTTAGGTTGGGAGGGACGAGTCTAAATTTTTATGGATCTTTTGATAGTGTGAATGATTTATTATGAAACTTCAAGTTGAATGCTTTATTTGACAGAGGGAGGAATTTGCCTTGCTCTGAATCTACTTGTCTTTCATGTGTCCTGAGCATTCTCCAGTTGAAAAATACATATATATTTACTGATGCCATTTGGAAACTACTTGCTATAAAATTAAGACTTCTTCCCTTCTTTTAATGGAACTGAACATCCCCTTTTTTATTGACAAGGTATTCCCATGTTTAAATAATAAACTCGAGAAAGAGCGATAGCGTGACAATAAACACCGCCTCGTAGCTGTGCCAGCGGAGCTGCAGAGGAGGGACCGGTCACTTTAGGACCCAACTAAAAATAATCCAGCGAACATTTTGCGTTGGGTCTGAGCGATGGCGGCAGTTTTCTGCCCTGGCGCCTCGGCAGCGCTGTTGTCTCTCCACACGGCCGTGAGTTCTCGCCCTCCTCTCCCTCGCCGCACCCGGCCCGGGGGGGATCCGGCCAGCCCGGGGAGGTGGCAGCGGGCCCGCCCGCCCGCCGGAGGGCGCGCTGCTGGGCGCGGGGCGGGCTGGGCGCCGCGGCCGCTCCCCTCCCTGCAGCCCCCGGCCAGCTCGCCCCCTCCAGCGAGCCCTCTGGCGGGCGGAGGAGCCACGGTGGGAGGGCCTTAGGCTCAGAGAGCTGTGACCTGCAGGGAGATTGTGCACTGGGCGCTTGTCGAGTTTTGAAGAGAAATCTCAGGGCCGTATTGCACTAAAATAGAATACTCTGGTCCTCTGAGCAGGTGAACTGAGTCCTGAGAGTCACTGTGTCAGTGGCCGGGTGAAACGGTAACACCGGATTACCTCAGCAGTGCGTTACACACAGGAACAGTTCAGCTCGCCCAAGTAATACTGGGAGATACGGTGTTTTCAGTTTTCCTTTACTGCTTGCTGACCACGTGTGAAGAGGCATTCACAGCCTGATGGTTCCTTCTTCGGTCCCTTCTCCTTGGCATACTGGGACAGGTGAACTTCTCTGTGAATATTCCTGGGGTTTTTGTAGACATATATACGTACCTGGAATTGTTGTACCCTTTCTGGTACATGGATAACCACGACATGAAGCACTACATAAATACTTACATTTAATGCTAGCTCTGCATTTTGACATATGTTGGAACACTGTGACCTACATACGGTGTTACAGGCAATTTTACTCAAGATACAATGTCGAGCTGAAACTGTCCAAGGGAGGTGAAATGCTTTATGTTTTAGCCTTGGCTCTAATTATTAAAAGAAAACTTGGTGTTTTTATTTGAGAATGAAGGCAGTTACTTACTCAAGGTACTGAACATGTGTTGAAGAAAGCAACCCCAAAGATCAAAAAACTTGTTTTAATATTTCAAGACATTCAGCTTATCACATGTTGAGGCCTAAATCGAAAATAATACTGAATGTCCTGTTCCTTGGTCAGTGAAGAAGCTCTGAAAACTCATAAATGTGTATCCTCTTTTCTACGTTACTGAAGTTTCTTTTGTTAGCCACAGGCTTTCAGCTTTTCAGTGTGAATTGCTGTTCACCTGCAAAAAGACTTTATTTGGCTTTCATAATCTTTTTTTACAAACAAAAAGTCTCAAGTTAACTTCAGTTCTGCAGTAGTGGCACATACTTTTTGGTTTGTGTCCTTTTCTTTTCCTTCACTATTATTTTCCTAGTTTCCACATTTCCACTAGTTTCTGGTTTAGTACTTCCATTAGACTACAGGGAATACTTATACAAAATGTGTTAGCATCTTAATATACTATTAATTTTGAATTAGTTTTGTTTTAGCAAGATTATGCAAAATTTAGCTGTATTGTTGCTTTTGTTGTTAGAGTTGTTGGAGCTTATTTTCTGATGAATGGTATCCAGACATCAGCATTGTGAAGGTTGATTTTTGGGGAGATGTGAGGAGACCTGTGGTATTTAGATTTTTCTACTCATCTACTTTTGACATATTGCATTCTTCTATGCAGGAGTGGAGATGTTGAATGTCAAACAGTGTTTCCCAATAACTTCAGTTGCTGGAATGATCTTTTGAAAGCTCCTTTCAGATTTAGTTTAACTTCTAAAGTGGAGCAGTGACTGAACAAGGACAGGTATAAATACTTGGGGAATCCCAGTACAAACAGTCTGAAGCCACTTGGCTTTATCCGGCTGCCTGTTCTTAATGCATTGGAGGGGGTCTCACCCTGTGAGCTTATATTTATTGAACTCAAATGATTAGATTTACTTATTGAAAGTCTTCACTTACTCTTAACTTCTTTTAAAACATGGATAAGACTCATACAGTGAAAATTAAAATGTACCTGGGGACAGACAGGGGAAGTCAGGCTGCATCTTTTCCTGGGTTTTGTTTGTTTCTGTTGTTTGAAGTGTGCAGTAACTTGGGAGTCATGTTGCTGTGTGGGTGCGGAGAGTTAAAATCTGGAGGAGAAAGGAAGTGTCTATCAGGTCAATTTATGAACTTTTAAATTGTTTTTTAAGCACCTTTTCACTCTTACAGTAAAGCTGTTCTAGGACTGTTGGTTTTTTTTCTTTGTATATAGGTACATTACATACATTACTGTGCTATCAAAGTTGTTTTCACAAAAGACAGTGGATTGATGTGTACATCTAATAGGAATTTGAATTTTTTGAAGAGAACTGTAGTTACTGCTGCCTTGCGTTTTGGGATTAAATTCTCTGGTAGTTAAGGACACGCTTGCATAGTTAATTTTCTGTCCATTAATATTCTGTATGGCTTGAGTCTCTGGAATAACAGCATTCCATGCTGTCGTGGATATGGGTCACCAGTTTAGGGCATGGGCTTCTTTAAGTGTTCTTTAATTTTCTTTCATTACTGTATCAGTAAGATTTCTCATTAGGGGATCTCTAAAAAAGATTGTAAAACCACAACGTAACTACCTCTAGAGGGTAGAATCTGTTTGAAATATCTGTATGAATCTATGTGAAGTATCTTCTTTTTAAAATACAGGTAAGAGCTTAGGCAGGCTGAAGTGAGCCGCCTTTTTATAATGTTTCCTAAAGCTTTTCTGTGCTTTTTTGGTAAACAGGTGATTAGTATTCTGAAAAATGGTGCTATAAAATGCCCATTAAATCCTTGTTTGTCCTGCACATTGTTGCAGATTCTTTGTTCATCCTTATTTCTGTCTAACTCTGTGAGGCCTTGGAATTAAAGCAAAGAAGCTGTGGGCCCGAACAGTTAACACACTGAAGGATTTCACTGTGGTGAATTTGGACTGTCGTCTTCTCATGTAAACCAGCACTGATTAACTAAAGGAAATGGATTTTTCAGTAGTTTACACCAGTAAATAATTTAGTCCTTAGTGTTTAGTGACAGTTCAAAACTCATTGAATGTATGATCTAGCCTGAAGAAATTGTGTAAACCATGTTGCATCAAAGAGAAATGTTTTTAATTAAATATTGACACACCCATATACCTGCAACTGAATCTTTCGGAGCAGTAGCTCTGTTCACAAAGCTTCATGAAGAGTAGCTGAATTGCTTGGCTACTACCTAATTGAATGCTGGGAAACTTCCAAGCTGTGCAGCAGAGGCAGCTTGTCTGCAAGTTCAGAACTGCTTTGCCACACCTGCCTCTTTTGCCTTCCTTGACCATTGCTTGGCTGGCCCATGTAAACTAGGGGCTCCTTGGAGCCTTGGTTTGGGTACAGGATTGAGTTCTCTTGGTTATAAGCAGGGAAATTTATTTTCTGCTGACCACTATGAGATGGGTTGGTCCTACTCTCTACCTGCTTTTCTTCCTATAATGCTAGTGCTGCTGCTTGTCTCATCTTGTGAGCCACTTTAGGGAATTAAAGAAAGTTGAATATTGCTGGAACAGGGGAGAAAACATTCCGCTAGATCAGATGGTGAGCATGCTCAGCATGCTAAAGTCAGATGTGTACTAGCAGCAAGGGGCAGGGAGATATAGTTGTACAGCTTGACCAAGAGGGATTGGATGGGTCTTGCTCCTTTGGACAGCAGCTGCCCCTTGAGTGAGCTGGGCTGGGCTGTGAAGCTATATACTCATGTGTAGGGCAACTTGCATGGGGTTTTGCTTCATAGGTAGGAGCGGAATTAACTTGGCATGACTGAAGCAGTTGACTGGGTTCTTGTTCAAAGGAGGACAGCTGCTCAGAGAGGAAAGGAGTGGGCAGTTCTGAATGGGGGCTGTTTGACTGTGCCAGATCACTGGAATGTGCTACCTCAGTCAAGAGGCAGAGTATTTCAGGGGTGATGCTCCATAGTAAAGTATGTTTTTACTTTTACAAAATGCTTCCTTAGGTGTAACAAGATACAGTAATTTGCTTTATGTGAAGCACTTTGCTCAGAAGCAATTCCTGCAAAGGGCAGGGATAGCATGGTACCTTTCAGAATAAGTAGTATATTTTCATGCACTTTGTGTCCTTATCTTTTATTTGCACTTTAAAACATCATTCTGTAAGTATTTCAGTTAGTGTATTTTAAACATTCATTCTGGGTTTTTTAGTAGTTCCTGTTGGGAAATAGTTTGCAAACAATAGTAATGTCAATCTTGAATATTGCATCAAAATTCAATTAGGAGTTCGCATTTAGGATGTTTTTTTGAGAAGCTTATAGTCCTTGTCAGTGCTTCATGTGGGAGAGAGTCCTCTACCGCAACATATCTTTATTTTTAATCTAAGTAATAATTTAGATACTACTGTATTAAAACTTAATTTGTACTATATTGTTTATTTACTGATACATTGTATAAACTAAACATCTGTTTCTTAGTGAAATCTAGAGCCTCTTTACACTTGGGCATGGACAAATACCTGTTTCTAATAAATGTGTCTGGTTTCAGGGAAAAAAACAAATCAAGGTAATTCTGTGCTTTGCCCAAAGGTATTGACTGTTCTGTAAAGGAAGTTAATTTTGATTGTCCTGTGACTTTTTTGCTTAATAGAACTGGAATGATCCACTCCTAGCTTTCTACAGGGTCTTGTCTGAGGTGATCTGGGAGCTTAATACACTTTCAAGTCCCATTTTCCTGTATTTTATACTCAAATCAAAGTTTGACATCTGCCAGGGACAATTTGGATCTCAAGTCCAGCCAAATGCTGCCTTCACCAGCAGAGCAGGCTCCTTTAAGCTAGGAGAATTTCTGCTTTCTCTGATGCTGCAAGACATTTTCTGTGCTTCTTGAAGCTCTAATCTTTATTTTCCCTAATTTCCAGTGTGATCTTGTTTATACTCTGATAGTGTTCGCTTGTATTTTTGGCCAACACTGTTCTTTTCTTCCCCTTTTCTGATGTTTAACATGGCTGCTCTGGAGAGTTAATGTCAGCTCCTTTCAGGGTTTTGTTTTGATAGGTTGAAAACAAGTCAATATCAGAAAATAGATGAATGACAGAAGTCTGAGGCTGAACAATCTCACTGCTGCAGGGAAAGGAAAGAAGAAGAACTCTCATCTTCTGCTAGTAGTGAGCCATGAAGTTGGCTTGGTCATCTTGTGAAACCTCTCTGCTAAGGATTTGAAAAACTAGGGCATTTTGAGTAACCGTTTCAGTTTTTCACAACTCTGGGCATTTACCGTCTCTCCTTTGCTATCCAGCTAATGAGAAGGCCTAGAAGTGTTTGGAGTCTGGTTGTTGCAATAACAGAAGCATTAATGCTCCTGCTTTGCTCTTTGGAATTATTTCTTTTTCCTTGTGCTTCTCTGCTAATCACTGGTATTTTTAGAAAAAATGCACTTTTATAATTTCTAAAGTGTAATTTCTCTTGTATTATTATAAGAACTTGCTCTTGTATGTTCTTAGCAATGAAGGGTTGAATTGAGTAGGGTGAATAAAGATTTTTTTTTTTTTAAAAGTAATTTTAAGTACAAAAATAAATCAAGGCTGTAACTTCAAAGATCTCTGACATCTCATAAGTTACTGGCTGATAGATACTGTGCATCTTCAGTGTCCGCCTCTGTGTGTGTGGTTGGCTGTGGGTTTGTTGCTGCTTTGGTGTTTGGAGTCGGGGTGGGGATGGTGTGCTGTAGGGCAGGGTGTGCCTGGGTAAAGTGCAATGGGTGATGGAAGTGTAAAGGCCTAAGTTGTTCCTTCTAAGTTAGTAAGGGAACTTAGCTTGTCTCCCAGGGAATCTTAGTGTTGGCAGAACAATGTGGCACAGGAAGGAGAAGAGCAAACTAACCCTTCCTCTGTCAGCACAAGTCAGTTTTGTGACTTCAGCTGCCAGGCTGAGCCACTTCTTTACTGGAAAACTGCAATAGTCCTATAGGATGAGTCTACAGAAGACAGAGTAAACTGATGTATAGCTCACTTCCAAAAGAGAGAGATCCTGTCCTGGTTTCCTACCTCCTTTTCCACTGTCTCTGCTGTTCTTTGAGTCCCTGCCTGAATTGGGGTCAGTAATCCAGCACAAGTCTAACCTCACGAAGGAGGGGAAAAAAGAGGGTTGTTTTCTGCTGATTTGAGTGCCAAAACCAAAGAAAGGAAGGGGATATGATGCCTTCCTCAGGGTTTGGAAGAGAGGGAAGAGTAAAATATTCCTGTTGTTAGGGCTCTAACTGTCCTATTTGACCATGCTTAGAGATATTTTTTTTTTTTTTTCTGGGTAGATAAAAAATTGTCTTGCTGTAGTTTTAACTAGCAATAAAATACATGGTCTACCTGAAGTGCCTTAGAACTGCCTTGATGTTAGCAAGGTCAGAAAATAACTACTTGTGTCTGAGCTAGGTTTTCTGCATAATCCTTTCACATTCCTGTGGTGGACTGATCTTTTTCTATAATTGTTTTCTTCAGAAATACCGCTATCAGGATGAAGACACACCTCCACAGGAGCACAGCTCTCCACACATTACCAATGAAGTGACGGGTCCAGAGCTCGTTCATGTATCCGAGAAGAATCTGTCACAGATTGAGAATGTCCATGGATTTGTTTCCCATTCTCATATTTCACCAGTAAAGGTAGGCATTTTTAAAGTTATAATAGGCGTGAACTGTTTTGATATACTTTCTAGGGATATAATTAGGTGGGGGGAAAAAATGCCTGCGACATACCTGCTTCTGTTTTTTTTTTAACGGAAATTCAGTTTTTAGATGTTAAAGCATTGACTTAGTTTCACACATTCTGATTAAACATACATGGTAGTAAAGTGCTCAGATAACAAATGTAGGTAAGTTAAGGTCTCAGGTTTAGTTTTGAGGGGTGCTGTAGTTACTGCCATCGGTTACGTTTTTGGGGTTTCTGTCAGGATCTGTAGAATTATGAGGATTTCAGCATACAGCACCATTATTCTCAAGGCAGCTCCAGTAACTTCAATAGAAGTTTAAAAATCAAGAGGATTATCTGAGAGTGAGGTTTTGGAGGGGGTTGTAGCAGGCAGTTTTATTTACTGGGTTAATAGTGAGATACAGCTTAATCATCTTCTGAATAGCATAATATTTTAGTGTGCCAGACTAAACACTGTTTTCTATAACACCTCTGAGTCTTTATGGCTTGTTTTGAGAAACAAGTGGAGAAATGGTTTGATATTGGTGAATATTTGGGCATTAGAATGATGAGATGGGCTTATGTTGTGGTAGGCCTATAGCTTGGTGTATTAAGCGTGAATTGTTGGTGTGTGGTAGTATCCTTTGTTATTGAAAATGGCAGTGTACTGTAACAAATGCCACTATATTTTAAGAAAAAAGTCTTTTTGAACCTAGTTACAGTTCTAGTTTTTTTCTATTATAAAGGAATGTCTTCTTGAACGTATCAGCTCTTTATAATTTACTTGTAAGGATTTTTTAGAGGAACCAGCTGTAGCGGGTGAGTGTATTTAGTAATTGTGTTCCAGCTTTTCTAAGATTTTAAAAATGTATGTGTTAGTATTGAACACATTTGTTTTTACTTAACTCCATAATGAACTCCCTGTGTGTTTCCATAGTCTTGAGGAGCTAGTCAAGCTGAATTCCTTAAGCCCTAATGAATAACGTTTTTGAAGTGGGCTATATTAACCTCTGAAGAACCTTCTAAGTATTCTAATATGACAAACCTTTGATTTTGAGAGTGGTTAGGACATCAGTCTTCTGTTGCTTGTGAAGGTAGACACACAGTAAGACACTTTTACAGGTCTAGTTCCCTGAATTTATTGATATTCAGACAGTAATACAACACATGTTGTGTGCAACCGTTAGAAATAAAAAAAATCCTCTGCCTCTGGGGACTTAAGGTCAACTCTTTATTCACAAGCTTTTCATAATTCATAGTGCAGTTCACTTTGTGTTGCAGGAAGCATAAAGAGATCAAAAAGGCAAAGAGGCAAACTAAAACTGTCTGTAGTGCATATCCAAGTATAATACATTTCACAATCCAGAAACAGAAATGAAGAATAAAACTCTGAAATAGTTACCTGAGACTGAAGAGCCATTTCTTGGAACTAATTAGGCGTTACTTCATTGTACTTGAGACTGTTCAAAGGGCTGTCATTACCTTGGTTTCTTGCTGGCTGCCTGGATCTAACAAAAACCAAACAACTCAGAAGAGTTACTGTGTTTGACTTTATTTCAGATTATTTTTGTAAATAGCCAACTGCAGAAATAAGAAATGGGGGTTTGATATTGGCAATATTTCATAGAAAATGAGTGATTTTTCTTACTTCTGTACAGCGTGAGTGATCTCTACCTTACAGAGGTCCTACCAGGCAGTCTACACAAACAAGTGAGGCTTGTGTTTAGAGTGTTAAACAGGATGCTTAATTATCTGTTTTAACTGAGCTTTATCTAACTGCTGTAACTTTCTGTAAAGACACTGATGTAAAACCCAGAACAGTTTTACAGAAATAGATATGAATGATTGTTCTCTGCTGCCTTTTGCTCGGATGTGATCTAAGCTGAAAGTTGGATAGCTTTCCTGGGGTGTGCTGAATATACAGCTCTGCTGCACTGCTCTGGAAGAAAGAAACCACATATTATTTTTAAACTATTCTGGAAACTGAGTTAAGCAGCATGTAAGTATAACTACCAAATATGGTGAGGCCTTCTCAAAATACTGTGTATTTCAGGTCTCTGAGAAGGCTTACTATTGTCTTTCTCAAATTGCTAAGTGCTGGGAAGTCACTACTTGATAGGAAAGAACGTAAGTGAAATATCATGCAAGTCACATTACTGTTTATACATTGCACCTGGTTATTTTCAGGTGATTATTAATTTCAAAGCAATGTATGGTAGAACTGAAATTTCTCTGAGCTTTGTTCATCTGAAAACTGGGATGGGTGTTCCGGGTTTCAGTTGTTTACCAGCATTTTGTGGAACATTGAATTCTGATGCTAAGTTGCCTGCTGGCTTACTTCTCTCCTGAAGAAGTTAACTACTTTGCATAAATTGTTCATAATCTCAGTCCGAGGTCTTAAGGTATTTGGAGAGAGGGGTGTACCCATACTTTCATAGGGCTTGGGACCTTTTAGAGTAAAATACCTTTGAACTCAAAAAATTTCAGTCAGGAGATGGTTTGCTAAAGATATTGGAATAAATGCTGTTAAAACTTGAACAAGGTTGCTATTGTATTATTAGCATAGCTGATCTTCTTTTGGCCTGATGATCTGCAAGATGTTCATAGTTTTGGTGTAGCTCATGCTGAAAATCAATTTAGCAGCCACAGCTCTGAGTTGAGTGCTTTGTGTAATTTATTTGGCAGGTTGACTTGATGCACAGTATAGGGACCAGGTCCTGGCTAATAGACAAGATCTTGATTAGCTTTGTTCAACAGTACTTAAGGAAACTAAATGTAATAGAGGATGCTGTGTTTATTACACTGATAAAATAGGATTTAAAAAAAATGTTTAATACACTTGAATTTCAAATACAGAATTATTAGTTTGAAGAACAAATATAGACAGTGGTTTTATGATCATATGCTGCTTTTTGAGAAATGCTGCAGGGCGCAGTAGGATCGGATTTTGAGGAATACCTTCCTTTATAGCAAGCTCTCTGCAGTTGAGAGCGGTATTTCAGAACATGAATACAAGATAATGAAGAAGGGAGATGCCTGGTTTTAACTAGTTTACATTTATGTTATTAAGAGAAGCATTAAAATATTCTAGGACTTAAAGCAGCTTTTACAGCTTGTTTGGACAGGTGGATGGTTTTCTAAAAGCAGCTTTCAATGACCAAATGCGTATCCCAAATTTTTAGAGAATTGAGCATGTGACTACTATTTATCAGATGTTCCACATTAAACACTGTAGTAACTCTAGGTTGTTTATCTTCTTGACAGAGGGACAGGCTACCTCAGATTCAAGATGGGTTAAGAAATTGCATGTTTGTAATTAGCATGAAATAATTGATACCAGCTGTACTGATTTAAAGTTGACCCCTGTCCCATGTTTAAACAGGTTTTGTTGTGTTAGGGTGGAGCTTTGTCAGTTCAAGAAGAAATGTATACTTCTATGTCTTGAGCATCACAATAGTAAACTTGAGTCATGAGATTTCATGTCCCCTGTTCCCTGCTTAATATTGTGTGAGGTGGAACTCTTAATTTGTAAAACAGCTTTTTTTTGTATGTTTAATGTTAGAGAATCATGAAGAGAGAGTGGAAAAACCGGTCAAATATCTAATCTGTCACAAATATTCTGTCCCAAACACTTTAAAGAATATTTTCAGGTAGGTAGGCAGCTAGCACCAGAATTCTTTCAGTATGAGGTGTCCGAATTCGTCATAGAAACTTGTGATTCTTTGAGTTATGAAATAAAATGGGGTCAGGTTGAATTGACTCTGATGTAATAGAAGTAATACATTTCTACCAGGATTGACCACTAGAGGGTGATGCTACAAAAGGATTTATCTCAATTGTAAAACTGAATTTAGCTTCTCTCTCATACCTTCAGATTGAGGTTATTGAATTTAACATTTGTTTTGTATTAAATACCTTCAAACAAGTGAAATCTGTCATAGATGTGACACCAAACAAGTTTTTAAGCTGTGGAGTGGAAGTTGGAGTTTTCTATCAAGGGAAAAAAGCTTTGAGTAATTGATTATTACAAGGCTTTACAATAATGGGTCATGATGTAATACGACAAAAAAAAAAAATCTTAAATTGCAGTATTTTCAATTTAAAGCAACCTGTACATGAAAGCAAAAGTATTTTATTTATAGCTCTATTTATGATGTAGCATGTATAGGCCCTGATTGGGGCTTGTATATATTTCTGTGTTATGTTTGTGTGTTGATATTTGGGGCTGTTATTTCACTGGTAATATAGAAACTCCAAAGAAAACATGCAATAATTTGTAAGCTACTAAATATACCTGGTACTGGAAAAGATATACCATGACTAGTGTGATAAATGTTAGTCTTTATACTGGCCTGTAATAAATTCTTAATATTACGGTATTCACTGCAGTTCCACTATATCCACAATTCCCATGCAAAATTTCTACAAGGCCATTCTTGAAGAGTTTTCCAGGTATTTGGTAAGTTTATAAAAGGTGTTATGGTGTGGCTGCCTGCAGTAACAGGAGGGTAGACTTACCGTTTCAGAAAAGTCTTTTCAGTTCTTCTTTCTTTAACCGAATCTCTTTTGCTGATCTATCTCAGTAGATTTTCGCCATAACACCAATCTTCAAAGGGCTTGAGAAGAATGCTTGTGCTAGCTTTTAGTAGTCTAGCAAGGTGTCTTAAAGTTGATTATTCATGCTATACAGTAAAATTTTAGTTACCGACTGAATAGCCCAGCCGTAAGGAACTAAAGGTGTTCTACTGGTTGAAAATTTGGCATCTTTAGACTAGTTTTGTGCATTATCAATGAAATAGCAGAACGATCCAGGAGTTGTGATTGGATGGAGGGGGGAGTATGCTAATGTTTGTCTTAAGGTTACGTAATTATGGACTCTTGTACATATTTCATGCATCACTAGTTGTGGTTCTTGTGTTCATAGAAATTACCATCTCTCTACAAGTGTTGCTGAGAAAAGAGCAAATCAGGCAAGGCAGTGATTGGCCTTGTTTATTACCTGTTTGATGTCACGTGAAGACCTGCCGTTATAGCTAAGTGTGGTTACATTCTGCTAGAATACTTGAGCTTCAGATGGTGCATTAAGAGTCACTACTTCCCTATACTAAAGATATTTTTAAAAAATCTTTTAGATGTGGATTAATACTACTTGCCCATTTAAAGCAAAATGGTGGTGTCTTTTGTTGTTACATAAACTTACTTCAGTGAAGAAACCATGACTTCAAAATATTATGACATTAAATGCAAATGAGTTACCATTTTTCTATCTTTGAACAGTGAAGTATTTCAAACTAGATGAAATACTGTTCCCCATTGAAAAAAGATTAAACTTTCACCCCCAGATTTTAACTACAAGACTCTTTTTGCCCCAGTGAAGCACCTGGTCCTGCGTCCAAAACTAACCTCATCATGAGTTGAATGCCTTTGAACCAGTAGCTCTGCCACACGTCAGTGCCCCTCTGCTTCATCTGTGTTTACTGGCAGCATTAGAGTGAAAGTAGTCCTTTATTAGAATAAAACCACGAACCACAGTTTACCTTCTTTGGCTCTATGAATCTCTGAACTGTTGGAGCTTGGAATGGTGTATTGCTGAGGGAAGGATTACTCGATGTTTACACTATTAGCTACTGAGACAGGCAGTAGGTTAGCCTGACACTTTATTTGACCTAGTGCTATGGTGATGCGCTTGTTAGGTAAGTGGCGTGTGCTTTAGCCTTACCTTTCCTCTTGCTTAGAAGTAGCAGCCCCTATTTTTGTGCCAGATACCCCATACTTGGTGTAGTGTACACAGTGTTTCAAAAAATGTTCTAATTGTATTTATCAGTGGTACCCAACCCTTCTCCATGATGGGCTTTGTAATCCTAGTTCAGCAGTCCAGTGGACTACATGCCCTGTTGTTTTACTCTGTAGAATAAATGTCTTGTGCCCTCTTAGTGTATGCCTGCTTTTTTTCACATGTTTAGACATCTCTGGACAAATTTTCCAGGACCTAATGGTATTTAAGCTTAATGGTTTTAAATTTGCTCTGATATGAAACTGCTTACCTATTAATGCTGCAGTGTTCTGAAACAGTCTAATGAAGCTGACTGTGGTATCACAGGAGTGAAATATGGCAAGATGGTGCTAAAAATAGCATCCAGAAGGGAGAGGAGAAATGAGAACTCACTCTAATTTCTGTATTGGCAAAACTTGGTGACAACTATTTTAAAGAGCAGAATCAGTGAGTATGTGGAGAAATTACAGATGAGGAAGCACTGAAAGCATTGTGAAGTTCTGCTGCACAAATCTCTTAGAGCATGTGCATAAAGATCATCTTGTTAATGTCGGTTTCTAGGTTTTCTTAGATGCACACAGCAGAATTGCTTAAAATGCTTAGAGAGAAATTTAAACTGTCGTGGAATGAGAAAAATGTCTTGGATTTAATGTTTTTTTAAAACAAACAAATCCAAACACACCCATTTGCTGCCCCCCCCTCCCCCCCCCCCAAAAAAAAAAAAACAAAAAACCAAACCCCAACCAGCCAAAAGAACCCCAACAAACCAGAAACCAACAATGAAAGGAAAGAGTAAGAAGGAAGACTAGTAATCATGATGGATAGAGGTTACCAGAAGGATCTTGGAAGAGCTTGTGTTCTCATTACATCATATCAGATGAATGAGAGCTCAAGGTTATAATAGATTAATGCAATAATCATCTCAGTACTGAAGTTACAAAATGGGAAGTGGAATACAAGGACTATCTAGAGAAATAAATGGGAATAAAACCACATTATTTTATCACTGTAGAAATCTGTACTGTTCCTTATCTTGATGAAGAAGGCGTATCAATCTAGAAATGGTTTGTGGGAGAAGATTTAGAGTGGTCAGAGGCAGAGGGCAGCTACTGCACAGTGAATGATGAGACAGAATGACGACTCAGTTTGGGAAGGAGCCGAGTCAGGAGATATCAGTAAAACTACAGTCAGTAAAGATGAGTAACTAAAATTACCAAAATAACTAGGGAATAGTTATTTCAGAAATACAAACGTCTATTTGGAAATATAAATCAGCAGGTGATAGTTGTCTTATAGCCCCTATAAACACGCAGTGATCTGCAGTCAGCCTTTGGCTTCAGAATAATCTTTCAGCTGCTGATAGTCTTTTCTGTCAGGCTACACCAATAAGATATTAAACCATTCGTTGCTTGCCTATTCTGCCTCTTTTTTTTTCAACTGGAAGCAAATTCCTTTATTTAATTCCTTTCCATTAATCTGTCTGGGAAGTAACTGCTTATGTGAATGTGCATATAGATGCATGCTTTCTCAGGACAACCTCCTTTCCCTGTGAACCCAGATCTTGTGCTGATAACCTTAGGGCTTCCCTTCTCTTAATCTCTTGGTGTGTCTTCCCTCTAATCCCCCCATTCCCTCAAGCACTTGGCCACAAGTCTTCTAGACCTTGCGGAGCTTCTGTTAAAACGAACAGAGAAGTCTATTAGAGTTTTTCTGCTCTCAGAAACAACTGCTGGTCATTATGATTGGAACTATGCATGTTCAAGGTTAGCCAACAGTCAAAGTATCTGTAACTTCCTATTCACCCTAGTATATTTTCCTGTCTGAGCAGGTAGGAGAGATTATCCTGAAGATAAAGATACTGTTTCCATTTAGAAATCAAAGATTGGTTGACATGTAATTTGCAAGATTGTTTATGATTGTGAGAAAGTTGCAGTTTGTTACCTTTTCCTAACTGGAGACCTTTCTAAAGCTTTATGACATCTTCAGCAGGAAGACTCCTTCTGGAGTTAGGAACATATCTGGAATAGTGGAAATTGCAAAGAAAAAACTTGAACCCTCAGAAACCCTCATTTTTAGACTAGCATCGTACTTCAGTGGTCATTTTTGAGAGGAGGTGTTCTACAGTCTTCAATTAAAATGCCTTGCCCAAGTTCCAGATAGGTTACTACTTTTAAATGTCCTGTAATTGAAGAATATACAAATATGTGCAAAGGTGTCAGTTTGTGTCTACAGTGAGAAGCAGTTGACCAAATCTGCCCCTTTCTCATCTGCCCAACAAATTCTTGTCAACAGACAAGAAAGAAAAACTGTAACAGATGGACCATGGATTAATCCAAACATTAGAACAACCTAAGATGCAGTCATCAACATCAAGTCGTCTTAATAACTGGTTATACTCTTTTGGCCTGCGATTTCCCTTGAGCTCTCAGTGCAGTTGAGTTCATTTTGGTGACTGAAGAAAGCCTGAAGAGACTTGCAGTAAACACAGGATGTTTTTGTCAGTCTGGCGTGCCAAAAAGATGGGCAGGAGATTCATGAACAGGGTACGGAAGACCAGGCAGTTTAATCTGCACAGATTGGTAGGTTGAGGTGTAGTATGAGTAATCTTTTTGTATTAAGTATTTATACAAAAATGTAGAAGTACAGAGTAATTGTGCTGGGGTGTTCACCTAGAAGGTAGTTTCAGCAGTAAAATACCTACTTCTTATTGACAGTGTAAATCACACTTGATCAAGGACTAATCCTTTCAGCCCTGTCTCTCCATAAAAGCTAAGATAGGTTTTCCTAATGTATCTTAGCAGAGAGGGTTAACAATTTCTGTTTCAGTGTCCAATTTGAGTAGTGTACTCCTGGGCTTTGGCTTAGAATATTGCATACGCTTGTTAACAAGACTTAAATTTGTTATGACAGTAAAATGTTATTAAACATAGAATTCTGAAAAGTGTAAAAAGTGAACACAAATTTATATCTGAATTTTCAGTGGTGTTCTTTGATCCCCTGCCTGGAGAGTTAAAATTGCATAGTCTGTATTTGAGTATTTAAATTGAGTTTTGTGCATTTCTTTTGTCTCTAATTTGTTGGTAAAAGCCTAAGCAATACTGAAAATAAAATAAGTTCCTGCCATTTATTTAGGTGGTTCTTGAATTTTCTCTATTAAGGGTCTGTGCTTATTTTAGCCGATATTCTCTTTAGCAGGATGGTAATAAATGTAATGTAAGACACTTTTCAAATGCTTCAGGGGTTTTGTTGTTCTTGTTTAAAAAGAGTAATCGAGATATAACTGCTGTTTGCATCTGCAAACGGTTTTTGTTGCTGTGCATTTTCAGTTGCAAGGCGTGCGTGCTGCTTGTAAAGGTATGTCCAGGGAATCTTTATCTTTGAGATTAAAATATGGCATTATGTAATTTTATTTTAACTCGGCCCAGCAAGCTGATAATAAGAACTGGCTTAGGTACAAAGTCGGAGGAACTTTATTCCAAGTATTTGCTGTTTAATTTTTAAACTCAGTAACCACTGTGATTACTGTAGCTTGTTAATTGGCTGCAGAGCACATAATGTTACTCTGCATCCACTGCAAATGCAGACATATCTTGCAGAAAATTTACTAAGCTGTAGAAAGGTATGTGTGGTGACATGGAAATCTTACCTATGTTCTGTTTTGTTTTATGGTTTCGGGTTTTTTGTTTTGATTTGGGTTTTGGTTTGGTTGTTTTAATCTGCAATTTCTCAGTTCTTGCCTCATAATAAATAGGGGCTTTTTTATTGGGGGCTTTTTATCTGTTTGGGTTTTTTTAAATTTTATCCCCATCAGTTCAATATCCAGAATATGAAAAAGGGATGACAGAAGCTTCTACCTCCCTTTAGGACTTTCAGAGGTTCCTTCGTGATCTTTCCTGTTCTACCTTCTGGCTCCAGAGACAGTCATTCACAGATGCAATTTCAGCCACCACCTTGGTAATTCTTAGATCGTCTCCTTTCTCTGGATACTTCTTTTCCTGTCCAAATAGCAATTTCTCTGATTTCTGCTTGTAGGTGTTTGACCCTCTGTTAAAATGCTCTTTGACCAAAACAAGTTCTTGTTTTTACTCCCACCCATTGTTTTTTCAACTGTACAAGTGACCTTTGCATTATCCTGATGTTGTACCATCTCTAGAGTTATGCCATACCTTTATCATCAGGCTGCTTTGTAACTTGTAAAAATCAGCATTTGGCTCATCACCACATATAGGCTCCTTCTAGAAATAACTGCCAATGTATCTTCTTAACATCCGTATGGAGCGTAGGTGACACAGATTGCTGTCTTGTATCACCAGCGTGGTTGCATAACCTCTTCCTGAAATGCTTTTCTGGATATCTGTCTCCATTGAAATTAAATCATCATCCTTAAATCAGGATTTTTTTTTTTTTCCTGTCCATGCAAGTCTTTCCTGAAGTGCTGAATTCTAAAGTCTCTTTGTCAGGAATGCCGCAGTTGATCCTTGGCTGGGTGGGAATCGTCTTTGAAAGAAACTGCCTTAAAATACAGCAAACCTGTCTAAGCTTCAGACAGATTGATATTACAGCAAGCAAAATACGTACTTGGTACATTGCTTGTCTGTGTACTTGGTGTTTCCTTTCAGAATTTTTAAAAAAATACTCTTCCATGTGACTCTCAGTTTAGAGCCTATGGGGACATATATATTTAAAAAAAAAAAACTTAAAGATGCTTTTTTGAAAGTTATACTAAATATTCTTGTGCTCTGTTCTTTTAAAAATGCACAGCAGTGTCAGCAGTCAAGGTCATATGAAGAAAAACATGAAATATATTTTTGCTTTGACTCTTTATAGTAAAGACTCATAATACAAAGCAGTTAATTTGTGGTTTGGTCCAAAGATCTTCAATCGTAACCAGAGATTAAGAAATTTCTCCAGTAATAAATTCATGGGCATTTTTCAGACTAGGTGTTTTCTTTGAGTCTGGAAGAAGGTGGGGCTCAGGTAGGGCTGCAATCTTCCCATGGAAAGAATTCCCATTATAAAAAGCTTGTCCATTTAGAACAATCATTGCATCTACTATGTCTCATACATTTCTTTACCATCCTTATCTGTCTTCTAAACATAGCTCGGACTGAATTTCAAATGACGTACACTGATAAACCATTGTATTTTATGAATATTAATAAAGTCTGTCTGAGATGTACTCGGAGTATTTGAATGCGATAATGTTACTGGGCTGTACTAGTGACTAGATGTAAATGGTGCATTGATCTTATTACCACAGCTTTAAATTAATGTACTTATTATTTCTGCTTGTAATGTATGCTGTCAGGAAGAATTTGTTACACAGAATAGGATAGCTGTCAGGAAGAATTTGAGAAGCAGGAGAGTATATTGCACCAAAAAAGAATATATGGGGGAATTTGGAAATCCCCACTAAAATGCACATCGTGAGTCAGTGGGTTTGTCGAATCATGATGTTCTAAGTTGTCATAAGGAACTTTTCTGCCTTTGTTCATCACGTAGAGTTTTCTCCTTCTTGAAAATGTTTGCCCTGGTGTTAAAATTATGACTGGTAGAGCATTTTGTATAGAAATTTACCAAGCAGTTTGGATAACTTTGTGTTGGATTTGTTTAGGCAAGCTTGTACTGAAAGCCTTGATACTTAACTGATTTCCTAGGTAATCTCTTTGATGTTAGCTGGAGGATTTTTTTAAAAATAGTTGGCTATAATAAAGTGAATGGTGAGTTCTGTAAGGTAACTTGAATATTCTATATAATGTTTTAGATAATCACAGTAAAAAATAATTCACACAGTAAAGAGAGCAGAGAAAATCAACACCTATAGCAGTAACACTCTTGTGATTTGCATTGGAAATCAAAGTAATGTTACTGAAAATTCTGTAGTGCATAATAAGAATTTTTCATTTTTTTGGCAGTTCTTGTAATTTTGAAAAGTAACGTTGGGTCACAAATACATATTTATTTATTGCTTTGTATTACACTTACAGTAGTCACAGAATTTTGGAAATAGATGTTATGATCATGACATACTAATGACAGAATAAGAACTATGGAGAGTTGACAGTGTTTAATCTCAATATCTCTAATCTTCTTGCTGATTTAAAAAACCGTAGGAAAACAACCCCACTAGACATCCATTGATGTGCAACAAAAAAAGGACTGTTTTGTGGCACTATGGTTTCTTCCCTCTATAGTTGTTTTATGTGCTAAGGAAGGGGGGGGAAAAGAAGAAACCAGTGAACAATTCTTTCTTGAATATTTTTTCTGAATGTGGTATTAAGGGTCTTTGCTCTCTGAAATATTTTCAGAAAGACAGCAAGCAAGTGCGGTTGCACTGCATGCTCCCCGTTTTTTTCGGTTCAGGTTTATAATTTATGCAAGCAGGGAAATGAAAAGATGCTATTGGATCTTAACTACAGGCAGTGATTGAAACTCGGTTATTTTTGATCCATGCTTTCTCCACCCAGTAGCTGTTAAATTATCCACCACCATCCTCATAGCTGTGAATTTGTGACATTGTACTGTACCTGCTACCCGATTTCTCTTAAATGTCTGTTGTCAGCTAGGAAGAGAAAACAAGCTTTCGATTCTGTGGATTCTGAAAAAGGAAAAATAAGAAAAACGTTTGCTTTTTTTTTTTAATTGCTCAAGATTATGCTCATCACTGTCATCACAGGTAGAGAAGGGATGTAGGGGGTGGAAAAGCTTGGAAGAAAAATAGCAACAGCCATCAAGAATTTTGTTTTCCTGCTTTGTAAATGATGCTGCTGTAATTCTATCTGCATTTTTTTTCCCCTGCTCGTTCACCACTCAGCAGCTGGTAGGGAAGTAAGACTGCCTGGCAACCACCTGCAGAGCTGCAGAGATGAATTACATTTTCGGAAATAACACACTCCTCTATTCTCGCGCCAATCGAGGCAACACTAGCTCAAGCCACAGTTCTGTAGGCCCAAAGCACAAGCAGTGGGCAAAGAAAGGCTCAACAGATGAGTTACGGAATGAGCCTTCCCGCTGGCAGCAGATAGTTGCATTTTTCACTCGGAGACGTGGTTTCATTGACTGCATTTCTGTTGCTGCCAGCTCCACCCAGGTAATATGCCACTTGTTGAAATTATTGTGTCTGCATGTTTTCTGGTTAGTTGCTAGTCAGAAATAGCAATTATTCGTACCTGCATGCTTTCGTATAATCTCTGGTTTATTAATGGGCTTTTCTGTCTGCTTTCGTTTTCATATTTTACAGAGCTCTGTATAATTTCTAGTATTAAAGCATGAAAATGGAAACACTAAATGAGGTCTGATTTTTAAGTTATTTTGCAAGTGACAAGCTTCCAACAAGTTTAAGTATGAGATATTTTAATGAAATAGTGAAATACTGAAAAATGGAGTGTGCATTCTGCTGCCTAGCTCTGGAGGGGAATAGCATAGTTAAAAATACCGATTCCAGAGATGTAGTAAGATGACAAGACAAAGACTACATATTTCCTGGTGAAGAAACTGTATTTAAAGAATTAAATAATTTAAAGTCTTAATTGTATCTATCACAACAAATTCTAGTCTGTATCACTTTTCTGGGGTTGGTCGCTGCTAATAATCCATAAATAAGATGAAAGAATGCCTTCCTTACATACAGAATATACATCTAAAAGTCCAGTCTGTAAGAGAAGCATAACATTTTCCATCTTCCCTGTAAATCTGCTCTAAGTGATGGTTTTTATTAATGATCACTGAATGTTAGGTAAAAGGAGGCCAGCCACATTTTAACGGTGTGGATTTGGGGTGAGTTCTTCAGATTGATATTGAGGGAAGTTTAAACTTAACTGGCATTAGCAAATGAGGATCTCTTTGGATGATGTGACAAAGATCTGTGGAACAATGCTGACATGACAGCATTATTTAAAAACTTGAGATTGGAGTTGTTTTGCTTACTGTCAAGCTAAATTCAGCTTTAGTCAAGATGTTATTTAACCTGAAGGGCTATAATAACTTAAAAAAAGAAAAATTTGTTACCCTCAGACACCATAATATTTTGTAACTGTTGGTAACTGTTTCAAGGGTGATAAACTGGCACTTCCTCTGAAGTCTGTGCATTGTTACCTGTTTTTTGCATGTGAGTTTAAACAATGAATAGGAGATCTTAGAGGGTGATTTCCAGTTTTTTGTTGCAAATATACATGAATATGGAAGAGGGATCCTGGAGTTTCTGTAATGGGTCATTATGCAACTGCAAGTGATGCATTAGGTAAACATAATAGCTTTTAAGACCTGTTATTTTTTAAAGTAAAAATATACAGTATTAACCTTGTGAATAAATATCATGGTTGCTTTTATTGGTTTAATGCTTGAACAAATACTGTTGGAATGCATGACACTTGCAGCTGGACTGACTAGTCAGGACTAGAAATTTGCTGACAAAATACTGAATAGCCTCAGCTTTGAGAGTGGGTTGGACCAGTCAAAGATCCTGAGACCCCTTCAAACTGAAGCTGTGGTTCTGTGAATATCCCAGTGTTTGTTCTGGTTTTCTGCTATGAAAAAGATAGTTTACCTCTGTGAAAGCCTGCCAATTTTTTTTTTAATAAGCCTGACACTTCTTCTGTTAAAAAGAACTGCTTATACATGTTCTTGGCCAGAAGGAGGGGAAAAAATGTAATATTTTGAAGTGGTTATAAAAAAACTTAATGAGCATATTGAGAAATAATGCTCTGAAAACATAAAAGCTTGTTGAAGCCTCTTGCTCTGGAAAGATGCTGTATTATCCTTGTGCCTTATCCACCCATTGCAGCTGTTCTTGCCTCAGGGAAGGAAAAAGGCATTTGGAGATTGCTCGTTGTGGTGCAATTTTGTTTTTCAGTTCTCTTCAGTTTTTGTTCTGTGGTGTAGTATTCTGAAAATTCTTGATGACTTTTATTTGTTCATTTAAAATATATCCCCGTCACTGGAATGTAATCACATTTGCAGAGTCCAAATAAATAATTAGATGTGATGTACTTTAACCTTGTCTGTTGAAATTCTCCTTGTGGTGATGGGCTTTAAATAATGTTATTATTGTGACATAATGATTTTTAACATATTCTAAATCAAACTGATGGTTTTTAGAGCACTAGTCTCGTGCTTCCCTCATCAGTCTGCTACACATCGCCCATTTTTAGGTGTCCCTTCATTTGCTTGGCTTTTTTGGATGATGTGAGATGGCGCGAAATGATGATACTTGCTTAATTCCCATCCGAAAGGCAATTGAATCCTGCAGATAGGGCTGCATGCTCCTGTCCTTCTGTGGGGCCTGCAACAGGTCGCCTTCTCCCCAGCAAGGTGCTAAGAGGACTTTGCTAAAGAAGGGACTTTGGATTTTGGGATAGGGTGTTTATTGAGTAGGGGGTCTTGTACCCTAAAGAAGCAAGGAAGAAGTTAGTGATGGATAGAGTAGCACTACTTTTACGCCGTTATCACGGCGTTTATGCCCAAAAGCAGGGATGTGTGCACAAATGCCTTGTGGCCTGGAGGACTAGTCGGGAGTAAAAGGCTACTGTAAAAAGCCACAGCACTCTGAAGTCTTCCAATCCATTTTCAAACATTAAAGGTGCCTTATTTACTAATATTGCTTCCTCTTACTGTAAATGGAAGGTTCACATCACCTCTCTCTCCTAGGAAAAAGCTAGCAGTGGAAATGAACGGTGTGTACAGATACGAGTGAAGACAGTACAGTGGTCAATTCTGACTTTGCTAGTGTCCTGCCCTAGCCAAGGTCTCCAGGGTGCTTTGCATGGAACTTGAAGTGGTCATAGTGTTCTGTAGACTTTGCATTACTTTAGTAACAAGGAGTTCAGTGATCAGACGTGATGGTCTGCCCGTGGAGCCACAGTGCTTCCCTCTGGGTTAATACCTGTTCCGTTTGCAGGGGTGAACTGCTGTAGAGGTAGCAGTGCCTTCCTGCCCCCCTAACCACAGCAGTCTCCTTTAAGTCCAGGGAAGCTGATTTAACATGCTCAGGCATTTGAGGCCTTTCTAGTTTCTTCCTTCTGCATTCCTTGTGATGAGGAGTTAGTTACTCAGCAGAATTAGGGAAATGGATCAGAAGCTGGACTTCCAATTTTTGTCAGCAAATTTAACTTCTTTAATAAAAGCCAAATCTGTGGCATAAAATGGAAGATAAGGATGAAAACAAACATAAAACAGATTGATGCTGTCACAAGAATGATTAACTCAGCCATGAGCTTAGTAAGTGTATGGTTATGCAAGTGAAAAATACTGGGTAATTTGAAGTCCTAACAAGAGATAATGCATATTGCAGTAACAAAGATAACTGTATGCAGGGCAGTTCTTTGCCCCAAAGTCTTTCCAGTGCTCCACGAAGCAACTAGTTCTGACACTGAATACAGCTATCATGTCTCCAGAATGCATTTTAACTCAGCAGTATTTGGCCCGTGTTTTGCTACAAATTCAGAAATTGTGATTTGTCTGAAACTCACAGGGCATTAAACCAGTTCTAACAGCAATGCATTTAGGCTATTCTTAGCATGTCGCATAGTATAATATGCTTCTGGCATTTGATACTGAAAAACTGATTAGCTCTTTGAATATGCTGTGCTAGTTTATACTTAAATGTTTTAGGACACGTTTTAGGAGAGGGGGACAGAAAACCCCTCCTAACTCCACTTAACCATTTCAAAAACTTAGCTTTAAATTTCGAGCTTATCAACTGCTTCTGTGAGTTGTTTGAGCCCAATCATTTCTTGTCTTCATGTCTTTTCCTTTTAAGATCTTGATAAAAGTTTTACTGTATGTCAGTACTCCTAGAGCATTGCTTTCAAATTCATTGAAATATGAACATATTTGTAGCAAGTATGGAATGCTGTATGTAATCAGACAACAACATAGAGGCTTTGTAATGTATGTTTAAAAGATAATGTATGTTTAAAAGATAATGATTAACAAAATACAGGTCTCTACCCTAGCCCTGTTTTTTATTGTACTTTTTACCGTTCAAGAATTGCATAAATTGATTTCTGACAGAAATACTTATCATCCATCCTATAATTTTGTTATATTTAAGTATTTCTATATTTTTAGACATACAGGTCACAACACTGAGACACGTGCTAGATTATGTGAGATAAAATAGTTATGATGTAGAATGTGGAGCTTTAATTGAACCAGCAGAAGTTGAAAATAAAAAAAAAAAGGGGGGAGGGGGAGGACACCTGTTTGAAGACATGGAAATAAACCTGGAAATGCAGCAAGAAAATCCTGCAACTAAAAGTTCATGTGATTTGATAGCAGTTGAACTATTAAATATCTTAGGCATATCAGGATGTGTCACAGCAGGTGATATGTTTTATGAACAATATTAAACTGTGGTGTGGATGTGTGACTGTTTTAGCATCCCCTCAAGTTTACAGGTGAGAATGGGACTTTAAGCCAGCCATTGTGTCATATGAAGCTCTTTATTCACAGGATTTGTTTTATTCAATACATTTTTGGTATTTAAAGAGGTGATCCAGTAAAGAAAAAAGGAGTTACAGGAGTAACTGGAGTAACTGCAGGGAAGTTTATGTGAGTATATAGAAGAACTGTTGTCACTCAGATTTTTAATGAAGACTGTTCCCTGAGTTTAAAATTTAGATCATACATTGCCTGGAAATTGTTGCTGGTAATATGATGAACAATGAGAACAGCTTTAAGCAGTACTTGCTTTGGATGATTTTAACTATTAGAAAGCATCTTCTGGAGTTTAAATAGGAGTTTTATTCTACTAAGTCTCTTTCTTATTCTTGATTTTTAGATATGTAATACCACACTTTACTAACAGTATGAATTTATTTTGCAGATTTATTTCTGGCACTTGCATTTTCCATAAGAGGGCATTATAGCAGAGATAATGGTATGAATTTATTCTGTCAGAGGAATGCCTTAATACGTGTTCTAATCAATAGAACTAAGAAATAGAACTAGCCTAAGAAATAGGAAACTCTTTGACAGTTTAAGCTCAAGCATTAAGGAGAGGACTATCTCTGGAACCTTTGGTTCATTTTGTAAACACTTTCTCACTGTGTACAGCAGAGATGGAAACTTCTCAAGACCGTAAAGTTTCACATTTTAAAATGAGTTACCCAGTTCTAAAAGCATATTAAAATCCCCAAATCTGAAGAGTGTATGTCATGAGTCATGTAATGTCACATAGATTGTGTTAGCCTCATGCTGGTTCCCTGCTGTAGCCACTTGTCTCTCCTCTGATGAAGTGATTCTGTAGGCTGGTGGAGTAATGGGGCTGTGCTGCTTCCTTCCCAGAGTCATGCCTGTGACTGACGCTGGCATGTGCAGTGTGTTCCTTCAGTTAATCATTTGCAGTGTGGCTGTGATGGTAAGAGCTGAACTGGTGCTGTGGCTACCTGCAGGCATTGCTTGCTGCCTGAGGGGTTTTTACATTCTACTTGCTTTTACTTGGTGTCTCACAGCTCTTGTTCTGTCTCACTCAGAGTTGATAACAGAATTTCTTCGTATTTCTATTCCACTGTATCTCAAGAAAATTACTTTTTCCAAAATGAGTCAGAAATCTGGTAAGCAAAGGAGAAAGGGATACACAATGTTTTGCTTCTGGAGTGCTGCTGCAGGGTCTTTGTATAGTGCCCAGGACGCTGAAACTTCAGGCAAGGCAGACACTGGATCCCCTCTTAATCCATTGTCTACAACTAATAACTCAGGTGGACTAACAGGGTCTTGCTGTATGAAGCCAAGTGCATGGCAGCTTGTGAAACAGGTAGGACTTTCTAGGTCTATTATGTAACTTCGCTAATTTATTTTATATTGTGATAGTTGCCCTCTCAGTTGAAGCTTGTATTGATTGACAAAGTATTTTGAAAGTCAAATACAGGCCAGTCTGTCTTTCATCAGCTGTCAGCTTACTAAAGAGCTCTAGCATGGCTCCTGTGGTATAGCATTTCTCTGCTGCTGCCAAAGCTGCTGTGTATGTTTCAGTTAATACAATTATTAAGGAAATGACTGTCTGACAGAACTACTGAGTCTGAAGTGAACACCATCTTCTTCCTGTTCTATTTTGGTCTACAACATCAAGAGCACTCTCAATTATGATAAAGGATGTGCAGGATGTTTAGTTTGTGAAAGCTAATGCAACAGAGATGTCTTAGATGGTTGTAGAAAACGTGACTTCGTTTTTTAGAATGATCTGCATCCATGTTTGAGAGCTGACATCATACCATGTGTTGTGCAACTTAAGAGACTTTTAGTTTATACCCAGCTTGGAGTCTTGGTAAACTGTGTCCCCAACCTTTGAAAGTTTTAGTAACTCAAGGAGAGCAGTTGTTCTTATTGAACAAGATAAATTGAAATCTCTGTGTGCACTAGCTATGCAGTCTCTTTTGAGAAGAATTTGCTTCTCTTCTCTAGAACCTCTGTTGGGACCAGTGCCTTCCCCTGTACTCCAAAATGAAGGAGGTGCTTGAATTTGTCTTCATGAATGACAGTTACTTACTAAAATTTTCAGTGAAACAGCTACGCTCTTGAGCTATATCTCTTTTTTTCTTCTTCTTCTAAAGAGCATTTTCTGTAGTTCAGTTTTCTGTATCAATATTTGAACAGTTTTATCTGTCTTTTTTTTCTAGTTTTTGGAGGTGGTCCTACCCTGTGTAAACTACTCAGTGTTAAGTAAGCTCCTAGTCCCTGATAGGTAATTTGTATTTCTCTATTCCTTCCTAATTCTCATCTGGGTTTCATCGTGTGATTTTTATTGTCACGTAATAACTAGTGATTCCTGTTTCACACAGGTTATTATACCATCTCTTGAGACCAGTTTTCTTTATTGTACTGATACGTTTTGAGACCTGCATAGTGCTGTGTGTTGTGGTTGCTTACACCTTGACAGCGAGTCAGCCTCCCAAGTGTTCCAGTGCATGGAAGCAAAAATGCATTCTGGAGCTGCTGTAAAATGCCAGATGTGTGTGTTTTTATAAAAGATATCTTTGCAAGGCATGAACACTTTTTGATTAAACTTAGCTGTTTGTCCTACACACGCACAATTTTTGGCATCTCAGGGGCATGGCAGTCTGAGGTGAAGAACATGTCTTTCACTGCTGTCCCTTGGGGTGAGTTCAAACTAATGTTTGACATGCTACTGTTTGCTGAACTTCAAAGCACAAGCATATTGTGAAGCATTTCCAGTACAGTTCATTTTTTTTGTGCTACTTTGGGAGATCCATAAAAGATGAAACTGTCAGGAAAACATCCGCCTTTTCATGTGATGTGTCTCACATGCAGTTGAAATGAAGTGCCTCATCCTTGTTTATTAGTATAACCACATTGTTCACACTTTGCTTATCGTGTAATGACTCTGTAACAGATGAGTCCCAGTGGATGCTTTCCTCTCTTGAGGAAGGCTGCCTCAGTGCAGCTTTAATGCTGTTTCTAACATGCCTTCCCAAAATTCATTCAATGGAAAATTCCATAGTTCTATATATTATTTCAGAAACACATAAAGGTTTCTGGAGTTAAAAGACAAGAGAATCCGTTCTGATCAGTTGGGACTGTTCCTGCAACAGATGCTTTGCTAACCAAGCGCTGTAGTGAAATTCTAGCAGCTGTAAGTCTAATAGGGCACCATAGTTGCAGTGCTGGTCTTGGGGACATGGGTAACAACAACAGTGTGAAATACATTGGCAGACTTTGAGAGGGAGAATTGTGGCTGATTCTTACCTTCTGGTAGGTAGAAGTTTCATGCTGATGTGCATATGCGAAAAACTGTTACGCATTTTTCTTTGGGGAGGTGGGTTAGGAGGTGGCACTTGGTTCAGTGGACTGTGATCCTCTTTTCTTAAGGTCCTCACATGTGTCATGACTATGTAGTGGTTTTATCCCCTAAAAAAACCTGTCAGGTATCCCCAAACTTGTACCGTTCTGTCACTTGCTTTTTGAAAGGCTTAAGAGCCCCTTCCATGTATCAGGTTTTTGTGCACACATCTCAATATTAAAAAAAACCCCACTCTGAAAGACTGTAGTCAGTGTAGAGCAAGGATTCCTTGCAGTGTCTCTTTTAGAATTTTAAAAAGTCTTTGCCACCAACCAAAGGACTTCTGGGCTTGTTTTCTGGTTCGGTGTTCCTCAGGGTGTCTCTGTGCTGTTCACTGCTACTCCATGTGACTTTAGTTGTCAGTATTGAATTTCATCTCACTGCCTGTAACCCACTTCTCTAATATATCACGCATGCTCTACAGCTTGTTTCTGTTGCACATTTGCTGCTCTTCCTTTTTTGTGTGTGTTTAGCTGCACATTAGGATGTAGTTGAGCTGACATCTTCTCCAGGAAGATAACAGACATTTATGACTCATTTAGTCTCTCTTGTAAGCTGATCTTGGCATTTATGAATTTTCAGTGCTTTGCTCCATTAAACTGTTTCCAGTGCATATTCTAGTCCCTTGCAACAGTCTCTTTTCTGTTGGGACAAGCAATGATTTAAATAAAACCAGATCACCTTATCCATATTTTTCAGAGAAAAGAAGGCAGGTTCAGGACACAGTATTTATTTTAAATTTTACCAGGACACTGGTAAAATAAAATGCTTATTCTTTTAAGTTACCATTGGTTTTTAAACTCTGTGGAAGCTGTTGTTATTGTTATTGGATGCTAGTATCTACCTAGTCGTGTCAGTCTCCTAATAGGACTTCAAATACTTCATGGGACACAGATGGAGGTTTTCTCTTTGACCGTGGAATCCTCAGTTTCCTCCTACTGCTTTGTGCGGTATTTACTGGAAACCACTGTACCATAGGAGTGTTTTGGACGAGTCTCCTAGTCTCTCCTTCGTTATTGTCTCTTATCAGGGCTGCCTCAGAGTGTGTATATTTGCTGATTTAAAATTCTTTCTCTAAGACTGAGGCCTGTAGAAGTTAGCTGAGCCACCTGTATTATGTGCCTCCCAGGTAATAGAGTTTGGTTTCCATAACAGAGCAGGGAGTGGAGTAAAGGCTGCCTGTGCTTCTGGTGTACAGTTCTATGTCAAAGCCAGTTTAATTTAGTAGGTAAAGTGTAGTTGTTTTTCTTAGATAACTACCTGTGTCTGACTACCCAGCGTGGTGTAGCAGCTGAGAAGGGAGTCGGCTTTCCGTTTGGAGAAGGAGAGGGAGGGAACTCTGGATTCTGCTGTCTGTAGCATGGACAGTCTCCAGTCTGAAATCCTGGCCAGGAAAGTAATCCTGATAAATGGAGGGTGTTCAGAGAAGGAATTATAGCTGTAGATTGTGTTCAGGAAGACATGCTTTCAAGTGAGAAACTTAAAACCTCTGTTTAGTTCATCCAGAGGAAAGTCAGGAGGTGATTTGGTCATAGTCTATAAATATATAAGGATAGATTTCAGAAATGGGAAAGCTTGTTTATTTAGTAGAAAAAGGCATCTGTATTCCAAGTCAGAGAACTGAAGCTAGACAAATTTAGAGGGAAAACTTAATTTTAAAGAAGGATATTAATATAATAAGCATTTTTAAAGCTTAGTGGGACATGAGGTAAATGCCAAATCAGGATAATAAATGACCATTTCCTGTTTAAAAAGCATAATGACAAATAAAGTTTGTACTTGAAAATGTCAAAATACATCGCAAACTCTCTGTTATAACATTCAATATAATGACTTCAAACTGCTATTTGGACGCTGTAAACTGCTGGAAAGCAGTTTGCTTTTTTTAAAAAAAGGTTTTATCCCTTCTGCTTTTAATTTTTATTTTAATTCTGTAATTTTTATTACTCTTTTTAAAAGATGAACACTATGGGGGAGAAATCTGTGTACAGCTTTTTAGAATTTGAGCACATTGAGCCTCATTACAGAGCATCACTTCAGTAGTTAGATGCTAATTCAAGTGGTATGGAAATTGGTTATGAAATAGTGCTGATCAAGATGGTGATAGTGCAGACCTAAGACTATATTCCCAGATAAGTGTGGAATGCCAAAGTAGATGCCTGTCTCTGAACAAAAATCCAGCCAGGGTTGTCCCATCTTTTGAGCTCAGAGTAGTTTGTATGACTCATTTTACTGTATTAAAAATAATAAGATTCAGGTGACAGTAGAAGAGGATTTAAATTCATGTGTTAAGAGGCACAGGTGATCAATAGATGACATTTATTCAAGATTTCTTAATGAACTTGTGTTTATTATGGCTGAGCTGACCATTACGTTGTGTGTGACCTGTTTGTTTAAACTGTGTATTCCCAGGATAAAAGTTAAAAAAAAAAAAAGGCAAATGTGATGCCCTTTTTAAGAGGAGCTATGCTGTACTCTCTGAGACTACAGCTGAGCAGGTTCGATTTCCTTATTGTACAAACTTTGAGAAATTCTTCATTATTAAAAATGTGTTAACAGGTAGATGGATAAACATTTTGAAGAGATGTCAACTTGTCTTTGCGAAGGGAAAATAAGAATCCTCCAGATGACTTGGAAAACAGGGAACACATAGATAAAAATCTACATGGGAACATGTAGTCATCAGAAGGTTGATACAGTTACAGAAGTCTTTGAAAATAATGGTTCTTGTATCAGCGGCTGTTAAAATTATTAGTGCCATGAGAGAAAGGGAAAGGGTGTTCTGTAGATTTTTCAGTTGATTAAAACAGGCCCCTTCAACTGGGACAGGATTCCCAGGAGGTTGTATTTGTGGATGATCGGGGCAGGGAAGAAGCTGAGGCAGAGGCACATGATTGAGTTTTAAATTTTTTTAATGTTTTAATTATTTTTATTTTTGGGTTAACTGAACTAGCTGCAGAGAATAGCATGCAAAAGTCAATGGGCACAACAATAGCTGGTGATGTTCATTGTACAGTAATGAATGAGGATCAGAGTTAGGAGAATCCTGTATGTGTACCTGTAGTGATAGGCTACAAATGAAGAATTTCTATTCCTGAAAGAGACTTTGGAGTTGTCACTAATAGCTCTCTGACAACATCACCTTAGTACTCTGCAGTAGTGAAAAGGGTAAATGAGATGTCAGGTATTACTAAAGAAGTAGAGGAGAATAACACAGAACATGACACTCAGTATGTTTCTTGTGTATCTGTATTTTGAATTTTGTATGGGGTTCAGTTTGCCTTGTCTTAGTTTTCTGTCACAGCTGTCCTGTAAAACTTGTGCTAAAATTATGAAAGTCACTGACACAAAATGTTGTGAGGTTTCAAATGGTGTGTGATTTCAAAATGGAGTTGAATGGATTTGCAAAGGGAAGGTAGCTATTGCAGATGGTGGTTCAGGAAGACCTTGACTATCAGATTCTGAGATGTTTTTCTGGGAAAAGGACTGGGCGTATGTCGAACTCCTACTTGCCCATCTATCAGTTTTTGCTGTGTTAGTAAGATTCTTGACTATTTATGCTTTTGTTCTCATCCAGTATGACAGTTGTTACTGTTTGCGTGGAGTGAGTTTTTTTTAAACGAGGGACATGAACTCTCAGAATAATTTGTGTCTGTAATGTATTGTGTTATTTGATGTTTTTGAATAAACTATGCTAGGAAAAAAACCTGGATAAATCTCTAGAGGATGTTTGAAGCTTGGTGATAACGTGAGTTAAACGCAGGGAATCAAGTCTCAGTTTCTGGTGTGTCACTCAGCAATCATGATCGTCTAACCTAGAAATCTCCAAGTCTCCAAAGAAAATGCCCTCTGATAGATTCATCCCAAGTGATGCGTCGTCATGAGATGATTAGAGTGGCAGAAGTTAATTTTGCAATGTATCTGGAAAGGACTACTGGTCAGATTAATAGTTTCAGAGAATGTGATTAAAGAAACAAGTAGCAGGTGAATTCCCTACTGTTGTCCGTAGGCATGTCTAAATTAGAAACAATCTTGTGTCTTGCTGCCTTCTAAGTACAGTAGATAAGTTGCTGTGCTTCTTATAGAATCAAAGTATTTTGTCTTCTAATGTAACTGGGAAATGGCAGGAGTGCTGGCAGGTTGTTTTTTGTCAGGTGTTAATTTTCATACCATACATTATTATTTTGACCTGATTTCTTGTAACAGAGGACTTGGAAAATTTATTTCACAGCTGCTAATTTGGGTTTGAGCCTCAGTAACCAGTGTAAAAGACATATTTTGGTTTTCTGGTTCTTCAAAATCAAAGCAATTTAGTAATTATGTATTTATAACATTACCAGTTAATAATTTGTTTTTACGTATCTATTAGTTAACTTTTTTCCCATCGTTTTCAGTGTTAATTTTTTCATTTGTTTCACCCCATTTCTTTACCTGCTCATTTTTACCTGTGTTGCACTGCTCAAGTTCTATCAATTTTTGTCCTTCAACTTCAGCAACCGTAATCAGGTGAATAGAATGTACTGTAAAATATCATTTTCTGCTTACAATTTTGCTTGCTGGAAAAGAAAAACTGCAAAAGAGAAATACTGGGATGTCTGTGAAGCTGGTGCCCTGCTTCTAGAGCAGCCAGAGCAAAGGATTAGGGAAGGGTATAAACCCAGGACAAATAAGTATGATACTTGCTCTGAGGACTTACAGAGCTTTTTGCCCGTCCCACTGTAGGGATTCTAAGAGCAGGAGATGACTTGTGTGTTTAATAACCTTGAGTCCATGAGTCTTCATGGACTTGGCCAGCCTTCTTGTAGTGGTAAGGATTCAACAGTGGAAGAACAACTTCTGCTTGTTTGTAGCCTAATGAGGGGAAGAGAGTCAGGGCTATGGGACTTGTTCTTGTGCATTCTGTTCAAAGATTGTTAAAGCAAAACAGTGTTGGGAACAGAATTCAGGTTGGCTTTAAGGAAATACCCTTTCCTTGGACTGAAGAGTTAGATCTGTCTTTTCTGTTCTGATGTTGGCCCTATTTGGCTTTAGTTCATTTCTTCGTCAAGGCAGGAGGGCTTAGGCCAGGGCTGTTGGAGCAAGGAGTGGCTTGGGCACTGGCCCGAGGAGTGAAAGCTATTGAACCTCACATGTCAAAGCTAGCTTGAAACCCAGAACTTCACCATGGCCTGACCGCTGTTGTGAAAGTGTGGCTGAAGGTACATTTAGCTCATCTCGTTCTGAAGACGTAAGAGTGAAGAAAGGGTTTTTTGAGGAATTGTGGAAGGAAGGTAAATAAATGCAGGCCGTGACCTCACTACTTTTTTCCTTTAAACTGTTTAGTATCCAAAGATTTTATTGATGTCTATTAGCTTCTCAATGTTTAAGGCAATGAATCATTAGTAGAACTGCGTTGGGTAGTGTTGGAATTAGATAAAGATTACGTAAAATGAAACCGCAAAATTTCCTTTAAACACTTTTTAATCTTGAGCGTCTGATGAATCCTGCTTGCTTTTCCTGAAATGTAAATTCAGAAGTCAGATCCTTTGTCTTTCTTCATTACAAAAAAGTATGTAGAATTTTGGATATTTGTATCCTAAAGACTTCAAACATTTTATTGTAGATTAGGCATTTTAGTTACCTGAACTAAAGGAAAATTGGCAAAAATGGTCATGTAAACTAGTATCCTGTCAAGATTAGACCAAAAATTAATGGAATTGAAGTCATAACTCCAGAAAAAATTGTTTCATGTACTCTCAGGTATTCTGAGAAACTACTTCTTGTGATACTGTTACTCACTTTTTTCAGGCCAACATAAGTTAATATTTCTTTTATCTAGAGTAAATGAGGCAAGGTTGTGCCTCAAAAACATGGCAGATAGACATTTTGGTCAGTGTGATACCAACACGGAATGCTGGCTTTATGTGCTCCCAGGTCTTCCCTGGCACTGACACAAGATGCCAAGTCTTGCATGTTAGATCTGACTTCTGCAGAGCTATGTCATTGTCTCTGCAGTGTCTTCAGAGATGAGGTTTGCCACCTGATTTCAGGGTTGAACCTCATCCTCTGGATCCTGGGTCTTTGTGCTGAACAGGTGAGAGTCCTCATGGAAACTGCGGGGAACTGTTTAAATGCCTTTACCCTCAGTTTGGTTACACAAGGGCTTAGCTCCATTTTAGTTCCAGTTTTAGGTGACTTGGCTTAGTTCCAGTTCATGAGATGGACAGGCTGGTTTTATATGGAACCCAGAGTGGCTCAAGATTCCTGCTGTGCTGGAGAGGTTAAGTGGATTCTGTGCTAGCCAGGCATGGGTGCACCATAGCTGTATTTGTCCAGCACTGATGGTACACTGATCAAATCTGCCTTGTGTTTCTGTGGTGCAGTTAACTTGACATCCAGATAAAATGCCTCTAGATAATTAAGGATCAAAAGTCAGTTTATCTGTAAACCTTGGTTTTTAAAACACACTGGTTTTAGTCAGCACTGTAAACTTAACATGATATGTCAACATTTGTTTTTCCACTGCAAGGTTGCGTAAGGCTGTGTTCTTTCCTAAGTTATACTGAAAAGTGCTACAATCTTTAGAAATTCTTAGCAAACAGCATTGTGTTAAAAAATCTTCATTTACTTGTGGCGTAGAAGTTTGCTTGAGTAATGCTAGGCATTAAACTTGTTAAAACTTTAATAGTATTCTAATTTGCTGAAGACAATTGGTGTTTGACACCAGTTGTCAAATCAGTGCCTGTTTTGCTGAAATGTTGCAGGGCTGCCTTGACTCGTTCTAGAGCCTGGATGTGTTGTGTAATGGTACTTACTCCGAGATCGTGCTGTAATTGCATGTTGTCATGGAAGCAAATCTGAGGAGATTCCAGTGTTTCCATGGTGCAAGAATGAATTAAATCAAATGAGGTACCTAGCTAGTAATTGCAAGGACTTCAGCCGTAGCTCTGAGCAGTGGAAAGGCAAAGCATCCAGAGAGCGGTGTAAAGCTATCGGAACTATAGTGAAAGTAACTGTATGTTTGGGGAGAATTCAGTTGTGTGCTGAAATGCTAATGCCGCTTATGTGTACGAAGCCTTTTGTAAATGAAGTAAGGAGTGGCTTTAATATAAAGCGCTTACCTGTAATTCAAGTTGTTAATTTTCAAAAGTGTTCTGACATATATGTCCCAATAAAGCTAATGGATTTTAATTAGTGGGTTGTTATAGACAGCTTTTCTTGTGTGGTTTTCTGTTTGCTGCTCTTTAATGTGAGGTAAATGTCTTTCTGCTTGTGCTCAGGGTTTTAGGCAAACTTCTTTATTTTTATAAAGAGATTCTTGGATAGATAATAATAGAGTGCTCCCAGAATAATACAATTGTCAATAAAATAATAAATACTTGAAATGGAAGGCTCTAGCATGGATTCACTGACTTGTTCAGGTGACTTCATTACTCCTTGTTTTTAAGACTGTACCCTTAATTACTTTGAGGGCAGTAGGGTGCTCTAGGTAAGTGAACCTGAATGTTTCTTATCCTAAAGGAAAAAATAGATCCTGCTGTAGGTAAGATTAGGTTCGTCTACATGACTTTAATATTTTATGCATAATGTTTCTTATAGCTTTACTCAAAAAAAAATGATCTCCAACAGAGAACTTTTTCAGAAGGGTAGTAGGATAGTTTTGAGAGTTAACTAAAGCATTTCTAGCATTGAGAGAGAGATGACTTTGTAATAGCAGAACTCGATGAATATAAGGCACCTTTTGCTGTTTGAATGAGTTCTAAAGAACAAAATAAGCATGCTGTCTAGGAGGGGGTAATTATTCCCTGAATAATTTAGGAATGATTGGAAGTTATATGTTATGAGAGTTTATAAAAAGTATCATATCTATTAAAGCATGTAAAAAGTATCCAACCTTTATTGTTGTATTTTGGTTTTATAGTGTGCTCTGGAGTGAATAGATTCTATCACACCTCAGTTTCCTACCACAGCATACTCTTTTTACTGTGAATTTCAAAAACTAGAACATTGACACCCTAGAGCTGCTGTTATTTTTCTGTGATAAGATCTTAGAATACATTTTCTCTTTGCCTGGTCTCACTTAGATGCTGAAACCCTGCTTGGGCTTCTTTGTGAACTCTTTAGCATTACCGAGCTTAAAGCTTGCTTTAAGTTGCAAATGAAATGCATTAAATTCATTCTCAATAGCACTTAGGAACCTAAATGAGGAGCCTTGTAATTCTGCTGGGTTGCTGGATGAATACAGATGGCTAACCTGCTGCATAGGGTTCGGTGATAGACATTTAGTATGTGAGGAGCAGAAGTCACAGATTACCTTTATTGAAAGCAATATGAACTTGTGTACGTTTTGAGTATTATGGATTTGGAATATGACTGAGATTTTATCATTTATCACTTAAGCAGTCCTGAGAGATCCTTTGTATGAGACGGTGTCTGTGACTTAAGCCTATAAGAGTCCATTTTGTAGATCCTGACAGGGAGAGGAAAGGCTCAAACTGTTGTTCTTTTGAGACTATTTTTTGAATTTGCGTGAGATTCTTAACACCTGAAAGTTTCACTCATCAATCAACCGCTGGATACTGTGTCAGACCACTGGTGATAGTTTTGTAGTTCCGGGTTCCCCATTTCTGCTTTGTGGGTGTCCATTTATCTCACACACAAAACTACTTTTGCTACAGGATAGAACTTCATCTCAGAAGCTGCTGGACAGTCTGTCTTGTCCTATAGTATTGCTTATGGTTATAGCAATCCTTTTTTTTTTTTTGGTAAATTTTCTGCACTAAAAATTGCTTACTAAGCCTCAGCAAGTAAGTCTTTCTGTCACTGCCTTTGCTGCTTTACTTCTGCTTGGGTAATCATGGTGCAAATTGTTCGTCACTGAGTTGTTTTTGTAGATGAAGTTTGCAATAAAATTGATAGTAAATATATTACTTATTTGTGTTTAAATTAGTTCAGGTCATCATCACCATCTGTGATTTTACTGATACTTTGCTGTCACTGTTTTTCCCCTTCAAAGCTATTTATTTATGTTTTAAGTTCAGAGTTTTAAGTTCATTTGAGTTCATTGTAAAATGCTGTGGGGTTTGAGGAGGAAACTAGGTTAGAGAATCAATTTGTCAACTGAGTTAAAAAAAAAAAAAAATGAAACCCAACAACCAGATAACCCCTACAGTTTAGACATATCTAGCATGTTAGCTGTGTGTCTTTAAAACAGAGCGCTCACATAGATATGATTTTCAAGAACATGGTGTACTCTGAAAAAAGTGAGAAATAAAGCGAAGTCACAGGTATTCAGACTAATCCTTTTAATCTACATGGGCTGGGTGAGTAAACCTTTTCCTTTCTGGGATCCAGAAAAACTTTCATATTTCTGTTACAATGCCTACCTGAACTGATGTTACAGCTCCAAGATGGCTTGCCTATCCTCAAAATGGCTTAGTAAAACCATTACCTACTAACCTACCCATCTTCATGTGGACATACCCTGACAGTCTTCTGCCTCAGCTGCTTTTGTTTCTGAGCTTTCTGCCCAAACTCTCTTTGGAGAGACCTGTATAGTATTCAGCTGGAGATCTAGGTATTTTTATTCATTCATCCCTGGGAGACCATGGGAAACAGTCTTTGCTCCATCATGGCAAGGAATGTGGAAAGCCCATGAAGGGGTAGGAGGGTCAGAAACCCAAATCTGAAGCCAAAAATTTTTCTTCCTTTTATCAGTGCAGAATGATAGGCATAATTGTTACCACCCATTGGTTGAGGCCATCAAATTCAGTGTATCATTTACCCTAGCCTGTCTCTCTTCAGGTTTTGTTTGTGGTAAATCAATTTGCAGTTGAAAAACAGTATAGAGGATGCTGACTTGGACAGGAGAACCTGAACAGCACCCCAACCCCCATGGAGTGCACACAGTGGAAGTTTGTGACAGCATTTGTAAGCGTGAGTGGATAGAAAGCTGAAAAAGTATGTGTATTTTAAATAATTTGGGGGTTTTTTTTAGCCTCTGTGAGTGAAATAGATCTGGTGTCCACATCAAAACTGGAGAGTTACCGTACTGACACACTGAGCAAGGTGAACAGGAGAGCTTGAGTTCCTTGGGTGGGCAGTGCCTTTTTAAAGCAAGTAATCATCCATTGATAAGAGAGAACCTTTCTCACATAAGATAAATAACAAACCTGTAGGAGAGGGAAAGTCTTGAGTTGTGCTTGTATTAATGGTATTCTCTCTTTTTTTTTTTTGGTGTTTCTGCTTCCCACCCTCTGTATTTGGCATGTTTTACCCTCTGGCTTGTCAGCAATGGCAGTGCTCATGCCTGGGTAGGACTAGGTCTTGTGTCTTTGTGGTTCTCAAAATTCAGATACATGCAGTGTATTAGCATGTCTGATTGTGTTCATCTGCTGTTTTAATACATAAACATCATTTGGAATTTCAAGTCAGTACTTAGAAGATTGCTTATGTTCAGATAGTTCTGCACTTTTAGCTCTTGAGAAACTTGGTAACTTTTCATTTGATTTCTCTCAACCTTTGGTTTGGCAGTAGGGAAATACTGGTGGTATTTTTTTCCAAATGCCCTTGATGCTGCATTTTGTTTAAAGTTCTGAAGAAATATACTCAGGAAAAATATGCATGTTAAATTTATGTTTAACAGCTCAAGTCATTGATATTGTTGTGGTACTCAAGACCTGCCAGGCCACAGGATGGCACTGACTTAGGGAGGAATATGTGGAGACAGTGCCTCAGTGTTAATGCTGTGTGCTCGGATTTGGGTGCTCTGGGCAGCATACAGCTAACATGGGTTATGAATGAGGAGGAATGGCAGTTGTACTTTGTTCTTACCTCTGTTGGACCCCACCAAACAGCCTGTAAGTTCCTGTAGGTATGTCAAGAGGGGTATAACTTTTGTCAATTTTGAGGAAGATGAATGCAAAGTTCTTAAAATGGTAGGTTTCAGCAGTCTTGTGGCATTCTAGCATGTCGCTCAGAGAAAAGATAGAAAACTACACTGCCAGATCCTAAATTAGCCAACTCTAAAAGAAAATAAGCCTTTTATGTTCAGCTTTGTCACTGGGTATTGAATCAAAATTGTTTCTTTCTTCCACTTTCAAAGTTTTGTTCACTACAGAGGCATTTTGTTCCTTCTTTCAAGAAGAGGGAATTAATATAGACTTTTTTCATCAGTTAATTTGTATTAATAGAAGTTGCTGATTTTGTGGTGTCTGCTTGAAGGCAATGGAAGGGGTGAAGTAAAAATTTATCTCCAGTGGAATCTCCTAGTTGTTAGAATTGCTTTTTGAAGTAATGAAGTTGGTTATTGAGGCTTTAGAAAAGACCTCTGCAGTAGACATTGCTGGTCAAGTAGTAGTAGTATTTTCCCTTTCTACTCTCTGTTATCCAGGACATTATAGTATTCTAGAAGAGATCCTACTTTTAAAAGATTACTGGCTCTTTAACAGATTGCTGCAAAGAAGTGTGCAATGTACAGTTGATGTAGTAATTTAAAAGAATGAAATATTGATGATTCAGTTTGTTAGCAACAAATTCTTTGGAGTTGATACGTAATAAGAAAGCACAACCTGATCCTGAACCCCCTCTGGTTATAAAAAAATCGTAGTGCTTGATATTAGTGTTGAGCAGTTCATCCTAGTAATTCATACAGTCTGCAGAGAACACTTGTGGGTTCAGGCTGCTTTCTGCATCAAAAGATGATCTGCCAAACCTGTGCAGCTGTAGTTACATAACTGCTTTTCTTGCTTTGAATTATCCATATGTCCCACTGCTTCACCAGATATCATCTTTTTTTTTTCTTTTTTTTTCTTTTTTCCTTTTTTTTGTTTTTTTTTCCTTATACCAGTGTGACTGCAAGGCAGGCTCTGCCTTACTTCGTGCAGGTGGATGTATTTGGGCAGAATCAGCCCCTTGACTGTCAATTATCTGATTATTCCTATTTCAATGATATTTTTTCTTTTTCTCCCTGTTTTTTTTCTGTTGTCTGTTTTCATTTTGTTTACACCATGATTGTTCTAGATAAGCCTTACTATGCTTTGATTATATATTCCTTTCTTTTTTTTCCCTTTTTTTTTTTTGACCAGCATGCTATATTCCCTTTCTGTACTTGCCTAATACTCAATTGGAGTGCAACCTCGGCTTTTTCACTGGAGGTTGCCCTGGCACACTGTGCAGCCCTGGATGTGTGAGGTGTTCTGCCTGTACCTCCTGTTCCTTGGCTGTGTTTTGGTGCTTGGACTGTTGCTCTTGGAACTGCAAGTGCCTTTAAGTTTTTGTTTTCTTCTAATTACTGATATCTTATTGATATCATCTCAGGGACCAAAAGCATAAGGACTTCCAGAAAAAAACTTGTGCTGTTACCAGTTATCTGCTATATCATCTTCATTTCTTTGCCACTGAAGTCAGTATGTCTGAACGCACATTGGAGAGATGTGAATTCATTCCTTTGTCTTGTGTTTAGTCTTGTGTCTTCCCCTTTATTATTTGGAGGCAAATCTAGGAAATTAGACAACTGGGTATCCAACATCTCCTCTCCTTGCCCTCACTTTCTCACTTAACGCACTTCAAAGCTGATTTTCTTTTTTAATCAAGAAGCTACTTGGTCTGTGTTTTCAACAAAGTTGATGCCTTCAGGAATAAGATGTTCCTTATGAATCTGGAACATCACCTATTTGGGGATTTATGTACACAAAAAAATAGCCTTATACCCAAACCCCCTTACTGCCTCCTTTCTACGTTTTAGTAATGAGAGAATGTCATGCTGAAAATTACTCTAGAAAATAGAGTACTGATATGCAAGTAGAAGCAAAACGGGTGGTGTGAGTGCAGCCTGCTAAACCTCGAGCAATCTTGATAATATTTCTGGGGGAAAAAAGATGTTTGCTTGTGATCTACAAAGGCAGCTGTTTGGCACACTGATGCCAAAGAGGATACTGATACTGAGGCTTTGACATGAGACAGCCTCCCTCCAAATAATCCCTGCAGGCTGGGCAGCATGCCTCAGTGCTGCTTGGTAATAATGTACCTGTGGAGATTCCTCAAAGGAGAAAAAGTTAGGTGTGGTGTGCTGGCTTTGAATTGTTTATCTATGTGCGCATTCACAACAGGCTTATCTTCCTCCCTGCCTTTGCCCTTCAATAACAAAATATAGAGATTCTTGACTAAACTGAACAGCATGAGCGTACCTGCTCCATCTGTATTAGTGGGACACAGTCCTCCAGCTCCCTGATACTTCAAAGGCAAAAGACTTACCTACCATACGTGTGCACAAGTCTGTCTGTATGACCAACACATTTCCAGCTTCCTGCCCCTGGCCAGAAACCTTTCTGTCTCTGCATTTATGAGTATTGCATTAATGATGCAATGTTATGCAGCTCTTGATTACATCCATTCTGGGTAGAAGATGAGACACGGCAGTTCTTGGTGATTAGAGGAGCATCTGTCAGTTCCTACTTATCTCTTAATAGCCATGCTATAATAACTGAAAATGTTCATTTGTAGGTCTGTATTCCTAGTTTTTTATTCTATGTGTAAAAATTATGCTGACTTGTATTATTTAAATATTCAGATTTCCTGTAGGGAGGTGTACAGTGAGGGAGAATAACCATGTTTTAATGCTGTGAACTGGTGAAATCTCTCCACGTTACTCCACTCAGTACAGCTGACCTCATCAAGCTTTGTTTCCTATGGACTGGTGTCCCTCATTCTTATCATACCCAGTGCCAGATACTCAAATTCACAGATATTCCTAGATGAGACCCATGGGGCGAGAAGACAGAGGGCGTGTGCTGTGGCGGGCCCAGAGCTGTGCAAATACTGGATGTGCGTCTGCTGTCGAGAAAGTGCATGACCTCTGACTTGAGCCTGCTTCTTCCTTCTGTAAGGCTAGGAATATAGGTGTCTGTGTTTAGCTGACAATTTTCATGTAGCCTGGGAAATTAACTTTTGATCCTTCCGTCTTTTTAGAAGATAAAATTAAATATTCTACAGCATTATTAAATCAAGCTAGCTCCTCACTGTGTGCTTTTTGGGGGACAGTGGGAGTAGGAGTAGTTTTGGAGCTTTTTTGTTTTGAAAATTGGGGGTAAAAATGTAATACAGAGATCATGCATCCTTGGCATTAAAAATTTAATAAAATAATTAAGAACTCAAGTTCATTTGAATGTCTTAATTCTTATATCTTTTCATTAAACAGTGTGCACCTTAAAGCTAGTGTCACAGTGCTGCTGTATTTCGTGGAAATGCAAAGTAGTTATAGTAATGGTCTGAACAAATTTTGTTTTTTTTGATGGAAGTTTATTGGAATCTTATCCAATGTATCTGCCCATTCGCAATTCATAACTTTTCATCATAAGCTTCTTTAATTTTTAGCCTCCATAAGTGTTCAGAAAAGTAGAGGAATTGGTATATTACAAATTTTCTAGATATAAACCACGGAGAAGTTTTGAGATGGTAAAATACAACCAAGTTTAGGGATAGTAGGGGCTTATGGGAGAAAGAAAAATAACTATAGCCTTTCATAGCTTCTTTTCAATAAATAAAGTCATATGACTTTTGCCATCTATTCAATAATTTGTGCATTGCATTGATTATTTATGCTCAGCAAATTGACTGTCGTGTGGTGGTTCAATGGTGCTCTATAAATAGGCTGACAGAGTACACGACGTGCAGTATTCACTACACCAGCATTCGTGTTTCTTCCTATTACCATGATCTAGAAAACAATCTTATTTTTAACTTTCTCAGGAAGGACTATTTGGTTGGTTTTTTTTTTTTCAAGAAGGACTATTTGTGTTGCTAGTTTCATGACTGCTCACTGTCATAACTACAAGTACTGTGGGGCTACAAATGACGATGAGATGGAACGCTCAAGCTTACTGATTTAACAAGGAGCCCGAGAATGGAAATACGTCCAAATATTCCCACGCAGCCAAAGCAGCCCTTTCAGCATCAGCAGTGGGCACTGAGCACTCGTTCGTCTTTTAGTTCATCCACACTGCCAGTGTCTTCCAGAGGAAAATTTGTAAACCTACGCGATAGCGTAAAAAAGAGTCCTACAAAAAGCACAGCAAAAGTAAAGCTGCTAGTGGTTGGGTGTCTGATGGCTCGTGTTCTAATGGTTCTCTAGAAAAGGTACGTATTGCCCCAGGCAGGTACAAACGGGCAGTTTTGGTGGAAACTGTAGAAAGTGTGTCATGCTTTTTCCTTCTGTAGTGTTATCCCTGCTATATCTAGAGACTTTGTTACTTTTTTTTTTCCACATTTTATCGCTAGGAATCAAAGTAGCAATAATTGAAATTGGTCTGGCAAAGAAATACCTCTGCTCAGTGTTTTCCCATTAGGATTGTTGCACTGTGTACAGTGTGAGGTTTTCACAGTAATTTCTTGAAAGTGAGTACAGTCTGGTTTTCTTGATTTTTAGTCTCTAAAATATATCTGTTCTTTACAAAGAGCAAGGTTATGGAATTAGCTGGTGTAGTTGGTCTGCTTGAGGATGTGTATGGTGCTTCGATTTAATTTCAGGTTACTTGGTATTTCTTCAGGAGGCGTTACTGTGTATTCGTTAAAGCTGAGAAAATAGGTGTGTTCTTCCTTTCCACAGCAACTGGACTTAGTGTTAGATTTGGAGGCACTCATTTTAATTACCACTTAAAGGCATTATTATCTTAGCTTCCTTAAACGTACTAGTTAGATGTTTTTTAATAAATATTAAAGTCCATCCTTATATTTTAAAAATTATCACTGTTGTAACAAAGGCTTTTTGCTGTAGGTGGTAGCACATTAGGCTGACAATCTTGGTTAAAGTGAGTTATTGTTCAAGTCATGCATTCTTGACTATAATAGTGTATCATAATTGTGTGCTATAGTTCATATATATTCAAAACAAGATTTCTAATTGGCCCACTGCTTTTTGTGGTTTAGGATGGGTTTAGGTCCATTTAAACCAAATGCTTGAGTCAAACATCTGTACACTTCAGTGTATTTTTGGAGAATCCGTAAAATTACAAATGTTTCTTGACAGTTCCTGGGAAGCAGAGCATTGAAAGCGGTACTCTGGGCTATTGGAGCTCATTCAGCTGCTCTCCGTCAGAAACCTATACCCTGTAATTATTTCCAGACTGATCATGTGCCATTCTAAAAATCAGCATTCTTCTGTTATAAGGAAGACCTGTTATATCCACATCTTCTTTCTCTGATGATTAAGAATCTTTTAATTTCTTGCATTGTCCTTTCTTGTGGTAGCCATAGTACCTGTGTCAGTTTACTGTATTTCATGAATGTTCAAGTGAAGACAGTTTTAACCTTTTGTTTGTATTTGCACGTCCTTTGAAAGTTATTGTCAGTGTTGTCACTCTCTCCTCACCCACATGGTAGTGGAGGAGACCCAACAGGAACATTGCCAGCAGGAGCAGGGAGCGGCTTTGAAGAGTCAGTGGTTACTAAACCAGCAGCACAAAGGGAAAATACGATGGCAGTACTAATAGCTTCTGGGACTGGCACCTGAAAGAGTTACAGAGCTTTGAACAATGTCAGTTTTAAATTAGTAAGGATAAAAATTGGAACTGGTTGGAAGGATTCTTAAAGCATTTGGAAATGAGAAGCCCAGAGAGATGTGGGATTTAGGAATTAAGAGTAGGAAGGAAGCAGGAAAATAAAGCTGCCATTTGGTGCAGAGAGGAGTGCAGATTGTTTGGCCCATGAGGAAATCAACTGCAACTGGTCAGTTGTGCTAAGTCCAATGGCAGGGTGGTGTATGGTCAATGTCTAAGAATAACTTCAGTTTGTTTTTTTACTTCTCTTTTTGCAACAGTTGTAACTGTAAAGCTGGAATTTTTCTGACCTGCTAATATTTAGCTTTTCAGCCTTACTGTTGTTTTATATTTTGATACATAGTAAGTGTATATCTAAAATTTCGGTTAACAGGATTTTTGAGTACATACATGGGAAGCTGCTTATTGTGGAACATGGCAGACTTGAAGGGGTGGCTTGTTTCTTGGATGTCTAGGGCTGAGTGATTGCTCAAGCTATTTGATCTGAACTGTCCTCTAAAGGTTGCATCGTTCTTCCAGTAGCTGGAGGTTTGGTCACACTGGGCATTTCCTGCATCCTTTGCAAAGTGTGTTATTTTTTCTAGACCGATTTTGATTCTCTCCACCCTCCTTTTTTTAAATACTTGAAAGGTTGTGCTGTTGTCCGTAGATGTAGGAATGTTTAAATGACATTAGTAGTAATCACTCAAGATATCAGATAAATCTTGTTCTTACATCTTTCACTAACTGCAACATTTTTCACCAGCTGTTCATTTTGAGTAGATTGACTTTGAGCTGAAAAAAAACTGCAGAAATACCACATGTATGTTTAATAAGGGTTGTTGCTCTTGAGCTGTTTCAGGTTTCTTTAACATTTACTTTTACTCTTTAATTTGGTATATGCTCTTAGCGTATGTTGCTTTATGTTTTAAAATATCTCAAAAGTTTCAAAAAATGTTTAATACTGTGATGTTCTGGGGTTTTGGTTCATTTTCAGGATTTAGTAATTGTCACTATGCTTCATTATATTTAAAGATCACAAGAATGTCTTGGAACAACTAAGTTGCAAGAGCTTTGACGTCCTGTTTCAGCTTGTAATTTTGACGATCGTTTGCCAAGTAGTGTATGTTACTGACAGCTTGTTGACAACCAGTATGTTAACATCTCAAAATTGAGTCAATGTTTTCCTCAAAATACTATTTGTCATCTTGTTCCCTTGTAGCTTAAGTGTCAGTAGCTTTCCTGGTTGTTATTGTAATGAAAAAATCCTAAGACCAAAATTCTAGTAGTCTGATGGTCTTTGGTAACCTGTATGAAGATCTTGAGAGGTAGATTGAATCTGTTTTAGATCTTCCATTTGACTAAAAGATTTTCTTTGATTTTTGCTAGTTTAGAAATCCTAATGTATGTCTGATTTTTCCCTTTTATTAAAGAGCTATATTAACTTTGTTCAGTCCACCCAACCCTAGCCACTGGTTCCCTGCTTTCGCACACTGTCATATACTGGTGAAGGGTTTCTGTTGTGAAAACCAGCCCACAAAAAGCCTGAGTCAGTCGATTGACATGAACAGGTTTTCTGTTGGACCCCAAGCCTCATTACTCTGTACCGCAAGGTGAGTATTATGGTATGAGCAAGCAATCTGGATATGGCTTACTCATTTGGGTTCTTTGATGTCAGCACATTGCAGGGGATGCACTGCCATGTGCAGTGTGGTTAAAGGTAGCTGTTTGTCTTTAGTTGTAGTTAGTCTCCAAATCCATATGCTATTTCAGAATTTTCTTTAAGCTGGTAAATTTGAATTCTGTTTGTTTTAAAATGTTTTTCTAGTTTTCATTATTTTTGACCTTTTGTTGGTGATTTTTAGCCCACAGAAGCTGTTCCTTCCTCTTCTCCTATTGTCCCTGTGATCCCTGTCCCACCAGTCCTGCTGAGACCACTGTCATCCCATCCACCGTACCACAGGTTCTTATTCTTTTTTAAGTTTGTTCAACTGTTTATTTAATCCATTTATTTCATTGCTTTGTTTAAATTCACCTTTTGGTACTCTTACACACAGGGTTTGAGTTGAGCTGTGAAATAGCTGAATTCGTAATACACTAGGATTTAATCTAATTTTTGCTTGTTTTGTAGCAGCTTTTAGTTCATTATAAATGTCTATATTTCATATGGAAGTAGGTTAGTAAGTTATGAAATAACTAAAAAAAACCCCAAATTTAGAGATACTTCACCTTACTAAAGGTTATTTCGTGATTTACTTACAGAAAATTGTTGTCTCATAAATGAATAGTTACAATATATATCTGTTATCAGTTGCACTTGCATGACATTCTAATGTCCTCCCAGCCATCTGTGGTATTAGTGTCCTTGGGGGCATTTAAAATACAAAGGGTGTTTGTTTTTTTACCTTCTGGCCTTCATCCTTTAGATCACATGATGTCAACACAGAAAAACACCCAACTGTGGTCTAGACAAGTGAAAGCAGTAACATGAGTTAGCATGAACACCTTGCATGTAACTTGGAGTATGTACCGTAGCATGGCAAGCTATGGAATAGTTTAGGATAGGTAGTAGCTCTGTTTTTGTGTAGGGAATAGCATTCTGCTTTTATTTTTTTGTAAGGTCACTGTAAACATAGAGCAAAATCTTAGCCATGAGTGCACGCCTTCCTGAGAAGATGGGCCAGATTTTGGAATGGTTTGGTGACAGATTGTCATTAACTCCATAAGGGATTAAGCGATCCATCGTATTACTGGGATCTTTTTGTAGTGTACATGTCAGTATTTTTTTTTTTCTTGAGGTCTGCTTCCAAGCTATGTGCTGAGCTTGCAGCAGGTGGTGGTCTTTTTTTTAATCTCCACTATGTTGTTAATTTTACTGACTAAATAACTATCAAAAGCTTTTGCAGTTGGCTGTTTTACAGTGCAGTTTCATAGTGGCTGTGTGTTTACATGAATCTGGCACCTGTACGTTTTCCCAACAGGCAGACCAGAGATTGGTTTAGTTCAGATGTTCCTTCTTACAGAGGAATTCTGCCCATATCAGGATTTGAGGCAGACTGACTAGTGCAAAACCCCGGTTGACTTCTGTTGTCAGCCTTGATGGATAAAGATAACTAAGTCTCCCAGTAGCATTTACTTTCAGGAATTGCCAGTAGGTTAAACCTTAATTTAAAATAAGAGGATTAGTGCTATATCTATTTACTTTTTCATTGACTGACGCTGCTGTGACAGCGTTGCGGTCCCTTGATGATGCTGGAATTACAAGCAGAAGGGTAAGAATTCAGTGGTCTGTGCCTCTGTCTTCTGAGTGCATATAAATGTCTGCAGGAGTTGGCTATGTAATCTGCATCATTAGTGATTCTAAGCAATTAGAAAAATACCATAGAAAGTATAATCAACTTCGGATTTGGCAGATGCCATTTTTGAGCAATAGACACATATCTCTATTCTGGTCATCACTCTACCCCTCAGACAAGCCGTAGTCTGCTTGTAACAAAGTTGTCAAATGGCTTTTAAATATGTTGAAACAAGCCCTGGCACAGAGGCTTGAAAGTGTTAGGTAATTGGAGAACTCCTGCAAGACAGACTGAGATACCAGGTCTTCCTTCCAAAAATGTTTTGAGTTAGGTGTTTCTCATGTGTCTTTGCAGTGTCCAGGCGTACCTTTGGAATGCCTGGCACAAGCTTTTCTCCTTCCTGCTTGGAAATGATGGTAAGTTATTGCTTCTTGATGGAGAATGCAGCCAAATGCAGGAGGTGAGGAACAATCATTAACTTGCAGAAGGTGTTTTGTATCAGTTGCCTAGTTTGTGTCTCAAACTACAGTTCACATAAACACCTGCTAATAGCAATTACTTATAGCTAGTCTTCCTCTTCTTTTTTTTTTTTAACACATTAAAAGCCTCAAGAAAGATTCATGGGAAACCAGCTTTCTCTGGCACTGCTTTTGTTGAATATACTTGGTTTTACAGAATCCTAATAGTAAATAAAAATAAATTCCAAAATTGAGTGAAATGGAATGAATGTGACTGAACATACAAAATTAATCCTTGTTATTTTTTCTATTTATAGATTAGAAATGTTTTCATAGTTGATACACAAATATAAATGTGTGTATGCAGGTCTCTTGTAGATCCAATGGAGATTAGATTCCTAATGCCTCATATTCAGTCAGGTTCTTTTTAATACAATGTATTGTTTTGTTTTTCTTAAAATTGTGTTAATTGTTAATCTCTTACCAGGGATGGTGAGGCATAATTTAATTGATTGATAGTTTTAGTACAGGATCTTATTTTAATAGAACTTGCACTTGATTAAGAAGCAGAAATTGGAATGTAACTTAATGGCAGAAAATGGTTATGAGGATAGCATTGTTTTGACAGAGATTTACTGCATAAAGCAGTGCCCATGCTTCTACCGAGAGAATTGCTGGATGAGAAGGGTGTTCTATGGCATCTTTAGAGTGTCATCATGATTCCTTTTTTTTTACTAGTCTGCTCAGGTAACTTGCATAGATACAACCTGATTTTAATACTTACTGAATGACACAGGCCTAATTTCTGACACCACAGCCTGATAGCAGATTGATGACTCCTGTCTAGTGATGGTAGGTTGTTCATCTCAGTCTTTTATAAGGAACTTCTGAGTCATCACTTCATAGCTTTTGGGAGCTTTTAGAAATCATGAATTCTTCAGAAATATGTTGTTCCCATGATAAAGAAACTACAGTGCAGAATATGAGTAGATGAATAGATTAATGTAATGGTCATGTTTTTGTAGGTCTTAAAAAATTTATCTTTGAATTACTTTAATACTGGGTGCCATTGCAGCCTGTTAAACTGTCCCTAAATTTATTTACACGCACATACTTACACGCAGGAGATTGAAAAACCAAAAAACCAACTGAAGAATGTCTTAATTTGAAAGATTAAGGATTTTAAAACATGCTAAAAAATCCTCAGCTTCATTAAAGTAGTAAGGAGATTAACTTTGTACCGCTGATTTTGTAGGTACTGTTGAACTTTAATACATCAACAGTATTTGGAGTCTGGAATATATCTGCGCAGTTTTTGGAGTGGTTTTCTTGTTTTGTTTCTTGTTGTTCTTAGAGCAGGCTAGATGCTACCTATTTTAAAGGCAGATACTGATGCAAAAATAGGAAGTGTGTTTATTTGGAAGTATTTCAGATAAATGCCACCAGTCTGTATGGATTTTCTTTCAGTTGAAACCGTGCTTTTTGCAGAAGAATTCTCAGTGACATCCTAGAGTAAAAGTGTTATCTTATTCTACCTGTTCCTGGCTTGCAAGAATGCTACGCTGATTTGTATTTCTGTAGCAATAATCTCTGACTGCTTATGGCTTGTGAATCCCTAAGTTTTCTGATGGAAGCACATGCTCCTGAACAGTAAATGAATGTCTGCTGTGAGTTTGCTTTCACAAGTCAGTTTGGTACATCTTTACTTCCACCAGTTTGCATTTCTGTAGGCTTCCCTTTTGCAGGTTGAAGGGGGGGCGGGGAATTCTTCCTGGTAGGAAGAAGGCAAAATCAAATTCCCCAGATTTGGCTTAAGATATTGGCAGATAAAGCAACTTCTTGAATGTTGTGCCACAGGTACAAGGGTAACTGACAGCATTGTCAATGACAGCATGCCTCAATTTTTGTTTTGGAAAACAAGGTAATAAATGACAGCACATGTATATAAATACGAGCTGTAGAATTTTGGAAGACTGTTTCTAGCATGAAGGCCATGTTCAGGTGGAAACAAGCTTTCAGAAGGTGAATTTGTGAGATCTTAGCTGTGGCTATCTTTTAACAGAACTGGACAAACACAGCAAATTAGATGTTGTGCAATATCATTAGTATTGCTTTCTCTTATGCTGTGTAATTTTTTTATTATTCTTTTGTTAAAGGCAAATCCCACTCCAGTGCTGGTGAATACAGATTCCTTGGAGACTCCAACATCCGTAAGCTACGCTTGCTTCAGTTATAACTTTAGAAAATGTTTTATGTATGTGGTTGTGTAGGTCTGTTGTTACTGTTTTAATTAAACCTATTTACCTTTCTGGTGCTTGATTTGTCAGCTGTCCTGATGGTTATTGAAGTCCTTAACTGTTCTTAAAAAAAAAGTCATAGGATGCAGGGTGGAGAAGGTTCTCTATGATACAGGTGTGACAGTGCAAAACACAGTTGTTTTCGAGGTTCCAGAGGTTCAGTGTTCAGAGAACAATCTGTTCCTTCAGCAGGCAAGCAGATGCTTTAATATTTAATGTGCCATTTCTGTTGCGCTTCTTGTAAAAGTGCTTCTTTATGCATTGGCTATACTTCAGTTTTTAGTGCTCTAAATGTTCTTAAAAACGGCTTAGTTCTGTTTGAAACATTCAATTAATAAATGTAGTTATGTGGAGGCTAAAATTTGTGTTTCGGTAGTGTGTGTTTTCTGATAAGAATACCACTGGCAGAGAGGCTTTGGAAGATGTGTAAGTTTGGCATAGGTTTCAAGCCTGAATTTTCCTCCTGTACCTCCTCCTCCTCCAGTTACTTATAGCCTACTTGCTTGTTGTTTGCCTGAATAGCGTTAATGCCTGTACTATAGTTGCTTTATATTGTGCTTATTCTAAGTACTGGTATTAGCAAGTAAAGAATAAATCCTGTCCTTGTCAAAAGCATTCATATTTTAGCAATGTTGCTAGAAAGGAGCTGTACTAACTCCAGACAGACAAAAGCGTGAATTAACAGTTTAAGCAGAAGACAAAAGATGAGTACAGTGACATAATTGGCTCATAAAGATTATCGCGTAATAATGATGCCTCCGACTAAAAGATTACCGCAGTAGCCTGCAGGGTGTGGCCCTTTTATTGATGTGACACACATAACAGTTTTAGAAAAAGCATCGCCGAAGATGAGATGTCCCCTTCCACGCACGAACTAAACAAGAAGAAGAGTGATTGAATAATTATTATTCATATTTCAGAAGGCCTCCTCCGACAGAGGCACGTGGAGGACAGTAAGATAATAGAACGAGAAAATAGCATGAACAGAACAAACTGGCACTCAAAATTTACCAAGCTATCAGAATTATCAACTTGTAGTGAATGTAAAGCAAACAAGCCCATGACTATCTGTAATTTAACCTACTCTGTAAGCATGAGAAGTTGAGTAAAGGAAATCCTTCTAGTTCCCAAGTAGCTAATGGAATTGTTAAGCAATAAAAATGTAAAAATCTATACTTGTGGAGACTGCATCATGAATCTACAGAAACCTTACCTGTTAAAGGTTTTTCTGTTGAAAGAAGGAAAAATAGAATCCTAGAAACTCGTCAAGGAACATGTTCAAGAACACAGCTCTCATCTGAATTATAAAGCTGATGGGAAGTTACTCCCTCTTAGGGAAGTTGGAGTTGGAAAAAAACAGCCAGCATATATTTTTCTTGTTCTTTGAAAAAAACCTAAGGAATACAAACAAAACTAAGTTGGTGGCACATGAAGAGATTAACTATACCAGAGGAATAACTTTGGTACACCCAAAAGGCTCTAACCAAATTCTGCTGAACTCCTAATAGGTTTTCCATTTCCAAGAAGGTTGCTCTGGCACAATTAAAGCATTTTGTATAGAACTGCCTTCATCCCGGGGAAGCTCCACAAGTATAGCTTTACTTAGTGTATCCGAGATCACATCAAAACTTGCAAAAACGTAGAATAGGACAGTGATTTTTATCATTTGTTGTATCCTTGCTCCTATCTCTGCTAATGTTCAGTTTGTTAGATAAATCAACTCAAAGGTAATTTTTTTGGAAAAAAAAGGGGGGGCTATAGAACTGAGCTGAAGCAAAATACAAAATTATGGATGTTCTTGTTTGTTCCTGTTTAAGTGATTTTTACAATCAAGATTATAGAGTTTTGTGTATGGAAATAAGTAAGAGACTGCTTAAATATTGGCTGTGTTTTTGCCTAATGGTAATGGATAGGGAAATGATTAATTGTCCTTGTTATGTCGTTAAAAAAAAACAAAAACAACAAACCTGATACTGATCAATCATCATGAACCATTTCCCAGGTTCTATAATGCTGGATGACTGGTCCAGTGAGCACATCTTGTAGCTAATAGCACAAGGACTATGCTAACACAAACTTCCTCCTCACAGTGGCTTCTTTGGGTTGCTGTAGTAATAGATATATGTCCATGTGTTCAGAAGGTCAAGACCTCCTCTTCTTAATGAGAAATGGTCATGTATTAAAACCACGGTATCTTTACCACTGAACGAACTACTAAGGACATAATATTTTTGAGGTACTGCACAAAGAAGATGCTAATAATCTATTATGTTTGGAGTGACATGGCTTCCAGTGTATTCAGGGGAGATATAATTATAGATTGAGGAAAAACTATAGTGAGGGGTAGATGAGCTTGATATTTGACAGCCTGTGAAAGCTGTGGCATCCTCCAGCTTTTGGAGCTTTTAAATATGTTAAATAAACATATGAGGAATGAAGTAGATGTGATTTAATTTGGTTTGGAGTGAATTAAGTCCCCTTTTTAGTTCTCTGCAAGAAAACTATGTAGATTTTTAAAATGCTTTCTTCTATACATATATTTATATCTTTATACAGTCTTGAATAGTAACCAGCTATAGAGTATCTTAAGAATAGACAAGATGCTATGTAAAATAATAGTGTAAATGTTATTTCTATCTTGTTAAAGATTTCATCATAGAAGGTTTTAAATAGGGAATTGCCCGTTAGCTGCATGTTGTATATGCTGCTGTAGGTATCAGTTGACGGAAATAATTTGAGTACTTTTGTATTAAATATGGTCAAGAATTGATATTTAATTGATTTTGCTTAATTCAGATAGTTGTTACTTCGGTTATTTGATTCTGTCCTAATTCTGTAGGCAGCAAAGAATGTGAGATTCCTTTCTAAGGATCATCCTTGGGGATGCAAGGCTTATTTCTGGTATCTGAGTTTTTCATCTAGCTTTGGACATACTCTTCTAAACTCTTCTGTTTTTTAGTCCTGTTTTAATTTGTCGATCTTTAATATATCTGTAACATGATAAATAGTAATATCAACAGTGTTAAATGTTGCTTTAGAAGGGTCTTGCCCATTTCTAGTGAGAAATGGTGAAACATCAGTCCTGGAGTTTTCCTCTGCTTTCTGAGGAACGACAGTTCAAAAATACTGCTCTGTTCTCCAAACACAAGCTTCTTTCCCTACCCCAATGACCCTTCCTTTTTCTTAGTTTCAACTTGCTATATGGCTCTGAGGCACATTTGAGGATCTCAGTTAGCATTTTTTTTACCTGGCAATCAGAAGCCAGAGGACCTCTGCTTTATGGTATCTTGGTGTAGTCTGCTCCTTGAGATCCGAACTTTTAAACTCATACAAAAAGAGTGTCTGATCGGCACGGAGTGGCGTGAAGATCACACTTCCCCTCTGAGCTCAGTGGTCACTGTGATCGCTAAGATTGATGAGTGTGAACCGCCAGCCAAGCAAACTGTGTCGTGTAGGGGTGTAAATTCTCTAAGTCTCACTTTTGTTTCTTTGCAGGTCAAGGCACAGATGCAGATTATGAGTATGAAGAAATTACTCTTGAAGGGTAACATGCTAAATGTCTTGCTGTATTCTTTCAAATAGAATTTATGATACTTCAATATGAAAATTAACCTCTTGATGCTGCTAAAGGGTAATCCAAAACAATCCTTACTGGGTCTTTTGTGTGTTTTCTTTAGTTAGATTATTTAGCCTAAACAAAAAAAAAAAACCCACTGCCAGTTGTAGAGCAGGAATAGATTTTTATGAATATCCTTGACCATGGAAGTGTAAAATGGGAAAATACACACTGCATTTAGTGTTGTTATCTAGGCTTGTAGGCGTATACACAATTTGGTTTTTGTTTCCTATATTGCCATTTATGATAGGCTTTAGTTATACTGTTTTGTATTGAGATTCGGCTTCCAGTTGAGATTACAAGTGACACCTTGTCCTATGTATTGCTTTGTGGGGTTCAGTGTTGAGATCTATCTCAGTTCTCTTCTCTGAGCTGCACTGTTTACAAAAGGAAGAAACAATGTGGTAATTTAATACCCATGCAGCTCTGGTGATCACGAGGAGGGTGAAGAGGTTTTGCAGGTGTTAGTAAGGGCAGGCAACCTTTGAAGAGAAAATGCCAGTCTGAATCTCTGCATCTGTGAGGATGTATTACATATGTGACACAAATTACTGGGGGGTTCTCTTGGAAAAAAGAAAATTGTTGTTAATAATTTAATGAGGATCTAATATTCATATGAATAATCTCAAAGATATAGCTCACTAGAGAGGGAAGTTTTTATCTAGTTTAACGAGTTCACTTCAGTGAGAAAGCTGTTGGGTTGGGACTGTATCTCTTACAGTTACACAATGACTTATGTTCTCCTGTGAAAATAAGTGTAATTACATCTTACATATGGTTATGTGTAGTGTACTTGCGTAAAGTGTCTTTAAAAATTTTTTTATCAGTGAAAATTCTATAGATTTGATTCTATATTGAATCAAATAGATATACGAGATATCTTTTCCCCAAAAAAAGAAATGTGTAAATTTTTTTTTTCCCCTCTACCTTTAGGGAAATTCAGGACTTGGCTTTAGCATTGCAGGTGGTGTACAGACAACCCACATATTGGGGATGATTCAAGGTATTTTCATTACAAAAATTATAGCCGGGGGTGCAGCTGCCACAGGATGGAAGATTACGGTATGATGACTTTCCTGTGTTGGGTTGCTAAATGTTTACTATTATATTTTTTCATGTAGTGAAAGAGAACACTTTCTGTTACTTCAGTAGTTTTATTCATGCTACATTATATCTTAAATAGTTTTCTTACAGTATTTTGTAAATAATGAAAAAATATTAGAGCGGACCAATTTCTCCCCCTGCCCCCCACCAGTAAAATCTGCAGTTAACATGAAATTCAGTGAACTTTATCTTTTCAATGGCATAGATTTATTATGCTGTATGTTCTGCAGTTCTTAGTTCAATATACAGAGAAAAGCTTAGACAGGTAGGAGAGATAACTCTTGGTTATCCGTGTGCAAATTTTCTGATGCCATAAGATAGTTGAGCTTAATAAAAACCCCCTTTTATGCTTGGTATAATTCTGTGTCTTAATTTTTCAAAGACACTGCACATGTTCGAAATCAGTATTTTTTTCCTTTAAATTAGTGGAGTTTTCCCATATACCCCATTTTCTTATTTAATTGTGGACTAATACTACTAACCTCCTGGTGAGGAAGTGTTGGTATATTACTAGATGGTAGCAAGCGATATTTGGCACTTGCTTTGAAGAGGACTGTTAGAAGTTAATAACAAATTGCATTAATAAATTTTTTCTAATCCAGTACAGTCTTTAAGCATACTGCTGTATCACTGTGTGGGAAAAAACACATCCGATTGTGGGACCAGCTTTTTTTTCTCCTGTGTTGTCAAGAACTTGCCCTATAATTTTTGGTGTAAATGTATGGTGTGTTACGTTTTTAGTCCTTGAAAGCTTATTTCAAGGCTTCATGTTAGCTTGTTGGCCTTATCAGAGGTACATGGCAGAACATGGTGACAGGTGGGTCCAGCATTGTACTTAGTGTAATGAGAGCTCAGTGTTACTACAGCAACATGTTAAATGGAGTGGAAGGCCAGCGCTTAATCGGCTTGGGAAAAGCAGGAATGGAGGTCAACTTGTTAATATCATGGCTTAAACGATTGTCTTCTCATTGTGTGCCTCCTAGTTTCTGAGTTTTCTTTCTTTCTGATAGCCCTAAACAAAGGTAGTTTGTATGGAGATCTGTTCAAAATCCTGTTGAAATGAAACACGTACAAGATGGAGTCCTCTTTGGCTTTGAACAATAGATTCCTGTTAGGTGTTCTGGTGGCCCTTGTTTTATTTTTAACCACTGACAATTCATTTTAGAGTGTTATCTTGAATCAGTATAATTTTGAAAGAGAGTCTATGTGTCTTAACGTGTATTTAAGTGTATTGTAGATAAAATATTAGGCTTCTAACGTGTGCACTCTGCTATAACACAACAGCTGAGCATGATGTTGCTGTCCTAGGGTTAACGATTGTAATTCTACGAGTAAATGAGGTGGATGTTCGTGATGTGACACACAGCAAAGCTGTGAAGCATTGAAAGAAGCAGGATCAATGTACGACTTGTATGTCAAAAGAAGAAAACCAGTCACAGAAAAAATAGTGGAAATCAAACTTGTAAAAAGGCCCTAAAGGTACGTAGGCGGTGTATGATAAAGCTTCTATTTCACAGAACGGTAGAATTGATGATAGATTTCTGCATTTATTTTTTTGAAATAAAATAGTACCTTGCGTATGAAGTTCTAGGAAATGCAGAATAATGAAAAAATAAGATAATGGTATCAGATGCTTCTGAATTTTCATCCACGTGTCTTGAAACTGTTCTTGTAGACATTGGATATTTTTCTGTCAAATGATAAATGTTTCTGATAGTATTAGTAATTGAAGTACATTACAAATTGGAGGAAATATTTCATTGAATTACCTAGAAAGAGGTACTTCAGAGGTAATTTGAGAGATGAAAAAAACATTTAGAGAAAGTATTATTTCTTTCTATATGGGTAAACATTGAACAGTGGTTCTTTAGATATCAGTGGGTGAAGCTAGAGCTCTGCTGTGTGCATCTTTCGCAAGGCATGAAGCAAATTATTTCGCTTTAATTTTCTGGACTTCTGTAAATACTGTATCTTTTTCAGAACTGTCTGGAAAATTATGGAAGTTCACTTGGAAAGGCACCCAGTATTGCTTCAGTCAGAGCCCAATATTTATATATATATCTTTATGTGTGATACAAGAGCATTGTTATTGAGATAATATGTTTGGATCAAATGGAATGCTAATCTATCTTCTGAGTAATGACTTTTTATCTTCAAGCAGGTCTCGGTTTCAGTATTGCTGGTGGTGTAGGAAACCAGCACATCACCTGGAGACAACAGCATCTATGTAACCAAAATCATTGAAGCGGGGCAGCAACATAAAGATGGCAACTTCAGATTGGAGACAAACTTTTAGCTGTAAGAAAGAACTGCATTTTTTTTTATGGTCATTCACTCTTCGGCCCATAAGGGCGTGATAAACTTTGTGGTTAAGCTGCTTGCTGGTGGAGTATTATTTCATAGAAATCAGTATAAAATTTGATATTGCCAAGAAATCAACAATAAAAATTAAATCTGCAGTGTTCAACGCCATCTCATCAGGAAATCTGAAATCTGTTCCTCAGCCTAATGTTCACGCAAAACTTTATAATCAGCATGTCTATTTCTGATGCCTGCTGTTATTTTGTCTGGGATGGCAGTGATGGCTTGTAAATCAGTATACCATAGGGTTGTTTTCTCTTCTCAGAAAAGACAATGGAAAAGGACTCCATGTGCTGGTGTCTGCCCAACCTGTAGTTGAAAACTGCTGCTTCTGTTGGATTACAGTGTTTCTAATGATTTGAATAGTGCTTTTTTTTTAAAGCTTGAATACTTTGAAGTTGACTTTTCTCTACACAAGTAAAATAACTTTCACTTCCTTAAATTCCATCTGCAAATCTAGTTGTGTAGCGGGAAGAATGAGGGCCAGAGCCAAGAATTCTGAAATAATTCTGAATTGTAAACTCAGCTCTTGTATAGTTGCATCGACCCTCCTACCTCTGCCAGGCAAGTATTGTAAGAGCCTGAGTGCATCTGTACGCAGCATACATGACAGCAGAATGTGTGCTCTATTGTCCTTTGAACAGTAGAAATGGACTCTATATGTTTAGCGTGCTTCCCATCTATAAAAGATATTTTGGATAAGTTTGTTCACTCAAAATACAGAGCTGGGAAACTGAAGCTACTGTAAAGAATAGGGGATTATCCCTTTAGATAAGGATACTGCTTTTTTTTAAGTATTAGGAATGAGATCTTGGTGTCACAGTGGATAGTTCGGTAAATCAGACACAAGCTGATTTCCTTACATGTGAATTGGGAGGGAAGAGAGAGAGTGTTTACTGTTAGCTGCAGAATCAATAGACACTTCATTGCCATGCAATTCACAAACCCAAAGATCCAGGTACTTGATGATAATGCTGTTAATATCTGATGGTTTTGAGTTTTAATTCTCTGCAATCATGGGGAAGTGTTTTTGATTATAGACTTGCCCAATGCAAGGATGGTGGAAAGGTTTCCTTCTAATGGGGAACTGTTTTCCAGCATTATAACTGCACCTGTACAAGAAAATTTTGTGCTAACGTGCTTATATCATAAAAATATAGAGAAGGTTTAAGGAGTTTTTATTAAAAATAGCAGATTTCTGTGACAGATTGCTTGGTCCAGTATGCTCTTTTCTTGTTAAAAAAAATTGCCTGACAAAATTAAATACACTAGTTTTGGATTAATATCAGGTAGTGTTTGGGGATGCATCGGAACATATGCAATATGCCCTTGGATCTAGTAAATACAATGCCATTTACTGTACTGTAGTCATTCTTCAGTCCATTAAATTGGGAAAGAAGTAAGTAAAATGTCATCTATAATATCTTCTGATTGGCTGAATTTCACTTAGTTAAAGCTTTAGTCACTAAAGAAGAGATCAGCTCCCATATTTTGCAGAATGTAACTTCCAGTCTGTGTTTTAGGTTGTACTACAATTACCAATGCCTGCAAAATGACTTTTTAGTCATCCGGAGTGGTAGGAATTTAAATTTGTTTTTTAATAAAAAGTAATAAGTCGTTTAGAAAACTTTCAGAAAATACAGATGGAAAGAATATATTTAAGCAGTAGAGTTTTTCCCCACAATAACACTTGACAGGTCCCCTCGTTTTTATACAGTGCATAGAGTTAAGTAATCAGAAGGAAAGTGTCTTTGGTCCTCATTCAGTGCAGTACAAGCTTTATTTCCCATGTTGCCTGGAATTATCTGCGGAAGTTACTTCCCTCTTCAAAATATGGGAGAGAGGGTCAGCAGCTCAATTTACTAAGGCCTTAATACGAGATACTAATTGTAAAAGATTTTAAATTGTATTTAAACGGGAGTGCTAGTGTTTCACCTTAATAGCAGTAGTTTAAAGATCTGTTGCCTGGAAATTTAAACTAGCCTTATTACTTGGCATATAAAACAGTCACTTTGGGACCTTCTCCAGTTTTGATCCCTTCTTTTGACCTCTTGCAAGAGTTGTTGTCCCATTATAATGTCTAGAACTTGATTATATCATGACAAGGTTATGTAGGATTTATTTTTACGAGAAGAGACTTACTTCTATTTAGTGCTTCCAATAATAGTGTCAGTGCTGTGTTTGAGCATGTTTATGGAATTTTGAGTGTCGTGTTCGGCCCATTAGTTTTCTGAAGTCATGTGTGCCTTCTTTACAGTCATTATAATCCTTGAGGAAAGACTTGTCTGTCTTATATTTCACAGCACTACAAAGCATCTCTTACATAAATTTTATATTAATCAATTATATCTGTGGCACCTGAATCCTATACTCTCATGCCAGAGTGCTCCAACAGCCTTCAGTGAGTGTCCTATGAAAATGTATATTTTTCTGTGTTGAATTTGTTTACTTCTTTCTTTTTAGGTGAATAGTGTTTGCTTAGAAGAAGTTACTCATGAAGAGCAGTGACTGCCTTAAAAAACACATCTGACTTTGTTTATCTGAAAGTTGCAAACCCACCAGCATGTTCATGAATGACAGTTATGCCCCTCCTGACATCACAAACTGTAAGTTCAGCTTATCTTTGTGATTTAGTAATTTTTTCCTTAAGACTTTAACATAGCCCATTTGTAGCATTTTTAGCAGTTTCAGGCATTTTAAAGTGATACTCTGGGAAAATCTGATGTAAGTCAGTCAAGTAATTGGGGAAGTTATATGCTGAACAGAATGGCTTGTGAACTGAAAAGGCAGCAGCAATGGGGCTCCTAATGTGTTTCCATGACTGGTGTGGCCTAGTCCTAGTGACTCAATGTTTCTGATCACTTGCTGATGAGTACAAGGGGAACAAATGCCTCATTCTCCTGCAGGCTGTGAAAAGTAACAAACAGTGCCCTGCGTAGGTGTTCAGGGTCCCTTTGAACTGAGCAAAAGACAGAACTGTTTCAGGTAGAGGTTAGTGATGATCTGACTTACTTTTTCTGTTTTCCTGCTTTTCCATGAGCTGGCAGGTATCTGAATAAACTGGACGGGGAGGAGGTGGAGGTCTTGGGCTCTGATTGCCTACCTGTAAATGGTGTTGTGAAATTCTGTGTAACTTACTTGAAATCTTCCTTCAGTTTTGGCATAATTGTTGATAATTCAAATGGAAACCATGGAATGCTATAGTGAAAATATTTAAGACTTTCTTGTTGACATAAGGGTACTGCTTTACAGGAGTCTTTTTGAAGTAAAAAAATCCAAATCTAGAAAGTTCAGGGTTGAAATACAATGTAAGGGGAAGTTTGGATTTCATGCACTGTTTCTTCAGGAGGGATATTACCATCCAAGTGTTTGGAGAAAGGGATGAGAATGATATACTTATCTTTCCAAGACGAATAGGTGGACTTGGCTGGAATGAACAGTTTTACCTCATCTTGAGACATAAAAGATATTGGGGGAGGGTTTATTTTGGTATTGTTTGTGTGGGTTTTTCTGTTTGTTTCCTGATATTATATAAAAGTAGTTGTGGCATGTAGCACTGATTTGTTCGATACTAATTCATATGAAAATAGAAACATTTTTAGACTAAAAAAGACACTGATGTAATCTAAAACAGTGTGTAAAGAACAACAAACAAAAGTGGCAACACACAAAGGACTGAAGTACCTTATAAGCCCTTAATTTTTTAGCAATAGCTACAGTATCTTTAATCTATTTGTCAGCTTATTGAATTACAATTTGGAGCCAAGTAGCTTTTATGACTTCACTGTCTTACTGGAAAGATACTCTTGAAGGCTTCATTCTTTGGACATAAAATGAATTTTCAGCCTTCACTATTTCGTTCCCAGTTTTATACTCATATATTATTATTAGAGCAGCCATTTTCCCTTATGGTGTCTAGTTTGTCCAATAATACAACCTTTCCCACTATTACCTTGGAAAGCAGACTTGTTTTTCTTCTCTCTCCATCATAACTGACCTCTTCATATGTTTCACCTTGAATTCAGGTTTTCTGGAACAGAGGTGACCTGATTTGTGTGTACTGTTCCTGGTAGTGATGCAGTAATGCAAGTTACCCTGCTGTCGATGCAGATGTGACAGACGTATTTTATCTATTTATCCTGACTTGATCATTTGAATATTTACTTCTTGAATCTTTTGAAGGTGCAAAGGCAAAGCCTCAAGAAAGTTTAGGGAAAAGGAGGAGCTGGTTCCTGATAATTTGCCTAATCCTAATAAATGAATGATACCCTGATATTGGCAAAAGTCATACTTATTAACTCCTGCTCAGTGCCCCTGATTATTTAAAAAAAAAAAGCTTGGAATAAGGCCTAAATGGAAAAGAACAAAGCATTGTAGCAATTCAGGAGACTGGTTATCTCTTTTGGATGGAAAACTTAAACTGAACTGTCCAGTTTGTGTGAGTGGAGGAAGGAACCTGTAGCAGGATTTGACAAACCTACTCCTTTATTAGGCGGCTGTAGAGGAATGGTTGGATATAAATGTGGATTCTCATTTAAAGTTTTTATGTGCTTTGGTACTATTCATTAAATAATACTTTGATCTCAAAAAGACTGTCTGTAGACCTCAGAATGAAGATACCAAAGTCAGCGTGACTGATTCTCAGTACCGTAGTTCAGTTTTAGATAAGCGAGGTGAGGCTGCTGAGAGTCTCATTCGAGCAGCAGTCATTTCCTCTTTGACTACAAATTGGTATTCTGCTTTTGGTGATTATTTTGTTCTTATATTCCACATTATCAATATGTACTTCTAAAGGAATGTTTACTCTAGCAGTATGCTAAGGGCTGCTGGCTCTCTTCTCACGCAGAGAATTAATTTCTCTCAAATGGTGGATGAGTTGGAGACTTAGTTCATTGAAGTTAATTACATCCTAACATAGAGCCATAAAACACACAGCGGTATCTTCAAGAATACCTTCTTACTATGTCTGGTGGCTCTTCAGAAAAGTTCTCTCTCAAGGGTAATCCACGTGATTGCCATGAGGACATACCTGCCATCTTGCCTTGTCTTTAATTTCGTGGTATATACGACTTAGTCGCACATGCCATTTTTCTGGAGGTAAATGACCTGGCCACACGTGTAGGCCCTCTTTTGTCCCACTACTGTCCTCACTCCCAAGTTGCTCTCCATTTGGCTGCTCTCCCTGTAAGTTGGCCTTGACAGAGGCAGTGGTGTTTCCAGTATCCTGTCATTCGTGTGAAGTGGCAATTCTGTCCACTAAGAAGTGAAAAGCGAATCTCCTGTGCTGTCATGCCCTTCAAGCACCAGTAGCTTCTTTAGGGAATCTTTCTGTTCCTGCTGAAGCATTTGGAAAGAATTACACAAGATTTCTCAGATTCCAGATGGTCTGTCTTCTGTCCTTCAGTGACCTTTGACAAAGTTTGTGGGCTAAAGTGCTGTCTGTACTTTTGAGTAGATTTTCTGGGTTTTCTTTCATTTAGCTGCAGTTTAACCTTCAGTTCTCTGTCAGATGTTACGTTGGCTTTTACACTGTTTCTGGCAGACTTTTGTCAACAGAAAAACATTGTCTCTGCGAAGTGCTGGTTCCTTTAATGAAACTTCAGTCTTTTCCTTGCCTTTCCTACTGGAGGCTTCACATGCTTGTCTGTCTCTGATCAAGTGCAACTGGCTGTTACTGCAGCTGCCATGGAGACTCAATCTACTGCCTGAATTTTGCACTCAGAATAGATCCAAAGGACTTGCCTGAGGTGTGTATGACTTAATTAAAGGAAATCAATTTAGCCTTTTCTTAAATATTTCACTTGGAAGAAACAACTGCATATGGCTAAGATGCTAGATGCTATTTTTCTAATACAGAGCAGAACAAAAGCTTTTTCAATACCCCTCAATATTTTCACATATACAATGGAAATTTCAAAGAGAGGTACCAATCTCCTTGAAGGCTATTGCTTCTTTATAGAGGAGTACTATAACTTTGCAACTAGAAAGCCACTTTCTTTAAGGAGCTACTTAATTTGCTAGAACTCATACAGAAAAAAATGTTGGCTCCTGTACATATTATTTTAGAAGCTGATGTTTTCAGGGCTACCATCTCAGGGTTTGCACCTTCGTTCTCATCTCAGATGAGACCTCTGCAAGTGATGCTGCACTCGGCAGAGCAATACATGGCTCAGGAGCTTTAGGTTAGGGACTGTGAAGAGCATTTCCCAGGTGACAGATATTAAAGAGATTTTCTAGAAGAAACAGTTACCATTCTTCCTTCTTTACCTACTAACTTGCAGCTGGCTTACGACGTATTTTTACAATCCTCATTCATATTTCTGACATCAGAATCCTCTTATCCAAGTTCTTAGGAGTTCAGGCACATCATAAAGAAGGGATATGTACTATTCCTTTCACTACTGAACCTCTTAAGTCCACACAGAGGCTGCCTATGGACATGTCCATTACAACTGATTTTAAGGTAGAAACCCTGTCTGCGACCTGAATATATTTGTACATTGTTCACTGCCCAAAACTCCCTTTGGGTTTGGTGTTTGGTTTATTTGTTGTTTGTGTGGATTTTTTTAAAACACTCATTTTATCAGAAACACCCGAAAATACAGTGCACAGTACTTAGTGGCTTGGTGTCTGTGCAGTCTGCAGAACACGCAGTAGCTTGCTCACTCTGTTAACTCCTTTGAACATGTAGTTCACTCAAAAGTCTACAAAATACAAAATTCAGAATTTGGTTGTCTGTAAGACTTTCTCTCTGGAACTGGCCTAGTATAGTTACAGGCTGCCTGGTGATGGGGGTTTAAAATGCAGAGCTAAGGATACTGAAGAACTGTTTGAGAACCAGGTTCACAAGTTTCAGTATTAGGTTTTTTGCAAAAATCTGTTTTCCTTTAGAACTCCCCTAGTAAGAGTACCAGCTACACGATGGTACAATCTTGCCAGGTGGGCTGATGGTGCAAAAGATGGGACAAAGTAAGTTAGCATATAGATAATAGTGTGATATTTGATATTTCTTTGCGGATCGTGTTTTGAATCAAGGGATGTTTGATCAAGAGTTTTCTGAGATTCTGATTCATGGAAGTATTTACTGAGAAGAGTACAAATCCTATCAACATTGTGCACCTGGAACTGAAAATTGCCCTCTCTCATTTGTTATTTATCAGCTTGAGTGCATGGCTTCCAGCTGCCTGTGGGGGAGTTAATGTTGAAAATCTTGTTAAAAGAGAGTTGGGGCTGTCTGAGACCAGAGCATTTAGCAGGGAATGAATGTGGAAAAAAACAGCTCATGGTTATGTGCAGTAGCTCCATGTTTATGGGTATGTGTATGCATGATGAAAGCTTGACCACAACCCTTGACAGTCTGAAGGTTGATTGCTGTACCTGTTTCTGTTGCTTCTGTGAGATTTTTCTTTAACCCTTGAGATGTGGATTGCTAGTTTAAACAGTTACTTGACAGTGATCTCCATTTTCTGACTCAAGAAGAATGCAATTAGGAAAGATTGTTCTTTCTGAGCACATTGCTATTTGAGTGCTCTTCTCCTGTGTGGCATCTCCAGTCTCTGAGTCCCTGAAAGACGAGAACTTCCAGTATAGGGAACATGGCAATTCAGCAAAAAAGAAATGTGTGTTTATTGCCTGCAGAGGAACGAGAGTGCTCTGTAAGTGTGATGGTCCTGTGGACCAATGTCATCCAGCTGGTTAGCACCATTGGCAACTAAACAGATCTGTTTGTTCAATAATCATCATCATAGCTGTTAGTCTTCTGGAGGGGGTCATATGTCAGTAGGGGCTGTAAACTGCCTCAGTAATCTATATACAAATGTTGCTTCTTAAATGGTTCCTGGAACTAATGTCCAGTAACTTGTTGGTATAAATGCTTTCAAAGTTATTGAGTTGAAATATTACCAAGAAAGTCTTGAACTTGCTATTTAAAAATACCAACATGACCTCTACAGTGCCTATTGTAGAATATCGGAGTAAGAAAAGTGTCTGCACAGTTTGAGAGACAGAGAACTTGCTTCTTACACAAGCCTGCTTTGAAGGCATTATTAATGATGCGTTTCTGATTCATAGTCAATTTTCAAGTATTTTTCCTCTGTGTGTGTGCGCACATTGGGACAGTATTTCCACCCTGGTGTGTATGTGCGTGGGTACAGTATTTCCACCCTGCATTGAGAAATAAAATATGACAAGCTAGGGGGATAATCAGTTTCCTCACTAGGACATAAATGCCTTATCGTTCCTTAAATGGCATAACATGGAAAGAGAAGAATATGTAATAACAGAAAATTACAACAAAGTTATAATTTTGTTTCCCGTTTCAGAGGCTGTACTTGTGATTTGTGTCCTCTGCAGATAATAGGGAAATAACAGGCAATCTTCCATTTTCTTAGAACGGTGTTACGTCAAGGGGAGGTAGATTTGGAAATGGAATTTATCCTTAGGAGTCTTGGACTTTTCCTGTCAAAGCAAGTTCATTTCATTCATGTACTTTTCTGTTAATCCAAAACACAGTTCCTTTATCAGTTATATCAGTAATAATATTTACTTGGAAATAGAAGCTTAGACCTGATTTAGGATTCAGAAAATGATGGCTTGCCCTTTTATTTCTGTCATGTTCCTCATGAATATTCTGCAGGTATCACCTCCAGCTAGAACAGTTTTAGGAAAGGCTGTGGGCATGCTTTTTTGCAGAAACTCATAGGGAGCCTTTTTATGCCTTGTGGGATTGCTTCCACAGCGCTGAGAATGCTGGCCTTGAGATAGAGAAGTCAGGTCCTAAGCAAGTAGCATATGTACAACTTTATAAATCATGTAGGCAGCGCTGACATGGAACAGTCCACAGGTCTGAGATGATGAACTGTTCCATTGCTCATAGCTGAGTTTTAGTTACATGGTGAAAGGATACAAAATTTTAAAACTATGTGGCAGTAGTAGGTGGTCTGTGTGTTTCCAAACATGATGCAGTTGAATGCTTTAGGAACCTTAAAAACAATCAAATGAAAAGTACTGCAAGTCAATGAACATAGAATTTGTTATGAAAAATGCAATTTCTTCCTATAAAATACGTATCCTTACAGCTGTCACTGATTTGTTAAAAGCAATTGTAAATTCATTTTGTGAAATGAGCAGACCTGAGTGCATGAACAATGTACAGAGCGGCTGTACTGTGCTACAGTTGTTCAGGGTTTGTTTTACTCAAAACCCATTTTCCACTTACTGGAAAAGAGCTCATAAAATCTGCATTCCATTTTTTTGTGCTTTAGTTGTAAAATTTTCTGAGGAAAAATAACTATTTATGTACAGCAGTCATTTTTTAAAGTACTACTTGCTTTAAACAAGAAGTATGTACAGTGACATGGAAATACAGTCCGTATTAAAATGCTGCCCCCCCCCCCCCCCCCCCCCCCCCCCCCCCCCCCAAGAAAAGGAACTCTGTCCAAATGTGTTACCAGTGCATGGAAGCTCATACTGTGCTGGGGCAGAAGACAGAAAGAATTAAGTAGTGGGATCTATAGTCTTTGAATCCTTGCAGGGAGCAGAAGGGTGAAGGTGCAGTGTACATGTGTTACAGCTGTTCTAAAAAAAGGGTTTAGGAATCATTTGTCTTGAATGACTCCTACTTATTAGGGAATTCTTTAATATTAGTGCTTGTGTTGACCATTTGGCTTTAGCAGAAGCAGTGTTCTCTCTGTGGACCTTGTGAAGCGAACTCGAGGAAGCTTCCTTTGGTCTGTGTGTAGAAGGGGACAGGCTACCCCTTGCACTCAGATTCTGAATTTTGCTGAAATCACTTGTGATTCCAGAGTTGCAATTTCCAAATGTTCTGCACAGTCCCAGACTAGAGCATGCAACTCTCTGAGGGCTGGTGTGTCTCCCTAACACGCTTAATGACGTGATCAGCTAGTGCTTGTAACCTGCCTAAGCTGTTAACAGTGGACTTCAGTGCTTGCTGTAACACTTTCTAGAAAATGAAAGAACGCTAATACTGTGACAGAGCTTTAATGAAGCAGCAGCAGTCTGGCTAATCTGATATGATCCCAGATGTTATATGCTAGGTATTAAGGTACTATAGGCTCAGTACCGGACCATTGATTAGAGTAAGACAATGTTGATGTGATATATACTCCATGTATGGAATTTACTGCACACAGGTTTACTGGGAATCTAGAATACCACCAAATCAATCCAGCACAGATTGGGTGGTTTGAAAGCTGGGTATTTAGCAAATCTATCATATAAAAATACTCATGATGAAGTTTATGTATGATCCAAATGTTTTGCCAGTGGTTTAAAAAAAAAAACAAAAAAGGAGAATGTACAGGTTGCTTCTGCAGTCTGAGTTGTGTCTATTCAGTGAAAAAGCTCTGGATTTAGTGTAAATCCTCAGAAGTCAGGCACCACATCAGATACAGCGAGTGACAGCAAAGAGAGTCTGGCAACTTTAATAGTGGTGAATCTGTAGTGTCCCCACCCTTAAGGCTTGAAGCGCTTGCTTTGTAATAGGAGACAGTGGGTATGACTGTGCCTGGTGAATGGACACTTAAAATTGATGTGTCCGTCTTGGAAATATAATGTACTCTCTTAATTATTTATTGGAAAAACTCTCCTGGAATTGTAGAATATTTTCCATCAGTTGAAATCATTAAGATGCTAATTTTTTCTAGTATGTGTGTTGTGCTTCAGGTAAAACATATGCACTTCATGCACAGGATTCGTGGCCTGATATGCAAGAGGTTAGGCTGAGCCCTTTTAATACTCCTTTCTAGTTTTAAACAATGAACCTGTGAATAAGGCAACGTGACCCTTGCTGTACAGGTGATATTTTTTGCAGTAGCTTGTTTAGTCCTTTCAGTAAATTGATGCCTCCTACCTTGAAGAGTAGGAGGTACAATAATCCTGCCTGTGTTTCCTGCTGTTGTGTGAGCACATACTGACAGTGCTACCAGCACCTGTGCTGTTAAAGATGGTTCTGTCCAGTGTCTAAGAAATGCAACATCCCTGCCTGATCAGCCCTGTTAATCAGAATGGACTGTGTGTTCTGGGGATGGTAAGGTGCTCCCCATCAAAGCATTGAAAAGAAAGAGGTAGGCAGCTTGACACTTCGGAAGAAGTGTAACGTTAACATGTTGTACTTTGCACCAGCAGTCCAACATAGTGATTTTAAGAAACTGAAATTCTTATTTGACTTTGGTCAAGTTAAAGACAACTTTAATAACAGATAAATCTCCAGACTGACCTCATGGGCTCTAGCTAGCCACAGTGTCTCTTTTTAAAAAAGGCTTTTTTTGAGACACAATCAAACTTAGTAATCTGCTTACGGACTTGAAGTGTTGAGGAGACTGGGGAATGTGACTGGGTGTTTTAGAACTATTGATATTTGTAATGTATTGTTTGAATTGTTAGATTTTGGGTTTAAAAGAGGTTACTCTTTAAAATACTTCGTTTCAGTTCCTCCAGCACTTTTTCCTCATTGCCTTAATGCTTATTTTAATTTTTTTTTTCCTCTTTGAAGCTTATTCTCAGCCAGTGGATAACCATATCACTCCATCTGCCTACTTGGGACAGTCCCTGCCCCCAGCATCACCAGGGCGATATTCACCAATTCCCAAGGGAATGCTTGGAGATGATGAGATTACCAGGTAATGAATAAGCAAAGCTACATGTCGAAATAAGCTTCTTTGGTTAGCTAAAAGATGTGTTTGTGGGCAAAATACTAGTGAATACTATATTTTATTTCAAGAAATAAATGGCAGTTTCTTGATACTTATAAAAATTGTTGTAAGGTGAAAACTAGATATATGTATATATACACAAACACACATAAATACACCCATGATTTATCGGTTCGGAAATAGTGTTAAAACGAGAATGTCATCCCAAAGTGCCCCATGAGTACACTGAGTTTTTTACGTCTGTAATATTAGCAGATTGTGACTCGTATGACTAGAGATTATTTTTTACTTTAAAGCCAGCAATGTTCTTTGTTGGTTTTTCCTTTTTTTTTTTTCTTTCCACAGACAGAGGTTTGATTTGATAGATTCGTAAATCCAGAAAGGCTAGAGAGCTCTTAATCCTTTCCTATTAACAGACCATTTGGTCCTTTGCTGATTCAGTAGATTGCATTAATCTTTTTTTCATCATTGCTGATAACGGGAAACTCTTCTAATTTTGTTACCCTTCTGTTCTGCAAGTATAGGGAGATTATACTGCATTTTCAGTATGTTGCTGCTGAGTTCTGTGTCACACCATCATCTGATATGGATAACGTGACTCAGTTTCTGAGGCAGGGTCCACCCAGGATTGAAACCTCAGTGATATAATAAGTTGGAGAATGTATTTTAGTGTATTGAAAGGTAGGATATGTCTTTGTAGTTATTCTTAACTTAGGGTTAGGTGGACGTACAAGCCAAAGCAATTCTGTCCTGCTGATAGCATTGCTGAACTTATGGTTTTATAGCATTCCTTTAAAATTACTGTAAAATGAAATTTTTAGATTTCTTCTGAAATGCAAGGGCTATTCAGAGAAGACTTTAGGTGATTTTCTTTAAATTACCGTCCCATGTTCCACTTCCTCTATCGCAAAAAGAGGTTTAGAAATTTTGAGTAATATTTTAAAGATTAAATATTTTAAACACTCTAATTGCAGTGTTTTTGCTAATGTATTAGTGTGATCCAGAGCAATGCACGTAGGTTTTCAGTGTCATTTATTAGTAATAAAATAGTACTCTGAAAAAAATGGAAGAGTTGATAGGGGGTGAAATTTAAGGATTTGACACTACATTGATTTAAGAGCTAGTGCAAGAATAGAATGAGTTTTAAAGATCAGACTAGATTATATTATTTGCTTGTTTTGGAAAAATGCAGCTTTTTAGTTTATCCTATGTTAATAATTAATATGTCCAAATACTTAAGGATATCCATTAATAGTTCTTTAGTGCTCTCTAGTGATTTTTCAAATGCAGTGCACAGTTGCTCTGCATTATTAGAAATGTCTGTTCCTGAAATCATTTATGCTTTTCTTGTATGGGGTCAAGTACCAGGTTAGTAGCATTTTGAAATGAGTGTTTCGGCATTAGAAATTGACTGGCCTTGTCTTAACTTCATCCATGTTTCTTCTTTCCTCTCCCCATCCAAGTCAGGAGGGGATCCTATAAAAAGAATGGGACAACTTGGTTTAAATTTGCAGTTGCTGCAAATAAAATGCAAATGTATCTGAGAATGCCATAAATTCTGATTATTTGTTTTTTAAAGGGCTTATGCCTACTTCTTGAATTGTTTTTTGCTGTATTTATTGCTTGGCCAACTGGAGTAAAAGTAAAGCAGTCAGGACATTTTTCATTACGGATGTTTCCATTAGGATTTGTTCTTTAAGTTTCAGAAAGGGAAAATAGTATTTTGTTGTTCGCTATTACCATTAGAGAGACTAAGTGCGAGCTGTGTGGAAAGTGTTAACTACTGACATTTAGTGCTGAATAGGGTTGTAGTGTAATGAGAATTTAGAATACATATATACTTACGGGTTGTGCAGTTCACATAACAGGGAGGGGATTTTGTATCTAGAAGCAGAATTGAAAGCATACAAATAGTAGAAGCTATTATTTGCAAGTCTAAGCTTTGAGGGGGAGGACCAGGGTGAAGTGGGGAGTGGGACACATGACGTTGTTGTCTTAAATCTGTAATTTTTGATACCTAAATTCTCAACACTACTACTCTCAGAAAACTTAGCTTTTCTAATTGTTTTTCTTACTTTTACTGTTGTCTGGTGACTAAGATTCCATACTCCTTTCTTTCATTCAGGGAGCCTCGAAAGGTCGTCCTGCATCGAGGATCAACAGGTCTTGGTTTCAACATTGTTGGAGGAGAAGATGGAGAAGGAATTTTCATCTCTTTCATCCTTGCGGGAGGGCCAGCTGACCTGAGTGGAGAGCTTAGGAAAGGAGATCGTATAATTTCTGTAGGATTCCTTGCTTCTTTTATTTAAACAACAAAAGTGTTCCCCTCCCTGGATATTAATGCCCGTTAATAATTTATATGCAAAGAATATCATTAACTGGCCTAAATTTGAGACAAAGGAACAGATGCCAGTATAATTCCCAAGTATCTTTGAGGACTTTAGTCTGCCTCATCTGTAACCTGATTAAAATAGCACTTTCCTATCTCAGAGATATTCAGTGAAGACATTAGCTTATCTTAGTCTGGTAGCTGAGAGGTGTATGTGTCTAAATTGAAAGAATACAGGCTTCGGAAATAAGCGTTCTAATGAAGTGGGCACTTGGCACCAGTGTCTAAAATTGGGTGCTTCCTAGAGTAACTGCTAAGCTTCCCATTAGTCTTAAATAGATCAGTCTCATACCTGTCAAAGGGCTTTTTCTGTGTTAATATGAAGGTCATAAAGATTTTGTGTGTTCCTTTATGAAATTACTAGTTTGTGTCCAGGTAATTTTTTTTTTTTCCACAAGTCTGTGTTCTGTGATGATAAACACAAACATTTATTTTGATAAAGAGCTTTTTTTGTATTCCCTGTAGGTAAATGGAGTAGATCTAAAAGCGGCAACCCATGAACAGGCAGCGGCAGCCCTGAAGAACGCAGGCCAAGCCGTAACTATTGTAGCTCAGTACCGTCCAGAAGGTAAGGGTTGCCTTATGCAAGTTCACTCCTGTAGTTTGAAATTCAAGAGAAAGATAAGCTGCAATGTGTTCCCACGCACCTAACCCCTCTTTTGAGGAGAGAAGAAACAACCACTGCAGTAGATGTTGACATGTTAGATGTTAGCATAACTGCAAGTGACCAGGTAGGAATATGTGTAAGTCTCGGTGCCATGGCTTGGTGTGTTTCTTGCTCTGAGCACTGTCAAAACATGAAAATTAAGCTGATAGATCCAGAACTTGGTAGAAACACAATGCTGTTACTTTTGTATTTCACAGTTGTCTTCACCCTTTAATATAATGGATTTATTTTCCTTAGTGGTAGGAGGATAAAAGACTAACTCCTCTGTGTTGATTCAGATGACCTAAGGACACCATCAGGTTTTCATTCCTCTGTGTTCATACTGAGCTGGTATTTCTGTTTATCCAGCGATTTTCTTCTGGACCAGATTAGACTGGAGCTGATGCTAGTTAACCATCCTTGAGTGTTCTGCAAAAGCCAAATAATACTATGTCATCACAATACATGTATTGTCCTCTTATATTTCTACAGCACATTTAAAATGCTTTTGTCTATTTGAGACATTAAAAATTCAGTAGTCTAAAGGGACATGCTTACATTGAGTCTGTAAACCCATATATTATTGTTTATATATATATAAGACAACATTTTTGATGTCTTATTATGAACTGTTTTCTCCAATTTTGCTGATTGGATGGCCCATCACTGAATCTTCCTTGCAGTGACTTGTCTACTTAAACCTTTCCCTTAACAGTACTGGCAAGGGGTAAGTGATGGCGTTTATTGGGACTGGGCATTGAGCAGGACTGCTGCCTTCATCTGAAATTGTTAGGCAGCTGATTGCAGCATACTTTCCTTCATTCTTTATTTCCTCTCTTACGTCTTGTTTCCTTTCTCCTGTCCTCCCCACATCTTTGAAACAGCTTTCACATTCCACTCCCCCTCTACCTGCATCAACATCATGTATCTCCAGTGACCCAGGAACTCTGTCAATAATAAAGCCAACTGATTTTTTTTTTTTTTTTTTGGATCATGGTCAAATCACTGCAGCCAGCCCATGTTGTCAATGCCTGTATTGTCTTGAGAGAGTATAGATCCTGCTCAGGTGTTGAGTCTGTACATTGCTCTGTTCCAGGATTCGTTTCCTAGAAGCATTCACTCTGAGACTTCATTTTAGAAACAGTAGTAAGGTCAGGATTGGTTCTGGAATATTTGCTTTGGTTTTCTATCAAAATTGTAAAATAGTTCTGTTGATAAACATTTGGCCTGTGCTCTGCATAGCTCTTCACTGCTGTGACAGGTGGGTCTAATTGTTACACCTTACTCCTTGCATAGGGATCCCTTGCCTTACTGAGAAATAAAACTTGTGCTTTTATTTGCACATGAGTTGTTCTTTTTGAGCATCTGGCCGTTATTTTATTCAAAGAGGGCATTCTGGTTCACTGTTTCTTCTGCCAGGAAGTTCTGTTGAAACGCTGCTCCTGGTGGCAGAACATGTGTTTCTCTGGTAGAATATATCCTAGGACACAAGCACTTCTTTTTTCCCTTGCCAAAAAATGTGTACAGACTTCATGCAGAAGGAGCAGTTTTCTAGTCCTCTCTGGGATTCAGGCTTTAAAAAGAAATGAATCCCTTCTTACTCAAAAGTCAGAACTCTCTTTTTCTTTTAGAATAAGAGAACTAAGCATTTTGGATGGTTCCTGATCTTTCTGCATTAGAAATAACAGCTTTCTTCAATACCACTTGTCCAAGTAGATAACTTATTTTCTTGAAACGTGTATTGAGGTGCTTGACTGTCTGATGGGATTTTGAGTCATTGCACAGAGATTTGCCCAGAGCAACATAGGCTGCCTCTTACAAATTTCTCAGTGACTGTCAGTTATAGACTTCAAACCTAGAGCTGTACTCATTCCTTCATGATTGCTGAAGCATTCAGAACAAGACTGTGTGCGGTTGAGCTGTATTGAGAATGCTGTTCTCAGAATTTGAGGGCACATTGGAGAGGATGCATGTGGGAGATGTTACTTGAATTATCCTAGATTATGGGCAGACATCTGGCACATCAATCAAAGGATTACTTTTTTTTAAGATGTTTGGTCTGCATGTCCATCTTTCTTTCTGAAGTATTGCTTGAAATCTCCATTCAGAGTGAAGATGTTGGAATCGTGTTAAGGCTTATGCTACCGTTTTGAAGTATGCTATGAAGGAATAGTGTAACTAGGAGATAGAGATCCATTGTACTTTGGAGGCCAGGTGTGAATTGACACATGGCCAACCTACCTCAGAGAGCTTTAGTTACTGATATCTGACTTTGATACCTCTGCTTGCCTTTTTTCTTACTCCTAAAAAGAGATTCAGTGAAACTCAAGCTGTCAGCTTCTTTCAGGTCTAGTGTGGGAGGAAAGTTGGATCAGATACTCACTGTTCATATCTTAGAGATTTCTAAAGAGAATATTTCCTTAAAGGTTATTGTTTGTTTGTTATCATAGGAAAACACTCTGAGATATGACTTTGCAAGTAGAAAGTATCATCCATGTGATTGAGTGTTCTTGATGAAAGTGCATATGTTCCTTGATCATCATATTTTCTAAATTATAGCTGAGGATGGTCTTCTTTTCCCCTCGATTCTTTTAAGTTGGGAATTATAAACATATAAATAATATTTCCACTTTTTGTTAATTCTATTCAGAAAAAGGTTAACAAGTATTAAAATGAAGAGTTCATAAAATCATTGTTCATCATTGGTGTTCTCAAATATCTTCATAAAGATGAGAAGCATCAGTTATAACTGCTTGTATTGCATGTGTATTCATATTTATAAATCTAGCAGGATTTTGTAAAAGATGCTGACAGCTAGGACAGATCAAGGAGATTCTAGACATCCATCAGGGTTCATTATAACAAGGTAAATAGATTCAGTATGATAGGAACATTTGGAAGACAGTTGAGACCAGCTCAGTTCACTCCCTGTAATTTTATATGACAGTTAGTATGTTTATAGATGTGGTAGAGAATGCTAATTTATGTTTTGGCACCCTACCCCATCAGCCATATCAGAAATTTCCCATTTGTATTTCTCCTCACATTTCTGGGAGGAGAGGATTTTTGCAAGCAGTTCTCTCATAGAAAAACCTAAGTAGTCTGTAGAAAAATTAATCTTTGGAAAACTCTTATCATAGAAAGGGTTGAATTTTCCCTATCTGTCCCTTCAAATCCATGGTTTATCAAACACTAATTACTGGACTTGGGGTAGGCTAATGTGGCTGAATGATACTGCTTTTGTTCTATCCAGGCCTAAATTACGTTAATTGCTGACTTTTTGTCTTCCCTTAAATCTTCAAAATATTTCTTAGTTTTAGAATTGGCTGAAAACAGATGTAATCTCATTCCTCAAAATATCCTTCTGGGCATTCATTTAGAAGTTTCCAGCAGTGCTCAATAAATTTGAGAGATGCGTTACAAAATTTTCCTGCTATACTGAATCCAATTTCAGCAACATACCAGCGTTCTTTGAGGTAGCTAAAAGCCAGATGGGAATGCGAATATATTCTTCTGTTCACTGACTCGCCCATCAGGCACCACTTCTGTAGTCCACGACTATAGTCAATTGACTTACGCCTTCTCTGTGTAGATTCCATGCTTTTATGTTGCAGCTTACCTAGCAGCTACTTTTCTAAGCTGTTGAGTCCCCTGTAAGGTTGTACTTGTACATACTTTTGTGGTACATGTACCACATTTACATGTGTGTACACAAGCTCCCTAGTTGCAGAGATCGGTGACTTTGAACCTGCTGGGGCTTGACACTGCAGAGGAGGGAACTGTGGCAGGAGAAGAGCAGAATTTTGGGAAATGGGAATTATCCTCTAGAAGCTTGGTGAAGTCAGGAAGTCATTCTCGTTTTCCTCTTCGTTTGGAAGCTTTTCCTTATTCCTTCACGGGTAGTACAAATTTCTCTCTCGTTTCAAGACGACATTCATTAATAAAAAGGGGTTTTGCTTTACTGTGAGTTCCACTGGAAATTACACACTATGACCTGCAGCCGTTTCAAAGGAAGTGATGTTGCTTCAGTACCCAAAGGCAAATTAATTTTGTTGATTAAACAGTCCTTTCATAGTTAGATTCTAGTAGATCAGAGCTGGGCAATTCAGTATATGTATAATATTAACTGCAATTACATACATATTAACTGTGAAACTTGCTTTTGGGGGGGCCTTGAAAAAGTAAGCAGGCAAAGTGTATTAGCATCAGCAGTCAGTCATGGGTTACCTGACCCTATCCCCAAAACGAGTAAAATTCAAATAACCCTGTCAAGATAGGAAGGGATAGCAGCACTTTGTTTCCCAAGGATCTATGTAAAAAATAAAATTGTAGTTTTAATTAGTAGAGCAGTCTTTTTTTATGTGACTTGTCAGCTGCCTGTTATTTAGAATTTAGAATCTGCATTGGCCTTCTCTTTGTAATTCAGCTGCTCAAGTCTATCTCTGTATATCCACTTCATTTCTGAAGGAGTTTCAAGATGGTTAAGTGATCAGATTAGCTCCATGTTCTTAGGTGATTGGCTAGATCAGTGTAAGATTAGAAGGTGGAGCCAAAACCTCAAGAGATTTTAAGGTATTTTTTATAAAGCCTCTTCTTCTGAACTTTTATTGTTCATATAGGTAGTTAAAGCACATTTTTCTTTCAGCTTTATTAAATGAAATAAGTGATTCTTCACAGCAAAATGTATTAAAGAAATTCCTCATACTCAGATTTTTAGGTGGATTTTCATCATGTTTTGAAGCAGTGTATGCATCTACTGAAAATAAGATCCAAGTATGACAACTTTGTATTCTTCATTGTCTCTTGTCTTTAAAACAGATAAGTCAAAAGAGAAAAAAAAAAGGGGGGGTATGGGGAAGCTTTATTAGAGCTTACCTTTCAGTGGCCTGTATTTGGCCAATTTTTCTGTTTGTGACACTTTGTGCACTATTTTCTAGGGGAATTTAAAAGAGAATAACTGAGCTCTGGGAAATGGTACCACTTTCATGTGTATAAGCTAAGATTATTTTCTGAGTATTTGTCTGGAAATATATTGTAAATCTCCTGCTTGTAAAAGCCCAGCTGAGTCATAGAAAGCCAATAATGCTTTTCCAAAACTTAGTTTCCAGTACTTGTTTTGTAGCAAGACGATGAGCTTCCCTTGCTTTCTAGCTGAGAACGTGGATTGTCTTAACCAAAGGTGGCTTAAAAGATCAGTACATCCCAACTTCATAAAATGAAAAATTATTTTAAAAAATAATTAAAGTTTACTCTGTTCTCTGGTACATGGTCTCCAGTCTTCCAAAGTTTCGTTCCTGCTTGTTTCGTACCTGGTTCTACTCGTTTGCAAGTAATCCAGATTAGTCAATTAAAGTACCTTTAAAATCAGGCCCATTAAGATTAGCAGAAGGGTTCTACTATATATAGTCCTGGTAGATGCTATAAGGCGGCTTACACAGTTTAATCCTTTAAAACCTCACTCCTGCTCTTTAATATAATAAATAAAACTGTTTGTCTTTCTCTAAGAGCAGTTCGGCCTTTTGCAAGTTGCGTGTGATAAACCTTCAACAACCATTTTGGGGAACTCAGTTCAGCAGTGACTGGACCTAGTCTCTTCCTGAGTTTCGCAGGCTCTATGGGAGGTGTTCTTGACTAAATAACAACTGCAGTTTTCCTAATCTGTTTTGAAATTCCTTGGCCTAGTCTTTCGAGTGATTAATGAGGTGCAAGCTCATTACACATTGGAGTGCATGAAAGCCACCAAGAGCATGTGGAATGCATGGTAGTCTCTCTCAGGACATGTTAATATTAAATGACAACCATTGAAGCAAAGTAATATTTCCTCGAAAATGATTTATGATGTTTTTATTGTGGTTCTTGCATTTTAATAGGTAACCTCTTTGCTAGTGTTTTTGAGTGGTTGTGCTAAACATACTATACTCTACAACCTCTTCTACCAACTGAAATTTATGCTACAGTCTGTAACAAGAAAACGTGCAAAATATGAGAGGTACCTATGAATTGATCAAATACCAGTAGAGATAATCAAGGGATGATAGTAGTACACGACTAGAACTCAAAAATACAACTTCAGTCATCTACATGCTGTGGCAGTCCTGCCTCAGAAGCTTAGTATTGAAAACAAATGGAAGGTTAATAAAAGATCAGTGTGATGGTGGCAATTCTAACTCTGTTTCTCAGTTTGTTTGAAGGGACCATAGAAAGGAGAATTGAATATTCTGAGAGTGGAGAAAAGAATATAAATCAGTAGTTACATAAAATTGTCAGCACAGGAGTCCTGCTTTGACAGATCTAATGGGTCCTGCTAAAGAGGAGTTTCCACAGACAGATGGGAAGAGGGAAGCAAGGGGCATGCTTTTTTAATTACAGTGAACTTTCTCAGCTCTTTCAGGAATCTCTGCTTCACAGTGCTGTGCTGCCATCTGTTCCCTGTACACACATTCATACTTCCATAAGTTGCTTTTCCTTCTGTGCTGTTTGCTGAATTTTCCATCCCTTGTCATAGTCTTCTGTTCTTTTGCCCCATTTTCTAGAACATGTGTTCCAGATTAAAAATTAATTTTTATTGTGGCCTCTTTTCTCTTCCCCTGCCTATATAGACTGTTCACCATGTATCTCTGTGTATCACTTTCCTCCTGTTGCCCACCAGATAGGCAGTCCAGGAGAGTTTCACTGGTCAGACACTTTCTCTGAGGTTTTGATTTCTCCTAAACATTGACACTGAAAACACTAAAATTTTCTAGGTAAAACCTCCTTGGGAGCTCAGGAGCATAGGAATCTTCCAGCATTTTCGAATCTTGACACGCACCCCCCTCTTTTTGTCTGTTGCTGTGCAATATATGCAGACATGAAATAAAGCAGATTTATTCTAGTTTTGCACCATCTGCTTATCCAGTATAATTTTAAAGTTTAAACTTGAGCCCAGATGTATCCATCCAATATTCTTAGCTGATTATGTATAAACCTGAGTAGGCTTTGGTTTTTTTTTTTCTTTGCTGATGGTGGGATCCTGTTCGATAAATGCCATGAATTGAAGCAGCAGATGCTTGTGTTTCCTCAAGCTCTGTGTTATGACAGCAGGTACTATACCCTCCTGCTCCTAAACTTACTGGAAACTTTGAGAAAATTCTGGCCAAGAAGAGATACCATTATTCTTATGTTCTTATTGCATTTCATGTTAGCCTTGCTGCCTATTACCCTTTTTTTGGAGTATTGTACCAGCAGCTTTCCTAAAATTCAGAACATTAGAAGAGATCCTGAGTTAGGTCCCATTCACTGATGTTGTATGTACATCAGGTTTCAGATCCCGGTCAAATTCTTACCTGAAAGGATTGAGGGTTTGGATTGTGTAGTTTTGTTTAGGTTTTTAATTTCATTTTTGGGGAGGGAGGCAGTTTTTTCTTGTTCCACTTGTGCCTCTTCTTATTAAAATAGTGTTTGAGAATTTCATTGTTTTGATGGCTGTGGAAATTGGAAGCTTTTGTAGATGGGAGTTCCTGTGTCCATTTGGGTAAAACTCAGTTTTGCTTTTTCATTTAAATAGCTTATGTCCTTCTGTTTGGTTACCCTGATCACATTAGACCAGAGATCAATCATATTCCTTCTTGGCCAAGCTCTTCATTTCCTGTTAACCAGGAAAGCAGTGTCCTTTTTATCCTGTTCACTGTGCCTGTTCCAGCTCCAAATTTCTGGAATGTTGAAGTAGCAAAATAAAACTTTTAAAAGAAGTTTTATATTGATATGTGCATTGTATGGCTTTGTCACACTTAGCCACGTAGTAGTTTATTGTGCTGTTCACTGTGATTTACAGGAAAAAAATGTTCAATATTGTTATACACTAGATATGTAATATTATGCATACCTCCTAAGAACAGAACTGTAAAGAAAAGAGCATTTGGGAGAATCTAGTGATGATAAGCTGAATCAAATTGGTAATTTAAACATAAATTGAAATTTTGTAGAGATTGGAAAATACTGGTGGATGGGAGACTACTTGAAGGGAAGGTACCACTCTGTGTGCTTGCCTAGTTCTCATCCCTAAATACTTGCTTTCTCATCAGTGTGAGACAAGTGTCAAGCTAAGATCATGTTTTTCATTTTATCCAGTACTTCTGCTTTTATGTTATTTTAGCTAAGGGGTTTCTTACAAAGTCATCTATGTCTAGTACATCCATTATGTGAAGTCTTTCATTAGTGTAAATTTGATGCTACTTCTCTGTAATTTGTTAGGGTTTTTGTTTTGTTTCATTTAGTAAGTAGTGAGGTATTACTGCAGGGATTTATAAAAAACATAGAAGTCTGTAGGTAGTTTTCTGGTGCTTCTGTAAGCAAATAAAATCGCATTTTGTATGGATCGCATTTGGTACACATGCATCTCGGAATGAGTCTCCTGTCTTGCTACCAGCTGTTGGCTATTGATGTTCCCTTCTTGTGGAGCATATAAGATGGAGTAGCTGTGGGCAGTCTGACTGCTATCCTGCAACTAATTTTCTACATTTCATAAACTACCAGATGGCAACTGTTCTTCAGTTTAATAAGAGATTCAAGGTGCTAAAGACAGTTGATACCCAGCTCTTCTTAATCACAGAAATAGAAGTACAGCCTCTCATAGATTAGCAGAGCTCACACTTTGCTTTATGATGCTGAAGTTGAACCAAGCCTAATTAGTCAAGAGGGGATGGGTGCTGATCCTCTGGGTACCAAACTGATCTTACTTTTCTGGTGCTATCAAGAGTCCTGCTATTGTTTTCTCTCTCCAGCATTAGTCTCAGTACCACTGTATCTAATACCAAGCTTTCTGTCTAGTTTTCAGCTCCAAACCCAGTGATACTGAGATTTCTATCCATTCTGTTCCTCCCAAAACCTTCTGTAAGAGCAATATAACTCAAATTTTTAGCTTGTTCTACATCCAAGGAGCTCACCAGATTCCATCTGCACAGAGTTTTCAAGCTTTTCCTAAATATGACATCTCTTGGCACCCCATCTTTTTGAACATGGATCCTTCTCAGTCCCGGCCTGTTAGTTTCCGTTTTTTGCTTTACTGGTATGGCAAGAGCCTCTGTGCAGAAATTATTCTCTTTCTTACTCCTACAGATGTCCCTGTCACTCATTCAGCACTTACTTCCCAGGAGTTCTGATGAGAAAAATTAAATTACTCCAGGAAACTGCAAGATGAGCAACCTGAAGGATAAAGTAGAATTAAATGATAGTAAGGAATAGCCTCTCCCTGTTAACAATTCTATGTACTACGTAGGAGGAAACCTGATTCTTCCAATAGATGACACATGATACTTTCTTAATAGAGCTTTGTAGTTTTCCTAGGAGCTATTGCAAAGAACTGCAGGTGTTTTCAGTACCGAATGGGCTGTAGCACAAGAAAATGCTCAGATTGTCTGGTGTTTACCATGCTTACTTTCCTTTCACACAGGGAGCATAAATGTCAGAAATCTCAGCTACCAATCTTGCAGCAGTAGCACAGCCATAGACTGATCTCCCTCGGCATCTGGGCCCTCCCCTAAAGAGGTTTTGCTTTCTGAAAAAAAAAAAGTCATTTTCTTGAATTCCTTTTAGGTTACCATCCTGGCATCTCAAATTCTTCTGCTATTAGTGGTTGCATTGGTAGGGGTGGAAATAATGTTTTTCTCTTGACAAACAACCTCATCAGTCTGATTTAGTGCTGGTAATTTATGTGATCTGGACTTTATTTGTAAAAAGGCACTTGATGCTGTTTTAAAATCTAAATGCTATCTTAACTACTAGCTCTTGCCTTTAGAGGACAAAGATCAGGGTTATTTAAGAGACTTCAGATTGTCATCATCTGGATAGGGTTAATTATAGAGCATCAGATTTATAGTAACTTCGATGAATGAAGTGGTGTACCAGAATCTGCTTCACAGAATGCTCTTCTGTAACTTAATATTTTTTCTTCTTCTCTAGTCAGTCTGTGAGCCTTGGTGCTCACTGTCTGATGATAAGTATGTGGGGAGGAACTGCTACAGAATGTTATGTGATAAATCATTCATAGTATTTAGATGACCGCGGCAGGAACCTTAGTTTAGAGATTTTTCTCAAGATTTTTGCATTTTAGAGCCCCCTCTTCCAGCCTTGCATTTCCTGAGTGAATTTGATGCCTGCAGTAAGGGTGCAGCTAGGGAGAGCAACATGTTGCCTAGCTGGGCAGCTGCTCGCTGCAAACACTCGGCTCTCCCAGTGCTGACTTGTTATAATCTGACATCACATGGTCCCCTGGGGGAAGGTGGTGGCTGCAGGATGTTTCCTTGAACTAGGAGGGTTTTACAAGTGGATCTGTTGATTCTGAAGTCCAAACTATTCAACTGAAGGAAAATCAGACTTGTTTTGAGTTCATATTTTATGCTGACAGCATGTAAGTACCTCACTTCAGGAACTGTTTGTCCTGAAGAAGCTATTACTATTTTACTGTCTGTCTTTGTAGCTAAAATCAAATGCATTTAGCTTAGTTTTATTAGTACACAGTGCTGCTTAAGAACACAATCCGTTTTTCCAGGATTAACATTGTCCATAATTCTATAGAGGGAGTTTGAATCTCTAATGCCGTGTACAAGTGGATCGAGATTCATGCCAGAATTCTGGATTCTTTCCTTTCCTGAGCTCCCATGGGAACATTGTCTTATTCAGGAGATGTTTTGTGTATTTCCCACCTTGTAGTGCTAGATTATTTATCTAACTCAAGTCCAGTGATTTTAAAGTACAGACACTTTTCTTTCCCATTTCTTAACATTTAAAATTTAAAATATATAGTTCTTAGTTATAAATGTATGCATTTCACATGTATGTCCTGAAGTTTTGTCGTGTGTTAAAATTTACAGTATGTGTTTTTATAACTATAAAAATTATAATTATTAGTAGTAATGTTTATCTTGGAAAAATAGTTACCGTTAATTATAGATTAAAACTATGAATTTTTAAAGTATAATTTGCTTGTTTATTTGCTTTATTCACAATTATTTCAAATTTTATTTCAGTTAATATTGATAAATGTAAAATTTTATCATAGCTTTTTATTACAAATCATGGTGCTTAAAAATGTTGGGTTTTTTTTCTTGTATTGAAAAAGCGATAACATGCTTATTGTCTGAGATTTTCAGCATTTTTCTGAGTGATTGCTAAAGTTCAGGGGAGATTAATTGCAATGGCTCCTTTTTTACAGAATACAGTCGTTTTGAAGCTAAAATACATGATTTACGGGAACAAATGATGAACAGTAGCATTAGTTCAGGATCAGGATCTTTGCGAACCAGCCAGAAGAGATCCCTATATGTCAGGTAATTATCTTTTCCACAGTATTACTAGTGTGGTTTTATGCTTTTCTGCAGTATGGTTTTCTGGTTTTTTTGTATTTGCATTTTTATACAATTATTTACTCATTGAACTTAATAAATTATATTTGTATACAGATTATATTTAAAATAAAGCTTAATTATATCAATTAATGTAATATAACTGAAAAAGAAGAAATAGCCCCGAGAACCGTGTATGAACTTTGAAGAGGATGCTATTACTTGCTTTTTGTTCTGCCTCTCAGAGAGATGATAATCTTTCAGCATGCACATACACTGACTTAAAGAATATAACTGTATGTTAAGTCTTAACATGCTTAATTCAGTTTGTGGTTTTGTGACAGTAGTCTTTGTATTCTCCCTTGTTCAGGTCTTGAGTTCAAATTTACAGTCTTCCTTTACTTAAGATGGACATGTGTTAAAGCTTATTTCCTTCAGCTTTCTTTAGTTATATTCTCAGCTTGTATTAAGAAATCTTATTCCTATATCCAACAGCATTTTGTTATAGAATATTTTCCATGGTAACCAAGAGAGCAAATGCATCAAAGCAAATGAACCAAATATTCTTCATTAATTTATTAGTATAGAAGCATAAAGGAAGTAGAAATATATTGAAGAGCATGAAGCAGTTAAAACAGGTGGTTTCACCACGAAATTGTGACAAGGTGCAGCTCATTAATGTGCCCAGTAACTCCTACATCAGTTACCATATACCGATAAAATATGATGTTTCAAGTTTGGAATGTGGGTAAAAGGATTGTATTTTTAAAAATAAATCAGGTCATCTCTGGATTGAATAGTCAGGGCCACAGTAGCCTCTTGGCAAGGGCCAGAACACTTTAGTGGAGTAGGTAAGACTTTGGTAGTGCTAGTGCTCAGATTAAACTTGATTTAAAATGTGGTAGGACCTCACTGGCTTAGCTGCTAAAATCCTGTGCTCAGGTGCTATTGACTTTTCCCATCCAAAGCAGATACTGTTTGTTCATGGTGCTGTATCTGCTGTGCTGTGGGGAAGGAAGCAAGTCTCACACAAGACAGTTACCCAAGTAATTGTTTATTTGCTCAGAAAAGTCTGTCCTTTGCAACCTATTTCTGAAGGCTTTGGTATAAATGTAGCAAATTGCTCGTATACAGGGCTTCTGTTTAGATTGACTATGACATATAACCCTTATGTTATCTTAGTAGCTCTATCTGGATTCTGGTTTTGCAGAGCTGATCTTGGTTTTTTGGTGGTTGTTTTTTCTGCCTTAAATATTTTGGGGGGGTCAAAATTTAAATGTCTATAGATAAATGCCTTAAATAGTAAGGCTAAGTGCTTGATATCACAGTGATCCATGTTTTAGAATTTCCACAGGTAGGTGTACATATGGGTATTGTGGTGAGATAGTCTTCCTTTCCATAATCACAAGGTTTATTGCTTTAGCCCTCATCATATAATTAAGCCTAAACACTTATAACTGCTTTTATTTTGCCCAGTTAGCTGTAGCATGATTAAGTTCTAAACTGCTTACTCTCATGTTCACACATTGGTCTGGTATTTTAAGCCACTGACAAGCATTTTGCGTTTATGTAGCTTTTATTCCACCAATGGAAGTTGTTATCTGTAAATGATTGAGATTGAGCTTTTGACTTTGCCAGCTGCTGTGGAAAATGCAGCCTTCTCCAGGTTGTTGGCAGAAGCATTGTGGAGCCTGGTGATTCGAAGAAAGGTTTTTGAGACTTGGTAATGAGATTTGCAGTCAGAATAAAAATCTGAAATGCAAAAATTCTTCAGGAAAAATACTTTTCCACCCACATCTCTTAACAGAGGGTGCTGCTAGGGCTTTTGAGATCTACTCTTGTCATCACACCAAAAGATGCCAAAGACTGGTAGGCAATTTGGTATATACAGGATGGGTTCACATCTGTTCTGTCTGGTTTCTGATGTAATTTGGAACTCACTGACGTAAGTTTTGTGAATCTTTTCACATATTGCTAGGTACGGACAGAACACATTAGTTACCCAGCTTATTCCCTGTTGTAAGTCACTCTAGTATGATCATTCTGTACTTCTAATATCCAATTTTTTAATAGCCAGTTTTTTTAAAGCCATTTTTTTTCTGTAATATTTGGTTTTGGATATGCCTTAAAGGATTCCAGTTACATAACGTAATACTGAATTGAATGTTAAATCCAACAGTAAAATGTTTATAGGCATACAACCACAATTGTAGAAAACCTATAAAACCAAAATAAAAGTAATAATCTCTGGTAATTTCTCAAAATCCTAATAACAAAATAGTAAATGATAAAATCAGTAACATCATTGTGTCCCTGTAACTGAAACTTTGTATCTTTATGAATAGTCTGCCTGCAAAGACCATTTTGGGGGTGTTATGTAATATTAAGGAAAACACAATAATGTTTGCCCAAAAATACAATTTGAAGTAAAATGGCAGATTTTTTTCTTAATTCTATATATATGACTATGTGATGAATAGCAATATAACAAACAGTCCTTGGAGGGCATACAAATACAGCAATTCAGCAGCAGATAACTCTTCATTTCCGTATCCCACCCTCTTTCTCTCCCGACTAATGAAGATGGCTGATTTAATGGCTTTCTCTTATTTTTGCTTTCTATTTCTTTTGATCTTTATTCTAAGAGGAGAGAGATTCTCTCATACAGCGTTTCTGGTTTTGCATGTGAACTATATCTATAAACCTCCTTCATCTGGAGATTCAAAAAGCACGTGCGAAGGTGAGATACCTTCATGGTATCAAGTTTCTATGATAATATGTTGATAGGGAGTAAATTTGTTCCATATTTTATCTCATCTTGTCTGCCAAATCTCACTCTGTGCAATGTTAGTAGAATTCACAACTGAAAATTACTTTCAGCTCTGTGCATTTTTCTGACCAGCATGATACATTTCAAATTCAAACAACGGTGCTGATTTCTGCTTAAAATGGTGACATCTCCAAGTGGAAAAAACTTGACAGCTTTGAAATCATTAGGAAATTTTAACTAAATCCATTGGAAAATTAAGATCTGGCATTAGGACCAGTCCTGGAAAGCATACTTGCCTGGAGGAGGAGTTTAATTTGACATCCTTTTGTTATTCTGGTAGTTCAGCCATCTAGTTTCAAACAGCTTTCCCTAAAGCTCAGAGAGAAAAAGAGAACCTCCTTTCTAAGGAGGTAAGATTAATTCCTGTTTCATGAAATAAGACATGGAGATACTTTTGCTGCAGGAATTCCTGATTGCTTTGTTCAGCAAGAATACCCCAAAAGAAGAAAAGCTTCAGTAAAACTTGATCAACAGCCTGTGATACTGGAATTGATGAGGGTGGCCAGCTAAAAAGACATTCTGGAAAATTTGGCACTGTTAACACAGCCATTACGTTTTGGGCTTTAAAGTATAAACACTCATGAAACATGCAACTTCAGTTTTTGTAGACTGGTAAATGAAGGAACCAAGTTACCTTTTTTAATTGCGGTTTAGTTGCTGAGTAATACAAGGTGAAATAAAAGGGAGGACTTGGTGCTTTCTCTGAAAATAATTTTTAGAACTTCTCATTTAAATTTAAAAAGCACTTTAGAGTAAATATCATGGGACAGTGTTCAAAATAGTAATTGATCAGGAATACCAAATTTATTTTTAAGTAAGTTTGTGTTTGCAACTTGCACTAAATAAATGTATACATGGTATTGTTAATCTGTAGTAACAGTCTCCATACAGGGAGTTAATAAAATAGGCATTTTTTGTATACCACTCTGTGCATAAATGTCACCTTGGCTGTGAAATGATTTATTGTGTGATGACTTGCCAGGCATACAGGAAAAACCATGTTAGTCAGTTGGAGTTAAAAGAGTTTTGGTAATTCTGTGTGATTTCTGGCTCATTTGTTTGATCGTTACCAGTTTCGGGTTTTCCTGTAAATTTTAGCTACCTAGTTTTGTAACTACTGTCTGACACCCTAATTCATTTTATTGCAAAACTGTCTTTATAAGCTTCAACTTTTTTCCCCAATAATTTTTCTTTAAGTGACCTCACCAGAGGACAAGTAATTGATGAAACTACCTTTAATGGTGCAAAACCAATTCTTTGTAACCATTTATCAGGTGTGAAGAGCAGATGTTGATAATAACATGTTTTTATCCATTTGCATTTCATTTGTGTGTGGTTTTCCTTGTGCAGTGAACACACGTGTTAATGCTGTTAGGCCCAGATCACTGCTCATATAAGTTTACATTCAAACTAAAACTTAGAATTTAAAAGCAGTGCTGGTAGAAATCACTGCTTCAATGCTAACAAGAATTCTCATGAAATAAATGTCGTGATACAATTAATTCATTGAAAATTTATCCATTAAGTGTACATTAAAAGCACATAACAGATTATGTGCTATTTATTTTGCGGTACGGAATGAAACTTGTCCAGAGTGCTACTTGAACTAACATGTGCAGAATAATTCTGGAGGAATAACTACTATGTGTATAGGGTTTTTACCTGCAGTATTTGGGCTATTTCAAAGAAAATAAGGGTTCTGATTTTTTTGAAATGACTCAGGATTTCTCAAGTATGTTATGGAATTAAACTGAAAGACCTTACAGTGAAGGTTGCACTACTGAAGGAAGGTGGTATTTCAACCTCCAAACTACTGCAGAATTGAAAGCCAAAACTTCTGTTAGAAGTTTAACAAATTAAAAGTATTGCATATTTAACTATAGGGCTTCATGTATCATGAGATTAAATATTTCAAAATATTTTTAAAATTTCTACCTTGTTCTAGGCATTTTAGAAAATATTTATTAAATCTTGTAGCCCTTTATGAAACATTTTTGATCTTTTATGGCCCAGAAAGGCATGGTGTCTCAAAGTACTGATTTTGCAGTAGACCTTATGCTAAAGGTGAACTGATCTGACAGAAAATATTTCATTTTTTCCCTATAAGCGATGTCTTATTGTTTATGAACAAATACAGTTCAAACCTAAAGAAATACACTCAGTGCTTTAGGCAAAATTCACAAAGCTAAAATACGTTTCAGAGCAAATCGTTATGACTTACAGGTACTTTAAAAATTCCTGCTGGATTTTTAATGTCTCAGAAAAGTATGTAAGACTAGTGTTAGGGATGAAGATGGACCAAATATGAACAAGGAAAAGGACACCATTTTGAATTACTACATCATCACCTATTGATGCTACTTTGTGATGGACTTGATGCCAAGTCTCTAAGCTGGAATAGGGTATCATTTAGAAAGTGCATCACTGACAAAAATACAAGCTTGCAGGTGAAAGTAGAGGGGTTTTTGGCCTGTGTCATAGAGGCACTTCTTGCTTTACATGGATGAGGTTCATACACTGTTTTCAATTGTAAAGAGTCCTTCATATAAGGTATTATCTTAGGAGTATCTCTTACAGTTTGGTAAGAGGCTTCTGTCATCATTCATTTCCACGTCCTCACTAAACCCTCAGCTGTCCTGGGAGAAACATTCTGCAGGTCTCTGCAGCTCCTCAGGGAACCAATCCAGCTACAAAGCGATCCAACAGGGAGAAAAGAAATGGATTTTAACCCAGATCAGTTCCGCAGTATGATGCACCATGTGCTGTTTGTGCTTTCGTAAGCAAGAAGGGGGAGAGGAGTCAGTACAAAGCAGGCATGTGTGGGTATGGATCAGAGGGGCCTTGCATAACCCTACCTTGATGGTAAAGGGAGTGTCACTAAAGCTGTAGCTGCACAGCTGGTGTTCGGATGTTGCTAGTGCCTGTTGTTTGAAAACCTTTGAAAAAAGGGTAACATCCTCTTGGAACGGCTGGGAATCTTCCAAAGGAATGCACATATGGCTCCTTGCCTTTGGGTACTACAGCAGCAAAATTGTGTTCAGATCATATTTCTAAGTTGCTTGTTTTTAAAGACAGATAGTTTTTATTTACTAAAATAATTCCAATTTATAACTTGATACAAAACAATGTACATTACAGGACTTCTGACAGTGCTGTATGCTGCAAATTCTTACCTTTTTTTTATGCTAGGCTAAAGTGTACTTGCTCTCTGCGAAGTACTTACTGAATTGCAGGTGGCATCTTCTGTGGACCTGTCATAAAGCACTAGAGTTTTACTCTGGATAAAGTTCGTTCTTAGTCATTAAAACGTAGAAGCGTGTGTGGATACTTTGCTACATGCTGTGTGTGTGAGAGAGAAAGAGGGCAGACAGTGCTCTTGTTTTAAGGGACTGTCAAAACGATGTCATCATTTATGAACAAGGCGGGCAGCTTGCTTTATACTTTGTGCCATTCGTACTGCCCTGGTTTTTTCTTGCTCTTTCAATGTTTGATTTTTTTCTTTTCAATATAGAGCTCTTTTTGATTATGACAAGACTAAAGATAGTGGCCTTCCAAGTCAAGGACTGAACTTCAAATTTGGCGATATTCTCCATGTCATTAATGCTTCTGATGATGAATGGTGGCAAGCACGGCAGGTAACTCCAGATGGAGAAAGTGATGAAATTGGAGTTATCCCAAGCAAACGCAGGTATGTCATATTTTATTGACTTTGAGATGTCTGCTGTTAAACGTCTGATACGATTAATACATATATTGAGTATGCTTTGCTCTTTGCTGTTAATTCTATACCACATCAGCCATTTGTTGTTGGGTGGTGGTTTTTTTTTTTTAAAGTAGTCTGTAGGAGAATTCTGACTAACTCAATGAGAAGTTTGTTAAAATCCTATTTAGCCTTAGGACTTGCGTGCTGAAGTTGATAAAGTTGGTCCAAGTCCATTTCTGTTTGCACTGTAAGCAAGTTACGGGTTTAACATTGCAGGCACAACAGTTTGTATATAAAAGGGTGCCAAGTGAATTTTATTTGAATCATGAGACTATAATGAATTCTTTCTACTCAAAACCTGGAAAACTGGCAAATCTTTCTTTGGTGGCCAGAGTAGATGGAGACAAGGCATTTGCCGTACTAGAGACCCAAATAAGAGATGAGGTGCTCTGACTCTTAATGTCTGCTGTTGATCCATAATTGAGGCTGTTCGCTTCACTTACTGTGTCATGTTTTCTCTTTGCGCTCTCTGGACTTATTGAACCTATATAATCATAAAACACTCCAATACCTGCACAGCCCATCACTTGAGAAATGATACCCTACTTTTCCAATACAGTTTGCCATTAGCAGGCTTCCATTTTCTGAAGGTGTCATCAGCAATAAAAACCTATGGTACAGAAGGTACACCTCTATGCTTACGTTCTAACAGGTAGTAACTTAAAGTGCTGGAATTTTGCTGATTTACCATTTTTGTATATGTTTTTGTGGTAGAGTTGAGAAAAAAGAACGAGCCCGTTTAAAGACAGTGAAATTCAATTCCAAAACAAGAGGAGATAAAGGGGTGAGTTAATGAAGTGCTAATTACACCTGGCATTGTGAATGATAACATTTTTCAGTGGTTTATGTATGCAGACTCAGTTTCAGATTGTACTGAAAAGAGTAAATTCTGTCAAATAGAAATAAAATAATTCTAAGCACCAAAGCAATCTTTAGTTGCCAAAACACTGCAAATGGTTTAAAGAATTAGCTTAGAAATATATATTATCGTTAATACTGTAATGTAATAGGATTTGTAGATACTAATCGGGTATTGCATAGTGCCATTTCTAACAGCTCTGCAAGTGCTGTTCATAAAGCAGTCTAGTCCTTTAGTATGGATTATACTCCTGGACTCCCTGTTTTGGGGAAGAGGCTTACTACTGATTTTCAGAAAAAGTAAAATGTTTCTTTCTTTAAGTTTTTTCTAATGCATCTGGAAAAAAAGTAAAGCTCAGCAGGGTTCCTATGATGAAATGAGGTTTTACAATATATGTAGTTATGCAGACAGCATGAAGCAACTTCTTTGTTACAATTATGGATGTAGGAGCTTTGAAGAATTTCATGCAAGGGTATAGGCCAATTAAAATTCAAGGCTAGTGCCATTGCTGACCAGAATCAGTCTCCATCTCACAGCTGCTTTTCTCACTGCCACTCTCTGTTGGAGCAAATACTGGAATGTATTTGTAAATTTTAGTTGGTCCCTTGGTGCCGTTCACTGCATGATATGCAATCCTTCTCCCAGTACATGTAATGGGAATGAGTGGTGAGAAAGCAGTGTAACTACCTGAGTAGTAATAGGAATGTTTGTAGCCGAAATTATAGCAATTTTATAATGGTACAGGAGCCAAATGCTTTTTATTTTGAGGGTGAGGCTTTTTTGCAATGTTTTGAAATTTGATAAACCACTTCAAAACCTTACAGTATATAACTAGTAATTTCAAGACTTAGGTACATGCATTTTAGATATAAGAGCCTTCTAAAGTAATAATATATTGGCATTTTTAAAAATCTGAAACATGCTTTAAAATTCAAGGAAGCTATTTCTTAAATAGTGGGTTGTTTTTTTTTTAATAGCAGTAATGCTGTAACATTAGTCAGTCATTATTGTAAATCCCAAAGATTTCTTTTAGTCATTTATTACAGCTACAGTGTTTTAATAACTTGAAAAATCACATATATAAGATATTAAATCTTCAGTATTTTATCCTGATAGTGTAGGACTTTGTACCTTAAAGACTGTCAAATCCATATTTACTTTCTGCTGCTACATGGCAAAGGTTTCAGTTTAGATTATTAAAAGAAAATATGACATTTTCTTCATTGTAAGTATTTGTTTAAAAGGAAGTAAATCTGTCTAGTTATTTGCTGATGAATGATTATGGTACTGCCTTGAGGATTCACTGGATTATTTGCAGGTTTTTTCTGTTTTGGTGCATTCATATCCTGGTATTGCAACAAAAATATCAACTGATATAGTAATTTACAACCTGATCAATTTTATAATTTGAGTTCAATTTTTAGAAAATGGCTTTTTGAAAAATTACTTAATGTAATTAATCTAATGTTACCATGTCCTTTGAAAGAAAATTGCATGGTTTTGTAGTTTGTCTACCAATAAATGGCAAACAGTTAACTCAGTTAATGATGTATTCGAAGCAGCATTTTGACAATAGCGGAGTTGGTGCACTGTCACTGCGTGCTAGCGCAGCACCAAAGATTTGCATGGAAAACTGAGTGGAAAAGCAACTACGCTTGCCATTGATACAGAACTGCAGTTCTTTTTCTTTAGTAACATTTTATTTTGCAAACATGCTTACACTGTTCACAATCTCTTCCTTCAGCTGTAAATGTTTTAACATTTTGGTTTCTCCTTCAAAATATTCTTCCTGTATTTGTCATGATGGTATTTTTCCCAGTAAGTTGTCTGCACCATATGTGTCTTCATGGACTGTGTGCCTTCCTGTATCTGTATACGATAATCCTCCACGGACAGGATGAAATATCAACTTCGAACAATTCCTCAAAATTTCTATGTTAAAGCCTTAAAGAATAACCCTAGTGATGGCGAACATTAAAATCCATGTTTCTTTCATTTTAAAGAAAGCTAAAAAATCTGGAGCAGAAATGGTTAAATTTTTTCCTTGTTTGTTCCTTTCATATACAGATTTATCTCACTTTCTGTGCTGCTTTTTTTAATATATTCTTGCTTGTGATGCCTGTTTATGATTTGCAGTGGGCTTATGAAAAATTTAATGCAATTACTGTGCATTTGCAACTAATAAGCAATTCTCTCTAGCTTTTTATAATCATGGCATCTCTTAAAAATAATCTTGTGGCTAATCTTTTTTGCAAAATCAGTATAATATTACTTTTATTTTCTCTTTTTTGGCAATGGAACTGACTCTGACCATTATACATGCAGTATATAAAATTTAATATTAGTTCAGTAAGATTTACTGTATAGAAAGTTAAAACAATTATTGTTATGAAGTAGTATCAAAAATCAAATGAAGAACCCAATTATGTTTTATGAAGTACAATAAATCAGCCACTCCTTTTATTTTAACTATACAAATTGCAGAGTCTCTCCACCTCAGTCACACTACACTATTTTAGCTTTGTTACATTTATTTCCCCTATTTTTTGCCCAAACTGAGGGACTTGCCTGGATGCAACAACTATGGATGTGAAACTTACACTTTCTGGAATTCATATTTCAATATTAATATATTCAGCAAAGATCTTCTCTGAGCAAGCTTCTTCGTTGACCTTGTTCAGTAGATTACATTAACATTTCTGGTTATGAGAAATCAATTGCAATGACTTGTTGACTTCAGATAAAGTCAGGAGGACCATAGCCTAAAACCTTGCCCATGCCAACTATGGTTCCTGCATGCATATGATTGGCTTGAAACCAGTTCTTTTGTCCATATGACAGGTTGATAATTTACCAGTTCTTACCTTTGGAGTAACAGTTTCAGTTGAACGCAGATGCCAGCTGATTAAAAATTGTATGGATTTCCTACAGAACACAGTAGTGCTATTGCCAGAGCTCAATGTCACAGACTGTGTTCCTATGGTACCATGTGCCTCTAACACTTGGTAATCTGAATTATTTTTTTTTAAAAAAACAGTGGTTATGAACATATCATTGGATATCTTAGATTACTGAAACTAGATGTTTCAGTATCTGATTGACAAGCAAGTCTGTATTCAAACAGATGACCAAGAAAGATTGTTAATACTGTAGCAGGATGCAGCTTTTGCTTCTCTTTAGGAAGGCTAAATGCTAGTTTTATAGTTGTACCAAAGAAGGTGACCCACTGTTTGAAAAAACCTTTGTCTTATGTGACCCCTGGTCGCTGTTGCTATATTTCATTCCATACTTAATGCTGGTAGAAAAGATAATACATCTTTCTGCAACTTTACTGTATATAATAGAGGAAGATGAGCTCACAGTGTCTGAAGACAGACAATTACTTGAAAGTTAACATGCTCCAAATTTTAGAAATAGCTGTTAACAGAGTATTAATTTATGAAGTGAGAATATTTTGGTTTGGGGGGTTTTTTTTAGCTTTTTAAAAATGGTTTGATGGAAGTTTTATTACTTCCTGCTGTACAAGGACTCTGTTTGGATTAGAAATAAACAGTCCCCCTGCAGCACAGGGTCTCAAAACCAAGTTGGGCATTTTCTTACTTTTGCCATCTTCCCTGTAATAGTTTCTGCGAACCAAAGGATACAAACGTAGCAGATTTCATGTCTTGGCAAAACTGGTCAGATGAGCCACTTATACCAAAAGATGAAAAGAAGTTTCAGCTGGCTTCAAGTTAGCTGTGTTAGTTCTAGGCATAATGGCTGTAAAAATTTTACTGCAATTTATTTATACGTTGAGTTTCTTTATTAACTTAAAACAGTAAATTAGAGGTGCTGTAGCCACATAATGTCTTCAGCAGGAGACATGGCAGAGAATGCTAAATTCTGTGTCAATTATCTGTAGACACACCTCTCTATGAATGAAGATACATTGGTGCCTCTCCACTTAGACAAGGAGCACAATAATAGTTTATATTCAAAGGGATGGATATGTCTGTGTAGGGAACTCTAGACATTTTTGTAGCAACTGAGATGCAGAAATTCTTCAGCAACACAAGCAGTAAATGTCAAAAGTTGCTGAACATGATCCTTGGACATATGACTTTTCACATGGTAATTCTCTATAAATTCACTCCTGAAAAAATAATTGCCACAGTAAACAGATTAATTTATATCTTTTGCAAGTTAATATTGGTATTGGAATGTAGACTTATGTAAGAGTGAAGTCATTTCTTTTGGTGAACTTGCAATGAATTGCAGTTGTGGAAGTTTGAAACAAAAATTTGGGTTGGATTTTTTTATTGTTTGGATACTTTAGACACCTTTTTTCCTTTTTTCCTGTTTCACTGTTAATTAGTTTTATTGTAAGAGCATTTGGTAAAATGCCAACTTTTAACTTCCATTTTTCTTTATGATATGTTATTTAGCAGTTATCACCGGAGTATTTACAGCTTTGCCTTTGCAGATGGGTAACACTGACAAATACTTCTGGTGTGCTGTTACGGTGTCAGCTGTTTGCAAAAGCATGTGTAAAGCCTCAGCTTTTTTTAATACTGTAACCCCTATGTTAGATAATATCAGTGATTGAATTGACTTTGAGTTCTTTGTGGTTTGGCCATCTTACAGCAGCCTAGTTTTTCACATCTTTTTACACTCACAGCAAGCCTAAATCTGTGAAATAGAGGCCAGGCCACATAGGGTGAACAGCCTGCCAATTCTCTCAGTAGTAAACATGAGGTACGGACGGTGTGAGTAAAGCCTTGATAGCCCCATTTCTATTTTTAATGAGCTGAGAAGATAGTGTTGAACTGAAATACGCGCTGCATAATGTGGTTATAGGAGTCAGCTTCCACAAAGCTGCTGGTCTGGGCCTTTGTTCACACAGACATTAGACATCCTTTGTTTTGCCCCTCCTTCTCTTCTTCAGCAGTCATTCAATGACAAGCGTAAAAAGAACCTCTTTTCCCGAAAATTTCCCTTCTACAAGAACAAGGACCAGAGTGAGCAGGAAACCAGTGATATTGACCGTAAGTATGTGGCATTCGATGGAGAGCAAAGCACACGTAGAAGGGCCTGCTAGATTGCAGTAGGGTGTTACTATGGAGACAGTTTCATGAGCTGCAACAGGCTAATGAGCTTATGGTGCCAAATGACAAACCAATCTACAAAATTGATAAAACTAGTTGTTTGTTGTTAAAGTACAATATAACCCAAGAGTACCCCAGTTTGCAATAAACTGGGTAATATGTTGAGTAACTGTGTGTACCTAGCTGGAGGAGATAACAGCCTTCCAGCACTGTCAGTGATGGTTCCTCATTTCCATCTTGAAGGAGGTAGCGCAGCAGCAGAGAAAGTAAAATGGAGCTTTGCAGCTTCTCAAATCAATCCTTTTAAACTGGCGTCTTCGTAGTCATTCATTCTGAATTGGCTTTCCAAATGAAGAAAGGTTGGTTTGATTTTCATCGTTGTCACCAGCACGAAAATCAAAGTGTCTTCTCAAAAAGCAGTTGCATAAGTCTGCTAATTCAGACCAGGTCCACTACAAGCTGCATTCTCTGCCATTTACATAACTGATTGCACTTCTTGTGCCAGTCAGGTCAAATCCTATGGACTTATCTTCCCCTGTGATGTTCTGGGAACTGTCTCCTGTCGTAGCGCCAATTTTATATATTACTGACAATTATTTTCTTTGTGATTGTCTTTTTATTGCTTGCCCTCTGGGGACTACTCTGCAGGAGGTCCCTGACGACATGGGATCAAAAGGCCTGAGTAAGTGATCAAAATACTCCCAAGTTATTTTAACCTCCATCTGAAAAATTACTATTTTTTTTTTAACAGATCTCTTTGAGACTGGTGCTCTACTGGCATAAGGAGGTTGACTAAAAATGTTTTCTAGTTTGTAATATTCTGGGGGTTTTTGCTTTCAGGAATTTGTTACTTTAAGTTCATGTGACTATCACATTAGATTTTTGTTGTTCAGAAGTTTACCAGCACTTACTTGTTTGTTTGTCCTCAGTAGTACTGTGTTTTTAAATCTGGTGATTGGTTTTTTTATGTTATCTTTATCTTGTCTTTGTGTTTATATTTCTTTAAAAATAACCTATGATTTTTTGCAGTAATAGTACAACCATTGCAATAATACTTTAACTAGTTACGGTTTTCAATCCTCTCTCCAGGTGACTGATGTTTACAGCCACTTAAACAAAAAAACTTTGCTTGACAAATGCCATGGGAGTTTTTCTGTCTGTATTACTTGAACTCTTATGATGCCACCATTGTACTAAAATGACAAATAAAGATCTTGGTTTCACCACACTTATTAAACACACATGGCATAGCAAAATTAGTCACTAAAGATAGGTGACTGAAGGTCATGAAAAATAGCATCTCTTCCCAGGGCATAACTGAACGGCGTTCCTGAAATCACATGTAAGAGGTGGTGTACTTCTATACTTGGCCTCAATCATGAAATAAAAATTGTAGTAGCTATAACATTAACCTTCCATTTCTGAAATGGCTGGTTTCAAGGAAATTCTTGGTCTAGGGCAGAAGACCTTAGTAGCCTTTACGGCCTTGTGTTGTAAAGAGAAGATCATAAGCAGCCTTCATGGCCGTATGATTATACCTAGTTTAACTATGCCGTATGGTCCAGAACTGTCACTAGGTGATTCTGTTATAAAAACAAGTGACTTCTGGCCTGTTTGTCAGTACAGTCAGACTTCCTGAAACTGCCTTACTACACTGAGCACAAGCTGTGTTCCTTAGGCTCTGCAAGACCGCTCTTCTTGCTGGCTTTACACCTCCACCAACTGTGCCCATTATCACACTATCGCACCACTTGTATTCTCAGCTCACAATGTCTCCCTTTCAAGTGCTACCACAAGGCTTTTAAAATCGTTATTTGCCTCTTCCATGCCAATGTGGACATTCCTTTTCCAAGACAAGAAAATGAAATGGAATTTGCTGGTACTCGCAAACATTAGGAAGCATTTGTCTTTTTTTTTCCTGCACAGAAATGAAATGAGTTCAGTCTAGCCAGAGATTTGCGGTTTAAAGACATTCGTTCACTTTATCCAAAAGTATTTTAAAGGTTAATGAGTTTACATATGGTGACGCAACTTTTTTAAATGTTTATTGATCACTAGAAGCATACTTGCTTCATTACTCTATTGCTACCTCTAGAGTCCCCTTGCTTCCTTCTCTTCAGTCTTGGGGGGGAGGAACCACAGTGAATTTTATGTATTATAAAGGCTCCTCATGACAACATGTATTACCATATGCACAGTTAGGTACATAATTCCAAATTTGTCTGGGTCAAAGACAAGCTTCTTTATACAGTCTGAACCTGTGAATGTTAGTGTTTTTCATTACAAACAGGCACTCGTTGGGTGGCATGACAGTTTTTGCAATAAAGTTCAGCAATATCCAAATTCATATTTGTCCACCAGATTTGTAGAATTTTCAGGTAACAAAATACATTGATACCAAAATTTTTCCATTGCATTTATTGTTGTCATAAACATATTTAACACAGTTACATAACTTTAAAAAGTAAATATAAACAACTTGTAGCTACTGAAATATATTTATTACTATGTAGGAGACTGGAAATTAGTATAAATAGTCCAGAATAAAAGTGAGGAGCTGTTGAAAACTAAAGCATTACTGGGGAAAGATCTTAATTCTTAATACTTAAGTAAAAACTTCTTAATACTTAAGTAAACTATTTAATATACCATAGAAAGTGTCTATTATTGAGCATGCTACACTATACTGGACTATATTGCAGGAAATATTTTCTGCTGCAAGACTCTTAATATACTCAATAAACTGCCTGCACAAAAGTTGAAATGCATAATCCCATAGTTTTTGCACAACAAAATTTGTCTTGAAGTGAAAACCTAAAAATTGCAGGGTTGCAGGTGGACTATGAATTAGTGTACGTTTTGTAATCTTATGTCGATGTGCTATTTAATGTTTTTCTTTTTATTAACATCAATTCCTTTCGTATGAAACTAAGCTTGATCCTGAGAGCTATGAGACGTACCTTAAAACTTTTATATGCAGTATGTATTGATTTCAGCATTTTGATATCAGTAATGTCTTTCATCTGGATTACTTTGTGTCAGTTTGCTTTCTTTTGGACTCATGCCATTAGTGTATGTTCCTTATTTTTTTTCCATTGTGTTGCAATTTCAGAGCATGTAACCTCTAATGCCAGCGATAGTGAAAGTAGTTACCGTAAGTGTTTTAAGTTCTTTGTTTATTTGGATCCTTTGTTTAGTAGCTCTTTCTTTGGTCTTGTTTGTCTATCTTTTCTGGGTATTTACATGTTATAGAACTTCCCAGTCACCTTCAGGTGAAATCCATACTCATGTGTTTGGCGAGTACTGCCAATTGTGCTGTGTCTTTGTTTTTAAAAAACCGACTAGAAAGAATCATTACAAACCACCTATGGATATTTTCTTAGTTCAGCTTAATTTAAATCTATTCCTTTTTTTTAATTTTGCAAGCTAGCTTGACCTACTAAAACCTAAATGTAAATTTAATGCTGACAAATATAATTATATGTAGTTGAGCTTAGTACTGGAAGCATAACTAAACCATGTAATCTGTTAAATAGTGCAATAATTATCTACAATTTTTCACAACTGATACTCGTATTTAATATGTATATACTTCTAATGAAAGTGAAGATAAGAACATGTATTTACCCTTGCTTTCAGCTTTCATTTATCTATTTTGTCAAGTGTGAGTGCTTAGTATGAATTGTCTTCAAAGCATATGACACGCATTCAGTTCTGGAGTCAGTTAGGCTAGGCATGCATTCATCTTCTCTCTCTGAAGACATCATATCTTGTAAATACTAGGCTGAAACTGAGTTAGCTTTTTCACGAGCCCAAGCTACAGCACTATTTACTATTACCCAAGCTACAGCAGTACTACATGTTCACAGTGGGTGATAGGCTGCGTGATGCTGCTCTACAGTGCTTAAAAATGTCTTAAGCCAGAGCCAGAATTTCAATCCCACTGGTCATTTCCAGTGAACAATCCCTCTGTAAGGTGCACGGTCCAGACCTAGAACCCAGGACAGAGCAGAGCAGGAAGATGAAAAAGTTGAGGATTTGAAGAGGAGTATGAAAAGAACAGTACAAGTCCTGCAGTGTGACAGTGAGCGGCTCACTGATCAGCTCCTGGCTCCCTGCTAACCATATCATGGGCACTTCAGAAACAAATATAACTTATTCTAGGGCAATAGGGAAGGTGGTTTGTTAACAGGAATATTTGTTTGCAAGGTGTAGATCTTCTCAGAGGTGATGATCCACATTTGTTCTTCCAGATGATTATGCTCAAGGAGAGAATTTATACGTGTGTATAAAATGCTCACAGGGTTGTAGACTGTAATTGAAAAGAAACCAATTGGGGCAGGCATTCATGTTTGCTGAGAATAACCCAAAATTGAGCATGTATGGAAGTTGCTTTTGACCAACTTAAATTTTAACCTTTTTTAATGCCACACCATTAAAACTACCTAACCACAACTGTTTCGTTTGCTGCTTTCCTCTCTCCCTGCTCCCCCTCACTCCACACTTGCCCCCCATCCCCCAAAGCTTTTTTCAGAGCTTGCTTTACTTACATTATTGGTACTACTAGTTAGGTTTTTTACTCCGTTGTTACTTGAGAAGCCCTGATTTTATTATGAATGTCATGAATTTGCTTATCTGAATGTGTAATTCCAAGCACTTTTTATTAAAATAATTTTTTTAATTTCTTCTCATTGCTGTCTAATATGAAAGTTATCTTGATTACAGATGAGTACGGTTGTTCAAAAGGTTCATTCTATTAGTATTCATTTTTCCAACATATTGAAAAGCAGTGACAATATATACTTTTTGCCCTCAATCAGGGGATGCTTTTTACTTGTTATTATCTCTTTATTAGTTTGCTTAACTAATTTTTGACGTTACAGCAATGTGACTTCTCCAAAGAAGTATCTAATTACATGTGAGCTGGATCTTTCATAGATGAGTTGATAGCTGGTGATTCCTCTCCCTAGCCTAAAAGGGGTTCTGAAAGTATATACTGTCCTTCTAAAATCCATTTGCATGAATAACTTTTTGATATATTAAAATATATAGGTTGCATGGTTTCATGTCTGTCTTAAGGTATTCCTCACTTGCAATAACTTACAAAATTAAAATGTTCATTCATGTATTGCTCTAGTAGAGTTTGAATTCAAAATTATTGTAAATAAGAGAAAAATTTCTCTCAATGAAATTGTAAATTTTGGATTTAAAAGGTCAATGGTATTTGTTATGAAATAAAGAATAGATTATATAGAAGCAATATATGAATTTATAAAATCCTTCATCTGCCATCTGTTTCTATATAGCTGTGGTATAACATTGGTATGTTCCTTTGCCTGTTATAAGTATGGCTTATGAACTCTGAAGAACGTTGCAAAATTACACAAGTGAGTTATTGAAGGACTGTGTTTTATTCAAAGTTCTTAGTAATGTCATATAACTGAGCTTGTATCTTCAGAATTGTAAATTCTCTGCTATTATAGAGTTAATTTTCAGTGATTTCATTGCAAGAAATCTCACTCAGAGATATCTTGTTAGACTAGAAATAATCTTTTAGAGAGATGGCAACTGAGGTATATTTCAGGTGTTTTCACTAAAATTAAAAAAACCTGTAGCTGTCAAAGGTCAAAATTCAGTTATTTTAATTTCATTCACTGCTGATGAGCTTTCTGGAGCTGAGAACAATGGAAAGCATTCTTTGTTTTCAGCTTCAAATTTTAAAATTCATTAATAAAAGAATAGTTATTTAGTATATACAATCAATTCTTTCTTTCTAGAATAAGAGTGGTTGAAGATGTTTATATAAATGCTGCTTCATGATAAAGTTAATGGAAGATACACACACAGTTGTCAGCCCTGTATAAATATAGAAAAATGTTGTTGTCAATGCTGGCTCGAAGTACAGAGAGTGTTCGTTGTGAAGGTGGCATTGCCTCTAGCAGTGAATGACAGCATGCATGCATTTCACTCAGGGAAATGTGTGTAAGAGCATTTCAGTAACGCTTTAAAATTCTTCCTGTGCTTGATGTCAGTTTGACATGCTAACATAAACCAGAAGATTATTTATACTCTGTGTCTTATGCTTTAAAATTTTGTGTTTGGCTTATCTTCGTGATTTTTATAATTCATCGCTCTTGAAAAATGTCCTTCATCAGTATCATTGTAATGCATATTACTGAGGAATGTCTGTGGTGTTATAGTTCATTGAATGACTCAATTTAAATACACTGGTTTAGAATAAAATACATAGATATGTCTTTGCATTTACATTTTAGGCGGCCAGGAGGAATATGTCTTGTCATATGAACCAGTCAATCAACAAGAAGGTTTGTAGATCTCAGTCTTAAAATAAGTATGATGTGAATTAATCAGAATACTTTATGTGCCTTTTTGAACCGAACACCATGATAAACTTCTTCACGGTTTTGAACTTGTTACTGTTATTCAGCTGAATAAGGCATAAAATATTAAATGCAATTGCTGAATTATTTAGTGAAAAATCCAAAGGTTTACATAACTTATTAGGTATGGCTTACTTTGTGCAAGGAAAATATGGAGTGTTTAACAGTTTCAGTGTGCTTCTCAGAAATTAATTTTCTTCTGTTTCACAGTGCTTTAGCATTCTCACTGCTGCAGTTTCTTTTTTCTGTCACAGCAAAAAATGTCAATAGATTATTTGTCTATTTTAGTAAGCTTTAATTTAAATGTTTCTAAATCATGGCAGACTCCCATATCTGTATGGGCTTCTTATATGGTTAATTTGGTTAGCAATTGCCAAGTGATTTTTTTTTTTTCCCAGAAGAAAATATTTTTCAATGAAATGGAAAATGATAAGAGAAAATATTTTCTCATACTTTTGCATTTAAAATAAAATGCTTTTCATTGATTTTCAGTAGGATGTTGTCATTTCCTTTTCACCCTAGTCCTGATCTTGCTTCACTGTGTATAATACAGAATTTTTAGTGTTCCTGTTCACCACCACAAGTGCTAACAGTTGATGTACGTTATCTGATAGATAGCTCATATATTGGTGAATTAATCTGTAAAAGGGATGTCCTTTGGGAATACTTGATATCTATTACCTGTCAAATAAGGTGGCAGTCAAAGTAAATATGCAGGTTCACAATAGGTTGACATTTACTGGATCCAAGAGATTCCTTTTATGAATATATTAATACCCTGGAAAGGAAATAGTTCTGAGAGTCAAATTAAAAGACATTTTATAGGTTAGATTTTATTTAATTTGGACTTACTTGTGCAGTAAAGACAGATTGAACCTAAAACTAAAATTTAAACAGGTGAAATTATATGGTAATGCCAAGATACTTAGGCTTTATTGTCTTCATGGTTCTTGCAGTATAACCAGGTATTTTCTGCTTAAGCTTAATTTCCAACCAAGAGCCCTTTATAACTTTGATAAAAAATTAAGCTGCTTTTAGAAGATGCTTCGCTTCATTTTAAAAGGGTTTTAGTAGTTACAGAAGCGGTATATAGTTGAGTTTTTTCGCATGTAAATATTTAATTGTGATCTTAGGGGAAAAGCAACAGCTTCTCCCAAGACAGAACTAGAATTTCATGAACTCTGCTACTGCTTAGATACTCCTTTGAAGTGAAGGTATTTTCAAACTTCACCCTTTTGCTTTTTTTACTAGAATGAAGGATGTTACTTTGTGAAATCATTTTTTTTCAAAGACTTCATCATTTAAGACTTCTTCAGTCACCCAGGATAGTGATTTGAGAGTGAAAACCTAGCATCTCACTGTGACTACAGTATTAATGGATTTACATTCTTCAACATGTTGTTCTTCTCTTGAGGAGTCCATATTCTTTTAGGTTTTATTACCATGTGATAAAGCTTATTTTGCTGAACTGTGAAAGTTAGCAATCATACTGAAATGTAACTGATGTTACTCCTTTATGTTTAATAGTCAGTTACACTCGACCTGTGATTGTTTTGGGACCCATGAAAGACAGAATAAATGATGATCTGATCTCAGAATTTCCAGACAAATTTGGCTCATGTGTTCCACGTAAGTCTCAGCAAATATGGAAGTAACTCTAAGTTATTTTTTCTGTTAATTTTCTTAATAGATATCCTCTGTATGTTGAGTTAAAGATAATATATTGTCTAAACTTTGTAGACCTATCTTAATTGTCAGTCATCTCTTTGCTTGTGAAAATTTTGCAGTATAAATGGGAAACTATTTTTGGATATTGAGGGGGAAAAAAGTAACTGTTTTTTGTTTTGCTTTAAAAATTACTGGTTTATATTTAAAGATACTACTAGACCAAAACGAGATTATGAGGTGGATGGACGTGATTACCATTTTGTCACTTCTCGAGAGCAAATGGAGAAGGATATTCAGGATCACAAATTCATTGAAGCTGGCCAGTACAATAATCATCTTTATGGAACAAGTGTCCAATCAGTGCGAGAAGTAGCAGAAAAGGTAAAGCAGTGCCAGTTACTTTCATTTACTGAGGTGATTATCTGACTGTGCTGACAGGGGAAAAGAGAAGAATGGCAAGAAGCCATTAGGAACCCTCTGACTTCAAAGGAATTTGTACAAAACTAGAAGCAAAGCACATTGTCACAAATGCATTTTGGGAAACAGTGAAGCTTGGGAATAATGAAAGTGTCGTGACTTAAATTATGGAGGAAAAAGCAACCATAGTTTGTGTCCTTTATAAAAAGAGAGAAGAAAGAGTTGGAATACAGGCTCAGTAGCCTAGCTCACATACATAGATCATTAACTAATTAAGAATAGTGATGGTAGATTTTATTAATACCATGATCCATTAGATAGACACCTGTGCAGAAGAAAACTTGTAAAAATGTTATTCTTTGTGCCCCTCACAGATTTAGCTGACAAAGGGAAAAGAGTAAACAAACATAGTTTTAGACTTTTTTTTTTACATAACTACCACTACATTTTGAAGACTGACCTTGCTGGTTTTATCCTGAACAGATTTTCGTTAACTGTTTCTTGCAAAATCTGAGTATTTCTAAATTCAAACTGCAGTTTACATGAGCTCTCTGAAAAAGAGTGGGAAGAAGCTTATTTCTTAAGAGTAAGATGCTTATTTTAAAGAAAGTTTTTTGGTGAAAATTCTTTTCAAATGTTCCACATTAGGCTGATGGATGTTGTTCTACTGCTTACAAATAGGGTGTATTTACGGTAGACAATGTTATCTGATCTGTCTGAGAGAAGAAACAACTATTTTCTGGGTGGGAACTCACAAGTGTGAACGCTTTCAGTCTGCACATTCAGAGGATAAGTGTGGTTAAGCCATGTGGCACAGGAGTGTAGTTAGTCCCCTGGAAAACGGCAGAGACCATTCTGGGCAAATGGCCGAGTATTGTTATTTCCAGCAGTTTAATGTATTGGAATCAAAACCAAGGTGAACATGGTGAGATTCTATGGTTCATGTCATGGAATTTTTCTTCAGCTGACTTTCTCACCTAACGGAATAGAACCTGGCCCTGTGGTATATAGCGAGAAAAGTAAAGAAAATAAAATTAATTACAAAATTATTGCAGTAAATGAACAGTACTTTGTATGGAAGGCTGAACAAACCTGTGAAACTATCATATGCGGTTAAATTATGAAGCTATTTATTGAATAGCTTAAACATTATAAACCTTCCAGCAGATGCTTCACCTGGTAGCACAGATACAATCCTTCAGTTCCATCCTAGATTTGAAATTGGCTGGGCTCTTTTGCCCATCTGGTGGGATTAGTAAGGTACGGAATGTCTGTGAATCTTTTGCCATGAAGAACAAAGTACTACCAGATGTCCCCATGCTATTAAATCTCTTGCACAGGCAACATGGAACTTACGGTAGATGCAGCAATTTCTCCATTCCAGTAACGTTCTTTTTCTGGGAAACAATGGCCTGTCCTTCAAAATCATGACGGGGCTGCAGACTGGTTGATCTGGGGCTACTCTCTCTTTGTATTCCCCTCCATCTCGCTTGAGAGGAGTCTCTTCATTGGGTCTTGTTCCTGGGATGCAAAAGACAATTTCCAAGTTTTCTATGATGAATTTGGGGGAAGACACAACAGATGTGGCTGCTACTAAAGTACCAGAAGTAGCATTCTTGCAGTAGCTGTAAATTGTGTTCATTTGCCCATGCTTCCAGCTGATCCCTGTCTCTCTCATTTCCTTACCCATAATGGACACAGCTAAAGGTGCTTTTTGATGTCATTGTTCAGTTACTACTGTAAAAGGCATGGAGTGCTGTCCTGTGTTCCTCAATCAGATGCAGTGCAAGTAAGGAACTAAAAATCTGAAAATTATTGTTATAATGCACTGTGCAAAGAGCAAAATAGCTTCCCTGGATGAAAACATGATACTTGTATCACGAAGTACTTGCATTTCTTTTCCTTGTCTTCCAAATCTTCACCTTGGAAGGAATTTTGATATCCTCTCTTCTTTGGAATCACTAGCAACTTGCAGATCTCTTTGCCTGAGGCCACTGTTAATGCATGTTCATTATTGATTTGGAAGAAGCTGTCAGTTATATTCTATCAGGTCCAGCACAGCTGCTGTGCTGGCCATCTAGTCCTCCACCCTTTGCCCCAAATCCTTTGGCACTTGGCATAAGTTGTGGGGCCATACACAGCAGATTCTGAGTCTCTTATCTCAAAAAGGAAAATGGACCAGGTAATGCTCTTAATTCTCACTTCCCAGAGCATGTGCCACATTTAAAGAGAAACCATTTGAAAGATGTGGATAGGTCAGCAGGTGTAGTAAAACACTCTGCTACAACATACAAACACCTTTCTTAAATTATACCAATCACTATCCAGATGCATGGATTGGGTCTGGGAAACAGCTATCATCAGATTGAAAGCAAGCAGACATGCATGGTTCACGTGGGAAGAACACTTCTATCCTCTTTGAGAATTCCTGAAATAAAATTCTGTGGTTTTGTTGTGCACAAGAGATCAAATGTAATTGGTCCTAGTGATCTCTTCTGTGAGGGAGCAGAAACATGTCAGTCATTTCAGACTGCAGTCACTTCCTTGCTCTTCAACATGCTGTGCAGGAATGAACTCCCAGGAGTTCAGAAAGTGTGTTGTATGGTATCAGTAACCGTTGGTTTTATGGTGTATCCTGGCTCACAGAACTCTGCCATTCACATTGGTCTTCTGCTAAAGAAAAACCTTATCTTATTTTAGTCACCTGACAGTGGTTTTCTGTTCTTCTTCCCCTCATCCCTTTCTAAAATGCCAGATTACTCCTATGCTACTCAGAAAGGAAAGAAAGAAAAATGTGTGAGGTTGAAATGAGCGTATCAGAGGTGAGAGGAACTGAGGAACAGGAAGAGCCTTTGTGATGAGATATCCTAAAGAGCTGGAAAATTGCTTATAGTAGGAGAATAGAGTGGGGGGAAAAGCAGCCCTACCACATTGTCTTTCAACTGCCCAAGGAAAGGTTAAGTTGTATTTGTTTCTCAAGAGGTGAAAAAGTAATCAGCCCAAATAAATTGCACTCACTATCTCAAACTTGGTATTCTACTGTGTCATGTGGGGGTGGTGGGGAGTGGGGAGGAGAGTGCTTGTATTCGGTGCCATCTAATGATTCTGATGATGGCATGTTTCCCTGCCATCAGGGGTGGTTACTCCCTCAGGTGTGCCAGTTAAGTCATCTGGCTTCTCTCTGAACTGCATATGTGACATGGTCACCTCACTAAAGGATGCTTGAAGGTGGGGGGTATGTTTTGGTGGTGTGGTTGAAGTACAGCTGTTCCACTGGATGATTTTGCATTGATGATGGACTGCAACCTCTGGTGGAGAAAGGAAGGAAGAAGAGTCAAGAGCATCTCAAATGATTTATGAACCCAACAGAGGAGCATTGTAGGACCTCGCACCAAAGTGGTGAAATCATAGTATCATTGATGTAAATGGTCAGTGGAGACGTGTTTTCTAAATTACTACGCTGTGCATACCTGTGACTTAAACTTTGCTTAGTGCTGTTTTCCCTTCTCTCACTTTTTAGGGTAAACATTGCATTCTTGATGTTTCTGGTAATGCGATCAAAAGGTTGCAGATTGCCCAGCTGTACCCAATCTCCATCTTTATTAAACCCAAAACAGTGGAAAATATCATGTAAGTAGAAGTACCTCAGGCTGCATCGTTTTAGATTGTCATTGTGTTTGAAAAGTCAACTGCAAGTTATGTACGCAAGACCATTGTAATGTTTGCATTTCAAACAGTATTTAATTTCCTGAGTTTAATTTCTATGGATTTTTAGACAGGGTTTCTAATTACAATTAAAGTATTTGAGAAGGAATGTCACTGTACTCAATTCTGTGCAACAGTGTCAGAACAGCTCATTCCCGCTACAACTTTTGCTTAAGTGTGTCGTTTAGGAGACGGCCTCCTATTAGAGTTAATACTCAGACAATAAAACCTTATTTCAAAAGACTCCCAAGTATTTGATAGTAGTTAAGTGTATTATGTTTTCAATTTCAGGGAAATGAATAAACGCTTAACGGAAGAGCAAGCCAGGAAGACATTTGAGAGAGCTATGAAACTGGAGCAAGAATTTACTGAACACTTCACAGGTGAGTTTTGCTTGGGGCTGTTCCCTTGCCAGGGTTGAAATTTTATTGCTTGCTGTAAAACAGTAATTGCTTCCCTGCTGAGATAAGGCTGAACTTTGTTTTCTGGCTGATCTCTGATTGTTTTGGGGCACAGAGCCATCTCAGTACTTCTACACAAATTTCAGTTTGATCAATTAATTCAATACATACAAAAATTTACTGGGGGCTTAATTTAGGATTTAAAAACTGAGACTTTCTACCATTTTCCTAGGTATCGTAATGCAGATGCGTGTTTTATTGATACATTTTACACTTAAATCTTTTTATTTGCAGAGCTGAGATTGCCCTGCAAAGCTCCTTGTAGAAAATTTTTTTTTTGTAAATTAGTAGTAAAGAATGATGGTAATTAATTAAGCCTCTGGAAATTGGACACTACAGTATTATGGTACTCAGCAAATGAAATTTGTGTGTGCCTGGACCTAACTGTAACAGGAAGGCATGGGCTGCAAGCACTCAAACCGTGCAAAGTGTTTGCATTGTGCCTTGCAGTAGGAGGAGATGGATCGAGTCAGGATCTTCACAAGGACAGAAATGAGCCTTCCCTATTCCTGTCCTAGGTAGACACTCCTTTCCTTCCTGTTGTGTTCTCTTTCACAACGTGTCAGTGTTTGCTGCCCCATTCACCTCCTTTCAGTGATATGACTCCTTTGCCCAATTCGCTCCTCCACACCTTACTTAGGCAGAGCTGTGAATGCAACAGCTGCTCCATCTGGGCAGAGACAGAAGGGCAGAAAGGGCGGTGGCTTCACATGGGTGGAAGATACAGGAACCAGTCTTCCTGCTGCCTTGTTCTCTACACTGTGTGCTACCCCCACAATGAACAATTTGACTCCATCCCTTTTTGTGTACCTGCCTTTTTCTCTGCTGCCTTGCAGCTGTCAGTTTATCCCAATACTGCATCTGGCTCTCACTCTCTTCCCTTAGATCTCTCACTGCACCCAGGAAATTATGGGACTCTCAACATATATTGCAAATTCTTCCTATTACAGAGTTCCTTACCAAATGACTTGCAAGTATGTAAGGTTTGTTCAGGAAACAAATGAGTTTATTTTAATATATATTAATTAAATACTTAGAGGCTAGTATTCTCGCAGGCTGTCTCAAGGCATTATACAGGACACTTTTTCAGAAAATTAAGGGACATAATTCAAGAGGTTTCAAAAACCTATAGGCCTTTTTAAGTGCTGTAGTGTTCATGGCCATGTTTCTTCTCGGAAGTGGCTTGTTGACAAAGGAAGACAGCAATGGTCAGACTTCTGTCCTCTATAATCCAGTTCAGGCCAGAAATTCTTTTCTGAATCTGAGATGCTTGAAGACATTGCAAATCCCACTTACTAAAAATTTGGAGACTGCTGCCCATATGAGTCAGGTGGTAAAACAGAATGTGTGAGCATTCCCTAACATATTAAAACCCACCACCTCGTGGGGTAAATGAAATCAGTTTCATCAGCAGGTTAAGTTTAAACAGGCTTAAACTTTGCACTGAAGCACATTGAAGAGCGTATCTGTCTTCTGATTGCGGTATTGAGCTTTGGAAGAGGTGTGGTTAAACATAGCTGGGAGAAGTAAGATGCTGAAGCTTATGATTATTTGCATTGCAAAGACATTTCTAAATCTTACTAACGCACTATTGTGCTGTGAACATTATACTTGACCTCTAACAATTGAACAATCTTCTCCCACAGGCACTATCACAATGGGCTGCAGATGGGAAGAAAGTTTTTAAGAGATGGGAATGATGAGTAGGAATAAAAAGGAAGTAATTTGTATGAAAGCAAAGCTTGAAAGCAGCATTAATATGTTAATGCACAAAAAAGTGGATCTGGCCTGTCTCCAGAATTATCTTCCATGCTGAACTTTGTCTTGGTTTATCAACACTGAGGTGGCAATTCTAATTAAAAAGAAGTTGCTATCTCACGGAGATTGCTTTCCAGGCTGAAGTGTGGTAAGAACAGCTCAAACTTCAGTCCTTGTTTTCACCAGACTGTACTTAACTCTGATATGTCAGAACACATCCATATTGGCTCATTTCTGATTATGTTCTAACCTTGGAGAAGATATATCTAACTCACACCATCTGGATATAAATTGCACTTTTAACTATATAAGGAAGGCTGTTGTCTACAAAACTTGAATCTCTTGGCTGGGCAACGAGCTCTGTGAGTTCCTCCTCTTTTTGGTCAAAAGCAAAGGTAGTGCTAGCAGGTAGAAATCCCAAGGTCAGCCAGCCTTGCTATGAAGTTTCAGGAGCCATCTGAGGAGTTCAACAGTCTGCATTATACCAAGAGTGTCTCAGGCTGACTGCCTGAGGACCCAGCCCTGTACTCTGTCTTGCCTAGTGTTGGAAACATGCATGAAAGTTGGACCAAAAGTACTGGAAGATGCAACTTGACTCAGGCAAACTCTGACATGTGCTTAGGAAAAGCAAAAACAACCTCCTCAGTTGTGTGTGTATACTTGTAGTAAAGTGAAAGCCACTTTCTAACCCCAATTCACTGAGTGGTAGAGATGGTGCTTTGTGTGTCCTGCAGTACCATCAACAGTGTGCTTCACTCCAGCCCCGAAACCAGAAATCTCAGTGGGTGTCTTCCTTCAGCAATCTGAAATCCTCTTGCTGCTCAGATTGGCTTGGAAACACCGTGGTTTCTGTACGGAGCTAGGAAGGATGGTTGCTCATTGACACGTTATGTTTTGCAGCTATTGTCCAAGGAGACACACTGGAAGAAATCTACAACCAAGTGAAACAGATCATAGAGGAGCAGTCTGGGCCTTACATCTGGATTCCAGCAAAGGAAAAATTATGAAAAGAGATTTTTATTTTTCATTTTCTAACTGACATCACCTACTACATCTGACGACTCTTAAGCCCTTCCAGTGGAGCCTGCCTCTAGTTCTTTCCAGTGTGGTTCACACCCTAACCATCACATTCTGCAGTTCCCATAATGCTTTACATTTGGTGTCTCTCTTAGTTTAAATAATTTGTATTATCGTGTGTTGTTGGTTTGCCATTTTTCAAACACAACAGTGGAATGGCCTGACCAGCTATTAGTTTGGGTGGGGGTGGGAGGGAATTGCTTGGTAAAATTCCTTAATGTTTAAGGGAAAGTAACTTTCAAAGATTTTTTCGAAAAAGCTTTATAGACATTCTTTTAAAATTTCATAACAATTGAAAGAAAAGTTGTATTCAAGGAAGTTGTAAATCATGAGTAACTTTGCACGCTTAACTTTAATAGCATGGTTTGGTCAGGGCAATCAATTTCAGGTTTTATTTTCTGAGTTAAATTCTATTCTCACAGTATTTTTTTTTTTTCTTTCCAGGCAGTTAGAACCTTTCAAATTCTGAGCTAACATTTCATTAACTCCCATTACTACTCCTCAAGGGATATTCATTTTCATAATTTCATATGGATATTCTTATAATCTATTTTTTCATCTTTTTGCCAATAAAATTGCTAGGGACAAAGATGTATAATGTTTTTAATCTTCCTTGTGAAACACTATTTATAGTGTCTTACAGAAATTGTTTATAGATAATGGTCATCAAACTTTTTGAGCCTAAAATATGTTTAGGTGCTAGGAAACCTTGTATTTTTCAGAGGAATGCCAAATTTCCATTGGCAGTAATACAGAAAACAGGTGCAGAGATGGTCATTAGGGCAATGAGAGAACGATTCGTAGCCTAAAAATATGTGTGTTCTTAGGGGTCAGATTTTAATGAATATTTTACCCACAGTAACTGCCTATTTTGTTATAATAAATATATATATATTAAACTTTCTTTAACTAAACTCTGTAACTATGGGAATTATTTTCTTTACATAGTTGCGCACACATATAAATATATATATAAAAAAATATATATTTTTCTTTTACCACCTACTCCTAGCTTTTTGTTTTGAATAAAAATACAAATTAGAATTTGCCTTCCTTAATCATGAGAAATCAAATGGGCTATGGTGGCTGGGCAAAAGCCCAGAGAACATTAGTTACAAGAAAAAAACACATGCAAGTTCTCCTCTTTTCTAAGGAATTTCAGGGGTTTGACTTTCCCCCTCCCCGCTGTAATATGCATGTCTTAACCAAAGGGAGAATTCAGAGTCAACAGTACGTTTTATTTTTCTGTACGTGTTCACCTCGGATTGCACAGGCACAAGATCTTCCAATTGCAATGCACAAACTTGTGTGCCGAATGTCACAAATACGTTGTACCCAAACATGGAACTGCCTTCAGTAATGAAATTTCTGATTCCCATATTATCTGGTACCTGCCACTGCTTGTTTGAGATGGATTGTTCGTGAAGGGATGTGCTTAGAGCAGTCACGGGGCAGACACAGAACCAAATTAGCTTTGGTTTGTAAAGAATTACCAACACTATCCATTCCATTTGTTAGAAAGAGGAGAACGGCTAATAAACTTTATTGTACAATGTATTTGTCAAGTGTGTTTTTAATTAAATGAAATGCAGGTGGTGCGGCATTGTAAAGTAATGACTCGGACTGTACGTGAAAATAATGTGTTAGAGGAGCACTGGTGACCAGACTGGGGCTAGTGAGGGTATGACATTAAAACAGACTTGGGACACAAATGTTGCTGGTGTTGTGTGGAACGCCTGTGAGCGTTACGGTAAGGGTAAGGTGCTGCTTTTTCTAGATCTGTGAAGCAGGTGTGCTGTCTGTGTGAGACTCCTGACTATGGAAGGGCAAGGTGTGTACGATTGATAAAACTTCTGATAAATAATGGCAAACATTTTTAAAGGAGCTAAAAGCGTACTGTAGAGTGCTGCTTTGAAAGTGACCGATGATCTGAGGTGTATAGTGAGATGTCTTAAAACAGACCAACTTAAATGGAAGGATCTAAATAAATCTCAGCTATCAAATCTGCAAACCTTAATAACATCTGAGATCTCTATATTGTATACACTTTTTTTTCCAACCTCCTTTTTTAACCCACCAGAAAGAGTCCTGTTCAGCTGAGTAGATATGTGAGGGATTACTCTTTCATATACTGGAGTGTCTGAATAAATTCCACAGAACTCTTAACCCAAGTGTTTGTCATGTACTAGCCAGGTGCCACCGAATACTGCACTCAGACTGAAGTCCTCAGTACTTACCTTGTACCATTGCCAGAGTGAAAACAAGTCTTGGATCAAGAAAACCCAAAGGACTCTGGGGTATCTTCTCTGCATTTTTGGTTTTGTTTGTTCCAGATGTTGCCCTTGAGCTCTGGCCCAAAAGTTGATTCTGACAGCCCTGATGCTTCTAGTTGACCTGTCTTTATCTTGTAGTTTTTAGGATTTTGCATTAGTCAGTGTTTCTCTGGATCTCATTTTTCCAGTATCATAGTGCTGGTATGTCTTTGATTCCTGGGAACACTTTACTTTCTGTATATAAAGATGCATTTTACAATACGTGTACTTCCCTTAACGCTTCCAATTTAACTACTCCAGTAATTAGGAACTCCAAGTGATGTCATCCTGATGCATTACCACCCTACTTTTGCTGGCCCAGTGAAGGCACCATAGGTTTCCTTCCCTGCCTGCTAACCCAATGCTTAAGCATTTGCTGCTCTCTATTTTAAGTTATATTAATTTAGTCATTTCCTATGTGGGCATTTTTGCTAAATTTTGCTGAAAATTAGGTTAAGAAATTTAGTATCTCCTTAAAGCATAGATATTCATGAAGTTAGGAAAATGAGCTAAATAATTGTGAACTGTGTTTGTGTGATGGTCTAGAGAGGGGGTTGCATTCGGAACAGGCCTCCTGTACAAAAGGGCTGCATCTCTGCCTTCTGAACCTTTCCCGTGGAGGATCAGAAGAACCACAGGAGAGGCCCAGTACTGACCCCATTCCTCGTTATTCTTGCCCTTGCAGTCCTAAGCAGCTGGTGCTAGGTCTGTGCATCAGTCTTGTCTGTATATGTATGTGAGCCTTGCTGCAAGCATCAGAGGGCTTCAGAGGTTAATCTCTCCAGTGGGAAGGGCACAGGAGGGAGCCGAATAATGGATCCTTCCAGAAATTTGGAAGGACTCCAGTTGTGCCAGGTTGTTCTTTAGCACTTTAGACAACAAAGGGACGACTGATTCCAGATGGTCTAGGCAGACAAGAGTCAGAGTTCAGCCATAAGGTTTCGTTTAAGAAGGAAGTCTGGAGGGGTCAATATATATATATATTTTTTTTTTAAGTTCTAAACTTGAAATAGCAATTAATTGACTTAAACTCAGCTGTTGTCTTACAGGTGCTAGTAGGTGTTAAAGCTTGCAGCCTGGCCAAACTGCAGTCAAGCAGCTAAGTAACTCACTCCTGAAAGCATCTGTGCAGTGTTACAGGACGTGCAGGCTGTCTGCAGGTTGCACACAGTCATGTTCATGAATGCTGGCAGCAGGAGATGGTAACGATGTGCATGGGGATTCATGGTGGTACACAGCCGTTCTTTTTCTGGTAGCTGGGTGCTGAACTGAGAAAATGGCATCAGCAGAGCAAAGCAGCACTAAATGGCTTTTATCTAGACAAAGTGTTACAGGCAGCTGCAGTTCATTGACTAATGAGAAAGGAAGAAAAGGGCAGCACAAAGGAGTGCTCTGTGAATGCTCCTCTAAAAGTCACAGCAGCTTTTAACAGAGTTACTGTCAGCAGAGGTTTTACTCCTTCTGGGAGAGAGAAGTCTTCCTGGGCTGCCTTTAAAACCTTGAAAAAATCAAAACTACTTCAGCTATTTCATAGCACTTGCTGTTGAGTTTCAGGAGATGTACACTTAGCATGCACTGTACCACTGGGTAGGTGTCCCGGCTGCGCTATTGAAACAACCTGGGTTTCTTCTTACGGCTTTATGAAATTCATGACAATGCTCAAAGTGTGGCAAAAAAAAAAAAAGTGACCATGCACTGCATCGGATGAAGTGCTTAGCTTGAATCTGCTTCCCGGGACCCAGCACGTAGGGAATACACAGAACTCATGCTTGAGGATTTCCTTACACTGCCCTGCCTTACCCCATGAGTCGGTGTGTCGCTGTTTATCTAAGGCTATAGGTGGTGCTAAAGCAGTAACAACTTCATTGGTGCCTCAGATATTTTGCAATTTCCTAGTCTGACTTTTTTTTGCAAGTGTAGAGGCGGTGTGAGGAGAGGTAGGCTTTTTTCCCCATAGTCGTTATGAGGTGACGTGTGCCAAGGTAAGCAAGATAAATTCTTGAACAAAGTGCACCTGCGGTTGAATGCTGCTGATTTTCACCAAATAGAAGGCTAGGGAGAGCACACTTGCACAAGCCTTGATCTCCGGGGGTTCTGAAGGCTGGAAAAAGCACAAATTCCAAAATTTTCACCATGAAGAGCTCCAGAAATGTCTTCTGTCTGCTCTTCCTTCATGCTGGTAAGTGCCCTCCAAAAACTTTTGCTGTGTCATAGGTGTCTTCTATGTGATGTGAGAGAGCAGAGGGAAACTGGAGCAATTTCAGAACCAATCTCATGTGGCCAGGAAAAGAAATAGAAACAAAGAATAGAAAAAATAGGAAAGGAGTAGAAAAAGCGACATTGAACACTATGTACCTGTCTTGACTCATTGGTGTCCGGTGTTGTATTTCCTCAGCACTGAAGCTACTTCTTTTGGTTCAGCGACGTCTGTTTCTCACAAGTGTGAGCAGTTCTATGACCCTTATTTATAAAAATAGAAATAATTGCCTTATTCCACTTGTGCTCTGTGCAACATGTTGGTTTTCTCCTGTCACTGCCAAATTCTAATGGCAAATGCTTTTCGTTTCGCTGGAGGTGTGGATGCTGTGAAAGCACTCCACAGTTCTGCAAAAAGAAATGATCCCAGTGTGGGTTTTTTACATTGTTTTATTCAAAGCCCTTGATAGTTTATTAATAGCCATTTGATAAGATGCTACACAGTGTAGTACTGTTACTGTCAGCAAAGGAGTTAGTTGGATGTTTGCCAGTGATAAAGCTGTATGTGTGTTTAGGACCTTTGGCGTAGTTTAGGTAGAAGCTGCCAGCTCCTGACATTGTGTGCTTAATGTTGACTGACAGACAGACAGAAAGGGCAAAATTGTGAATAAACTTGGGTTTAGCAGCTGACCTGATGTTTTAAGATGTTCTTTGTTGGCAGTAGGAAGAGAGCTAACTACAGACCTTGTCTGTGCTCAAGCCCACTTCAGATGGGTTACTGTGTAAGGAAGGAAACAGGAAATTGCCTGGGATCTGGCTTCGTAACAGTGAAGTTCAGTTTGGAAATGGACAAATTAACTCTCTCTCTTAGATGAGTGAGGAAAAAAGCAACAGATTCATGCTGTTTCACTATTTTGGCTGAAATGTGGAGCCAAATGAGCTTTGTTTTGTTTCAGGTGTATATGGCTAATGATTTCTTCATGCAACCCTATGTGTTTAAAACCAGAATGCTGAGGCTGAAGAATGGCACTTGGCCATGAGATGCTGAGACCCCAATTTAATTTCCATTTGCTTGTGTTCAAGAGAATTGAAACCCAAACCCTTTATCAATGCAAAACTAGGTTCTTCCTCGTGCCCCAAGAAATCTATGGTGAAAATTTCACCCAGGTAGATGAGGTAGACATTAAGTTTCCTTGAGGTGCCTTTTCACCATGGCCCTGTTGTGTCTTTCTTCTAACCATCTTGGTTCTCAGAATTCCTGCAACTCAGTGGGCAGTTGTGTCTCCACTAGCACATGCTGTCATGAAAACTTCCTGTAAGCTTTCCAAGTCTGACTTAATGTTTGTTGACAGCAGAAGAGCTGGCTCCGAGTTGTGGTGGAACAGCAAGCCAAACCCTCTGTTTCAGTATCGGGTGCAAAACAAGCTTTATGGCATCAACAACCTTGTTTAGTCTGCAGCCACGGAGTTGGAAAATGTGCACAGCTACTCTTGAGCAAGGGTGGGGCGATTTTCACCTGCAAAGCTAGATGTGGTATCTCAACTGTGTGACAGTGGTGGGGAAGTAGAGGACCAGTTAGAGTTTTTAGAAAACCACAGGACAAATAACTTAGAGCAGACTCCACTTTAAAAATTGAAATTGTAGGAAAGCAGTTGAATGTGGTGCCCCCTGCTTAAAAAATGATCCGTGCCTGTTTATCGGCATAAACCATACTGGCAGTTGCATTTATGTACGGCTGCACCGTTTGCACTTGATGACATATCCTTACAAAAGCAGCAAAGTGTTTGTAGCTTTGGTGCTTAGAAGGGTAGTGTTTGGGCCAGCTGAAAGACACCTTTCTTCATTGATGAACAGAACCTCCACTAGCAAACCTGAGGTTTTTCATTCATGGAACTGTCCTCCCCTTTTTGTGACTGTGGAAATGGCCTCTTATGAAAGAGTGTTTTGAAGGGAAAAGTTTACTTTTCTGGTTGTTATAATAACCCTAGTGGCGAGGCTCGTGAGCACCTAAGATTGCTTTTTTTGATTCAGACCAAAAAGGGCTGGGGCAGGACTCCATGTACTAACGAGCAATGTTTGAGACAGAGTTGTCTTTGTACAGTCTCTTTGGTTTTGTAGCATATTGTTTTAAATAATCAATAGAATCACAGAATGGTCTGGGTTGGAAGGGACCTTAAAGATCATCCAGTTCCAAACCCCCTGCCATGGGCAGGGACACCTTCTGCTAGATCACGTCTCTCAAAGCCCCATCCAACCTGGCCTTGAACACTTCCAGGGACTGGGCATCGACAACTGCTCTGGGCAAACTGTTCCAGAGTCTCACCACCCTCATAGCAAAGAATTTCTTTCTTACATCTAATCTAAATCTACCCTTTTCCAGTTTGAAACCATTACCCCTCGTCCTATCACTACACTCCCTGATAAAGAGCCCTTGCCCATCTTTCCTGTAGGTCCCTTTAAGTATGGAAGCCCACTCTAAGGTCTCCCTGGAGCCTTCTCTTCTCCAGGCTGAACAATGCCAACTCTCTCAGCTTGTCCTATTGGGGAGGTGCTCCAGCTCCCTGAGCATTTTCAAGTAGAGGGGGAGAATCATCTCTCTTGGCCATGCTTGTGATGCAGCCCAGGATGCAATTGGCTTTCTGGGCTGTGAGCACTCATTGCTGGCTCATAGTCATTTCTCATGTGCCAGCATCCCCCAAGTCCTTCTCCACAGGGCTGCTCTCAATCCACCATCACCCAGCCCGTATTTGTGCTTGGGATTGCTGTGACCCGTGTGCAGGACTTTGCACTTGGCTTTGTTGAACTTTCTGAGGTTTGCATGGGCCCACCTCTAGAGCCTGTCCAGGTCCCTCTGGATGGCATCCCTTCGCTCCAGTGTGTCGACTGCACCACAAAGCTTGGTGTTGTCAGCAAACCTACCCCCTGTCCATGAGGCTGACAAAGATGTTAAATAGCACCAGTCCCAGTACCAACCCCTGAGGAATGCCTCCACTCAGACATAGAGCTATTGACCACAACTCTTCAAGGGTGACCATCCAGCCAATTTCTCACCCACTGAGTGGTCCATCCATTAAATACTTTTAAACACTTGTGACTCAAGAAAAGATTATGTCTTCTGCAAGGTTTTAAAAATAGTCTGGACACCCTGACCTATTCCATGGGACCCGTATTTGTCATGTCGGAAACAAATGGCATGGGGTTTCAGAATCGAAGTCTAAACTTACCCTGTTTCCAGTCAAAAAAACTTCAGTATTCATGTTAAATCTGAATGAAAGAGGGAACCATCTGTAAAGACTCACTGTGGAAAGAGCCCTGATTTCTCTCTGTTTTGGGAGGAGGAACGGAATGAAAGCTTGGCTCTTTGGGAACCTTTAAAGGTAACCTCTGTTATAAAGGCACCAGTGTGTTTTATAGTATTTTCTCTTGGTGTTGTGTTTGCAGCTCTCAGCCTGGAACGTATCCGGTGGTGCACTGTCTCTAAGCAAGAACTTTCCAAGTGTAATGACATGAGTAAGGCCTTTGGTGGGGCTGGCATTCTTCCCCCTCTGGAGTGTACAGAGGGGGGCTCAGCTGCTAACTGTACCCAGATGATCAAGGTGAGTTGTGAGTGACAGCAGTGTAATTGATTTGATTTCCCCATAAGACTATTAATAATCCAGGGTCCATGTACACAGCTCTGCAGTGAGTGTCTGATGGTCCAGGCAGCTGACTAGATGCTTCCTGGCATTCATGTCTCTGAAAAAGCAAAGCGTATATTTTTTAAAAAAGATGAATACACATAAATCTGAATGTCAGAACGGCCCTGTGCCGACTGTTTGGTTCGTCACATATGGCCAGTCATTAAGGAACTCAGCAAAGGTCTTATTTCCTCCCCCTAAATGCTAATCTTTGATTTGGGAATTGTGTCAGATTTATTTAGCAGATATTTCAGAAAGGATGGAGCTATGCGATGCAAACAGTGGTTAAAGCTGTGCTGCTGAGCCTGTATTCTGTTCCGATCAACTCTGGATCAAACTCCCGTTTCGGGGTCCCATCATGGCAATTGCGGTATATACCGAGGAGATGAGTGTAAAGCCATGTCAAATCGCCCAATACCAGTGTACAAGGGAGGGACAAAGCACCAAGCAGGGTGAGCGAGGGGCCCGTGAACCCAGCTGCATTAACTCAGCTGCCCAGAGCGTGCTCCGTTTCCAAAAGGAGCACAGCTCTGGGGAAGGTTCTGAAGACTGTAAACATGTGGCTTTGCAAAGTGATGTGTGGAAAATAATTCCCTCCTTAGGATGCGGTGGGAGGCGACAGGCTGATACTGGAGGAAATGTGGAGGCAGGTAATTGTGGTCATCTTCAGTGGCAGAGCGTAGGGGAAGGGGAGGATGGATGGCGGTGTTAATAAATAATACTCTTTGTGTGTCCTGTGCCCAAAAATCAGGGTTTGTGGAGGAAACGCACAAGAGGTTCAGAGCCAGGAAACGAGGCCTGGAAGAGCAGTTTGAAGGCAGATGAGGCAGGTGGTTGGGTGGTCGGAATAAAGGAGCACGTTTCAGAAATCGGTATCTCGGAATTTTGTGTCAACAGAAAGCAGGAGGGTTTTCTGACTGCTAAAACTACCGCATTGCCTATTGATAAGTACTGTTCTGAGGTGAGAGAGTCAAGACTGCATTGAAGAACATGGGGAGCAGGTATCGGTACCCACGTGGATCTGAGCTCGGGATTAGACAGGAAATACTTCCTAATGTCGGATCTTTCTAAGACCTCTTGGCCGATGGCTGCATTCCGCAGAGGGACCTGTTGGACTCTGTAAAGCAGGTTATTAGAAGGGCTGATGGGTGTCTGCCTCTGCAGTCAGTGCACGCGGAACTGCGTTTGTAAGCCACTGCAAACAGCACCTCCGGCAGACCGTGGATTCCTGTAAAACTTGATTAGCTCAACTCAGACCTGCCGGCGGATAGTATGAGGAAGTAGCTTTCTGATAAAATGAGTCTTCGCTGCAAGGCTTCAGACAAGGCTTTGTCCTTGAGACCTCTTTTTTCTTGCGCTAATAATCTACTAAATGTTTAAGCTGGCCTACCCTGTGTCGACCGTGTGGATCTCCGGAGTCGCGCCCGCACTGAACTCTGCCCTTCGAGGCCACAAAGGAGTGGGACGCAATGCCTGAAGAGGCAGAGATATGCTGATTTATAACACCACAGAGCTTGGACTTGGTCCTGTGCATGTGTTAGCACATGGATAAAGTAAAAAGACTTTTTCTTTGAAGGACTTTAAAAATTGAGAAATGTCTAAATATTAAACTAGGGAACCTGGCAATAGTTAATGTGACCCAGAGCTGTTCTTCGGCAGGTCATTTTAAACACTTCTGAGGGTAATTCTCAAACGCCATGATACAGAAATGAAGTCCCTGTGAAAATAATTAACAGGGTACTACCATTGCACATATATTTATCAGAAAAACATGCATGGAATAACCCCAGGCTTTTGCTAAATGTTTTGGCAAATGTTTGCTACAAAAAAATAGAAGACCCGCACTGCTGCTGATCTGCCACCTCAGCAGTGATTGTATGCGCTCAAGGGAGAGGTCTGTAGCCTGTAAACTACTTCATCTTGAATACAGTAAGCATTTTGTCTGTCTTGTTCTGTTACCTATACACTGTTATTTATACATGAGTAATTGACAGGAGACTCTTCTGCAAACAGAGCTCCAAGGCTCAGCTTCCCTATCAGGAAAGTGCTGTCTCATGGAAATATGTAACGCGGTCCTTGTCTTCTGTGGCCAGCCCTTCCCGTTTTATCTGCCCTATTTCCACCACCAATTCTAGAAGTTCATTTTTTAATCCCTGAGGGGAAGGTCCTTCTGACTCCTACCTCCTCTTCTTCATCCCACTGCCAGGCATCCCTTGTAAACAACAGGTCATATTTGATTCCTCAACTGCTGTCCTGTGCTCTGACCCTCACTGGTGGAATATCAGATCTGGTTATTCCGGAAACATTGTGTCTGTGCTTTAAGATGCAAATATGCCCCAACTCCTCTCCAGGTTCCCTTGGAGCTTTGTTCAGCTCTCATTCATAAGAACCAACTCTCAGGACGTCTACTGTTTCAGCTAATTAATGAATATCATCTTTGTCTCCCTTCAGCCAAATAAGTAAAATATTTCATATTAAAAGGCAACTTCAAATCTGGTTTAGGTTTCAATATCAATATATTACCTATGCTTTTGCATGATCCCTTAAAAAAATTCCAAGCTTTTTGTGGGAAGTTGTGGTGGTGTACTAGGCAGCATAGTCCTAGCTCTACCCTAACCAATGCTCAGCAAACTGCCAAGGGACGGGAAACTAAATTACCCCCTTCAGTGCCAAACCAGAGCTTAAGCAAACTGATAGGAAACTTGCCATCAGCTTAGAAATGCAGACTGTCAAACTGCTGATTATTATCTCAGCAGTATCTTGTCTCTACTCGAGATGTCCCCTCAGGTTCAGCTGCTCAGGGGTGTGTATTGCAGGTTTCCAGTCCTTGCTGCTGTGGAAAGTCCTATCCCGTGTTAGCCAGCACAAACCTGCATCCGTAGTAGCATTCCAGCCAGCTTGGTGTTACAGTCCACTGAACAGATACGGTACTGTTGCATGTCTTCCCCGAAGTGGATATCCCAGATTTGTATTCCCCCTCTTTGGACAGTTGTCTTAGATGCTTTCCCCCTCCTCTGAAAGCACTGCCACCTTCTCCCCCTCTCCCTACAGGTGTGGCTGTTTGTCTGCTGAGGTACAAGCCATCGTGCTTTAAGGTTGGCTTTCAGATTTTCAACACCAGAAGATGCTACTTCAAACTATTTGTGTATGACCTCAAAAATATATTTACTTTATGTGAATCTCTAAGGTTTGGGGCACTAGCTATAGAGATGAATGAAACTCCAGATTGATGGGCCTGAAGATTCATCACAGAGCTGCAGGATCGATGTCTAAGATTTCTTTGGGCTATGAAGACTAGCGAGGCCATCATGGTCCAGGGCTGGTTTCTGCATTATTTCTGAAGGAAGACAGTTTTGAAGTTCTAAAATCCCACTTGATAATTGTTCTACAGAAATTCGAGTGCAGTTAACTTTTGTGAGAAAAGAAAACTCACAAATGCAGAGTATTCATGGGTACTCTGCCTCTGGCTGTTGAGAAATGCTGGTAATTAAGCTTCACCATGCATTCTGCCCTTCTGTCTGCACAGGATGATTTGGCAGATGCGGTGACACTGGATGGCCGTTTGATTTACCAGGCTGGAAAGGAGCATGGTCTGAAACCTGTGGTTGGGGAAGTGTATGATCAAGGTATATTCTGACTAAATAACTTTTAAACTCATAATATGAGCTTTTTCTTACGCATTTTTGCTGTTTCCATTTTATTTTGGGGTCCTCCTCTTGAAGACTCTAAACAGTAGGTAATGGTCAGGTTCCTTCTTGGATGTTCCTGCCCGTAACAGAATGTAGGGGGGAAACAGGGAACTCAGGCTGTGGCAGAGTCTGTCCTGGAACAGTTAGGTCAAGATAGCCGTGCCTGTAATAGGTTGGTTGGGTTGGGTTTTGTTTTGTTTTGTTGTTTTACTGTCTCAGTGCTTACTGTCTTCTCTGTCCCATACTTTGCAGATAAATTAATAAATTGCAAAGCATAAATTGTTATTAGGCTTCTCTCTCAATCCCATAAATTAGAATAATCAGATTTTATTCTTTATACTGTATATGATTACCTGCTGGAAGAAAGGAAGTGACACATTCTGCTCATTATCCATAAGCTTTGAACTCCTTTCAAGACAGAGACAATAATTCAGTGGTGACTTGTCATCCTGAGTAAGGGCTGGGTATCAACACGTTTGTGTAGTTCAGACCTGGAAGATGTCCCTCATAACTTTGAGAGACCCAAGGGAAGGAACAGCTCCAGAAGCAGTCTGCAGGCAGTGGGGTCCCACCACTCTATTGTGAGATGAGCTGGATGTGGTTTGCAGCTGGATCTTAGCATGATCTGGCCAAGACATCCTCAGAAGCACCTGCTGGTCTCAGTCCACAGGGACTTGGATCACCTGCAGCAGCCTCCTCTCCCTGCCCCCAACCCCGCCCCCAACCCCACCCCCACCCCGTTCACCACATCATGACCCTGGTGAGGGAACTGTACTTCAGTTTCTCAAAACCAAGTGGGTTTTGTGATCTAGAGGCTGGCGATCTCCATTGGTCAGGTTATGAGCTCAGAGAAAAGTGAATGAAACGTAATGATTTCTGATCTAAATGGAGTCAGATTAAAGGACCTTATGGTCACCTCAGACTCTAGACTCTTGCCTCTGAGTTGTATCAAACTGTAAAACAAAGCGAAGCCATGTGATGCTCCAGTGACATCAACTTGCTATGCTGTGTCAAAACTAAGATCAAACAACTGGGGAATAATTTTTTTTTCTTTTTTACTGTTAATAATATTGGTTTCAATTAAATCCAGATGTATTTAGAATCATAGAAAATTTATTCTTGGAAGGAACCTCTGGATGTTTTTCATCCCGCCTCCCTTTCGAGGCGGGGTGACCTACAAAGTTAGAGCAGATTGTCTGTGGCCTTTAACTATGACACTTCACACTGGAAACATAACAGAGGACATTCACTCACCGCAGCAGGTTCTCACCAAGGTTGTGAACCATGTGACTTGCCTGCGGGTAAGGGAGCCACAAGAGGCCACGAATCAGTGTGTTTCACTGTACTGCTGCTGTGAGGCTGTTTTTCTTGCATCTCTTTCTTCTTACTCTGCAGAGATCGGAACTTCCTATTATGCCGTGGCTGTGGTAAGGAAGAGCTCCAACATCACCATCAACAGCTTGAAGGGTGTCGGTTCGTGTCACACAGGCATCAACAGGACTGCAGGCTGGGACGTGCCCGTGGGTTATCTGATTGCCAGTGGGCGCCTGGCAGCAATGGGGTGTGACCTTCCCGAAGGTAAGAATTGCAGGGCGAAGATCTGTTCTTCAGCCATGCCTTTGCATGTGGTCTTGGGACCCTGTGCATGGACAGAAACCTGTGGTTCTAGCTGCTGTTCTGTTCCTTGACTTTGATACTCCTTGTAAGATGGAATAGACCTAGCGTAGGTCTGATTAAAGATTGTCGGGGTTTTTTTTAAATCGGAAACATTCTTTTAAGACCAAAATGACTTACGCCTTCTAAGTGTTTTCAGGGATGTACTGTGTAGATGTGTCAAAATGCGATTGCAGGATCTTGTTCACTCATTGCTAAAGACTTCTCATTCTGGTTTTGCATTTAGCTGTAAGTGACTATTTCAATGCAAGCTGTGTTCCGGGAGCAAGTGGCATAAACTATCCCAAATCCCTCTGCCAGCTCTGCAAAGGGGATTTGGCTGGGCAGAACAAATGCCAACGAAATTCCCAAGAGCAATACTATGACTACAGTGGGGCTTTCAGGTAATTTCGTGGCTCTGTCAGTTTTCTTCATTGCTCTGCTCTATCCATAGCCATCATGTCCAGGCCTCTCTGACAGGAAATTGAAGCCAGAGAAGTTCCAGTTGTTCTCATTAGAAAATCTGCTGTTGCATTAGGACAACCATGCTTTAAACCTAGAGACTGAACAAGAGTAATGCTAAGCCCACTATTGCAGGTATTAACACCTGAGTATTAAAACCAAATGGTTATTTAGCACTTCTACTGGGTGGGGAAATCCCATTGCTCTTTGCTTGCTCCAGCACCCGTTGACACAAGTCTGAGCGTGTTTCAGCAGGCTGTATCTTTCCCAGTAAAACCTGATGACCCTTGGAGTCTGAGAGCTGAACTGCCACCCTGCTTAGCTACTTCAGTCATCCCTCCTCAGATGCACTGAATGACCAAGTTGCTCTGTCCTCCGTTATTGCCCACCAGTCTTTCCCTCATTTTTCTTCTTCCTGTCTGTGTGCTGTGTTGCAGCTCCCAGTCCCTGAGAAATGGCATTGACCGAGCAAGGGCAGAATTTGCTCATGTAAAACACTTGCTCCTCTCTCCATATTCCCCAAAAGATTGTGTGAGTGCCTTAGAGAACTCTCCTGGACAAAGAAGGTTGCGGTGTCTGTCCCAGGCAGCACTGAACATGTTGTCCATGTTCACCAAATGACAGTGATACTTTACTTCATGCTCTAACAGCCACTAGTCTCTGCCTTGAGCAAAACTCTGAGCACAAGGAAATAGGTCAGTGTCCGTGGCTGATGGAACGCAGCACACAGTCCTTCGGCTGTCAGCCGCCAGAGTCCAGTGCATGGGAGCTGTGCTTTTTAATGCACCTTTGTGGTTGGATTTGCATTTATTAGGTGTTTGGCTGAAGGTGCTGGAGAAGTTGCTTTTGTGAAGCACAGCACAGTGCCTGAAAATACAGATGGTGAGTAATCCAGAAGCTTGTTGAATAGTGGCTGCAAGGTCTGTAGTATGGTGTCTGTAATGACAGTATAATGTGAACTGTTTGATTTTGAATTGAGAAGTCAGCAAACAAATGGTCTAATAGCAAAAGCAGAGGTGCCCACAGATGTATGCATCAGGACAGAGTCCATGTGAACTTTTTTTTTTTTTTAAATGCTTGCTAGTTTCCATAAAGGTTAGAGGTGGAATCTTAAGCCTCTTCTGGAAAGAGAGATTAAAGAGCACTAAACTCTTAGTTTCATACAGACCTGGGCCGTTACGTTGCTCCTGCCTACCCAGGTATTTCAGCAGAGACTAGCAGAAAGTTAATAAGATGTGGCCTGCCCTGTCTGGCACTTTGTGAAATCTACCTTGAGCATATCAAGAGCCTGTCTGACTGTCATTTACAGGGAAAAACCCAAAGACATTGCATGTGATCCTAGACTTAGGGATGCTCTTGGTGCTGCTGCAGACCCCAGTACAGTTCAGGGCAGTCTCACAAGTGTTAAGCTGTTTATAGTCTTACCAGAGGTACAAGACTGAAGGACCACGTAGAGGTATGGGATATATTGTGCAGTCAGGAGTAGTTAAAAGGTGCTCAGGAGATGTGTGTTCTGCTCTACATGTGATGCTTAGAGCATATGTGAAGCCAGAAGCATCAGCTCCACCTGACATCCGTTCCATAAACACATTCGGTCTGGTTGCAGGAAGAAGTCTTTCTTCGTGGGCCCAGCGGCTTCGCTCCCGGGACTTTCAGCTTCTGTGCCGCAATGGCAACACAGCTGATGTGACAGAGTGGAGAACCTGCCACCTGGCCCGAATCCCAGCTCGTGCTGTGGTTGTACGGCCTGACACGGATGGGACAGTTGTCTTCCAGCTTCTGAACCAGGGACAAGTAGGACTTCATTTTTTCAGCAGTGTGTGGCAATTTAGAGGGCTTCTCCCACCCATCTAGCTGAATCGAAGACAGGATATCTGAGCACCTTCAGCTCTGTGGGGCTTGGAGGGGTATGGGTTGCCATGCACCCCAAGTAGAGGGATGCGTGACAGGTGCTTTTTTTCTTTCTTTAACATTACAGCAAAGATTTAATGGGGTAGGCACCAAGTTTCAGATGTTTGACTCCGCAGCCTACAGTGCCCAGAATCTTCTGTTCAGAGACTCCACCACAGAGCTCGTTGCAATCACAGCCCAGAATTACCAGACATGGCTGGGTGATGAGTATCTTAAGGCCATGCAAGCCCTGAGCTGCGACCCCAACAGTAAGTCATCTTTAGATTCCTATTCGTAACCATGTAGCTGGTAACAAAGACCATCTTTATTCTACTTTATTTTCTTCTGACTCTTGGAGGGTTACAGCAAGCTGCCAGTCCAATCTTTCAGCATGGAGAAAGGTCACTTTTTGACCGAGAAACAGTGTCACACTGCAGAGTACTTTGCTGTGCAAACTGGCCCGCTGTGCGTTATAAGATGCAGGCATGTTCTACCCTTTCTGCTGTACATAAGACACTAATTAAGCTGCTACTGCTACCTGATGCTCCATTTCTTACCTGCTGACAAGGGGAAATAGTGATGTGTACAAGGCAACGGAGCCTCCCAGACAAGCTCTGTGCTGTGGCAAAGCCCCCCGCCTCTGGGACTTGTCTCTTCAGGGGTTGCTCGGTGACTGTCAGCTATGAGGAGGCCTGTCTTCAGGGTGGATTTTTTTCCCTGCACTCAGCTAATACGTTATGGCTGCACTTTACAGTCAGCATTCACAGGAGTTCTTGAGCCTTTGCTGTGGATGGGTTTGCGGAGTGGACATACCACTAACCCAGAGAGCTCTGTGGTTGCTTATACCCCATCGGGTGTAAGGCTGAGCTAGCGAGATGGAGAGAAACACAGAAATAAACATTTTTAATAGCATGTATGGTACGTGTGTGGCAGAGGACAGTGTGTGTCCCTTCTCATCTATTACGAAGTGAACTGTAGTTTTTGTTTTCCAATTTTGCACAGCATTGCCAGAAAGCCTGAAGTGGTGTGTTGTATCCACTGAGGAAATTTGGAAATGTGGTGAAATGGCCATTGCCTTTAAGAAAAAGGATTTGAAACCAGCAATTCAGTGTATTTCAGCCAAGACAAAGGAACAGTGCATGGAGATGATCCAGGTAGGCTGCTACAATCCTTGTGCAACAAACCACATTCACACAAGCTGCTCCCTGTAGGGTAGGTGGGATCAGAGTTTCATACACTTAGATGACCAGTAGGAATACTGGGTTTCAAGGAGGTGATCTCTAGCTCTCATGGTACGGATAGGCCTGAACTCTGATTGCCTTCAGTTGTGATGGGCATTGTTGCCCATCTAGCTCAAGCCCCTATGTGTGAAATCTCCTGTCCGCATTTCACTGATGATGCTTTACGCAGGTTTGGGGGTTTTTCCTTAGCAGTGTATTGCTTTTTTGCTGTCAGACTTGCTCTTGGAGATGCAATAGGTATGATGCTAGAGGAGTCATCATTGTAGCAGGGAGGGTATCTGCTCTTTTCTCACAGAAATCCTAAATTTTATTTTATTTTTCAGAAAAAGGAAAGTCATGCTGTGGTTCTGGGTGGAACTGATATTTACACAGCTGGGAAGACATATGGCCTTGTACCAGCTGCTGGAGAAAGTTACTCTGGTAAGAAGGTCAGGAAACAAATACAGACCTTATTTTTCCATTTGTTTGAAAACAGCTCTAAAAGTACAGCCCCTGTTCCCTAGCCCTGCTGGGAAAGCTGTTTTCAAAGGAAATGAGAATTATTATCCTCACGTCATGGACAAGGGAGGAAATAAGTTCCTACAGGGAGTTTGGGGCACTTTTATCTGTCCTGCTGCAGGACCAGGCGGAGTCTTTAGCTGTTTTGAGTCTTTACCTTTTCATTTGTCTTTGCAGTTCCGCAAAAAATATTTACAGTGGAAAAAAAAATAGCTTTTACAGCCTCAGAATATTTTTAACATAAGCCAAAATACAGAAAATACACTGTATATTCTAGTTTGAAACAATTTCTTCCTGTAAATGTGACTGCTTCAGAGTCACTGATGAACGGAGGGCTTGAGGACATTGTGTTAGTAAGGCAGAACTGCTGCAAAACTCACGGAAATTTTAATACAAGTTTGAGTTTTCCCATAAACATAACTTCTTAAAGCAGTTTTGTGAGGTCACTAAGGACCCAAATGTTGTTTTTCAGAGGGATTTATTTGTAAGAGCTGATGTTAACAAGTACACTTCCACGGTCATCTCTAGATCCAAGGGCATAGCAGTAGCAGTATACTGGCTATGAGTGAATGCAACATTGTGAAGTAGTAGAAGTGAAGAATAATTATATGTACACTCATTATTCCTGACTAGCTGATTGTTGGTGCAGTTGAAGTTGGCACCATGTAAGTGTCATGATCTGTAGATGATCGTTAAGCAGTGGGAATGCTGAAGGGAAGATGTAATGCATTTTGGTTTTGTTCTGCAAGCTGATGACAACAGCAATGCATACTATGCTGTGGCTGTGGTGAAACGAAATCTGTCCAGTGCATTCACCATCAGTGACCTGAAAGGGAAGAAGTCCTGTCACACAGGGCTGGGGAGAACTGCTGGATGGAATATCCCCATTGGTATGCTAATTAAGAGGGGCGTTATTAAGACCAGAGACTGTAATATTCCTCAAGGTAAGACAACAGTACTACATATAAAAAATACAGTAGTAGCTTGACTGTAAGCTTCCATTAGGTAATATTTGATATTTCATAGCTCGATATGAAGTTCATCTGTTTGTGAAGGGGTGTCATGCTTTTAATGTAATAATTTGAAATTTTAAGTTTGCCACCAGAGTAGACTAATGGAGGGGCCATACTGAGAATGCTACATTTAACATGAAAGTATTCCTTTCCCCCTTTCTCACAAAATCCTTGGCTAATTTAGGTTGGAAGGGACCTTTGGAAGTCATTTTGCCTAACCAAAGCAGGTCCAGTTAGATCAGATTGCCCAGGGCCATGTGCAGGCAGGTTTTGAGTAACTCCTACGATGGGGATTACACAGAGTCTTGCTGGACCTGTTCTAGTGTTTGACTATCCTTGGTATAAAGAATTTTTTTTTCTTGTATCTGATAAGAACTTTCCTTCTTGTAACTTTGGTCTGTTGCTTCTCATCCTTTTACTCTGCATCTCTGAGAAGGATCTGGCTCTATCTTCTTGAAAACCCCACTACGTAAATGAAGACAGCAATACACTGTTACTTATGTACAGGCTGACCAAACCCAGCCCTCAGCCTGGCGTGTCATGTGCTCCAGCCCTCTGAGTGTCCTGCTCTCCTTGCACTGTGTTTGCTTTAGAATGTCAATGTCTTTCTAACACTGGGAGCTCCAAACTTGGCACAGATGACAGGGAGGAATCATGGCTTCCCCTGACTGCTCCACTAACACAACCCAGTATGGAGTTAGCCTTCGCAGGCACAAAAGCATGGTGCTGACTCTTGGTCAACTTGTTGTCCACCAGGTCCTTTTCTTACAGAGCTGCTTTTCAGCCTGCCAGTCCCCAGCCTTTCATGGTCTTACCCCATCCTAAAAGCAGGACTGTGCATTCGCCTTTGTTGAACTTCAAGGCTCCCGTCAGCTTGTTTCTCCAGCCTGCCCAGATCCATCTCAATGGCAGCCCTGGCCTCTGGTGTATCAAACCGCAAAAGTTTATTCCAGTTTTCAGAAATGCATTTGAAGAGTCCATTGCTTTTTGTATTTAATCAACTTTATCATATGGTTCTGAAAATCCTACTTTCACAGCTGGCTGCTTCAGCTCTTGCTTTAAGGATATTGATCCAAGTCCATAGTCACAGAAACTCACATTGTCTATACAGACATATCTCCTCTGGCAGTACTTCCAGCTCTGGGATGTCACTGCGGTCAATGTATCCCTGTCTTGAATCTTACTGCATTTATTTCCAAACTGTATTTAGTAATTTAGTACAACAAGCAAAGGATCTGTGAGCACCGGGCTCCAGATTCGAATTTTGCCGCCTGTTTCCTGTCTCCCAGGAAGCTCTTCAGTTTCATTACATAATCAGCTGAACAGTCTTTGAAAACATTTTAAAAGTTGTAGTCTGTGAATTCCAGTAAGGCGGCTGTAACTCATGTTTCTAGTGTTCTACTGAAACCTGCATTGGTTATAACTTCATGATGGTGTAACTACCTTCCCTGTCAAGAGCTCATGCTTTTCACTCATCCTATCGGTTTTCTTTCTCTCCCCAGCTGTGAGTGAGTTTTTCTCTGCCAGCTGTGTGCCTTCAGCTAAGCTGGACAATTACCCACCAAAACTCTGTCAACTGTGTATTGGAGATGATAGCGGAAAAAATAACTGCAGTGCAAGTACCCAAGAACGTTATTACAGCTACAGCGGAGCCTTCAGGTGATTAATACGTGTTATGTGTTGTTGGTTGTTATGTATATATGGTTGTTACGTCGGCTTGTCAAAAAGCAAGGAGGAGCTATTTTCCATCCAAGTCTGCAAAAAGCAGTTGTTGCTGCAGTTAGATGGCACATGCTGTAAAGGAATTGTTCCCAGATGTCTTCAAGCAATACAGGTATGTCATAAAGCATTCCATTACGTCATGTCAAAGTCTTTTGCCAGCTTACTGGCCCGCAGCCAACCAGATGACCATCAGCCAAATCCCCGTCTCTGTTTACAGAGTAGTAGGCACGTACCTACTGAGGACCCGAGTGGATTGTCATCAGTCAGTATCTTGTGTAACAGCAGACACCAACATACGGGGCAATACCCAAAGACTATGAAACTCTTAGATATGGAAGTAGCACTTCCTTTTCCTGACCTTCACCTCTGAAGGTAATGGTGTGTGTAACAGAGCTGGCAGCGAGCAGTCTTTTTCCTTCAGGGGAGGAGACTTTAACAACAGCTGCCTCGTGAATATTGAAGTGGTAGATTCTGATAACTACTTTTTGCAAATCTGTTTAGTTGTGTCTAGCTGCTCTGCTGTGCTAAAGCCCTGCAGGCAAACTCCAGATCCTGTGCTGTACTTCACAGAGCTACCAGTCACCAAAGGAACAAGCAGCAAATGCTGTTACAGGCTGTATGAGCCTTGCTCATGTTCTAAGGTTGTGCATTTGATAATAGTGCCCAGACAGCCCAAACTTTATAAGGAAAAAGAGAGAGTGTTTAGTTCATTGAGTGATGTGGAAAGTTTTAGGTATTTAAAAGGTTAGGATTTGGGTGAAAAATGGAGGGTCACAATCTTCTGCAAGCCGTGATGCTTAGGTGATCCTCTCTGAAAGAAAAATGAGTTATGGAAGGTGTCTGACATGAGCTTAAAATGCAGCCTGAGTTTTCCAGATTCCTTCAATCTGGATATCTCCAGACTAACCTGACTTAGAGGTATGAGGTCACTCAGTTTGTGTATAATTCACTGCAAAGATGTTGGTTTCCTCTCCTTTCAAGATGCTTCATTTCTCTGTTGTTTTTTATTGTCTTAGAGTCCAGTGCATTTGTTCGCAGGCATCTGTGTAAGAAAAATTGAATTGTAAACCTATCAGTTATTAGAAAGCATATGGTTCACATAAAGATGCATTGAATTTTTCTCTCTCTTTTCCCAAAGGTGCCTGGCACAGAACTCTGGGGATGTAGCCTTTGTCAAACATTCAACGGTGTTTGAAAACACAGATGGTACTTAGTTTTACATATCTCTTTATTATAATTCAGTTACTTTCTTGAACCTTTTTGCTCTACAACATTCAATGAGTGACAATGACCAGTTTATTTTTTCAGATAAAAACACTGATAGTTGGGCCCAAAACTTGAAGTCCAGTGATTTCCAGTTACTGTGTCCAAATGGTGCCCGTGCTGAAGTCACCCAGTTTGCTGAGTGTCACCTGGCTCAGGTGCCAGCTCAGGCCATTATGGTTCACCCAGATACCAATGTTTTTGCTCTGTATGGACTACTGGACAAAGCCCAGGTACTAACAATCCATTTATTCTATGGGGGTGTTACGTATGGTCTGACACAGACCAGGGATAAAGACCACAGGGCTGTTCTGCCATACTATGTTCTCTGCATCATGGGATTGACATGCACTGTGCAGAGCCCTGCTGTTGGAGTGGGACGGAGAAGGTAAACTACAACCCGTGTAATTCTCCCAGTAAAACCACCCTGGTGCACAAAGGATTTCAACTTTTTGCCCAGCCACCGGTTTCAGTGGTAATTTTACTGAAGCTTAAGCTGTTTTCCCAAGCTGCATGACTTTGAAGTCTCCTAGAAATAGAGTACATGCTAAAACTTTTCCATCCTGGAATCTTTCTAGGAATGCAACCGAACGTTGCTGGGTGTATTTACGTCGCAGCCCTGTACATGGCAGACCACCTAGGCAGACCGTGACAGGCTGCTGCAGCTGGGTTCCTGTCAGTACCGACATAAACTAGTTCAAAAGCAATACTGAGTATCTCCCTGCTAAGCGTCAGTCATTTCTATCACTCCTGTGCAGCCAACCCTGTATTACACAATATTTAGGCAGAAGAATTTTTTAAAAATACAGCTCTGTCCAGATAGTAACTAAAAAACCAAAACCACAAATGCTGTTCTTGTAATTGCCAGTGGCAGAACTCTGTATCTAATCTACTGGAGCATCTAAAAGTAAATGCCTAGGAGAGATTCTGCAATCATGCATGAACGATCTACAAAACAGTTCCTACTGTCTGTCATGTTGAACAAGATGAATGTGGCACTTAATTTTGCAAAATACTGAAAATTTTGCTGTGTTTTCAGATCTACTTTGGAAACAGCAGCAATGGAAATGGATTCAAAATGTTTGATTCTTCAATTTTTCAAGGAAAAAACTTGATCTTTAAGGATTCTGCTGTTAAGATTGTGCCAGTAGGAGAGAGGAGGACATACGCAGAATGGCTGGGGAGTGAATATATTGAATCCCTTGAAGGGATGCAAACACCACAGTGCTCTGGGACAGGTAATGAGACAAGACAATACCTACTGATGACTACTATTGTTCTCCTTATTTTATGTCAGATATAAGGCTTGGACTAGCATGGTCCAAATGGCAACTTCCAGGCCACCTCTGCCCTACCACCTTTTCTTCAGATAAACTGCTGTTTGGATAACATGTTTGGATAACATTTGAATGTCTCTTCCTGCCTCTTTGCAGGGCAAGTGCTATCAGCTCATCAGGGGAGTGAGGTGGGGCTAGAAGCTGCCTCTGTCCATGTGGATGGGGTGGAATTTGGGGCAGAAGCTAGCAATGCAATGTCAGCATGGTTCACAAGATCAGTCCAAAACTGGAGCATCTTTGCCATCGTTGCTGATGTTGAACCAGCCTGGGCTGGTGGATTCCTAGGTGCTGATAAATGAGTACTGGGTTTCTGACCTGTAGAATAATTTCTACAGCTTGGAAGCAGTATCAAAACTCTTGTCTAGTGAATCCTTTCTGGCCTCCTAGCTGGTTACGTTCAGACTCCTACGTCACTGCTTATTCCATCCTACCCTTGCTGGGGCAACAGTTTCTCCTTAGCTCTGCTGCCACATGAGGTAAGTGCACAGAGGATGGGCAGACCATCCTCCGCTGAACCAGAGAGATGACCTGCAGTCCAGAATACAGCTTCTGCCATGGGCAAGGTCCTCCACCTTCCAGTAGAAGAAAGTAGGGGAATCTCCAAAGTCACTAGATGAAAAAGAAGGCCAGAGAGACTTAGAGGGGACTACCTGTTGGCAGAGGAAAGAACGAAGCATCCACTGAGCTTGACTTTCCACAACCAGTACTTTCACTGCTTGAGACAGGTGTCATCTGCCCTGTGATCTTTAATTTGATGCAACCTCCACCAAGAAAGGTGTGGTTGTCCTCCTTCCAACCCCTCCTTCCACATGGGGTTATCTTGAGTGCCTGTGCACGAAGCTTGTATTTGCTGCTAGTGAAACAAAGCAGGTCTCTTCTGATGAACTCTTTCTGTATCTACTGGCTTGCAGCATTCGGTTTTTATTTTTATCCACAGCTGCACTAACAACACGCGTTGCTGTGCTGCTGGCGGGCAGCGTCCTCCTGGCTGCGGCTGCTGCCTCATGATCCTGCGATGAAAAGACACTCGGCGGGTAAAACAGGAGGATAATAATGACGTAAATAAGTGAAAATAACAAATAAACACGAGAAGTAGTTACCCCTTACCCAGTTACCCCTTAGCTAAAGGACTACTCGCTTCTCTGGGAAGTTAAGGCTTGCCCCTCCCTGCTCTGCCCACCCGTTCCATTCGCTCAGCGGTTACCGGCGTTTAAGAGGGGAGGAGACACAATACGGCCTCCGGCTCCTTCACTTGGGGGTCGAGAGCGGGGTGTGCGGTGGCCGGCGGTGCGGCCGCCGTGCCGCGGCCCGGGAGCTGCGCTTCCTCCCGCTGCCCATCGCGGCCCGCGCGCCGGAGGGCGCTGCGCATGCGCGCGGGGCTCACGCTGCGGCGCCTCGACCGGCGGGCGCGCGCCCCCTGGCGGGGCGAGGGCGGACGCCGGTGCCGCGGCGGAGCCGGTGCCGGCATGTGGGCGAAGGGGATGTGGGCGCTGCTGGCCGCGCTGCGGGCGGGCTGGTGCTTGCTGCCGCAGGCCGGCTACCTGCACCCCGACGAGTTCTTCCAGTCGCCCGAGGTGATGGCAGGTAAGGCGGCGGGCGCTGCCGGGAGGGGCGGGGCTGGGGCGGCGGGCCCCGGCCGCGACTCCGCGGCGGGAGCGGTCCCTGCGGCGCGCGAGAGGGTCGGTCTCATGCGCTGCGGCCCGCCCGGGGCGGAGGGACCCGGGGGTGCGTTTCCCGCCGCAGCGCGGGTCCCGCGGGGGCGATGCCGCTGTGCTGCGCACCGTGCAGGCACGTATCTGTCCCGCACCGTCGGCCCGGGTCAGCAGCCTCCCTCCCGGGCGGGCAGCGACAAGCGGGTGTTTCCCAGACACCGGAACCGAGCAGCCTGCTCTCTGTGCCCCCTCTCTGTTACAAAGCGGTTCTTGCCAGCAGGGCAGGAGCCGGTCGGCAGTCCGGGGTGGTTGTGTTTCTGCTGTGTGCTGTCCACGGCACGTGGCACCTGGAGCCATATCACCGTAATAGGCTTCCTTTTTTTTTCCTTAAGTGTTGTTAAAATTAATGGTATACTCCTAAAAACTTCGAGGTTGACACCAGTCTCAAAAGTTTAGGGCCTGCTCTGCCTCGTGACGTCTCTTGTGCTAAGTTGTATCCCTAATGCTGAATTCCTGAATAAAACACATTATATATATAATATATAATGTGTTTGGTATCTTTCTTTCTTTCTTTATAGGAGATATTTTAAACCTACAGGTCTATTATCCTTGGGAGTTCCTTTCCAGCTCTCCTTGCAGAACAGTTGTTTTCCCATTAATGACATCTGGAATTATCTACTGGGTGATCAAATCTTTGCAGCAGCTGGACATAGGTTCAAGTTGCATCAATGGCTACACCCTTCTTGTATCACCTCGTCTTCTCTTTACCATCTTTTCTTTCATACTCGACTATAGCGTTTATCGATTAGCTCCTTTCTGGGAAGCGGATCCGTGGAAAGCACTGGTACTGCTTGCTGGATCGTATGTCACTCTGGTATTTTATACAAGGACATTTACCAACACACTTGAAGGACTTCTCTTTGCTCTTCTGATGGTATTGGTTTCCTCAAGAAAGTCGGATGGCAGCTTAGCAGAGCCTACAAGCAGCCCTCTCATAGGTATTGTAACGACTGCGGGGTTTTTCAACAGGCCAACCTTTTTGGCATTTGCTCTGATGCCTCTGCTTTACTGGGCAGGTTTAATTGTCGACTCTCAAAAGAGCATTAAAACTGTCATAAACCACTTTTTGAAGCCTGTCCTATATGCATGTTTTACTGCCATTGTTTTTGTAACAGCTGACACCTTCTATTTTACCTCCATGGGCTTAGACAACCTCTACAGCATTAAGAAGAGCCACCTACTTGATGTAATACATCAGTTAAATGAGAGAATTGTAGTAACACCTTTCAATTTTCTCAACTATAATCTTAATCCTCATAATCTTGCACTCCATGGAAGCCACCCACGCGTTACACATCTTACAGTCAACGGACTAATGCTCTTTGGGATCTTACATATTCTGGCCATCGGTGCTGGTTTTAAAATGTTAAAGAAATACATCCATCAATTCCTATGGGTCAAATCACGTTACCACAGGTCATCTGGGCTATTAGTGCATGCCGAGGGCAATCCAACATTACTGCTGTTTTATTTTGTTCCTTTGGCATTTCTCTCTCTATTCAGTCACCAGGAACCTCGGTTTCTCATTCCTCTCATCTTGCCATTAGTCCTGTTCAGCACATCACAGAATAGAGCTGTGAAGTGGAAACACGTCATTATTATTTTCAATGTTCTCGGGGCTTTGCTGTTTGGGTGCTTACACCAGGGAGGACTGATACCATGTTTGTTTCACTTGGAGCAACTCATGCATTCTCCAGAGTTCTCAAACCACCCAAGACACTACACGCTACTCTTTGCTCACACCTACATGCCTCCTAGGTCTTTGCTTAATATCAAGAAGGGAGACACGCGTGTAGAAGTCATTGACATGGCCGGGTCTGAAGAAGAAACCCTCTGCCGAACAGTAGAGCAGCGAGCCAACAATTTTACCTGCAATGATTGTCACATTTTTGTTATAATCCCTGGTACAGTCAGAGACACAATTACAAAATGTGGTGTCTCATTCAAGAATGAGACTTTGATATTTCCACACTTATCAATGGAAGACCCACCACAAATAGCCTTCCTCTTCAGTGGAAATTGGAAAAGTCAGTTAGGACTATACATCCTTCAGCTAGACAGAAGTCAGCAGAGCCTTTAGGCTTTAGAAGAACAATGCTTTTGTTTTTCACTTCACTTGGGCAGTGCCCAAAGGTGCTGAGACACCTGACTCTTCACAGACCCACCTTCAGCACAACAAGTGGCACTCGGAGTCCCCTGAGCCTGTTTATTCCCTTTCTTCATGCTCTTTACACTCACTAGTATAGCCAGTTCTGGACAGAACCTGCTTAAAATTTGAGTTATTCATCCCCTGTGGTGTTTCATATGATTTTTGGCTAATTTTCCCGATGAGACAGGGTAAAATCAGAGCCCACCAAAACTGTGATTCAAACTTAGCTCTTTCTGCTAAGAAAGATTATTTTTGAAAGGTCTTATAAACTGACAGAGACTTTGTGGTTTGTGTGGTTTTTACTGATAATGGGCATTAAGCTCAGCTGCTGGAGAGAAGTTAGAGGACTAGATAAAAGCCAGTCTGACTCAATCAGGTTTTATTTTTATGCTCTTAAAATTTTAGAGCCTCCCCTCAGTTATTAGACCAGAGTGCAGTCACAATATAGGTGCCAGCACTCTAATATTGTCTTGAGTGGCTCTGTCCTGGAAATCCCTAGTGCTGATCTTACAGAATCTGATTTAGAACATGGAAGATGCTTCAGCGTTAAGTACTGGTGCTAAATCCTACAATCCAAGCTTTGCCTGCTTAGCCTTTCTTGCCACGGGTCCATTCTTGTGGACGTGCTATGTACGTGTGATGCACAGCAGCTTGAGAGCGCTGCATTTTGACGGCATTAAGCCCATCTGTTGTTTAGCCATTCAGACAGGGCAGTCCTTCCCTCACGCACTCCTGCTGCACGTCTCGCAGCTCTCACGGTTCCAATACCAGCAGTGGTGAGCAGCGGGCCCTGCAGTGAGCTGTACAGGCAGAAAACGGGTAACTCAGGGGATTTGATCGTTTGTATGTGTTTGACTGGATGGATCTCCAAACTGGCCTACTGCAGCATTAGAGATATACCAGTTCTGCTGCAGGGGAGCCTGTGAGGATCCGAGGGAGGAGCCACAGCCCTGTGCCTCCTCCCCTTTCAGTAACCGCTCCCCATTAAATCAGCTTAGTGAGAACGACAGACAGCATCCTGGCTCTCTACTGCAGAGCACTCTGTTTTTAAAGCAGGACACAAATAACCATGAGTTCCAGCTGAGAATGATGTATATGTTTAGTAGTACAGCACAGCTAACACCTTTCAGTTTTGCCTGTGTGAACTTCTGGCGTCCAAAACATCCTGACACGGAGGGAGATACCTATTTGGCACATGCATTGTACATCTGGCCTATGAAACCAATCTGACACTTGAATTATTTCTGCTCACAAAGGCAGAAATAATGCTTTTTGCAGTTCTTCATCTGCACAACTTTAAGATCTTATGAGACAGTTTTTTAACAGAGATAAGAATAATATCAGTTCATGCCAGGCTCTTAAGGGGAGGCTTGGAAAAAACTCTGTGAAGGATCTGGCTCTATCTTCCAAATGATACCTACAATCTAGATTTCTAAGGCACATGCCTCTTGCTCTCTTGTAAAGCATTTTGTGTTGTCTCCTTTCCATGTTCATCTCATCCTTCATCCCTCGTTATTGACAAGCCTATACAGTAAAGGTGTATGTTTTGGGGTGAGGAAGGGGGACAAGGGGTGCATGTATGATTGTAGTGATGACTCACATAAGTCGTGGAAGTAGTTATGAAAGCATCATGACACCAAATATATTTTCACGTTAATTTCGTTTTTGCTCTCTTACACTGGGACACAGCCCTGTGCCATGGCTGGTACTCCATGGCCTGCTTGCTGTTTTCACCTTTCTTAAACAGCTTCTTTACTGAAAATTGTTCTCATAAAACTTAAGATCTTTGGCAATCTTAGTGGGGTAGATCTTGAAGCTCTTCAGGCATAGGATGAAGCACCATTCCCATGGCATGATGACTTCTCTACCGCTGCACAGGTAACCTGGACTAAATCGGATTCAAAATACACTGCTTTTGTCTCACCAGCTGGACCTTTATCTTTTACACTGTAGATGCAATTTTTCCATCCATGCACACCTAAATTTTTGTTGGTGGGAGGTTTAATATTAGGAGCAATGGTAATATAATTGGCAAATAATTGGTAAGTAATTGGCAAGGTTCTTTTCACTTAGGGTGATACAAAGAATGGAAATCATGCTCCTCAGTTAATTAAGCATCTAGTCAGCTGGTCTAAATAGTGAAACATGCTCTGAAGAAAGGTTAACTACTTTATAGTCTCATGTGTACTGTTAGATACAGAAACTTATCTCAACCAGCCTAGTGCATCCTATATGCTGGCTACCTCCTTTTCCCTATTTATAGCTGGGATGACTCTAGTGGTCATTTTTACTCCTAAATCCTTCTTGCTACCATAGACTAGAGGTGTGCTGTTACGATAGCTAAGAAATCTCTTTTACCTACCTGTAAAATGGGTGATTATCCTATCCCTCATCATCATTGACATTTAGAGCTCTTTTTGTATCAAAGCTGTATCAAAGGTAGACTATTACTGTTGTATAGACAGAAATTGTTAAAGGAAGTTCATTAAGACATTTGTTTTTATTTTAAGTTTCTTACCAAGCACTTAAAGTTACAATCTTGTAATTCTGGGTGATGTTTAATGTGAGTCTGCTTTCTGCCTGTTCCTGAGTACTGTGGAAAGTGTAAACCGACTTTGAAATGAAAATCCATCATACCGATAAGCAGCACGCTTCCCGTTTTCATGCTCGGCTCAGGAACCGCTCACGGCTGCACGCTGTGGGACCGCAGGTCGAGTCCGCAGCTCGCGATCGGCGTTACGCAGCCCGGGGTAACGCTGGGGTCCTCCGTGGTTGGCGCAGCACGCCCGTGCGCCGTGCCCGGTCCAGGCGAGGCTGCTAGGAGCCGGCTGTCACCAGGAGCCCGTCACCAAGGCCGCGAGGCCCCTTCACCCGCCGTCCTCCTAAGCTCGGCGCAGGGAAGCGGTCGCGGTTTCCTCCTCCTCGCTGGCGGCATCCTGCGCCGGTTGCAGCTCCGCCGCTGCCTCCGGCTCGGCGCGGCGGTCAGGGCGTTGCTCCGGGGCGGCCGCCGCGGCCAGCTCCGCGCCCGGGGGGCCGCGGCCAGCCCCGCGCCCGGGCGCCGTCCTTGAGTTCCCCACGGAAGGCGTCGCGCAGGCGGAGCAGGCGGGGGCCCAGGTCGCGGGCCGCCTGGCGGGCCCCGAGCTGTCCTCGGGTGATGGCGGCAGCGGTGAGGCGGGCGGCGGCGCGGATGGGCCGCGACTCGGAGAGTTTCTCGATCAGCTGCGGGTTGTTGAGGAGCGCGAACAGCACCCGCCGCAGCACCATCCTGTGCCCGCTCTCGCGAGAGCCGCGTCTTCGCCCCTCCCACTCTCGCGAGGTGCCGGGGCGCGCCTCGCTATTGGCTGTCCGCCGGGCGGCCCCTGGTCGCGTGCGCGGGGGTCTGAGGGGTGGGAGGCCGTGGAGGGGCGGTGGCGGCGCGCGGTAGGGCCGCCATGTGCTCCGGGGGGACGCTCAGCATCCTGCGCAGCGACTCCTACGCTGAGCTCAGCCAGTACCGGGACCAGCACTTCCGGGTGAGCAGGGCGCCGCCGCTGCTGCTGGCCGGGGTGGGGGCCACGCGGTTCGCCCGGCCCGGGCCGGGTTGCCGGCCCACCGTGGGGTAACGCTGTCGTTGCGGCTCAGGGGACGCGCTACGACCAGGAGCGGCTGTTGAGGAAGAGCTGCACGCTGTACGTGGGGAACCTCTCCTTCTACACCACGGAGGAGCAGATCCACGAGCTATTCGGCAAGAGCGGCGACATCAAGAAGGTCATCATGGGGCTGGACAAAGTGAAGAAAACCGCCTGCGGCTTCTGCTTCGTCGAGTATCCTTCTGCGGGCCGGGCCCTGCTGCCCCGCGGCTGCTGGAGCCGGGCGAGGGGAGCGGACCCTGCCCCAACTGGGGCGGCGGTGGGTGGTGCCGCCCGCAGGCCGCTGCAGCGGTGGGCAGAAGCGGTCTGAGCGCGGCTGAACTAAAATGCAGGCTCTGAGTCCGGAGAAAATTGTTCGAGGATAAAATTAATAGGTTGCTAAAGTGGTTGTGGGAGTCCTGGGTGAGAGAGGGCAAACATACAGTGCACGTCGAGTGCAGGTTATTAGGTTGCTTTGGCTCTGATACTTTAAAGCAGACACTTTTTAGATAGTTGGCCTCTGCAGTAAAAGCATATTCTCAGCACCCGAGTAAAGAGAGGCTTCTTTGCATACAAGCATACGCATAAAGTTGGTGTCTTGCATCTCTGTCGTGATGACTTTATTACTTTCTAGTCACTTAGAAGATCATTCGGTTACTGGTTCTGTAAAACTCACCAAAATGGTGAAAGTTTGCAGCGTGAATGGACCATGCATGGGGCTTTTCATTCTTTCCTTAGCAGTGGTGCTTTGTGCTTCTAAGAGTGATCATAGTTAAAGAATGTGATCCAATATCTGCATTTTTAGTATGCTTGAATTCCTGCACATTGCTATAATGCACCAGCAGTTTTCTCAGCCCACGTGGCTTCATAAAAGCGATTGCTTTTAAAAGTAACTGAGAAGGAACCTAATTCAAGCAAATACTCGGGTTTGTAGCCCATTTGATACTGTTCTTTTGTCCATGAGTTGAAAATAGAAGCCCATTTTTTTTCATTAACCTATTCCTAAGGTACTATGCCAGAGGAGATGCTGAAAATGCAATGCGATACATCAATGGAACCAGACTGGATGATAGGATCATAAGGACAGACTGGGATGCAGGATTTAAGGAGGGTAGACAGTATGGCCGTGGAAGATCAGGGGGTCAGGTAGGTTGTTGTACAGTCTAGTTTTTAAGGGACTGATGACTTTGCCAAATTACTGCTTTTTGAATGAATGCACTCAGAACGACTTCTGGAATTGCACCTTATGAGTTATTGTTTATGATAGTGCTGTACCTTAGTCTGAATAAATAACTTTTTCCTATATTTCACTGAAAGTACTTTCAGAAACTTCTTGGCTGCTTGGAGTAATTTTTATAAATAACCCCAGAAAATGTAAGGCTGTCAAGAACACAAAGGACAGCACTTTGCATACCTAAAGTTGAGCAGGTAGTGGATGGTTTTACTGCAGAAGCGTGAGGCTAGTCATCCTCACTTAGGTGGTCTTGATTAAAGAGTCTCCCTGGGGATTAGTAAAAATGAGGTTAGGTTATGCTGTGATCTGGACTTCTGCGTGATGCACTTTGCCTTCTGTTTTGTCAGTCAACGCCTTGTGGCCACTGACATGTTGTGAACTCAGTTTGACTATATTCTGATGGTGTAATAATTTTTGAGAAATTGTTTGTCTTTACTGGACTTCCTTTTTTTCCTCCTCTATAAGGTCCGAGATGAATATCGGCAAGACTATGATGCTGGAAGAGGTGGCTATGGCAAAGCTGTTCAGTGCCAGTGAATGACTCATGAGCCTCACAGGAGAACTAAACCTGCACTGTAAATATCACCAGGCACAAAGTAGGTCTGCTATAGCTACATGAATTTGTGTGCTATCTGAGTTCCTGTGATCTCATAGTATGTTCAATATATCTTCCGTTTTAATGCCGGAATCCAGAGCATTGCAGAGTTCATTAAAAGAGAGGACCTGGGAGCAAAGTTTTAACCCATACTATGTGTGAGGCTTTGGTCTTTAAATGCTGCTGTAACTCTACTAGAAGGAGCAGAGGTTTAACGGTGTGGTGCTTTGTTTCACTGGCAAAACTTGATTATTCTATCACCGGCTTTTGTTTACATTGGTATCTCAGGGTGGAGAGTGTTGATAAAGAAGGATTGGTGTATGTTTGAGAGATGAAATAAAAAGGCAAAGAGCCTGAAAAGGAAGTAGAATTTCTAGGGAAATGTTCCAGTTTCTAGGGAAGACTCAAAGTCGCCCATTTTCTGAGGTTGCTGGATTAGCATCCTTTTACACTGATGCTGTTCCTAGTACACCTAAATGAACTGCCACAATAAAACAAGTCAGGTTGATGAGCCTAGGAATCAGAAAGTGAGAAGCAAGCCTAGTAGAGAGCAGAAGACAGACCCTTGCAGTCTTCTCCAAAGGATAATGTGATCGCATGACATCGCATGATTCAGAACCATTTTGCTTTGTGGGATACAGAGTACAGCAAGTGTAAGAATTGCAGTAGCAGTTATTTTCACAGTTGGAGTAGTAATATTGTGCTTCTGTCTTGTAGCTCTCTGAAGCCTTAGTACTTGAGGAACAGGATCTTTCCTGTGCCTACAAGGGTGGCATGAAGCTTAGTTTTACGGTTACCCCCCAAAATGGGATGTTTGAAGAACCATGTGTGTACTGAGAATGTGTGTTCTCAAAAAAGATTTTCTATTTTAGAAACTTGATTTCAGACAAAGGTAAAAATTAAAAAAAAAAAAAGAGTTTTGGGAGGAGCCTTACTTTCTACTGAGCGTTTGGTAAGAATGGTAAAAGAATTACAGGACAGTATAGATTTATCTTTTCCCCCCCCCCTTGATCCTATTATGATGGGATTTTGATATACTGCAGACGTAAGAATAAAAATAATTAGTGATCCTGAATCTATGAAATTGCCCTGCTGAAATGAAGTAGTTTAAAAGGATCCTTTGGAAATGGCAATTCTTAAAGGCTTGTCCAAATAACCTTGTCTGCGACTCCTTAAACCTTTGAAATACCGGGTATGTAAAAGTTGATCTTTACTCCCTGAAGATATTATTGGAAATCTTGATGTGTTTCTTGTGTACAGTTAGACACAACTGTTACTGTAAATTGGAAATACGGTGAGGTAGAATAACTGCAATGAGACTCTGCTTAGGAAGCAAAGTTTTGGTTTTTTTGGCACATAGAGTAAAACTGGATTTTCAGAATCACTTGGCGCTGGTCTGCAAACAAGACTGAACAAAGTTACCTTTTTCTGTATAGTACATTTGATGATGAGTTTACAGCCTTTAATCTGCTCTAGGAAACCTCTGAAGTTTATTTTTCATTGTATTAGTTTTGTATAAAAATCGGTGTTTTGAAAATGCTAAGTCACTTTCCAATAAAGTTGCAACATTAAAATGGGTTGTTATTTTATTACGACAGAATCGGTGAGCGAAAGAAGCTATATTCAGACTCTTGTCCAAATCCTTTATTCTAGTGTCTTTTAAGATGGAGAGAGTGAATATTCCTTCCTTTTGACTGGATTTTCAGGCTTGTTCATTCTTAACTGGATGCTGAAAGATGTTTGGTTAATGTTTTTCATTCTGGTAATTTCTGTTCTGTAATCTGAAAAGTACTTGCTGATATTGAAGTAGATGTGAAAGTCCTTGGTGTGTAACAAGTAGTTTCAAAGGTGTACTTTCTTATAAAAATGAGGTTTAAAATTCTTTTTTATTGCAAGTGCTGCAGCACTGTCATTCTTAAATGAAATGGAGGCAATAATAAGATTTTTCTCTCAAAGCCATCACTGTCTTTTGGTGCATGTGTGTGTGTTTTAAAGTGAGTTTTTCTTTTTTGAGATAAGTTTCAATCAAAATGGGATTTAAAAGCACATGATGTATCACGTGAAATCTTAGTATCTCAAAAGACCGTATAGAGGAAATTGATTGAACATGGTTTGATTTTTGCCTTCCGTACTTGAAATCAGGCATGGCTCTGCTGAAGCTAGTGCTTAGCAAAAGTAACTGAATTGTCTTTAAAACTTCACTGGGGGCTTCTTTAGCGTTCTTACTTGCCAGTTTGCCGTGTTTAGGTTCTCTTGGAAGTGCAGGATCTGCTGTTATTTTTTGGTATGCCACTTCATTTTGATTCTATACACTCTCACAGAAGTTTAAGCTCTATATTAGCTTTTATAAATACTTGTTGATCATAATTAGATACTTTTATGGAATTGTATCTGTAAAGAAATAGAGCAGCTGTCAATACGAGTGGAAGCTTGGATAGGCCTGGATGGAAGAGAAGCTGATAGAAATGAAGGCAGCAAGAGCTTCAGTCTCTCTCAGTACTGCCTCTCTTTGGTACTGATAGCTGCAAATAGGGTTTGTATTCGCAGTCTTTGTATTACAGTGTAAAATCATGTGAATCAATGGAAGTGTAAATGGGAGCATTAAAGACCTTCAATTTCAATGACTGACAAAATAATCCCTGTTACCAATGTACCCCTGCAGCCTAGTTTCAAGGTGCTTTGAACTTGCTACTCCGTGCAGCAGCAAAGATCCTGCTCAGGCTGGTGCCAGTGCAGCCACTGTTGGAGTTCACATAATGGTTCTTTCTACACAGACGATTTGGAACGATAGAATGATTAACGACTGCAGTCGATGTGGGTTGTACAAAGGCCTTCATGTATAGAGTCAAAGACAGTACTGGTCAATGGAAAGCAATCCACAGGGACTGAACACCTGATAAACTGTTGTCCATTTGAGTTTCTAAAGCACAAATTGTACCTTACTCTACGGCATATAAATGAAGAAGAATTAGAGTGGGCATTTTTCTTCGCAGTCTCTGGAATTTCTGCTCCCAGTTGAGTATACTTTCAGGTAAGTATAGGATCTTATACGATTACAGGTAAAGTATGAAAAAATTGGTGAAGGCTGCAAAGAGAAGAGTCCTGGGCTTTAAAACGTCTGTCGTGTTTGGGAGTTAATGGTCTCATTTATTTGTTGTGTGCTTTCATGTATCTCCTGCCTGTTCTTACCAAAATAAGCTTTTGCACAAGGGATTGGATATACAGAGCTGCTCTGTAGTAGTGCACACAATTCCTCTGCTCTCACTTTTGGTATATAACTGGATGGTGTGAATGTTTCTCCTGGCCTGGGAGAGGAGGCCTGGCCTCCCTGCCCTGGCTTGGCTAAGACCAGTGTTGAGTTCCAGCTTGTAACTGGCAGGGCTACCTCTATTACTGCTTCACCTCTTTTTCTGTCCCCAGTAAGCAGAGGAAGGTTATTAAGGTTGTCTGTGTTTGTATCTCAAGGTTTTAGTAACAGTGCAGACTGAAGAGAGGCCTCACCCCTTTCTCAAAACCACATGCTTTACCCAGACTGGATGAGAAGTCATAGTAAAGGAAAAGTTTCTTTTGGGGACTCATCCACTCAATTTTTAAGAATTGATTTATGATTTATATGCTGAAGTAAAAGGATTCTAGCATAAAGCTCCTTCAAGGCTCATTGTCAGACCTTAAACTGATTGAACTTTGGAAATTAAGAGAGCCTACTTCTTTCTTCCACCTCCAGACACAGCCATCAGCACTGTGGAAGGAGACACCATAGAACTTAAGCAAATAGAAGTTAAGCAAATTGGTCATGATCTTGTCAATGTCAAGAGGCTTGTACAGCTCATAAGGGATGTATATGGACAAAGTTAGGACTGTGCAATTCAGGCATCTAAAGTTCCCAGTATAGTGTCCCATTATGGACATAACTAGTCATCAATTCTACAAAAGAGGATTTGAGAGAAAAATAGATCACAAGTCTTTCATTATCACCTACCTATATAATTTACTTTTAAGCTTGGCCTAGAAGAGGTCTTCTGCAGGTCCTACCTTCTTGATGCTTTGTGGTTACATCTTATTTTCTATAACACATTGTGAATTGGGATTGAGCAGAGTCTTCTATGTTCTGTTCTAATTTATGGGCAAATTATCTAGGTCTGGAGAATCCTACTTGTATCTTAAGAATGTGTAACTTCACCATAAAGTTGAAGGCAGTCACATGAAGAAGCAAGTTTGCTGACCTTCAGAAATTGCCTTTTGCAATGAAGTCCATTCTCATGTCAGGGTTCCATGGTTTATAGAAATTACTTTCCTGCAACTGTGCTTCCCAACCTCCTTTCAAAGACCAAAATGTACTTTACTTCAGAGAGGTAATATTCTCCACGATTATTTTAGCATATACTTGAAGGTTCTTTGAGTGTCTGTTCAGCCAAACTCTGCAATGATTCCTTGTTTAGGTTTGACACACATAATCTTTCCATTTAGCAGAGCTATGAGATTTGAGTTTCTAGCACTTGAGCAGCACCAGTGAAATGCCAGATGGCTCCCTCTGGTGACGACACCATCAGTACGCTTTTATATTGACAGTGGAGACTGTTGCTGAAAGCTGTTCTGTGCAGCATGTCGAACTGTCTCAAGATTTTGCTTTGGTTTGTATTGTAAAACTGGACAAAAACCTAATTTTCATCTGTAGACCATTTTTCAGAGTGGAGGCAACTAGAGTTTGGGATTTGTGGGTTTGTAGCCCATCACTGTTTCTCTGTTCAGCAACATTTCAGTTGTGTTTTACTGTGACATGCAATACGCTGTCTGTGGTGACTTCTTTCCCTGTCCCCAGCAACCTCTTCAGATTTTGCCAAAAGCACCTATGACATTGAAGGAGGGCTTGACGCTTAGATGCCCAGTCTATGCTCCACAACCTCCCATTAATTGTGTTTTGTGTAAACGTACTAGCAATTCCCCTTGTGCCAAACATACGTCTTTCAGTCTCCAGCAGGTGATGTATTACACACAAAGTAAATGTATGCAGCTTGACAAGACAGGAGGCAGGATCTTAAATGTCTGAATTTTTTTCTGTGGAATCACAGAGTCATCTGGTTGGAAGAGACCTTTAAGATCACCAAGTCCAACCGTTCACCCTGCACTGCCAGGGTCCATAAACCATGTCCCTCAGCACCACATCAGCACGTCTTTTAAACACCTCCAGGGATGGGGACTCCACCACCTCCCTGGGCAGCCTGTTCCAATGCTTCACAGCCCTCTCTGTAAAGTTCTTCCTGATGCCTAACCTAGATCTCCCCTGGCACAACTTAAGGCCATTTCCTCTTGTCCTGTCCCTTGTCACATGGGAGAAGAGACCAACCCCCACCTCTCTACAACCTCCTTTCAGGCAGTTGTAGAGAGAGAGAAGGTCTCCCTCAGCCTCCTTTTCTCCAGGCTAAACAACCCCAGTTCCCTCAGCTGCTCCTCGTAAGACTTGTCCTCTAAACCCTTCACCAGCTCCATTGCCCTTCTCTGGACACACTCCAGCACCTAAACGTCCTTCCTGAAGTGAGGGGCCCAAAACTGGACACAGTATTCAAGGTGTGGCCTCACCAGTGCCGAGTACAGGGGGACAATCCCTTCCCTCCTCCTGCTGGCCACACTATTGCTGATACAAGCCAGGAAGCCATTGGCCTTCTTGGCCACCTAGGCACACTGCTGGCTCTTATTCACTCGGCTGTTGACCAGCTCCCCCAGGTCCTTTTCCAGTTTCCAGCTACTCTTCCCCAAGCCTGTAAGTTAAAGTAGTCCTTCAGGCACAGAAATCTTAGAAATTTTTGATCAGAGGCATAAGGGGGCTTATGCTGTGTGTGACAAGCCTGTGGTGGATGATGAGTTGAGCCTCCTGGTCTCCTCAATCTTAGCTCTCTTTCCCAGCTGCGCTAATGTATTTCACGCAGTAACGTGACTGTAAGGAAGACACACAAGTACACTTCTCACACATGGTTTGGAAAGGTGAGCAGTACTTGCAGGATATAGATCAGATCTTTTAACCTGTTTTTATAAAATAATCATAAATACCTTAAGAACAAAGTAGGGATCTAGTGGAATGAATCCTTTCCATGCAGGACTATGTTATTTGCTTCATATTAACACCTTCCAAAGCAAATGCAGGCACCTTGGCTTGTCTTCCACTAGTCGGATGGCAATGCTGTACCGTTTTATAGCTGGGGAACAGCTGAGTAAAGACTTCAGAACTTTCATTTCTGTCCCAGGAGTGCCTTTGCCTGGATTTCCAGAGGGTGCTTCTCAATGGGAACAGGATGCATGGAATGGCTTTTCACATGAATCCTTCTGCAGGATGGAGGGTTGTTCATTGCACTTCTGTGCTGTGGCTGAATTTGGCAAATGCAGCAATCCAAGAGGGCATGACCTGAATGAAATGTAATTTTTTTCCCCCCACATTTGAAGGCCAAATACGAGTTATTTCTTGTGTAGGATTTTGAAGGTGCTACAGGAGACATCTGCTGCTGAAAACCCATTCATGACTGTTCAGTAAGAGCAGCAGTTCTGGTCGAATGTTCCTCCCAGAAGATTTCCCTTTGTTCTGTACCAATATCTCCCTGCGAGCCACAATTTGAAAAGGAGAATCTGATTTTCTAGTTAGAAGAGGTAAGAATATGTTAGCTATTAATACTACATACTTGTCTTTAGATGCATAGCTCACATGCAGTTTGAATTGCTTCAGATGGAATTTGTTTCATTTTTCTGACTTTATTACTTTAAAATAATGGTCATATTTAATACTTTGTGTCTTTATATGTGGGTATTTTTTCTGACTTAAACTGTTGCTAGTCTGTTCAGCTTGCTTTTATTATAAGTTGGTGCTTTTTCTTGTGTTTGGTTTTCTGTAATATCACTGTTTTGCAACATCCTAAATTAGTTTTTGTGAAAACAACCCCCCTGTCAACTTGTCACACTGCCACAAGATGTCATGAGAAGCCGTGTCTTGCTTCAAGATGAGTGTGCTCTGGAGTCCTTGCAGGCAGCCAAGTCAAGTTGTTCTGGAACGATGTGTTCTGAAAGCTAATGTAGTATCTCCATTTCTTGAAGAAACTCATTCATGGTAGGATTCTGTTGGAAACAAAAGTGACAAGTGACTGGATTGTGTAAGCTGGCAAAGATCTGGTTTTTGGTTCCTTTTGGTTTTTTTTTTTTTATTATTATTATATTTTTTTTTCCCCTCTGAGTTTACTCCTGTGAGAGGAGAAATGTATTTCCAGGAAAGGACTTTTCCCCATTAAATCCAGGAATGTCCCAAAGTCTTTTGCTTCTGCTTTGGAATTCCCAGCTGAATTTCCTCTTTGAAATCTACACATTATCTTGAAAAAGCCTTCAGGCAACAACCTTGCAACGTTCCATCCTGCCCAACTGTAAGGAATAGGTGTTTGATGGTGTCTGAACTTGTCAGAGGGAAGCTCGGCAGAGAACTTCTAAGTTACTCAGGTCTCACACACACACACGCACACCTGGGGTCATGGTGCACTTTTTGATGAACTGTTTTATAGAGTGCATTTCTGTCAGGAACTTAGTCTTATCTACCGTTGAGTTCAATGAGATCTGTGTGCATAGTGCTGAAGTACTGGAAAGTACTTTAATGAACTTTGTCTAACTTAATTTCTCTATAAACTAAGCACATAAGGTGCTAACATGCCAGCAGAATTCTTGAAGGTTGTGTGGGAGCAATATTGACACCGGAGTTGTATCTCAAACTTGCATCAGGGAAGCTGAGCAAAACATCAAAAAAGTAACCACAGCTTTTTGGAAGGAGAGATTCGAAATCCCTCAGGTGAAGGGTCCAAAATTGGTTGCAGGACAGTATGTTTCTCAGAATCCAAGGCCGTGAGGTCCATAGAGAAAGGTCCTTATTTCAGGAGAGTGCAGAAAGCTGGCAGAATGTGGAAAATGAGGGAAGACTCCAGCTGATTTGTACTAATCCAGTAATTAGGATTCTAGACACAAAACTGTCACTAAGGCAAAGTTAATAAAATGCTAAAAGAGGCCCAGCAGCCTGCATAAATACATGGTGTCCATCAACAGTCCCTGGATGCTGTTGATTCTGTGCTTGATCATGTATTTTCCCCTGAAGATATTTAATTGGAGAAAAACTGGCATAAGACTGAGTTTATTATGTGTGCTTCATTCTTTATTAGAAAACAAACCCACTTTGATGTACGTGAACGAGCGGTGCTGTTTCTCATTGAGCTCTGTGAATCATCTTCCCAGCTGACCAGAGTGCTTCACAGGCTGGAGGACTCTGTGAGCAGCACACTCCTCAGCAGGCACCACGCATTCATTGTTGTCAATACAGAGATGAGTAAAACAGACCTAAATAATTTTTATCTCTCGCTAGGAAAGAATGAGCCAGGGCTCCAACATCAGACAAATCTGAAGGTAATTAACTGTTCCCAGAGCCAGAGCTGTCCTGAGAGGAGAGGAAACATCATGCAAAGCTGTATGCTTGAAGTACCAAAGCTTTAAGGTGCTCAGGATTGTGATGGACTCTCACACGGTAGGGTTTGACGGCTGCCCATCAAACTGGAGAGAGCATTTTTTCACTGGATATTTGCAGAAGGATGTGTCTATCCCACCCCTTGCTGGATGATCAGCATTGTATCTGGTACAGGCTTCAGAGCATAGAGACAGCGGAACGGTAACCACCTTCTCTGTAACAGGGTCAGGGTGCTTTTTCTTGCACACGTGGCACTGTAGCAAAGTGCATGATTTTCCTTTTTCAATGGTTATGACAGGAACCTGCTCTGTTCAGGAAGAGTTTCATTACAGCGGTTAAATCCAGGTGAATTTAATATCTTCTATGGATGTAGAGATACAGCTACACGAGAGATTAGTGTGAGTTGATGTTAATGTGAGGGTAGTGCAATCTTTATTGCAGTTTTTGGTATTTTAGGTTTTAGTAAATGTGAACATTTTAGTGCAGATAAAATGCAGAATTGCCTTTACTTTTTCACTGTTAGTTTATACTGAGCTATGCAATTTAACAAGGAAGTTCTCTTAGCTGCCTATCATTACAATCCTAGGAAACTGACTTCTTCATGATTTCCAAAACACACAGACACCTGAACAAAGTCCGGTGTAAGTGTAGTGTTTCAGGGCTTTTTTAAAAGCACGTTTTAATTTCTTCCATTTTTTTAAGTTCAGAGGTGCAATGGATTTTCTAATTTAGAAAGCATATAACACAAATTCATTTTGTGTTATGAACATTTTAAAATAATTATGTCTAAACAGTTTTTAGTGCCGAATATGTAATAAATATATTACATATAAATGTGTAACAAACAGAGATGTGAGAGACTGAAACTGCAAGGCAATAGTGGTGACAAAAGCTCGAAATAAAGCATCATTTTCTATTCAGCTTTTCTTTTAAATGGAGTAAAGGTACATTTGTAAGGATTATATTGTTGCTTTTCAGACGTGATTCAAAGATATGCATTGAAAGAGGGCAAGTATAAAACACCGTTGTGTCATTAGGAATTCTAGTTCCATTCAGATAGGAAATGTTCTATTTATAATCCTTAAAGAAAGCCTTCAGGTCACGAACACCACTTCTGCTTGTGGAGAAAAATGTAAGAATAGGGTTTTTTTTTTCCCCGTAAGTCCGTATAAAATGAACATTCCCTTTTGAACCCTTTATTCATGCAATTTCTGAGCACATTTTAAAAATCATTGAAGAATTAATAGAAGCTACATGAAAAATAACACAAAAAGCCCTCAGTGAAATTCCAGTGGTTTTTGCAGTATTCGGCGTTTAGATTTTGAGTGAAATAACTGTTGATTTCAATAGCCTGAACTCATTAGTCGAGTATAGCACAAGGAGGACCGGCTTTTCCTTTCATTTACGCTAGGGTGGATGAAGAATGCACAGACCTTGGTGGCGTTACTGGAAAGGAACTGGGTGAACAGAGTATCTGCTGTCATATGCGAGGGATTTTTTTAAGGGTAAAAGATCTCAGTTTCTGTATTAGAATGGATTCAAGTCCTGGACATTAGAATATTTCTGCAAAGTGTGTTGAACTTCTGAAACCTTACATATGTGAGGATATTATCTTTATGCAAGGCCATCCTGTGATCAGGGATATGAAAATACCAGTGGAAAGCAGCCTTTTTGCATCTACTACTGTATTTACAGTTCTGTAATCTGAGAGTGTTGCACCTTTGCAATGGTGGAAAAGCAACCATGCTGATGAGTGATGGTGATGCAACATACACGTCAACAGTTATGTCAATGCTGCATCACAGTGTATTTGCCTTTGAGTTCTGTTGGTAATTTAAAAAATTTACTAGCGTCTCTTGATTTTTGTAGCAGGTTGATTAGATTATGGACTAACTCTGGTAGGAACAGAGATGCTCTGAGCTGTGTCACTTCTGGACGTGAACTGGTTGGTCACTGTGATACTGAATTGTATTCTGTGGTCTTACTCTCTGATGTCAGCAGCAGCACAGGGATCTGCAGGGATGACAGCCATTACTCCTGTTTTCCTTTTTTCTTCATTACAGTCTTTATGCTGGTTCTTATGGCCTAGTGTATCAATGTATTACAGACAAACATGAATATTTGATTTTTTCCCCCTGGCTATGAAGCCAGGAAATTGGGAGTTGATTTTATATTAAAGCAATGTGATTCATACTTTCCTTGAAGAACTCCAGAATTAAGCATCTTAGGTCTTCCATTAAATGCAGAAAGAAAACACTTCAGGGTTTACCAAGAGACTGGGGTGCTCTGTTTATAAAGATTTGAAGAAAAAGTTGTAGACGTTTTGCAGTATTTCCCTATTTCTTGGCCGAGCTGTATGTATTCATTTATTGATAGCAAAGTCCCTGTTTTCTGTGGCTGTAAAGCTCACTGCAAGTAATCCAGCATCCTTCCTGTAAAGGACAGGGACACAATCCCACTCTGGAAAGCAGCATTTGGCTGTTTCCTCTTCTATATGGTAAAAGACTGTATGCAGCTGTAATGCAGCTGTTCCCAGAGCAGTGGGGAGCACAGGGGCAACCTGCTTCAACGCAGAGCCTACATCTGACCTTGGAAAAATACAAAGCGACAGGAAGCATGCTGAGGCCATGTGTCAGCAAAGTGAGTTCAGAACAGGCAGCGTTGTAAGCATGGGTTTAATTTCTAGCACAGTTTTTGAGACAGTTGAGTCTGGATCATTAAGAACAAGTTTCCTTCTCTCAATTACCACTATGTGTCAGCAGCTGCTTGAGAACTTTGAGCAAACTTAAGAAATACCTTCCCCAGAAGCACATGTTTAACTCTCACACAACTGTCAGGACTTCGTGTACTTCATTAATTTTCATGTGTGAGTGACCTGCTTTATGTGTTAAGTATTTGTAAGTGCTGCCTTTGTTGGGCTTTTGCAGCTGTGATCTGTGCTGAAGGGACATTTCCTCTCTAAGTGGTCTGGTATCTCCAGTATCACTCCTGTGAGACCCTGCACGTGGACAGTACATTGTCTTTAAAACACTTCATCAGTTCTTAGTCCATGTTGAGTTTTGGAACACTGAAATGAATTGGTTGTTTGAATGATTGTAGCTAAACAATAGCTTAATATTTGAAAGATAGCAGCTTTTTGATGTGGTTCTTAGCCGAGAAAAAAGAATGTTCCTTTTCTATTTATCTAATTAAAGTGGTATAAATCAAAGAGGAAAAGCTGAATTGTTCATCTCAGTCCTTGGTTGATCTGCATCAGACAGAGATTAATTTCACAGAATCACAGAACAGCTGAGGTTGGGTGGGACCTCTCAAGCCCATCCGTTTCAAGACACTGCTCAAAGCAGGGTCCCCTAAGGCAGGTTGCCCAGGGCCGCGTCTAGTTGACTTTTGAACGTCTTCAAGGATGGAGACTTCACAACATCTCTGGGCAACCTGTGCCAGTGTTTGGGCACCTGCACAGTAAAAAGTCTTTTCTTGTGTTCAGATAGAGTTTCATGTGCTTTAATTTGTGCTTATAACCTCATGTCCCGTTGCTGAGCAGTGCTGAGAAGAGCCTGGTTTCCTGCCCTTTGTGACATGTTTGGCTCTGGCCGCTATGTTCCGTTTGCATCCTGTGCTATTTTTGGTAATGTTGATTATCCTTCACCCCACTTCTGCTGCAAACCAGAATGACGTGTCTTTTCACTGGTACGTACCACTTTCACACATGGGTTCAGTTTCACCAGTGATCAAAACCAGATGGATCAGTAGTGTGTGAGGACTAGTTTAATCTGAGTGCTGCTGGGCTAATAGGAGTGGGCTACTGGGTGAGCTCTTTTCTTCTTCTTCTATGTGCAAATTAAAGTGGCATTTTAAATTGGACCGTGTCTTTCCATTTTCCTCCACAGAGAAGAGGCAAAAAAAGGCGAACACATAGTTTTTTGACAGGTCTGAATTTGGTGATTTTCTTGGGATGCCCCTTTTCTCTGTAAGATGCATTTCATGGACTATTTGGAGTGCATCAGCTAGGGGCCCGCCAGAAATAGTGCTAATTCTAGGGGCATCAATGGGCAGAGAAAGTCTCTGTTCAGAGCTTCCAGCTGTGGCAGGGAGATCATGTTCAGAGCCTCCAGCAATGGCAGGGAGATCAGCCAGGTTCTGTGTTGACATAAGGTTTTTCTCCATCTTTCTGCAGAGCGTGTCCCGTATTAACCAAGCTCTAAACAGCGTTAATAAATGCCAAACACATCTTCTGCAGCTACCTGAGAAATCTGCCCTGAGTGGCTGTTTGTCACTCACTCTGACCCAATGAGACCCGCATTACCTGTATAGAAAATTAATTGGGAGGGGATAATTCTTTACAGCTTCTCATGAAATCATTTATCGCCAGACTTAGTCTTTATGGCTTTTTATGATTCTTCCGCTCATGACAGTAAGAATGTGTGGGGCCCCAGGAAGTACCAGGACTCTGAGAATATTTTGACAGGTGCTGCTGTAGTGAGTGTGAGACCCTTAAATGCAGGGTATTTTACAGCATGATTTGTATCAAGTCTTGGACTTCAGAACTAATAGTCATTATAAGCTTCAGCACCGAGTTCAGATCGGACTAGCGGTGACCTCAGATCCAGATTAGTTTTGAGTAATGGGGCAGATCCAGGGTGGTTTTTGTGAGAAAAGTCACGAGCATATCACAGTTAACATTATTTTAGAAGTGTGTGATGTGAACTTTTCCGTGCTATTGTTGCCATTAAGGCAATGAATGGTTGGATGAAAGTGCATTTATATGAACCCCTTAGTTGTTTTCATTCTGTTTAGCATTCAGGCTGTGTAAGTTCTAATGCTCTGCCCATCTGCTATGTGTAAAGATAATTTTAATCATTAAGTTGATTAAGCTTCCAGTGCTCGCTCTTTTTAGACCCCTCTGACTATATCAGTTGCCTTAATAAAAGATATAATTTCTCTTGACAAACTTGTAGTTCTATTGACCTATGATGGGCTAAGGATATGAATAAGAACATTAAGTAAAGAGAAATAAAAACCTATTGTTAGAGAAGAATAAAAAGAAAAGCATCTTAGAATAAAGCCTTCTTTAATAGTTTTTAGAACTCCATTCTAATCCAAGTGCTCAAGGACATAATTGGCAATGTATTTAACAGCAAGAAAAGTCTCTTCACAGGTTGGCTTTATCTGAGATTCAGGGAGAGTGAAACCGTATCTACCAGTGTCCCGGAGCTCAAAAGTGAAAGAGTACTTGATGCCTTGATCATAAGCCCAGTCATCAGAGCCCCCTGCAGCAGGATCTGTTGATAAAGAAATAAAATAAAGCTTAACTGGAGAAGTGTGGCTACGCATTGAAATGTGATATACTTTGGAGTCATGTCACGTAGCCAGAAATGCGGAAAGGGCAGATGAAAGGGAATATTCAGTGAATTGATTGATTTTTTTTCCTGCTCATGGAAAAGCTTCTGTGATTTTAGGCCATTTGTGAGCTTCGTTCCAGATGATGTGTGCAAACAAATGTAAACAATCTAAACTGCTCTCCCCCATGTCAATATTGTGGGGTGACTATGGGAGGCATGTCTAAGGAACAGGAGAATCACATGCTTGCATGGGGTTGTTAGATTTGGTATCAGAAGCAAATACCCTCTCACTGAGTAGCTTTTTGAGGTTCATACCAGATCTGCGGTTCTTTCAGATCTGTATATCAGCTCCCTCTTTTTCTTCTGGACAAATGATACCCTCCCTTTCCAGTCCTTTGGTGCAATGAAGGCAGTCTCCTTTGCTAAGGAAGAAACCTCCAGGATTGCTAAGCATCATCAAAACATTTTTAAAGGAATAATCTCCATAAATACTCTAAAAATTGGGAGAAACTGTTTTTTAAAGGTTTTTTGAAATTATTTAAGGAAAGATAAATTGGGAAAAGAGATTAGTTTCCATATTTAAGTAAATTAAGGTATCTTAAATATAGGAGATATTAAAGTTCTAGAAATCTAGATTTGGCAACTTCAGTCTGCTTTTGATACTGCAAACAAAGCCTGTCAGCTGAGTTCCCAAGAAGGGTTGAAGAGAGGAACTGTAATTAGTACATTTCTCAGACTGTAATGCAAAGTAAAAGGAATAATTATCTGTGTTGCAAGAGTGGTTGAAACCATTCTTTAGGATTCATATCATCATTTCACTTTGACTTGGAGATACTGGAAATGCAGAAAATCTCAATCCGAAGTGTTTAAATCTAAGCTGTGTATGGTTTAAGAGTTCATGCTATGCACGTGAATTCCTAAACACTTTACCACATCACTTTACCTTCCAGGGGGTCACACACTCCCTGGGATCCTTAAGGAATATACCATCCCATATTTTAGGAATGACATATTCCATATATACCTCTGAGTAAATGGATGTGACCAAAGAAGGGGACGACTTAAGAATAGGAACAAGAATCACTAGAAAACTGCATTTAGTAGTCTTAAATATAGATGGCCAGTATATTGAGGCCAGTACTTACAGATTGTTGTAGCTGCTGGGCCGTATGTATATTTGGTGTTATACAAACTGGCCAGCTGTTCGGATGCAGCACGAGCAATGAAATTCTGTAGCAAAAGAAGAACGATAAATGCAGATTTTCAGAAGCTTTCTGATGAATCTGAGCAAATACATTGCTGGATAAACTGAAGAGATGTGTTGGAGAAGTTTTTGTTTGAAAACTGTTGTTCACCTCTCGGAATAACTAGATGTCAGTAGCTGACAAGGCACAGCTTGTCCCGTTGTGAAAAGAGCTTCTCAGTAAGGAACTCGTTCTCCAAGCTTTAATGGAGTGTAGTCCAGTCTGTCTATTGTTGTGGTGCTGTACAGCCTGCCCTATAGTCCAGGACAGTTTGGAGAGGTAGGGGACAACAGGTAACAGGATCTTCTATACTTAGAAGAAACTTGTACAAGATCAAAACTAAATAAGGAATCTTATTCAGAGATAAAGGAATCTTAGAGAATAGTAATAACTTGGTACAGTAAACTGTGAACATACAATAGCCTTTTTTCTCCTTCTATTCGTGCAGCTATAAACTCGGAGTAGAATCAGTTTAGCCAGTGGAGTTGAACACTGATACAAGTGGAAGCAGATTAAGGTCTTACAAATATTAACAGCCAGGAAAGGCGTAAATTACCCTGGAACCATATGTAGTGTCATTAATTCCAATTCATTTCCTGTGCAAAGAGTCATTTAACTCCCACTAATTTTGGTGAGGGTTGGATCAGGCCCATCAACAGTGCTATGAAGCTGTGTATGTTTGCATTAAGGAAATTACAGACTTTTCTTTGGAACGTGTGACCTTTCCAGTTCTTCATTGTACAGCGTGTTGGTGATAAAACCTGAAAACTATTACTAACAGATGATAAATATGAATGATTTTTGAAAGCAGATGTTCCATGTAAGAATAAGCAATGGGTTGCCATATCTTTCTTTATAGCTTGCAGCTGAATGGCTCACTATTCCAGGAATTTCCTAAAGCCCCTTCTTTCTCTGTAGGTTATCGTCTGGCTTACTTCCCAGTGGAAGATATGTTGTAAAATATTCTCTGTTCATTCTTATACTTCAGTAGCTCCCATGAATTACTCAAAAAGGCGTATTGGACAATGTATTTAGAAAAACCTCAGTTAAGTGAGAGAGCTTTCCCAGCTTCTACAAAACAGCATCAAAATATGTTTGCATTAGCACTGGCAGCCTACTTCACTGCAGAATTGCAAGTGTTTCCCCATTCCCAAATGTTAGATTTTGAACGTTCGAGAATTATGGGAGTTTGCTGTAGGAATTTGTGGTCATTTAGCACATTAAGAATATATAAACAATATATATAGCAACGATGATTTGAAGCTTGTCTTTCCACCTGTAACATAAGCTGTACCTGAATGTGGGGTTTGGTTTCTGGCCTCTCTTGTCCAAACACAAGCAGTCGGAGTAAGAATGTTGTCGCTTTGCATTTCATAATCTTGAATTCAGAGCAATTGGGGTAGCTGAGATCTCTCCAGTATTGTGGGGTGGGGTTTTTTAATCCTGTAACAAGCTGATTTTTCTAAAATTCCTAACAATTTTTAACACATACGTGCTAGTGATACACATTTTATTCAGTCACCTTTTGTTTGTAACACATACATTTAACCAGCAGCTGAGATTAAGTCAAATCTTCTCTCAACAGTAAATGAATTTTTAAATGTAAACTAATTCTTTTCAAATATATGCAAATTGGAAATTCAATTCGGAAAGATAGTTTGATACTGTGTGTGGACCTGTTGGTAACTACTATTTGCTGTCCCTTTAGTAAACTGCATGGTGGGGTCCATAGAGCAGCAGAGCTGCTCTTTGGGAAGAATAGGGCATTCCTTTCACTCGACTGCTTTAAATCATGATGGCTTTAAATCATACCAGAACAGATACCAGAAGAAGTATGCCAGGAAATCCTTTTACCTGAGGGATTTTTTATTATTGGCCAGGAAGTTGTAAAAGGAGAGATTTGTAGATGGAACAGTTGAGATTTCCAGCTGTGAAGAGTCTGGAATCCAAATAAACAACTTCCTCAAGCTCTCCAGGCTGGAGATAGAGGTGGTATTTTAAATGACCCTCTCTAAGTGAAAAACATGACTGAGGATTTATGACTTCATCATGAAATTAAACTTTATTAGAAGTTCTGATATCTGATTTTTTCCTTTAAATGACTCTTTACCAAGTGCTTTCCTAATAGATTTATAGTCTAAAACCTAAAGGTAAAAAAATCTTTTGAAATTTATAGGAACTAAAGTCACCTCTTAATAATATAATATAAACCAACAGGAATAATAAAAATTAAGGAAATACTTGTGAGTATAAATACAAAATATGAGGAATTTTTTTCTTTTTTTTTTTTTTTAAATCACAATTACTCTAAACTATCCATAAAAAGAAAATAACACGGAGATTTATGCAGGGGTATATAAATAATGCCTAACATTTTCCAAAAGGGGAAGTGGTATTTAGCTTTTGAAAGGTGGTTTGGATTTTCAAGCCTGTATGTTATTTGGAATACAGCTGCAAGGAGAAACACTGGTATGTTTTTAACCTTTGAGGATCCACTTTGCTGCGGCGTGATTTTCTAGACCTCTTTGCATGAGACTTAATTGTTGTGGTTTTGTTTTTGGAGTTTTGTTTTGGGTTTTGGTTTGGTTTTTTTTTTACTGTTAAGAATCCCTTTCTTGGAAGGAAAATTTTGCTGCGAGTTATAGTGGCAGAGAAACAACTGGCGCCCTGAAGTCCTAGAAATAACTCCAAATTAATACCTTGTAACTGGGAGCAGAAATGGCTTTTCAGCTTCTGACTTGCAGCTGATCTCACAGAGCTGGTCATTGCAGCAAGGTAGTATTCCCTGTGCTGATCACCCGTGTGATCTTGTGTGCGGCGTTGTGTTCTCAGTTGCCACTATCTCACCTGATTCACAAACTTTAAACCTCTTTTTTCAGTTACTCATTTTAATGGAAGATACGTTTTGGCCTCTCTCACCACATCTGGAGTTTCGAATTAACAGGATAAATGATCAGGCTAAGCCCTTTCTGTGTGTTAATAGGTAATTTTTTGGGAGCATCGCCCTCGTTTACTCTTGTATCATCAGGCTAGATTTGCCAGCAAATTCTGGCTGTTTAGAAACACTCCAGGACTTTGATGGTGCAGCTGCTGCAGGTGGACAACTCCCTTTGCCCTCGCAATCTGGCAGTGATCTGGAGAGACCTTTTCACTGATTGACTGGACCTCTTGCTCTCTTCCCTCACTGGACTGCAAACTGTTTTGCCCGAGGCTTAAAAACTATCTTTTCACTTCACTTCTGTCTCATGTGCTACTTAAGCAACCCTCAACTTCCTTTGTAATGAAAATCTGAAAATGCTCTATTTGCAAAGTTAACTGTAGCCAAGTGAAGCGAAACTTCTGAGGCTTCTTCTTTTGCCAATAAAAACAGACTCCCCGCAAAAGAGTCCACGACTGATGTGTAATTTAGTTCACTATTCTGTTGTTGCTCATAGTTAAACACGTCCCCCAAGAGTCCAGGGAATCCAGCCAAGAGGAGGACTTCAGTATGATGCTTCGTTGTCCTTTGCCAGCCCTTTTCTCTGTGGCAGCCTCACAGAGCGTTTAAGAAATAGATCCCTGGTGAGAGGGTGTGCAGTGTGACTGAGTTAAGGTGAATGTTGGAGAATTTTGTCTTTCAGCCAGGTTCATACCTGAGCTTCATCTGGAAGGTGCTGCCACAAAAAGCATCCTCTTCACAATTGTAAGACAGACGGTGCAGAGCAGATCTGTTGTGGCGAACTCGGTGGAGGGGCTGTGAAGCCAATTCCAAATACTGCTTCTCTGCCCGCTTCCCTGTTTGTTATGCTTCCCAGTTGACTTTAACAGTATTCACTTGAACAAGCAGTACAATCAGAGGAGTTCGCAACAGCACAGGTTGCAACAGCAGCGTGGGTTGCAACTCCTCTTTGGTAGGTCTGAGTCTCAGTGATAGGATTTTTGCTGTTCAAAAATTCTTCATATATCTTAAACACATTCAGGAATAAAGTCAGGAATGAAAAGACTTTGCTCCCAGGCATCAGGTTAAATAATCAGACTGATATTCACAAAGTCATGCAATATATTTGAAATTCACTCTTCTTGCAGGCTGCACAGACTCTGGGCGTATCTTTCTATTCTATCCTATTTCAAACTCTGCGGAGGAAATGAAATGCCAGACCAACCCAATATGGAAGGTGAATTTCAGTGAGCTGAAACAGTAACCGGTGTGGCCAGTATGCATTCAAGTCATACAAACTGAAATCTCGTGTCTAGAAAACTAACTTGGGTTGTAAATTAATATAATATTCTGCCACCTGCCAAACTGCAATGATACATATACATTAGTCTGACAGCGAGTACGAGCTGGCTGCAGGCATGTATTTGGTGTTGAATTTGTTGTTTAACTGAGAGATGGCATCAAACCTGGAAAGGAAGGAAAGGCACGATGCACATTCCTCTGCTCTATCCAATCATTGTTCAGAGCCAATTAAATACAAACAATAATTGATAAAGCTAGACTCGTCTGCTGAAAATGAGGATGACTTGATAGGAAGGTAAGGCCAAAACACAAACTGATTAAAAAAATATGGGCTGAACTGTTTATGAGAAGTGTGATTAAATACAGAGTTCTTCATTGCAAGAGGACAAAAACGTGAATAGTGAAATAAAGATGAAAAGAATCTTTTTGGGGTGTGGGGACAAAGCGGTCTTGCCAAGTACGGTTTTTAATTGTGAAAAGCTAATGCTCCTGTTCTCTGTAGGAGATGATTGAAGTGTGTATCCTGTGTGCAGGGTAACACTCCAGGGGATGGTAAAGAGTGAGTCAAGAGGATTGTGAATCAGGCAAAGTGTGATTCACCAACAGGAGTACATATTTCTTTCAGGGTGTCACCACAAGAATATTGTGTAACTTCTGAGAAAATCCTGACCTAGATTTTCCTGTCTTGGGTGTTTTTATTTTTGTTGTTCAAGTATTGTTTGGATAACAGTGAAAGTTTTGTGCAACACCCCAGGAGGGGTGCAGGCAGCAGGGAACAAAACAACCACCCTGAATAAAGGGGGAAATCCTTGTGATCTGTGGGGTTGAAATCCTCAGAGATCCTATTGCATCTAGGGAGCAAAGTGGGAAGTTGAGGGAAGGAAGGGATATATGTGGCTTTCATCATGTTTTACACCCCAGAGCTGGCGGTGGTTGAGGGATAGTTCTAATCCCTGACTCAAAGTAAGTTAAAATAACTTTGAGGTTGTTCTGATTTGCCATAGCGATGCAGTGGAGAACAAGGGATGTCTGGGGTTCTCAGAGTGTCCTGTTCTACCTGAGAAACCAAAACCAGAACAATTTTACGCCTTCTGGTGATTTCTTGAGACTGTGAACAGAAAAAGTCTTGCGAGCCTCAAGAACATGCCGTTCAGTATGCTCACAGGAAAGGAAGGTACAAGTGTTCTCTAGCTCTTTCTCTTCGCAGACTTAGGGTCTTCAATCTCACCTTACCAATTTTTATGCCCTTCTGTATTGCAGACGCTGGAATGCAGCATACGCCCCCTAGTATTATGCTATCTTTAATTACGTACAATGGAACAAAGTGTTGTCAATGATAAGCAGACATGTGAGGTTTTGTTTAAGCACATGTCCAGTTGCTCACTGAAAGAGGTAAGAAATTGCAACTATATTTCCTTTAATTTATTAGATCTGTTAGAGTGAAAATAACATCTAAGATGATACAAGGGCATTATAAATTTTGCTTCTTCATTTGCAAAGTGATTTATGATCCTTTTATTTGCCTGAACAATATCTATTAAAAGTAGAGATTTTCTTTCAGTATTTCTCTAAATTCTAAATTTAGACAGAACTTTTAAACATGAAACACAACAATTCGCATACAAAATAATACCTGTTTTTGTGGCTGTCTCATTTCAAGCAAGTACAATTGTTGATTGAAAATCTTGAATTTTCTTTAGTGACAGCTAAATTAACGTGTTTTAGTTATTTGAAGTAACCTGAAAAGCTGTGCTTTCGAACCTGACCCCGAGGCTGCTGAAGTCAGTCTTTCCATTTGATTCACTGACACTGGGGTGAATTAGGCCCTTTCTGTTTAATTATCCCAACTACAGGCAATGTTGATTGGGTGATACTCTGATCTCATGCTGCAAAAGGATTTTTGGCAAGAAGTCTTCCCTTGTTAAAATCAGATACTACACAAGCTGAACACCTCTGGGATCCTGCTGTCTTTTTGTTGGGATCTCCAACAGAGGAAATATTTACCCTTAATTAAGATGTGAAAAACACTCATAAGGTCACCTTGTCATGGTGGTGAGATTTGTGATTGCTTTGTAGTGGAAAATAATGGAACTCCCTCTGGGATCGGTGTGCCTGATTTAAAATATAGGATAAAGTGATTTTGGAAAGACTAACTTACAAAGTGAAATCAAATGGTTGAAGAGACATATAGCCTGTACTCCTGAGGTATTCATTTTTTATGCTGAATAGTAATAGCAGAATTGTTATTTATGGCAGGAAAGGAGGGATTTTATTGATAAAAATTGTAGAACCTTAATAAGGGTGATTCATTGAATCGTACTGTGTATTAGAACAGAACATTGCTAATATCAAATTTTAATTTAATAGAAGAATTTTAAAACCTAGAAAAGCACATAGGTTCTTTCTTATTGTTAAGGATTGTTTTCAATGTAAACGTTTTCCATTTAAGACAGTGAGAAACATGCTGTACTTTTAGTTATGTTTCATCACATTTGCTCTTGGGTAGAATGTCACGCACTTTTTAACACATGGGAACTTTGTGATCTTGACAACAAAGCAGCTTCAAGGGGCTTGTGTTGTTTATTACTTTCCAGTGAACTGCAGTGTGTGAAAAGTAAAGCTTTTGTAAAAACTGAAGACAAGAATAGAGTACAGTTCCCTGGAATAATTACAATTAAAAGTTTCTGGAATATAAGCTAAGAAAACAAGATCCTCATCTTAATTTAATTCTTTCCTTTAAGCTGTAAAAAATGTAATGAGAAACTTCAGTGTTGGCCCCAGTTTGTATTTGCGCTTCAGAATCATGACATCTCTCTGGGAGCACTCATAAATCTGTCAAACCCGCACAGCAGAGCAACACACAGTGTTGTTGCCTTGGACTTTTGGCAGCACCCAGGGAAGAGGAGGAATCGGGATTTGTTTGTTTTGTTTTGCTGTGTTGTTTTCCCTGCCAACAGCTTCTAATTGCTATTATGCCAGAGAACTGAAGTAAGTTTATTATGCATGATGGTTGATTTTTGGCCTTATAAAATATTTATAACTTTTATGCACATTTAATAGTTTTAACCACTCTCTCTATTTTTAAGGATTAAAAAAATATATTCCTGACTGTTGTTATCTTACTTAAATGGCATTAAGGTGTGGCCTTTCTCTAGGATGAATAAAAGAGGAGTTGTCCTCTAAAACACCACATTCATCCTCTCCTCTTCCAGATAAAAGGTATGTTTGAATCCAGGCCTGTTTAACAAGGCTTCAGAACAGAAAATTTTTCCTCTTTGTATCCCACTGTTTTTAATGATACCTTTGACAATAACCACCTCGTTGTCCTGAACCTCTATCAATAGGATCTGCACCGTTTCACTTCAGTGAGAGCTAAGGTTCGGTAGGAAGTGGTAGACAGATCCTTGTCTGCTGTTGATGACACCAGTTCAGTCATTCATCGTTAGGACAATCTGCCAAGCTGTTAGCTTGACTTCCAGGGCATCGTGTTTCTATGTAATGATGTAAAGCTACGTACACAGCAGCCTCCCGAGCTGGGAAGAAGCGGTGCTGCACAGCACAGTGGATTTCTGGGTAGCATGACTGGAAGACAAACTGACCTTGTGGTAAATTCATTGTGTATGAGGAAATTAAATAAGGCTCTTAAGTTTATCCTGTACTTGAAGCCATCATGGTTTCCCTTGTTTTTGCTATGAAAGACTGAAGTATTTTCAAAAACTGGCAGTACAGATTCTTTCCAGATGTTAAAGAAACTGCTCGAAGTTAAATGGACCTAAATAGCAAGTGATGATTTTTACTTATTCTTTTCATTATGTCAGAATGACAAAGCGACTTACCAGCTCCTCGTAATTCGATGGTAATTGGTACGTGTATGAATAAGGAAACAGTAGCAGCTGCGAATAGGAGTGAACTGTCAAGTATGCCTTGATTGTAGAAAGATGTTGACGAATAAAATCAGCCAAAGCCTTGGTCTCCTTTTCAGATTCAGGTGCAGAGCCACAGTAAGTGGAATCACAGGGGTTTTTTGAGGCCCCAAGAGCTGGGAAGAAAGATGAATTTAATGAGTATTTAATGAAAGAAGTTGGTTGTTAGGAGAATTACGTTACACCACTTCTGCAGATAAGCCCTGGAAATCCTACTGACACACATGCCCTATCAGAGGAGAGAGTATTTCATCGCATAGTTAAGACACTGGGCAACATGACACAGCATTAAATATATACGCCCTGTAGAGTGTGCATGTTGAAAGAACATGAATATTGATGTAAAGCCCTATATTAAGTAAGTGATTTGGGATATTGATTTGCTTTGGTACTTAATAGTCCTCTCCTTGCATATCTCCCTCATTTCTAGGACGCTTCCAGGAAACAGCCGAGTGGAAACCACTCAAAAGAGACCCCTCTCCACCGCATGAAACCAACCAACTTCTGTTCTGAACTCACAGAAGTGTATATGTATGTATACATATGTATATGTGTGTGTAAACATGTAAGTGTATATATGCATATATATATGTGTGTGTGTGTGTATACGGAATCATAGGACTCATAGAATTGTTTAGGTTGGAGAAGACTTTTAAGATCATTGAGTCCAACTGTTAACCCAGCACTGTCCACTGCACCACTGAACCATGTCCCTAAGCACCACATCTACACATCTTCTAAATACCTCCAGGGATGGTGCCTCAACCACCTGGGCAGCCTGTTCTAATGTTTAACAACCCTTTTGGTGGGGAAATTTTTCCTAATGTCCAATCTAAACTTCCCCTGGTGCAACTTGAGGCCATTTCTTCTTGACCAATCTCTTGTTATGTTGGAGAAGAGGCTGGCACTCACCTCTATGCATTCATAGAAGTAGCCATCCTGACGACATTAGTAACTAAAGTCTGCTTTTTGCCCAACACTGCTCCAAAAATTGAACACAAGCTATTGCACAATGCTATATTAGTGGTCTTCACTCAAGCTTGAGCTGGACCAACCATCATGTAGGGAAAATCCGTAATTAAGTATCTTGGCTATTGCACCGCTGTATGATCGCTTGCAGCTTTTGTAAGGAGACACTTACTGCACCAGCCAGAGTTAAAATTCCTGTTGGGATCTGTACCAATGCAATGGCTACCAGCATGTTTAGAGCGTGTCTTTCTCCACATGCGGTTCTGAAACAGAATGGTGAAGCACAGATCAAAACTAAGAGAAAGTTCTAACAGTTGGCTTTTCCAGCAATACTCTTCTTGAGAAAGAATAATGTACTTACATTTGTCCAAGTGTAAACATAACCATCGATATTCAAAACAGGCAGAACATAGAAGTCCAAGCTGTTGAGAAGTGTGGTCATAACAGTATCTTTTCCATAGGTCTCAACAGCCTAGTTGGAGAAAAGTAGAAAAACATGATGATATTGATTCTATATCTCCTGTGTGTATCTAAAGGCCTGGGTCTGGAGCAGGAATTAATGAATGTGGTGGGCAAAGTCATCCAGGTCACTCTATCGTGTGAGCTGTCAGCTCTGTGATGTTACATACACTTAGAGGATTTACACTGACTGTCCTGGCTGGTCAGACAATATGAGCAGTCCTGGTGCTGGGCTGGATGTTCAAAGGGAAGGTCACCTTTGCACATCATGCAACTGATGCTATGTGGAGTAAGTGGATTGCACTAATCACACAATGGACTTGAATAGGAAACACTAGTCTCCCCACTCAAACCACAATGCTGTTAGAAAGCCATCTTATTCTCATATAACAACGTTGATTTTGAACAGGATAATAAATCACTGGTAAGAGATTTCCGTCTACTAGCACCTTGCTTACAGACAGAGCAAAGTTCCTGTCAGTATATTCTCCCTACGTCTTGTCATCTTAACGGTTTGGGTTTAATATATGTGAGAAGGAAGAATCATTATTCACATTTTATATATCTGTTGTACAGAGAAATGTCATCAATAGCCAAAATTATAGAGAATATTTCCAAAGACCATCCTTACACATTTCCAGTCATAATGCTGTGGATGCACGTATTCGGAGGGAGGCAGATTTTCCCCTGTGCTTTTCCAGACACACATGCTGAATAACAAAAATAAGAACTCCTGTCATAAACCTGTATATCCTGATTGATCACAGCCTGGGACTTTGTGTGCTTGTTCACAGATTTATATCAGTGCTGAGGGAGCATGCAATGAGCATGGAAATTTGCTCTAAGGAGTACGTTGCACCCATGTTTCCTTTAAACAGAAAAAAAGACAACACAGGGAGCAATACAACAGAGAAAGGCGTCTTTTGTCCTATAACTAGCAAGTGGGAAGGTTGGATGTAAAATATAGAAAAACAGTTTGGGATGACTAGAACTTACTTTTTCTTGGTTTGGTTTGTTTTTTATGCTTGTTTTTCTTGGAGATGCATATAATAATCCACCTTGCTCATGTTTTTTCTCTCTTTTTTTTTACTTTTATGTCTAGAAGCAATCCCAAGTGAACCACTGATGATGCTCAGAGGACTGCGCTTTTAAAGCACTTCTGCCTATCCACCCTTGGATCTACCGAGCAGAGCCACTGCTGGTGTCAGGTGTACCCATGAATTAAGTGTCCAGACGGTGAAACCGACAGCTGTAGTGACGTGAATTGCTAAGAGAAAAATGGTGGCACATACTGTCTGCAGCCTTATTAGGAGGTAATGAAATCACATTCCCATTGGCTCCACTGAGATGTCACTTCCAATTTCCACTGCTCCCTACACAAAACCGCATGGCTGTCTGATAAGGCTGAGATCATACTTGCCATCAGTGCCTCTGCCAGCACGACGCACTCACGTACTTTGGCTTTTCTCTACTTGGGCTTTAAATCCCAGCTGCTGCTTCTGGGTTTGGTTATTATTTTTTTTAATCTTCAGGCAGGAATTCTTACAAAATTTGAGATTCAATCAGTGAGTTGTTCTGCTGAGTTGATTGATCTCCCCTAAATGAAGGGGACTATACGTCTTCTCTGCAGAGAAGACTGTGCATCATTTGATAACTCCCACCTACTTTATACTGGTGGTAAGGAGAAGGAAAAGACAAAGGAAATAAAATTATTTAATTCAAGACCTAAATTATCCCAGCCTGAAGTGATGCTGATTTCACCTATGCGGCTCTTTCCTAAATATGGTTTCATGTTTTCAAAACCATTCTGTACAACTTGAAGTGGCAGCTCAAAGGGATATATATACATTTCCCTCTTCCTGAGTGGAGTTTAGGGAGCTTCATTTATAGTCTTTCTCCCATCTTGGACACATTTCTTCAGTACACTGTGTGCGTAGCTGAGGGCAGTTTTTCCACCCTCTGTTGCCTTACTGAGTAAAGCCAGTTGCAGGTAATACAGCACCTGATGCTGTAGGAAGACAACTGTTCTGATGTGCATTCAGATGCCTTCTGAAGTGCCCTTGAATTTCCTTATTCCCTACTCCTTGACTATGTAAAGAACATGACTGTATTTATAGTATTACTAGGCTGTTCGCTTGTCTCTCACCTTTCTCTGACTACAGAGGAATTTACAGACTGAGTAAGTAACCTTTGTAGTTGTCAGTGCCTCTGACACAGGCTCTTAGGTAGTTTTAAGCTGCTAAAAGATTACAGGTCCAACCATTAAGATCTGGTTCAAATAGTTATGTCTTAACCATCTGAGGTAAGAAAAGGGAAGTACAGACAGATATTTAAAGGTAAAAAGGCAATCTGCAGTGGCCTCAGCTCTTGTTGCTCACTTAAGATTTTCTTAAATATATTTAAATTTTGTAAAATATTTTTTCATCATTGAGCTTACTGACTTTTTTCACAAACCACTGGCAGAAAGCAGGGGAGATCCACTCTCTTGCATGAAAACCACAATCCATAAAGATGGCCTTCTTATTTGGACCACTTTTTCCCACCTAGGAAAAAAACCAGCAAAAGAAAAACAGGTCTTGAACAAAATAATTTAAATGCAGAACAAATCAGTTATCTTGCTGATCTAAAAAGTCAAACTTTGTACAAATATAGCATCTGTTCATGAAATGGAAATCTATGGAGTGCCCTTAGCTGTAGCTGACCATAATACTCATGCTGAAACAACAGACTCTTAATAATTTCATTTCTATTAATGTAGATAAGCTTCCACCACTCCCAATTATTTGATTATTCTGCACTGTTGATTTATTTCCTGTAGTGTCTCTAAGTGTTGAACTTGTTTGCTTGAATGATATAATATTGTAAATAGTTATGCAATTTCATCCTTTCACCTTTATTTAACTCGTCATATTTATTCATAAGAGTTATGCCAAAAAATTTATCATAGTTTAACCCCAGCAGGCAACTAAGCTCCACACAGCTGCTCTCTCACTCCCCATCCCAGCAAGATGGGGGGAAGAGATTTGGAAGGGTAAAAGTGAGAAAAATCATGGGTTGAGATAAGAACAGTTTAATAATTGAAATAAAACAACAACCACAATGATCATAATACTCATATTGTAATAAAAAGGAAAATCACAAACAGAGAGAAGTAAAACCCAAGGAAGACAAGTGAGGCAAATGAAAACAATTGCCCAGCCAGTCCCTGAGCAGCAGCTCCCTGGCCCACCTTCCCCCTAGTTTATTGCAGAGCATGATGTCATATGGTATGGAGTATCCCTTTGGTCAGTTGGGGTCAGCTGTCCCAGCCGTGTCCCCTCCCAACTGCTTGTGCACCCCCAGCCTACTTGCTGGTGGGGTGGGGTGAGAAACAGAAAAGGTCTTGACTCTGTGTTGATTACACACTGCTCAGCAGTAACTAAAACGTACCTGAATGATCACCACTGTTTCCAGCACAACTCCAAAACCTAACCCCTTACAGGCTACTCTGAAGAAAGTTAACATACCCCAGCCAAAACCAGCACAAAATTATATACGATGAAGCTACAAACAAATTTCTTGCCTATTGCTGGAGAGACCATCATTTATAGATCCTTTTAGAGTAAAGAGGTTTCCAAACAACAGATGGAGAGAACATAAAGGTAGATGATGATTCAAATAGCTCCAGGAGTGTGGTTGAATTTATATGTCTGAAATTCTAAGAATTCATTATGCCCCCTTTTAAAGAAAATTAAAATATTAGAAGTTGAAAAAAATCGTAGTAGTGAATGAAATGCATTATATTTTCTGCAAAATGTACTGGTGTTTTAATAGACATCATCATCTTGAGGAGGTTGATAGAGGAAAAGTCTGGCACAAAGAAATCAAAGCACTTACTTTGAGAAGGTACATTGGCCGTCCTTCGTATGTTTTCCCAATTACACTGCGAGAGACAAGGTCTGGGTTCCGAGCAGCAATATCAGCAGTCCAAGCCACTATCTGTTTAATAAGGAGGCTAAATTTAGTGATGTCTCCATTTCTCAGGTCCAGACTAATTAATTCGCAGCCTTCAAGCAGGAAAGGTCTTTCTGAGCATCTAATTTGACCTAATATTTAATATAGTTTGTAGATTTCCAAGAATTAATTCTTACTTGTACTAGAGCTATACTGAATTAAGGTTTTCTAGTATGAATTTATCTAAACCTGTCATTGGAGTATGGCTGGTGGATTACAAAACCCTTTGAATGCTGACCCTATATAGTTATGACCTTGTCACCCCTTAAACTCTCTTAACAAAAGCAAACTGTTTTTCTTGTTAAGCTAAGTAGAGTAAATCATCTACATGTTGTAAGGTTTTTCTTTTATTCATCATCATTCTTGAATCACTGACAGAAGTGCTGGACAGGTATTTGTGGGAACAGTCCACCAATGCCAGATAGCAAGGAAAGAATATCTCTGTCATTCTATTTGCTATTTAAGGGAAGTAATAACAGCTTTTATTATCTTAATATTGAAGCAGATTCTCTTTGTTACAGGAGCCTTCAAAAGTCCACAAAAATTTGTCACATCCACACAAAAAAGCGTTTCATGCCCAAAGAGCTACCTATGAACTAAGAAGAAGACAGGAAACAGCAGACAGATCTAGACAAACTGGTAAGGAAATACTAGAAATAATGGTTGACATTATGGATGTTGAATTTTTTTTTGCATTCCAGTAACCTTTGCAAAGTCAGAGAAGCTTTTGTTTTTATTTTTAAATAGCCTTGTAAAAGGAGATTTTTTTGTGTTGTTGTTAGGAGCGGGCTGGTGGAAGAAAATTGATTAGTTCTGTGTATGTTCTATAGAAACCACCTGGAGAGAAAATACAAATTTTCATGTTTGAAAGTGTAACAGGTGCTTAGTGGGCAATGATCAGCGTGAAAATAATAGATTTTTTGCAAGGAAAGACATGAAAGGGAAATTGTCGTCCTTGTAAGTGTAAGAACTGTGATGCAGTCATGATAAGGAGCCACTGCAAAGATGTGAAGAGTGACATGGTCACAATTACGTCTCAGGAAAACAGAGCATGTCTGTGAAAAAAGGAGGGAGGAGGGGAGAGCTTATGGTGGCAGATGAAGAGCTAAAATTGAGGCAGGGAATGGAATCAAGTTTTAGCAGATTTGCTGAGAGAAGGAGTGAAAAGGAAAGAGCAAATGAGTGGTGAAGCTTGTCAGCCTGGTCATTGGATTTCTGCCAGGGTTTCTTTGCAGGCCTGGGAGCAGAATTAGAGGAAGTAGGTGCAGGGGGATAGGTTACACTGATTAACTCGGTAATGAGCAATCAAGGAGAAGAGGAAGAAGAGTTTGGAGGAGGAGTTATTAATGGGTGGAACAGGAGAGGAAAAGGGAGGAAGGCTGGAAGGATATCAGAGGCCATTTTGACTACAGAGGCAAAGGTATTGAGGTGATAATGTGGTCAACTGCTAGACTTTACCATTTCCCAGGTGTTGTACTTTTCATAGCTGTGTGTGGCAGTACGAGCTTTGCTGTCAAACTGGGCGTCCACTGCAGCCTGCAGGTTGTCGATCAGAACTCTGCAATAAGGCACCATGAAAAGCATAAAGAGAAGCATACAATTTGCTAGCAGGAAAGTAAGCACCAGGTAGACGTTTCAGGGGCTTCCTGGAATTAATGCCATATGGACTGTGAAGTGAAACGTGGTGGGGTCAATTTAGGCATTTGAAAATAAGATACATTAGGTTCAAGTTTCAACCTACTTCCTGCCTCAACCTTGCCACCAGAATGATCAGGGAGCAATCGGTTCCCCCTAAATAGCATCTGCCTGCTTACTCCCATACTAACAAACCTCCAGGGTGGCAACAGTTTGGTTTGAGACTGGCAATGCTGAGACAGGGTGTGTGTAGGAAATGAGTTCTGGGCTGACCTCGTGTTGCCAGCTTGCCTCTGCCTCGGTGGGAAAAGGGCCCTCTCTTGAACTTGTGGCACGGCACTGAAGGAGCGTTAGAATGCAGCAACACCACCATGCAGCCACCCAGAGATGCTTGTGTGATTAAATTCTCTGTCAAACCAAACTTCCAAAGTTTAGGTTGGTTTGACAGCTCTGTTGCGGGAGGTATTATCTATCCTCCAAGCTACTTAACTGCATGTGAGGTGGGCTATTGAAGTAGAATGCACAATGGCAAGAAAATCCCAGCATCCTGTCTGGATTGGTTGGATCTCTGCTATTCTTCTTTCCTTGGGGCTGACACAAAGGCACAGCTCATCATCGAGCATACTCTTGAGGACCTTTTGTTTATATTTCAACCTTGGCTATCAAAAAATGAAGCCCTCTTGTTTTTCCAGTGCTTGACTTAACGTTCTTAGAAATCTTACTCATCCAGGATATGTCCTTGGTCATTTGTGATTTGGATGGAAGAGCAGGAGGCCAGTTTGTGAGGCACCACCAGCCTTCAAAACAAACAGTGCAAATTACTACATTGACATGATGTCATGACACTGCAGCAGCACTTCAAAAGAATTGTAACAGCTTGAGTTGTCACAAGGACACTCTGCTGAAGTTTGTCAGGGACGTCTTCCAGACATTATGGCCTTTGTTGCAATCAAAAGATTTGTGCATGGACCTGAGAGAGTTCATTAATATTATAGGAAAAACTAACACATGTAGAGTAACTCCTCCTTTGCCAAAGAGGAAATTCCACTGAAATTGAATTCCCATACTGTGTGTGGACTGTGGCATTACTGAAAACAATTTGTTCTAGAGTGTTTTTAGATTCTGTTCCCCCAGTGGCCTCCAAATCAGAGGATTAACATGAGGCCGGTAAATTTAGGGATGGATTATCCTCAAGTTTAGCAGATCATAAAAGTTATGTTTCACAAGAACCATGTGGTGTCCAATGAAGGAGTTTGATCTGGTGGCTGAGAGACAAAACCTCTCCACTAAGCCAAATGAAATTTGCGAGAATTGATCAAGTAATACTGACGTACAGTGTCTGAGTACATGCTGTTGAAAGAATATCCATTACTCATCAGAAAAGCTTGATAATCAAGCTGGGTCAAACCAATTTGCAATGCTCAGGTGGAGCCAAAGGAGAAATGAAGACAGACAACCTCACTCCATTCTATCCCAAAGTCAACTTCTCATCCTCACTTAATTCTTGCATAGTGACTGGAAGATATGAAGTATGCGTGGTTCCGCTCTTTTCTCCTTACTCTCCCATTAGTGCTACTCAAAACAACGCCTCTGTTCTCAGGGATGTGTAATGTGGCGGTGTGGTCATTTCCCTGCACTTATGTTGCAGTTGAATTTGGTCATGGAAACTCAGGGCTTTTTTGTTTCTGGGTAATACACTTATGAAATATTTAAGTCGATTAAGAGTTCTCTCTTTGGAGAAATCCTTGCTATGGATCTGCTGTGTGACATGAGTAAGTCCAAGGCTGTCCTGGGCATCTGTCCTCCCCACTCCTGTGGCCCTTCACTTGGCAACTGTCTTCTCTTTGTCACCAGTTAGGGTTTTTTGCCCTCCTAGATATTGTTCTGCAGCTTACAGAACTCAGTGGGGAGTCCCTCATGGTGGCCCTTGGGCCTCACCATTTTCTGGCTTCAGTGCCCTGATACTATCATGCAGACCTGACAGGTGTACTTTCTGGCTCGTTCTAGACCTTTGCTGCATTTTGTCTTTAGTGGGAAATCTTTCTTGTCCCCTCTGTACTCCAGCCTTGTGTACTGCAGTGAGCTTTCACCTTGGGGAGGTTCCTGGTAATGAGTCTTTGCTTCCTATCTCTTACCTCTATCAACTTTTCACCTTACCCTTTTATCAGAGAGCAGCTACAGTCCATTTGAACTGCCAAAGGAAAGCTGAACCCAGTAGAGGCATCCACAGGAGGGATGAAGTTTGTGACAGGAAGATCAGTTGACGAATATGAAAAGATCAAACACCTTTTCCCCAGTATCTGATCTCCTTCTATTCAAAATACAGTAGTGAGAACAAACTTACCTATAATCCACTCCACTTTCTTTCAAGAAGTCTTCAACCTCAAAAGACTCGTCAGCTTCAACTCGGAAATCAACTTGCATTTTTGGCCTTACCAGTGTGACAGAGTCTGGCTGCCAAAAGTCAACCTGAAAGAAAGCCAAATGAATACATAAACAAACAAATACATACACCTGGCTGTGATTTTTAGGTGGGTGTATGTGTGGTGGTGATGTCAATTGTGAATAATATACCGAATTTCATCTCTATCCTATTACACTGCCCCAACCTTACTTGCCAGAATTATCAATGTATTTTTGCTGAAGTCAGCTTCCAGACCTTTGGATTTAGCACCATGTTAAAGGCCAATGAAAGCAAAGCTGGTTTGCCAACCTAATGCCTTTTCAGTCTTTCATCTCATGAATGTAAAGGAAATTGGGGTTGGTGGGCATATTCATGAAGTATGTGTCTTCAACTGAGATGACTATTCTGGGATATACTATTACATCAGTCCTGTAGTATAACAATAGTAGTGCAGGGAACTTTGCTTAAAAGAAAACAAACAATCCCTTTATACTACAGGCTTTAAAGCAAGCATGGTATATTCATTTTCTTAATATTGGCAGCACCATTCCAATAGTATATTGTTCTGCAGAATACTGTTCCAGCATGCTGTACTAGCCTGCTGCTGATAGTTCTCCACATCTGCTTTTCATCAAAAATACCATCCTTTCATCCTACAGATAATGGTGTCTTTTGCACCAACAGCTATTTTACAACATCAAAGCTGAAGAGAAATATTGAAAACACATTTTCTGTCTTCATTGTTTTTCTTCATGTCACTGTGTCATCATATATCTACATCAAGGTCAGTGAGAAACAGGCAGCTTGTTGGAAAGAAAGAAGGCTTTAAAGGAAACTTGGAGAAGAAAAGATGACGTGAGAGACTAGAGGCCAAAGGAAAGTTCAATTTGTTGGGAGTATGGATTTTTAGATTATTTACATGAGCAAGATGTTTTGTCTATAATGGTAAAAGTTTTGGTAGTTGGAATTTCCGTGTTTTATCTAATACATTCTTGAAAGCGCCCCACACTGCATACAGCATTTCAGATTAACTTATTCTATTAATAAATTCTGGTGGGCACTTTGATATTCAGACTGGGTTAGCCAGACTTTCTAGGAAGGTATTGGAATACATTTGTACAGCTCTAGCTTTATCACCTTGTCCTGTTCCTTCTGAAGAGGCTCTCCACCCAGCTGACTTTAATGGAATCGAGATTACGTCTTTAATTCAGTAGCATGGTTTTTTTTTAAGATGTATGTTAGCTGAACAAAAGGACAAATGTTCCTTTCAAATGCAATATAGCCCCTTCTCTAGGTTCTTTACCTGCGTGTTTCTGGCAAGGGAATTGATGATTTCCACCTGCTCATCATTCTGCGGAATCACACGAAACACCTTCTGCCTGAAAAGGGAGAAAAAGAATGGATTTGACACAGGTAAGTCAGTTGAAAGGCTTTTGCTCATGCAGAAGAAATTGTGCAAATATAAAACTTGATGTCTGTTCTTACCCTTCAAAGGCACGATCCTGCAGGTGAGCAGAAACAGCTGCAGCACCTATGAGAACCAGGAGTGCCCACATTTTTTTTAAAGAAAACCCCCCAGGTCTTCAGTTCTTCTCTGCTGCTTTTATAACCTGTTTTGTCCTGCCTTTTATCAATTACACACCAGAACAACCCACTGATCAACTGATAGGTTATTCCCTTGGCCTTGTTTTATTTGCATGCTATTTATAATGTGTGTTTTACTCTGCACCTGGGAAAACAGCTGAAAGTCTCAAGGGGGGCTGGCTAAAGAATCTTGCTACTTGAGCCGGATAAACTCGAGATATGAGAAAGTGAATTTAATTTACTTTGTTCTTTTCTGTTGTATGTGATTTTTTTTTTTTTTTTGCATTCGTTTAGTTGCTGGACTGTAAAATTTATAATACTTTATTGTTACTTTATGTAACGGGAGATGTCTATCAGATGTTGTTGCATGTGACTGGCCTTAATGACACAGCACTGTCCCTCTTCTGGAATAATATGGGGCTGATTGTTAAAGGAAACACAGTTGGGATTTACCAATTTTTTTTTTTCTCTTTCAGAGAAGTACTGAACTTGTTCTTTGCTCAGTCACTTCACTGAAACTTATGAGTAAGGTAGGTGTCTGCAGAACTGAGCGCGTAGAAATTTCTAGTTGCGGTAGAGTTGTACATGTACGCTACACAATACATTCACTGGTTCTTGCATATTCTCTAAGTTAATCAGCGGTAAATATCTTCTAAGTTGAGCGCTGCTGTGGGCGTTATATGTAGGTCAAGAAGATCAAAGGAAATGTAGTCATACAAAAGCATTTTTAGCTTTACCTTTCATGAGAAACAATAGCGTGTTTGTGTCACTGAACTTGCATCTGTTTACTTCTCATTAATGAGTACTTGGCATTAATTGTAACATTAATTGTCTGCGGATGCTGTGTCTTGATGTGACTGATGTTTTCAACAGGGAGCCTCTAAATGAATCAGTGTGTAAATATATAAAGAATGGAATTTATGAGCTCAGTTCTGTCTTCTGTTATGCCTAAGTGACCAGACAAATTAAAGAGGTCCAAACACAGATTATCTTGAAGATGTTCTTTGACTCCCTTTTTGCAGAAATCTACATATATCATATTATATGTGAAAATTTATTAGGAAATTAATATATATTCATTGCAGATTAAAAGACATAGTTACAGTTTCAAAGTGCAGAAATTTGAATTGTCAATGACCATTTTAATTAATGTGGCATCAGTCTTTGCACCCATGATGAATATATTCCTAAAAGATTCTCCAAAACTGCACTGAGCCTATATATCTAAAACTGTCTTTGACAAATCATAGGGTTTGAACTTTACAATTGATGACCTAATTTGTAGCACTGCGTGCTATTGCCTAGCAATAATCCTACTGAGAGTCAAGTTTCCTAAGAAGGATGACAGCAGGAGTTATTCTGACCGACTGCCAAAACTATGCACCAAAGTCTTCAGAAGTTTTAACTTTACAATGATGAGAGCTATGGTATCCTATAAAACGGTCTGATCTCATGAACACCGCTAAGACAATAATGTGGAGATGATCAAGCCCAGATATTGCAGTGAATAAATGATCACAAGAAGTAATCAAACAAATTGCAGATGTCATCATTTGCTATTGAGCACTGAGAAGCATCCTGGAAATAGAAGACTGCCAGATTTCAATTTTTGAGTTTACTTTTAAGAAGTTCTTTGCTTTTTCATGCAGTTGGAGATGATGGGGGGTTTTTTTGTTGTTGTATGGTTTCTTTTCTCTAAACTGTCACAGATGCAGCGTTTACTGCCATCAACTACTGAGCTGGCATCAACTGCTGAATACTGTAATTTCTAATGGCAGTCTTTGCTCTTTCCATCCCAGACTAGGTCAGAAAAAAACAATGACCTGCAATCCTACTTAAGTGATGTATTTTGCATCTCAGTATTGATGGTTAATCTGTTAGATTAGCTCATAAACTAGCTCTAAACACTGTCTTGTTTTTCTAACTGTGTAATATAAATGTTTAATATTTGTATGAAAAAGAGGCAGCATGAGGATAAATAAAATAGCAAATTAAATTTGGTTAAGCCATCTGTTCTTTTTAGTGTCTGATTACAAGCCAGCAGCACATCAGTTGGCCATGGCTGAGTAAACCTTGGCTTTTACTACTTATGCTGAGTGCAGAGGCTAGTATTACCCATGTCTTTGGAAAGATTAAAAAAAAAAAAAACAGCTGACACTGTGTAGTAGTTTCCTTTGGGACATATATTTTGTCTTATACTTAAGGTGAGCACAGCTGGAAAAAAAACAGTGTGAGAAATTGCAATTCTTTGCAGTTGTTTGCTTTAAATAAAGCCTTCTATGATGCTGTCACTCACAAAAAGTATTCCCTGTGTTTGGTGACATGAGCTGTAAAAAGTTTTGATGCTAATAATTGGCTATATTCCTGCTGGAATTAATTTTCATAGTAATTTCTTATTTCAGTTTTAAGAAGAGAAATACTGTAGTACTCCACTTTGATAGGTTTACAAAGGCTAACTGCAGACTGATGAAGGAAGAAAATACACATTGATGTTAGTATTTCAGAAGCATCCTTTAGCCTCTGAAGCCTTTCATCCCATTTGATATCAAACTGAGTCCAAAAGTCTGAGTGTAAATAATGTCTCTTTTTCTAGGAGTATTAGTAGGTACCAGTTTCCCGAATCAGATAGTTCCTGTGAGCAGGAACTGTGTAAGGAGAGGAAAGAATGGGAGTGATGAGATCTAGGGTATGGAGCAAAAACAGGTAGCTCTCGTGGCTTTGGGTTGTGTTTCTGCTTCTCCTATTGACTCATCAGGTGAGAAACAGAAAAACCTGTCAGTGGATTTGTCACGGTTTGAGCCAAGACTTCCTTGTTTTGGAAATGTGCCCAATAGATTATCGGGATTATTTCATACAAGTTCCATAAACCCGGCATCCCATTGGCTAAAAGTGCAAGTCAAAAGATTTCTTCCGGCAGATACTCCTTAAAACCTGCAGCCAGGAGGAGTCTCCTCCTCTTTGGACACCGGACAGCTTCGGAGAAAGAGCCACAGCGAGAGGGCTGGCTGCCGTCCAGGCCGAAAGCCTGCGGCCTGACCCCCCACCCGGGGCCTAACTCAGAGCTGGTTCTGTCTATCGGCCCAGATCTACTGTGGATTGTTGTGGGACTCAGTCAGCATCTCTCTCGTATCGGGTAAGAGAAGAGATATTTCTCACTCGGCGAGAATCTACCGCTGGATTCGGACGTGGGGGAAGCTCACCCCCCTTCGCGTTCCGGCCACGAGGGCTTCTCCTTTATCTGAAGCAGCTTCGGTCAGGAGTGTCCTTGAAGTTTTTCTTTTACAGACACTGAAAAAGGTCTCCCTGTGAACTTGTTAAAATACTTCTCTAAGCTGTTAAAAACTTCTAATCACTTGGCCCGCCGCCATTTTGGATAGACGCCATCTTCTGAGCTACCATCCTGGTGTGACGCCATCTCCTGGCCTGTGGCCAATCGGCCATAGTTGTAGTTTTTCCTTTTCCTCCCTTTGTAGTGTTTTAACCCTTACTGTATTGTTTCCTGTTTGGCATTTAATATATAGTTGTGTGATCTGATAGTACTTTAGAATTTTTATTAAAAGTTTGTTTCAGTTTCCCATCCATATATTCCGAGATTTGAGTTTTGTTTCCCTTTTTCCCTATATCAATAAGGGATTTAAGGAGCGTTAGGGACCTTGAGTTCTGCTCGGAGACTCAACCCCTAACAGGATTCTTGCCAAGGTACCTCCTATGAAACCGGTATCGTATTGTTACCACTGACCCCTAGTAGTCGGTATTAAGACTGACTGTATTGCAGCTTCATTATACCAGAATACGCTGGTTGCTTAGTGTTCAGAAAGTATTTTATATCCTTAGCTGGAAGTTGTTATATATACCATGTACATTCAGAATCTTATTTGCTTGAAGAAAGTGTGAAATATACTAAAATAGAAACAGTGACTGAAGGTATTGGTGGTGCCAGAATTCCCAGAGACCAAGCACTGAGAATCTCATTAGTGCCAAACAGAAAAAAAGATCTTAATGAAGCAATGAGAAGAACTGATCTCACACCTATTGGTTATGGACATCTTCTGCTTAATTAGCTTGTCCTTGGGATGGGCTTTCTGCCATGTGCAAGAGTGTGGCGGTTTCTCATACTCAAGCCTATTCCCAGGCATCTGTAAGGCTGGCGGGGTCATGGCAGGACTCAGCAACAGCTGAAAGATACAAAAAAGCATAAAGTCCTTCCCTTTACAATTTTTAAAGCACTGAGATCAGCATGTGGTACGTAGTCAGAGAGCACACCTACAGTGAAAAGTTCATAGTCTTTAAAAGTACGTGACTAGGCACTCAGTACTCGTGCTAATGGAAGTCAGTAGAAACTTTCAACTCTCATCTTCTTGCAGAATCTGATGGGTGTAGGAGTTTCTTTTCTGGTGTAGATCAGCACAAGATTTACACCTATGAAATGTCTCTGGCAATGCCGGAACCAGATGCTGCTGAGGCAGTGCTAGAATTATTCTGTAATGAGATACAGGAGTATCTGCCCACTATTGAGGACTCTCCAGGCTATCTAATACGGGTTGTTAGCATGTTGTTTTCCTCAGTATTCCCCTAGATCCCATTCTGGGCTCTGCAGGGGCTGAAGGTAAATCAGACTGTCAGTGTGCAATCATCCATCTCCAGTTTTAATAGAAGGATTTAGACAGACAGATGAATCTCTATTTTATCCAGCTAACTATGATCCAGATAGAGATGCTATATTAGAGTTAGCACAGCAGGATCACCGTGAGTGGGAGTGAAGACAGATGATAGATAATGGGAGAATCCAAGATGCATAAAAAACATCAGCAAGAAAGGTTAAGGAAGAGAATGGACTGAGCAGCTTGATTCCACACCTATGCCTAACTGAAATTTCTTTTTATGGATTGCTGGGTAATTTACTGTTCTGTTTTGCTTTTTGTATGTGTTTGCCTTCATGCGTGATGTAAATCATGGACATTATTCTCCTCCTGTATAGCTTGTTTTTCATCTGTAGACGTGAAACTTAGTGCTTGGATAGTTCTCTCTGATTTTGAAATCTGGTGCCTTTTGTGGAGAGGCATGTTGTATCAATTGCAGTTTTACCTGGGCACAGGTCAGGGAGCTCTACCTGTTTCAGAAAAACAAGGCCATTTAGAAATGAATAAACTTTCTCAGTTTGCATCTATTGAAGTAACTCAAATTCACAAGCTGCAGAAGAAAGTGGAACTCCACTATGATCAACTAGAACTGGATCTAACTCTCTGCCTTCCTCCCCTACAAGACATATATATTAAAACATCATTAAAATTAGCTCCCTTCTTCTTTTTACTTACTTTTGGAGTTAGATTTCGTATGTCACATTGCAAAAAGGAAAAAAAAAAACCCAAAAAATCATGTAAAAAAAAGACTGAAGTCCAAATAGATTAATTGGGCATCCTGCACACCAATTTGTTCCTGTAACAGTATGTTCCTTTTCAAAAGACTCATGATCAACTTCTTAGTTGATCAAAAGTATTCATAGAACTCTTCCCAAAGCAATTAATTGGACTAATAATCTAGACTGGGATAGCATTATTAAGACACACTAATTGCAAAAACCGCAGTGAGAGCTCACTCATTATAGGAGTATGGGGTAGCAAATTAAGCTGAATTAATTAATCTTGGCACGCTTTGTTCCTTTGTGAACATGTAAATAAACAAAGTTCAAACCAGCAGAGGACCTGTCTGATTTAAGCAAGTGTATTAGCTGTTTGTGAGATGTCACAGGGAAAGCGTAACAAGAAATCAAATTCATGCTACTGAAGCGTGTACTGAGGTACACACAAATCTAACTGAGGTATGGATTTTTGTCCAGGTGAAAAGTTCCTTTTATTCATAGGAGGAAGCCAACAACTAAGCCAAGCCACTTTCCATCATTCACCAGCAGTCCTGGCTAAGTGGGGAGGTACCAGTTGACTGCAGGTTAGCAAATGTGACAGACCGGAAGGAGGATCCAGGGAACTACAGGCCTGTCAGTCTGACCTCAGCACCGGGGAAAGTTATGGAGCAGATCAGATCATCTTGAGTGCCATCATGCGGCATGTACAGGACAGCCTGGTGATCAGGCCCATTTAGCATGGGTTTATGAAAGGCAGGTCCTGCTTGAGCAACTTGATCTCCTTCTATGACAAGGTGACCCACTTACCGGATGAGGGAAGGGCTGTGGACATTGCGGACTTCAGTAAAGCCTTTGACACCATTTCCCACAGCATTCTCCTGGAGAGACTGGCTGTTCATGGCTGGGATGTGTGTACTCTTGGCTGGATAAAAAACTGGCTGGATGGCCAAGCCCAGAGAGTGGTGGAGAATGGAGTTCAATCCAGATGGTAGTCAGTCACAAGTGATGTTCCCCAGGGCTCAGTGTTGGGGCCTGTTCTCTTTATCAATGTTCTGGATGAGGGGATTGAGTGCACCCTCAGTAAGTTCACAGATGACAGCAAGTTAGCCGGTTGTGTTGATCTGCTTGAGGGTAGGGAGGCTCTACAGAGGGATCTGGACAGGCTGGATCAATGGGCCGAGGCCAATAGTATGAGGTTCAACAAGGCCAAGTCCCGAGTCCTGAACCTGGGTCACAACAACCGCCTGCAATGCAATAGGCTTGGGGAGGAGTGGCTGGAAACTGGCCAGCAAAAAAGGACCTGGGGGTGTTGGTTGACAGCTGGCTGAATATGAGCCAGCAGTGTGCCCAGGTGGCCAAGATGACCAACAGCATCCAGGCTTGTATCAGAAATAGTGTGGCCAGCAGGAGGAGGGAAGGGATTGTCCCCCTGTACTCAGCACTGGTGAGGCCACATCTTGAATAGTGTGTCCAGTTTTGGGTCCCTCACTACAAGAAGGACACTGAGGTGTTAGTGTGTCCAGAGAAGGGCAATGAAGCTGGTGAAGGGTCTAGAGCACAAGTCCTATGAAGAGCTGCTGAGGGAACTGGGGTTGTTTAGTCTGGAGAAAGGAAGGCTGAGGGGAGACCTTATTGCTCTCCACAACTACCTGAAAGGAGGTTGTGGTGAGGTGGGAGTCAGTCTATTCTCCCAATTAACAAGCCATAAGACAAGAGGAAGTGGGCTCAAGTTGTTCCAGGGGAGGTTTAGGTTGGATATTATGAAAAATGTCTTTACAGGAAGGTTTGTAAAGCATTGGAACAGGCTGCTCGGGGAGGTGGTGGAGTCCCCATCCTTGGAAGTGATCAAAAGATGTGTAGATGTGCTGAGGGACATGGTTTTAGTAGTTACCTGGCAGTTCTGGGTTAATGGTTGGACTTGATGATCTTAAAGATCTCTTCCAACCAAAACAATTCTGTGATTCTGTAACTAAAGCTAAAACCGGACTTCTCAAGAAATTAATGATTTGCTATTTTTCAGTAAACAGTAGGCTTGATAGAACAAAGAAAAACATCCAGAGTGTAAACAATTCGTCATGTAGCCATAGTCTAATCTCACTCTCATTTATTTATCTGGAAATTAATTCAGTTGGACCCATCTCTGTTAAACTTGTATGAAAGGACCTTGATGAAACAAAAAAGCAGCAAGCTGCAGAACATAAAACACCACCATTCTTGGGAAATATTTTTGCCTGTACACATGGAAATGTTTAGGCATCAGAGATAAGATAGCTGCTTTAAATCCAGTGTCCAGATTCCGCTGTATTACACCCGTGCAAGTCTGGATGTTTAAATTAATGGTTTTGCTTTTTTGCTTGGCAGAGCATGATCAGAACAGTATTATTTTTACCAACTTGATTGGAAACTGTTTGTAAAAGAGTTTGAAATACGGGTGTTTCAAACACCAGGAGCATGCAGGTCCAGTTTTACACAGCAGCTTTTTGCTACTAATTTTTCTCTGCTTCTTACTTAGATTTCTCTGCACTTCTCAGTTTCCAACCCTGAAATCAGATCTGCTGGGAAGGAGGGAAGGAGGAGAGAGAGAGAGAGAGACCGTGCTTTGATCCACTGCCTCCTGAAACATCACAGCTACCTTTCCATTTGCTGTGAATTATTTAAAACATTTTCTCAGAAAAAGATGTATTTTGATGTGGAAATGTTGCTGTAGTGCTTCATGGAAATGGTAGTAAAGGTATCCCAAGGCCCTGTGCTGTATTCTGCAGCCGCTGTGTCACACCTGTGATGTTCTGTGACTAAGGGCTCCAGCCACGCAGTGCAGCAGCTCAGCTGCTGGTTTGGTGAAACTGTCATCAGAAGAGCTGGTCCAAGAGCCTGGCCAGATAGAAAAAAAAAGTATTAAAATATATAAAAACACAGAATATAAAATCTATTTTATAAACAAAAATAATTTTTTTTTCCTATAGAAACCCATGATACTCCTACCTTGAGAAGTTCCATAGTGCAAGGTGAAGTTCCTTCCCTGCTGTGGTTAGCTCTACCAGTAGAGTGCTTGTAGAAGAGTTGGGGAATTTTTTCCTCTTCTTTTGCTGCCAAGGATTCTCACCCCCAAGCAAAGCTGCCTCTTGGTTAGTTCATTATGTTGCTCACATTTGACTTTGCTTTCTCACTGGAAGGCTTACAACAGAATATGTGAAGTTTAGGTTTGCTTCCGATTCATACATAGTTTTAAATTAAATATTTTGCTTTCTTAATGCTGCCTTTATCCCACCCTGTTTTCTGAATTAGGTAAATTGCTGGAACTTCTCCCATGTTTGAAGAAACTAGTAGTGGTTATTCACTCCAGGAAAATGAGAACAGTTCATGATGTTCAATACCACCCCCCCCACCCCCCCGAATAACCAGCTTCTGGAGCTTGAACTGAGAGGTTTTGTCAGGGCTAAATAATAGAAATGAAATGCTGTGAGGGTGTCAGGCATATTCCAGTACCCTTGAGACAGAGAAACTTTCCCCTTTCCCTCTGGCCGTTTTAAGGCCTTCAGGCTGATGCTTCAGCACGTGCTAACGGAAAGCCCTGTTCGTCATCCATGTGGAGCAAGCCAATGGTGTGTACATGATCCGAGAGAAACAGAACATTCTTACGTTTAGCAGGCATGAAAAGTGTGCTTGAGAGGTTTACGCAATCCCAGAAGAAGCCATCCAATTTATGGTAAATGTAGAAGTATTTAAGATTAAAGGAGAGGTAATTTTTTTATTACTTGCTTTACTGGCAGTTAAAATTTGATTTAAACTCAGAAATGCAGAGTCGAATTTGTTAGAGATATTCATCATACTTTTAGTAAATAGCACATGAAAATAATTTATTAATGGAACATATAATATTTGGATTTTAATTTCTAAATTATTTTATTTATTTAAGATTTACAGTTCCTGTGATATCCAGGAAAGGGCTGTTATATATTCCATGGCAGTGTGATTTGTAGGTGAGGGATTTGACTAACAGCACTGCTGAAAGAATTCCTAGGCCCAAGAGAAAAAAATCTGCTTCTCCTTATCTTACTGCTGTTCTCTGATTTCCACGTCGAATGAAAAACCCAGTATGGATTCATTGGTCCTGCGGTGCAGAAATCTGTGATATCTTATAGAGGAGTGGATTTATAGACTTTCTAAGACTTTTTGCAGATGGAAACCCCTTAGATGTCTTCAAGGTGAGTTGCTGTTCATACTTTTATCCTGGTAGCGTTTATAGGGTTCTGTTGGGATGATGACATTTCCAAACCCATATGAAGCCTCTGCACTAATGGAGAATGGAGCAGCGTTACCTAATATTTCAGGCTCATGAGGCCATGTGGCATGGGGCAAATCAATGCCGATTTTCTAGCTTAACTCTTGATGAAAGCTTGCTGCAGGATTTTCTGCAGATTCAGGGTAACCGTCAACATGCCTGCTGAAACATTTAAAATGAAATATGGAAGGTTGCTGTAATATGCTCTGCATTTCCATTGTATGATCAGGCAAGAAGAGAGACAATTACTCTCACTTAGAGCTTTCCTGTAAGTTAAATGAGGATATCTGAGCTGAAAAAGTGCTGTTTGTGAAATCCAACATTTTGTGTAAGATTTGGCATCAGCAGGTTCATGGAAAAGCAATTGTTCAAACTGGGTAGTAAAGCAGTTTAGCTAACATGCTGAACAGAAAATTTAGAAACAGTCTTTAAAAATGGAAACCGATGAGTTCCAGCTGGATTTCCTTTATCCCCTGGCTGATCAGAGGTTAAACAGAGATAAGAAATTTTGAAAGCGTGATAAGAAGTGGGAAGCCAGGTTGAGAATAAGAGGTGCTAGGGAGACTAAGATTGGAAAAGTCTCCTTCTGTGTCTACTTCACTATCAGCAGACTTTGGATTCATTAGTGGATGCAGTTCTGGCTAAAGAAATGTGATTGTCCTTAGTTTTATCTTTGCATGCTAAGATACCCTGCAAGGTGTGTGTGCTCATATTACGTACTGGATGTCTAAGTATTGTTTGAATAAATCCTCCCTTAAGCTGCCAGAACAGAGTAAAAGGAGGGAAAAAATGTAACTTCCAGACGTCCAGGATGTTCAATGTTCACAAATATTTGGTCTTCTATCCATTTCCCTTGATATTCCAGATTAATGAATGCATCAAAATCAGGAGCTGGGTAATGCAGTTTGCCAAGGGAACAGGTTCTTTGTGCTTCAAAACCAAGTTTTCTCCTTGTTTTCTCAGGCATCACACTGTGTTGGACCAGCTTAGGTCTCTTCAGCCCGGTGCTCCCACTACTCCTGTTAGAAAACTGTTTCTGATCATCACTCTTCTGATGGTTGGAAACTGCCTTTTAATTTATTTATGATAAACTGACACTCAATTATTATGCACATACCAGAATTATCCTTTAGCTTTAGAAGAGCTTCATTTTCCTCTCTGTGATGAGGAATAATCCTATCTCAGATTTTATTTTGCTAGACTAAACAATCCAAAGCATCTGCTGATTAAACAAGCCTTTTCTTTTTTTTTTTGGTGAGACACATGTACACTCACTGTCTTGCTCTGTGCTGTTCCCATCTCAACCTTAGCTTCTAACTGTGGCTAACCAAACTAGCATTTCAGAGCAGGAACCCCTAGAAACCTTACTTAATAGCATCAGTGCTTTCCTCACTCCTGGCAGCACTTCATGTCACACGTCGTAGCATTGCAGTGGCTTTCCTGTGATGCACCAGAAGCTTATGATCAGCTGGGTTTTGACCACAACTGAAAGAAGTGACAGCATCTTGATCAGCTGATAGAGAACATGTAGAGCTGAGTGGTTTAGTCAGTCTTGTACTGTAATCTTTTCTCTAGTTAACTACGCTTTGCATAGCTCATTACTGCAATATGCCGCTAGTCCTTCATAATGTCCATTTTAAAAGCACATGGACACACAAAGGAAATTGCCTGTAAAAGTTGGGTTTAGGCTTGAGAATTTAAATGCAAAACCACCGAGATGTTCCAAATTATTGGTACCAAGTGAAAGCAATGGCCTGCAGTACTTCCTTTATCAAATACCTATTTAAAGGCAAGTATCTATTTCTTTATGAAATGTAGAAATATATAGCACTTGTAGGGAAAATTTTTGCTTGTGGGTTTGGTTATCTTTTTTTTTTTTTTGTCAGATTTACAGTCTCAGCCTCAAAGTTCATGAAACAAAAGTGATTCGTTTGGCTTACTGGAAATAATTCTGGATCAAGATAAGATTTCATGCACAACCGAAGGTGAGACTTTACATCAACTTTCTCCTTCATTACATTCTAAGATGTGATCCTAACATCCAAAACAGTTAAACCTGATCTTTCTAACTGTCGTATTTCACTAAATTCTGATGGCAAGAGTGGTGGGTGGGTGGATTGTTGACCACTTTTGTTTCAAGGAAGATTTGTTATATTTTACAGGGAAGTTGCTTGGAAGAAAAACAATGGTTCTTGTGAACCATTTTGTAGCACTTACTCTTTGAAGCTCATTCTTGTCTCTTCATAGCCACAAAAGCAAGGAAGTACCTGCTTGATCATTCTTGTCACACTTCCTACTAGGTGAGTAACTGCGGGTTTAGTCATTGTACTCTGTTGCAGGGGCACAGGAATGTGTGGTGGAGCTGTTCACGTAGATGGCTGTCCTACCGCCGCTTCTTCCTGGGGAGCAAAGAACAACAGACCATATTAGGAAGGCAGATGGGAAGTCAAAGGCATCCCAGACCTACTAACAGCACTGTTAGCAGCATCACAATGGAAACTGGAGACCTTGAACAATAATAAAACAACTGAGTTGGTAAAAACCTCAACTGATAGAGCTCTCATGTGGAACATACTGTGTCTACAATGTTACAGGTCATTTCCTTTGCCGTTCTCTATAAACATGTTTTTCAAATTGGTTTCAAGTTGTTCCAGCTGCTTCAAGCACAGTATATTAAAAGCATATTAATATGACAGATAACCAGCAGCTGGTGTTGGAAAATTGACAAAGCAAAGGGTAGACGTTGCTTCAGAGGATGAACTAGTGCTTTTAGGCAAAACATCTTCCTCGATATTTTACTTCTTTTGAGTTTTTTATTGCAGAGGCTGGGCCAGTGACACTAAGGAGTCACATTATTTCCAGATACAGCTCTAGCAAACGTGGCCATGCCTTAAAAGAAAAAGATGTGCTGGTGGTCTCGTTCAAGGCGCAGAATGACAGTGAAAAGCTGTTCTTAATCTCTCTGTAGCTGCTCTCTCTGTTACAGATGATACCGTCATCTGTTAACCCTGCCTCAGATTTGTTCCTATTCATGCAAGCGTTCCTGTATTGAAGATTTGGCAATAGTGTCTGTGGCAATGCACGTGCTCCTGATGCAAGTCTATGTTCCAGAGGTGATCTAATCCATTTAACCATGTCCTACCTCCCATCTCCTCAATTCAGACTTGGTCTAAAATTATTTCTTTTCCCCCCCCTAACTACAGTTTGGTTAAAACACAGGAAAGCTCCACTTCTCATGACTAAAAGAAATATAATTTTCCTTTCTAACTGTGGGGTTTTATGTTGCTTGTCTGCACGCTTGGCCTGGGAAGGAGAGAAAAACACCACAATACATGTAACTGGCAACATTGCGTTCTTATTTTGTATTGAAATCTATCAAGACACATACTGCTCCAGGCTTACTGCTCTTATGATCCTGCAAGTTTCACACAGTTCGCATCGCCTGTAGCTGTCAAATACCGTACAGCTTTCTTAATAAGAAAGAGTAAACATGCACATATCTTGATCTACTTCACCGCTTCGAAGTTTAAAATGCACTCCGAGAGCTTTCACAGGATTTCAAAGAACAGTTATTGAGAGGAGTCATTATAGAAGTAGTAATTTTCTCACTGATGTTATTTTTCTGTAATTGAGAGCTTGGCGGCAAGAGCATTATGTTTATTTATATTTTTTCCCCACAGTGTAATATGCAAGGACTTTTGATTTATACTGTTTTTCTTTTAGAATTCACTCTGCCCTGAGGAACCGTAGTCAGGCAGAAGGCTAGGAGTCGGGAGTGATGCAGATGAACTATGGAAGCATACATAGGCAACCTGACAAGCAGAAAGCATAAAAGAAATTAAAAAAAAAATAACCTGCATTTCAAATAAACTTGCATTAGGAGTCCTTAAGCTTGTTTCTGGGCTAGGCCACAGGCTTAGGGAAAGATTGCCTCGTGCAGTCTGTTTCCGCCCATTCAGGAATTGTGCTGACCTTCATTCCTTCCATGGTTTTCTGGCATTACAGCAGCTATTACTTACACAGGGAAAGGATTTAATGTACGTTATACTTTCTTAAATGCAGTTCCGCATCTGGAAACTTGGAGGAAAGAGTCTGCTTCCTGGGGACGGCATTTTGAGCAGTGCTGACTTAAGCCACAATCCCAAGCAGTCACAAGGATGCAGCTATACGGAGCTCTTTGCAGATCCTTAGAGAGGACTGTATGATGTTACAAGTTGGTTTTTTAAAGTCCCGTTAATACTATTTCAGGTGCTTATTTGCTTTTTTCCCCATTTGTCCCCAATTGCATGTTAATCAAATAGCTGTTTAAGGTGTATGCCCTCATGTTGCTATGAAGTAGCCCAGTGCTGAGAAAAAAAGAAAAATCTGTTTGTTTAAAAAGAGAAACTTAAGTTCTCTAAATTACAGAAGTGAAAACTTTTACTCACTTTTTTCTTTGTCTTGGCTCCTCTGAAGTCTTGTTTCAATATAATTCAGAACTAAATTCTTTCAGATTCTTGTTTTTGACTCTTGTATGGATCCTGAAAGGAGTAACTTCTGATTTTTTTTTTTTTTTTTAATCCAGCTAGACCAAGTTTTTAAGGCTGGAGGAGAGACATGTGGGGTCACATACCGCATAGGTTTTGTAATCTGAGTACACTCTTCACTGCAAATCCGCAGGGTTTGAAGAAATTTATGCTTTTTGCAGGTCTCTAGCATCAATGTTTCCAAGGTTTTACAAGCTCTGCAGGGTAAATGATGAACCTTGTAATGCACATGTGTTCACGGTACAAACGGTTCATCATAAATACATCACCGTGATTCATGCCTCTTTCAGCATGTACAAATAAGAGCATAAAGGAGAGTCTCACCTGCCATATTTGAACTGTGTATCATGCTGTCAGAGCTCGTAAGCTGTTTGGTGGGAGAGACTGCAAGTTCTGAACGAGTCAAAGGTGGTTCAAGAGCATTGATCGTAATGACTCCCTGGGAAACACCACCTATTAGAGGAATTCCATCCCACGGGACAAGAAGCCCCCCAAATTCGCAAATTGTGCTGAAGCTCTGCCAAGACCTCTCCTCTGTGGCAGGGCACCCCTGTTTGGGCTGGGGTCTCTGCGAGCCCTTGTGCTGGGCAGAAAACAAACTCTTTGTCCTGGGGTGAGCAAAAGACTGGTGTAACTGCCATCCCCTTCAGCCGGGGGCTTGCGCCAGGCTGCAGGGCTAATGGCACAGCCTTGCCAGATGCTGGACACCTGGCAGCGAGAGGCCGGTGCTGTTTTCCGGGGTAAACTGATGCTTTGGTGGGCGTCGACGCGACAGAATCACAACGAGCTCCTTGCCCTTTGTGCTAGCTGATAAATGAAGTGAGCAGGCAGGCTTATTTCACGTTTTGTTGGTCAGTGTCCTGAGGAAAGGCAACGTGCTCTCTGTGAGCGGTATCCAACACAGGGAACGTGAGCTCCGCCAGCCGTGAAGTTGCACCGTGGCTGGGTTTGTCCATGCATCTGTAAGAATTTATATTGCTTGTTGGCCCGGGAAAGAAGGTACGTGGCCAAATCCTGATCTCAGCTGCACGTGTGCAGCTCCCAAGGCAGCAGGGCTGCATCCTGGCTCAGCACATGGCCTAATGAGGTCTTGCATGACTGCAAATAATGTGGATGGGACACTGGAGAGGGAGCAAAAATCTGTTCCTTGTTTTGCTGGGCTCTCTGCACTGCAGCATCTGTTTTGCTTCATCATTTTTTAAAAGAAAACCACAAATATTTTTCACTAGGGAGCTGATAAATAACAGTGCTTACATTTTAAAAAAAGTTTTAGAGGGATAAAAGTGATTCTTCTGCTGTGTAAAGTCCTTATGTTTGGATTTGAGCATTAATTCACAGATTGTCTCATATTATTTTGTTCCCAGCTCGGGAAATCCTATGGGGTATTCTCCCTCAGGAAATCACATGGGGCGATGTCTTAGCTTGATTTATTTTTATTTGTGTGTCTAACTTTGCACAGAATTGTCTTTCACAGCAGCGTTTTTTCATGGAGATTTGTTATTCTTGGAAAATTCGGCAAACTGGGGAGTTTTTAACAATTTGTCAATGAAACTTTAAATGAAATTTATTGTGACTGTGGATGCACTTGATATTGGGTTGATGGGTGTGATTTAGTAAGCTAAGGAGCAATTTTTTAAAATAGCTGTGGTCAAAAAATTATATATATATAGGGGGTTTTTTCAGTCTAAAAGCAGCTGCCTGAGAGGAAATGTATTCTAGTAAATGGCAGACTTACATGCATAATCAGAAGCAGCGTTAGCCTGAGTCTAGTCTTACTGCTTCTCTAGTACTTTGTATTTCTGTAGTGCTTTCTGTCCTTGCTTTTAAATGCATGCTCATGTGGTAGATGACAATTCTTGTAAAGTAGTTTTAGCCCTTCTGTCTTTCCTGTTCTTGAGATGACAGAAAAGGTTTTTAAAAAGGGTATTTAAACTGTGGTGGAGTCTATTTAAAAGAAATCTTCAAAGGTTCATGTTGTGACTTCAAAGTTAGGACTGGGTAGGTCCTGAGGTAAGCTCAGGTAATTTTGTAATAAGAAATTATCTGTTTATATATAGGTAGTTTTCTAATGGCTCAAATATATAGTCTCTTGTTTCTGAGTTTCTTTAATGTCAGCTTATTGTATTGTTGTTTATCCAGCATCATAAATATACAAATTAACTTACAAAGCAAATGCATGGACTTGTCTCCCTTGCCTGCACAACACTTCATTATAAGATTAGACATAACAAGGAGGTCAGCAACAAAGCAGAGGAAACACGTGTGAATTGGAAGAGGGCAGGGAAATCACAGAGCTCTGCTCTGGTGGAGCTCTCTCTCGTCGACTCCACACAGCCCTGCGCTTTCACTTGGAAGAGCAGAACAGGAAAACCCTGCCTGTAGAAACTGGTGGCATAAGCACAGGAAGAAGGTGGTTCCCTCTTCTTCTGGACAGTGAAAGTGTTTGGCAGATGCATCCGCTTGGTTGCGTGGGATGGGGACTCTGCATTTTTCCTTTGCTTTATGGTTGCATGCTGATGGTGGGCTCTGAAGTGGTGTTCAGAGTAAGCCGTTGTCTGTCTGAAGCTCTGAGCAATTTTTTGAAATGATAGGGTTAGGACCGGACCTTTCAAAGTGTACCGAAATAAGGCGATTAAATTAAAGCCAAGATTCCAATAACATTAGAGAATACCTAACAAGACAGAGGGCCTTGTCTGGGTCCCTGCTATGGAGAACTGTAGAAGTTCTCTGTTCTGTGCAAGCCTTGTGGTATGGCCTTTAAAGAGGAAAACCTTTTACATTCCACAACTGAGCAGAAGTAATTTTTAGCTACTATGAGAAAGGTGTATCTTATTTAGATCATGGTACAAATGTTGCTGAAGTCCTTGTAACTTCATGTAGACTTGACTTTATTACAATACTGATATTTCTTTTTATAACATTTGTCTTTCTGTCAATATTTAGGACTGAATTTATTAAAATTGTTTCACAACTTTCTCCAGTAATTCCTTCGCTAGAATTGGATTGTGTATTTTCCACTGTTGTGCAGCATAATGTAAGTGCTAGGTACTGAAGAGTGTATCATTGCTTTAAAAACTCTGATTGGGTGACAAGAATTAACTACAATTATAAATTATTACGTAAGTCTCCTATTCTACAGTGGGAGCTTCGGTGAAACGCTGACACTGAATAATTAGCTGGTGCTAATCTGTCTCTTTGGCTTTGGATAGTCCAAAGAAGATTTGATGTTTCCTTTCCTGAAATAAACAAAACCAGCTTCCGAACTGTCAGAAAATAACAGTAGTTCTTACGGGCTAATCATTACCAGCCTTTGTCACAGGGTTGTAATTGTTTCATGAATTCTGCTTCAATCAGGGAAAAAAACACTTAAGTGCCAATAAAAGTTTTTATGCTGCTATGATTTCCTCCTGCCTCATCTTCCTCCTCTCAATTTATGGCTTTATTCCACTGTCTCTGTTACTAAGCAACACTGTACATGGTTTTAATGCAAATGACTTCAAACTCTTTGATAGTGAGGCAGAATGACATTAGGTTAATTTCCTGATTAATAGATGCTACAAAAAACCAAAGATGATGGCCAGGAGGCTGCCTCATAGCATAAGGAAATAAAGTATTTAATTTTTTTGGTATGTTCTACATTGTCTGTATTTAAAAGAACAGATGGCTGAAAAGCTCGATTCCATCATTTTGACTTGCTCTGCTCTGTGTTGAGCCGCCCAGCTGATTGCACAGCGTATATGCCACGATAATGCAAGTAGTTTTCTGGTGGTTGCACGCTGTATTTTCATCTCTGTACGAGAGGAGATTAAATGATTGTTCAGATGCTATTTTTGTGCCATTTCTAAAATTAATGGTAGCATGTGAGACTTTTGAGAACTGAGTGTTGTCTTTTCATTCAAGCCCATAGTAAAATTCCAGCTGACATCAGTGTGAACAGGATCCAAACAGTGTTCTTGTTTAATAAATTTCTTTTGCACGCCACAGTGCGACTCACCATATTCTTCAAGCTCTCAATATTGTGCATTGCAGGTGATTGTGTATTTTTCTTTTTTTTTCCCCCATAATCTTAAAAATGCAAAGTCTCGTTTAACAGGCTAGCAGTTATAATCTTGTCCATACAGCAATACCATTCTGAATGGAAATTTTTAAAAGAGATTTCAGTACTGCACTACAGAAATCTTAGCAGCAGCAGCGTTCAGACTGCAGAGCTTGCTCACAGGAACGGCTGTGACAGGATTACAGCCAACGTTTGCAGAACTGCTTTGACTTTCCTTCTCTAAATCAATGGCGAAGCTTGCTATTACAAGGTGGGATTTGAAAGTCTGAATGTAGACTATTAAAGGTTTAAAATATACCTAAATGCAGGTTTGCAACTTTGATTCCTGGAATGCCTGACGATTTATTCCTTTCCAACAGCCTGAGGTAATCCTGAGCCCTCGGACAGCTTCTGCCTTCTAGCAAGGCTCTTCGTTTGACATCTGCCCATGTAGAAGGTACTGGAGGTAACAGGGTGCAGTGCAGCTCTAGGCACCACAGCTGCATGGACATGTCTTCAAGTGTTTCTCGTTCTGTGCATTTTTAAAATTTTTCCCTCTGTTTAAAAACATTTTTTTCTCCTGTTATTTACAGAGGCCCTCTGAGGCAGAAAGAAATGCTGAAACGACTGCCAGCAAAACCCTGTCAAACGCACAGTCAGCAGAATGAACAGGAGACCAGAAGTCTCGCTTGAGTTTAAAAAGAGTATTTAAATCGTGATTCAAAACCTGTGCGTAAGAATCTCTGTTTATCTTCAGATTTGGTCGAGACCTCCTGAGAGGCTCGTACCGTGCTGTTGGGAAAGGGAACATTTAAGACATATAGAGAAAGCCTTACCCTGCTTTGCTTTCTGTAGACACTTTTAAAAACATTGTGGGATTAACACAGTGCAGAGCAGCCCTTAGTACTGCCCATGTGTTCCTCTCCACTGTTAGGGCGTACTTAACAGCTATGCATGAAACACTCTCTGTGCGAAGGATAAGAAGGAGGAAAACAGCATATATTTAAAAAAAACCAAATTAAGTGAAGACATGGTTAATGCAACACAAGGCTTTGCCCAATAAAAACAGGCCACGGTGTACTTTAGTGCGTGTTTGCAGCGCACTGGGGTGCAGCAGTGTATGTGCGGGACAGCAGTCAGTGTTACGTATCATCAGTAAACGCTGCAGGCGTCGCAGGTGTTTCACTGTAGGTGAAATTCAGGGTTCTCCCTATCTTTTTTTTCTCCCTATTCTTTTTTTCAGGATGTCATTGCCTCCGTGGCTGCGTGGGGCCAGAGGAGTCAGCTGGATTGGCAGTTGGTGAAACTGGATCCCGTTAATGTGTGCTGACACACCGATATTCTGTCCGTTTGACTGTTGGGAGCGGAGATCTGCCTTTAGCTGGACGTTAGGGAGCTTTGCAGTGTTGATCAGCTTCTCCTGGACATAGGCAGATCATCAGTCAAATGATATCGCAGGAGCGATAAAGGCGTGTTCTGTCATGGAACAACCTTGTCAAAGTATTTGAACAAACTTGGCAGAAAATTCAGCCTTTAAACGGCTCCAAGATAAGCAGTGAAGTGTAATGAGAACTTTATCTCGTGTGTAAAGTTTGCAGTCTTCTTCTGGGCTCAGAGAAAGAGGTCAGAATGGGAATATGCCTGTAGCTTTTGTTTCTAAATGTACTGTGTACTCTTCTAGTGTCTTGACTAACTGTATGATGATTCAGTTCCACATTTAAATCCAACACGTACTTATGGGTCACAGTAATGAAAGTTATGTTTTGGCACTGATCTGTCAAGCTCTTGAAACAAGTCTGATATGCACGTTAGCGATGAGCCCCACAAGAAAACTCAAGTTAGACGCTTAAAGAGACCAAAGGTAAAAGAACTGTAGGAGCATATTCCTTGGAAGAACATTAACTAGACTCAAGCAATAAGTACAACGTATTTTTCCAAGTTTTCTTTAATCAACAGGATATTGCGTCACAAACCTTGCTGATGAAAACAAAATTACGTACAACTTCAGAATTTCTGGGTTATAAGCTGTACAGGTAATGTACATTTTCATTTAGAATCCAGAGCTGTCCTTGGACTCTGAACTTTGTTCTGCTGCCTGCATTGGGAGTTAATCTAAAACCACCGACACTCGCAGGTGCGATGAGGAACAAAACTTGCAAGAAACAATCCTAACCATATGGTGTGAAGATTAAGTTAAACCAACACTTTATCCAAAGTCATTTTGGATTGTTTAATGTTTTCAGCATTTGAAAATACACTCCAGCTGATGTTGATGTTTCTGTGAAAAACGCTTACTTTTTTTCACAGTGATGTTTGAAACCTGTCTGAAATGTGATAAATTTTTCTGAAACAGAGCGGTGTGTATCTACTGTCATGTAAAAAGAACAGCTGACGGTACAGAGAGCTCTCACAGAGAAGCAGAGAAATTAAAGACCACCAGATATACAGTTTTGCTGGGTTTCACATGTATACTCTGCACGGTCCAGTCCAGTCCAGTCTATAATGTAAAGCACGCCTTTCTCCACGCTTCTTTACATTTCTATCCACAGTAATCATACCACAAACCCCAGGTTCAACATCAGCAATTTTCTCAGAGGTGAAATCGCGTCTCACGTACATTTATCAATGACCTGTCTTTGAAAGGCATCCTGCAAAGCAGACACGGTCCCTCACTTCATAGGGGATCTTCTGCAGAAAGAGGGCTGTGAGCCTGCAAATTTTGATCCTGCTTGGAGGTTTCTTACAGGGCAAAACAAAATCCTTATAAAAGCTTTAAAAAGCTACTTAAATGGATAAAAACTTGTGAAAACAAACTTATTTTAGATTCTTGAGTATTTCATAGCTGCTCGGCAGAATGAAATATGCCCAGCACTACTGTAATATACACTGTATTCGTGTGAAATTATTTTTGTTCTGGGTTCTGGTTTGGGGTTTTGGGTGTATTTGCGTATCCTGTGATAAACTAAACATGAGGAGGAGGGAGTTCAGGCAAAACTCATGCAAGTCTATATGCAGTACTTTGTCTTCCTTTCCTGGACATGTAACTATCTGATGGGTGTCTAATGCATGATTTAACTTTTTTTTTCTGAAAAAAAACCTCAATAGCGGCAAATTGGCTGCTAGTACCTTATACACATCCCTTGACTAAAACACTTCTGGTTATTCATTCAATTTCTTAAAAATGCCTGAGTTCACATTTGTCTGACAATATTAGTTGGAGATGCTTGGAAGTCTCTGTGTGTGTGCATTATGTGCAGGGCTGCTCCTCAGTCATAACAAAACCTTTCACTATTTTCCTTTCTACTCTTTTTACTTTCTTATTCTCAGTGAAAGAGAAAATATGTGACTCATTTTGATTTAAAAATTTATTTATTTATTTATTTATTTATTTAACAGTAGGGTGAAATACCTTCACAGTTTTGTATTTGTTCAGTAACAGTCTTTGCTCCCCAGCCTGTTCTAGCAATTTTTCACCCTTTGATCAGGCTGTAATATGTCTCTGTGTATTTAGACCTCCTCCTGCACCAGGGCCTGTGCTCGACTGTAGCCTTACAGCACTGCCAATATATAAAGCTCAGGAATAATTAAAATACATAGAAAATAAGTAACTCATTCAGTAGATAAGCTATAAGAATTTCATAGGCCCAGCCTTTAACTGCTTTTCACTTTTTTCCAGTGTGACACAAGCAGAGTACGAAGGGGGGTTTACTAGGGATATGCAAGATTAAATTAAGTTTTATTTTCATTTATATTTGAAATGGAAATATATGATCCATTCTACTATTCTTTTGGGGAAAAAAAGGTAGCAATCCCCTCTTACTGTGCTGGAACCTGATCCTGTTTCCACTGAAGCCGCTGTACGACGTGGCACTGCTGAGAAACACCAAAGCTTATTCTAAATAAGCGGATATATTTACATCGAATACTCAGCTACAGGCAGCCTGAGTGTGGCTTTTCAGAGCTGCTGTTCATAATGTAATGTGATCCCATATTTGACACAAAATTCTGCATAAATCTGTAATTTAGCACCTATAATTTAATTTAGTTTCTAAAAAGTTATGCCTCAATTCTGCTTTAAACTCTAACCTGTATACAGGAAAATCAGCAATGTGTTAAGTATCCACTCCAAGGAGACTTTATGAGCTTAGCCAGTTCTGCGAAGCCCAAGTGAATTACAGAACTGCTGTTCCACACGTGATTTTGGAGCTAGCTCGGTATCCTTTCACTATGAGTTGTGGACACAGTCTGTTCATCTCAAGAGTTTAGGATGAGCTTTGGATTAAAAGGAATGAGGAATGGTGGTATGAAATATTACAGCATTAAATAGAAATACTTTGGTAAGGATGATAGCGCCTAAGAGATATAACCACAGGTATACTGATAATAGTGTAGTACTTACAACAATACAGAAACATCTAATTGCTTTGGGTGGATTAATACAGCAGTGGAGATGAGATGGCTTTCACAAAGACATCTACTGATGACGTCATGTTTTTAGTAATACTTCAGACAATAAAAGTTCTTATACAATAGTAAACTTCTACAGTATAAAACTATCTCTATTGAAATAAAAAATATTAACATCCATCACTTCACAAATTATGACTGCACAGAAATATTTAAAAGAAAATAATATCTAGGTTTTGTTACTTAATTTACCAGTACTTTTTGAAGCTGTGGGCCATGGCACCAGTCCATTTAAAAGATCACACAATGCTGTTCCCAGACATGATCTGTACCTATTCCTGGAGCGTCTAGCCGTATCTGCAGAACTCACCAGTGACAATGAGCTCGACAGCTCTGCCATTAACACTGAGGATTTGTTAGTTCAGCCTTGGTAGGGAGGTCGCTGTTGAAATGGACTCGATGATTGATAGAACAGCCTCATCACTTTGCACAAGCTGGTGGGAAGATGGCCTGGCCAAGCCTGTAATGTGATGTAGAAAAGCAGAGCTGGAGACCCTGACCTTGAGAGCAGGGTAAAAATAGTGCGATATGTTCCGAACTGAGCAGGACGTTATTAAGAAACTTAAAGGAGCCTCTCAAAACTTTCTAGAAAATTCTACTACTTAGCTGAAATACTTATGCTTAGGTTTTGTGGTTTTGGTTTGGGGTTTTTGTTTTGGTTTTTGTTTTCCCCATCTGTTGCAAAAATAAAATTAAGTATTTGCATTTAACACTAAACACTTCCCAAACCAGCAGGTCCCTGCTTTAGGCTGCCTTCCTTCTCCTCCCAAATATCTGTTTCTCCTTTCCAGGCAAACTTCTCCCTGGGAATACATGCACTTCAGTATGCTTACAAAGGAGGGCAGTAAGATAAATCATTGCTGAAGCGATGCAAACAAAACTAAACCAAACCTGGGAATCCTACTGTATTCTCTGCTGCAGTCACAGTTTCAAGTAGATGATGAAAACCACCTCCTAAATAGTAATTCTGGTAAAGTAAAGGACTTTTGGCTCCGTACTTACTCTGCAACCTCTTGATTAACAATGCAAACATGAGGAAATTGTTAAGCTGAGAAGCCAAATTAATCCCTACTGACTGTGAAATGGTTTTGTTGGCATTTGGGTTAACCAGTGCAGGTTATATGGTGTGATTTAGAGTAGGCAAGCAGGTAGAGAGTAGAGCATGAAACTTGAGTGATAGAAAGTACTGTCGCACAATAAATAGAAATAAATATACATGCACATGTCAAACATAATGTAATTTAGTAATTATTCTGCCAGCAGAAAGTTAAGTATTCATTCAAACAAGTCAAGAGAACATAACAGTGACAGAGGAGGAGTTGTGATGCCCATATTTAGGGCTATGGGCTGTCCCCAGTAACACTGGACTGAGTTCCTTACACCAGGAGAGCAGCGGGACAGCCTAAGAGTTTGTCACGTATTTTACTGTGGTCATCCTGAGAATGAAAAGCACTTTGGATACTCCTTTTAAAATTAACAGCATATTACTGCATCTTAATTGACTTTGTGTTCTTTAAGACAGTGGTAGTTTGTTCTTAAACATATATGGCTAGTTCTTCTTTTGATATTAAGAGGGCTCAACCTAAAGTTCCCCAAAGGTGGCAAAGTCGTACAGAGACAAACCTTACTGCCGCCTCCTCTGTTGGCAAGGAGTAGGGGCTTGCACAAAAGGATACTCTGGCCGTCTCTGACCTGCCCCGCTGTAGGGACCGTACGGCCAAGGGTCCACAACAAAGACCAGGTCCTGCCCTCTGTCACACTGCTGCTCTGCACACCCCATGCTCAAGCCTCCAGAACAGTCTTTGCAGCAAGGAGGTGGGCAGGAGAGCATCAGCTCAGACACGTTTCTCCGCACCTGCACTGGCTACAGCTGGATGCATGTTGGAGGTGGTGTGGGTGTGCTGAGGGAACCGGGGATGACTCAGTCAGCTGTCGGTTTGGGGCTTTGTGGGGATGCCTGAAAGTGCGGGATGTGGCTGTACCCTGTGCTCCAGAAGATTCTGCGCTCTGCTGCTGGTCTGTTAGGAGTTGCTGGAGAGTTTTACCTCTGAATACTTTTTTGCCTCTTTTTTTTGCTTTTCTTTTTTTAAAATTTTTAAAGGAAACACTAACCTAGGATCTACTCTATTTGGCAGCTGATGACCATTTCCCTACCCTCTGGAGAACACGAACTTCCCAGCATTATTTAACGGGCTCTTTCTCTCCCATGTCTTTCCTTATCAACCACAGGTCAGTCTGGCCTTCAAAGCACTCCAGCTGCCATCCCTCCCTGCAGCAGCCCAGCTGGACGTGTGTCCGCCTGCTTTTTCCCACGCTGCAGGTAGGCACAGCTGGCACCAGCAGTCTAACACACCCAATCTCTTAAAAAAACGCAGGATCTGGCATGAAATGGTCACAGTCACTAGCCAATGGCTTCTCTTCTGTTTTCTGCTGCAATACAGTCATTTTTATCGTTCGCTGTCACTACCGATTCTGCTCTGCTTTTCTTCTTGGCGATAAATGAGTCCTTTCAGCTAGTTATCATTTGCGCAAATATGCTTTGACTTTTATTTTTAGACATGGATACTTCTTCTCTTTGGGATGGGATGGCTCCTGTAGTAATGCAATCAACATCCTGCAAACGAGCTACCTGTGGTCGCCGTTGGGGACACTGGATTTCCGGGACCGAAGGGATCAGCAGGTGACAAAACACTCACTTCGCTCCTGTCGGGGGAGCTAACTGCCTTCCAGATGGACGTGTTTGTATTTCATTTCAACAGTTTTGCCACAGGTAAGGACCTCCAGATCCATCAGGAGGCAGGGAAATATTGCTGTCTCGTCCTGTAACAGCTTTGGAGATGGAAAAACATTTGTGGCTGCATCCAGCAGGTGGCAAGCACAGCACACCGAACTATGCCTGAGCCAGAGCTGCTCCTGCCAGGGGAAGCTCTGATGCTGCTCAGCATGTGCACGTGTGTACGTGAACAAAATACCGCACCGACGGACAGCATGCTCCGTCCGCCCTTCATCAGCGTACCGAGGGCTGAGGCAGGGGTGCTGTTCTGGATGCCCTTTATCACGCAGAGGGTTATCGCCACAGCCGTCTTTAACAAACGGCTGCCTCACGTCTCAGGATAGACAGAAGCTAATCATAAAGCATTCTATGGAGCAATTTAACCGAGTCGTTAAATGACACATCAGGTTTCAGAGTCTGAGATCCTAACTTGCAATTAACTTAAACCTTTAATGAAAGAGCATTTTTCTTAACATGCAGCTTTAGAAGTTTTAGTGAATCCTCACAGTGCCTTGCGACGTATTTAAGTAGAGATTGTTCCCGTTCTGCAGCTGGAAGAACAAAGGGAAAACTGAAGAAACTTGCCTTAAAATAAGTAAGTGAATGAAAGAGCAGGAAGAGGCACAAGATTCCCAGATCTGGTTAGTTCCCCTTTTTCTTAAAAAGTATTAAACTATAGAAATAACTTTTTTTTTTTGGTTGTGTTTTGATTTAAAATAATTTCCTAAAGTAAAGAATAATTTAAAATGTTTGTGTATATGCAAAAGACTGATAATCAGAAAATATGGATAATGCAACCACTCACTACCTGACCCAAAGCCGCATTAGATGTGTAAGTTTGAAGATTAAAAATATTGCAAATTCTCAAGGGTCATGTAATTGTCTACATGATCTGTGTAAAGTTTTGAAATTTTTCCAAGTTCTGTTATGTTGAAAAGTATTTATGAACTCATTTGTCTTTGAAGACAAAAAGTGAGTGTGAATCAACAGTCAATATTTTCTGGAGTTCATTCTGGAGGTAAAAAGGACGTACGAGGATATCATTAGTTGAACCTTCCTACAGTGCTTATCACTTTCCGCCCTCATTTGTATGGAGAGTTTGAGCCAGACTTTGTTCTGATTTATGCTAGTATAGATCTGAATTCGTTCCATAGACTTTAAAAAAAAGGTTCTACAGGGAGCAGATACTCTAGGCTTAGTTTTGTACAAATGCAGAGAAATTCCATAAAAGCCAAGAGTAAAGCCTGGTCTCGGATGTTTTGTGATGTGGTTGCAACTATTTTTAGTTCAACTGTAGTATATTGCCACATTTTTGCTTATCAGAATGTGAGTTTATTAAATGTCCAGGAATTTGAAGAATTGAGTAGATGTGATTGGTTGGTGACTTGTCTCACTGAGTGCACTGGTTATTATACAAAAATAGTTTGAAGTTCTCTGATCACATCTGTCCCAGAACTCATGTTTTCAAATACAGAATTTTAGTTTTAGTCATGCAGAGTATGGAGTTGACCCGCTCCGTAACTAATGATGTTCTTCAAAGTCAGTGCGACATGTCATGAGGAAAGGTTGCGTGAACGTCGTCTTTGTGTGTGCATATACACTTACTTTTTTTTAAAACTACTATAAAAATACCCACTGGGATATAAACGTACATTTATGAATCAATGTTTGAAATCTATGAGTAGGAATATAAATCTAAAAATATATTTATTCTATATTTAATAAATAAATCTGCATTTTATTGCATACATTATTATGAACAAAATTGCCATTTTAAAACCGAAAAATAATAGCACAAATCAGAATGAGACCAATTTCAAGGACTTAAATTTCCATTTGAGTTTAAAATTGGGCCTCCATCTATAGCATATATTTGAAAATATATTATAAATATGATATGACATTTATGTCATTAAAAACCCCCCAACAAAACAAGCAGCGTAGCTTCATCAGCTCCTTGACCAAAATTTGTAATAGCTCATGTATGTGCAAACGGGTCCTTCATAACTCGTGTAATTTATACAAGGTTTTCCTTTAAAAAGACCTCTGAACTTAGGCGTTTTCTCTACCCTTCTTTCGTGGTGCTGAGCGAAGGGCAGGCTGCTGACAGAAACTGATATCCCTGTCCATCATTTACGTCGCTTTCAGTAGAGAAAACCAAAATGAAAACCAAGCAGTCCTCTTCACAACGTAAAATAAAAGGCCACTGCTAAACCTTTACAGACTGATTTCTCTGTGTGCTTCTGGAGTGAGCAGTAAGCTGCGATGTTCAGGCCTGCGGATGAATTTTGTCATTCGTGCTGCTTCATTGACAAGGTTGTTCGAAAAAAGTATATTGCAAAATGCATCACTCGGTGTCGAAAGACCCAGCAGTCTTTTTAGTGTGCAAGCGTATATTTTCTGGTGGCCGATATGAGAGGGAGCTCATTTTTGTTGTTAGGCTTGGATGTGCGCTGACATTTGGAGGAATGTATTTTATTAGCTGAAGGAAGTATTTTTTAAAGTTTTTTCCAAAAAAAACGTAAAAAAAAGGATTCAGACAGTTGTTAAAGTAAGCGATGCAAATGGTGAAGGGCATAGCCGTATCCACAATATCAGTGATTTTGCAGTCTGTTATTACATGTAATTGAATTAATACATCCAAAAAAGTGAACACTTGATGAGGAATCCAGGAAAAGAAGAAGAAAAACACTATTGCCACAATCATCTTAAAAATATCATCGTTTCTAGTCTTATTTTTTTGAATTTGATATGCCTTCTTCAGTGTCTTCCAAATTAAGGTGTAGCTCGTTAATATGATCAGAAAAGGAATTAAAAAGCCCAGCAGATTTTTGGATAAACCTAACCCAACCCGGAGCGTCGTGTTGTTGTTGTCATACCGAAAACCACAGACTGTCATGTTCAAGTTCTCAGCGAAGAATATATTGCGGTGAATGATGACGGGCAAACTGGCCACGCCGGCGAGAAGCCAGATGGCAATGCAAGTTATTCTGGCAACAAATATGGTACGTCGAATTCGGGACTTCACGGGGTGCACTATGGCCAGGTACCGGTCAATGCTAAGGCATGTGAGGAGGAACACGCTGGCGTACAGGTTGAAGCTTATCCCTGCTGATGCTAGCTTACACAAACAGTTGCCGAAAGGCCACTGGTACTCCATGGCCGTGTAGGCTGCCCAGAGTGGCAGAGTTATCAAAAAACACAGGTCAGCCAGGGCCAGGTTTAGGAGAAAGATGCTGGCTACTGTTTTTAATTTCATGTAGCAGTAAATGACAATAACGACCAGGCTGTTGCCAAATATGCCTATGATGAAGATGATGCTGTAAACAGTTGGAACCATAATGTAGATGTAAGTGTGCCTTCCCGAAACGGGACAGTCGACGTGGATTCTTTTAACTGTTTCTTCAGTAGAGTAATTTGGAATCATCTTGATCTCTTCAGCTGTAGTCTAGTTGCAGGGAGAAAATATGAAGTTCACACCTAGGAGGGGAAAAGAGGAAGAAAATATTCATGACAGAGATTTAATTTTTAAAAAGTTTCAATCAAATGTCAAGTTTTTGTGCCTAACACAATGAGTCGATGTCTTTGAATTTTAAAATAAGCCATCTTCGAGTGTTTTCTCAACCAGTTTCTACTTTTATATAGATTTTGTTTGCAGCATAAAACAGAGGTAAGTGCTAGGAGTTGGCTGAACATTGCTAGATTCTTTTTATTGTAAATGAAATCTAAAAAACTTCTGTCAATTAACACGGTTCCCATTTACAATAAGACTGGTTAGTGAACATTTGTCATAAAAATAATAATAGAAAATCAAACCAGCAGGTAACTAGAAATTCAGCAGAGTCTTTAGGTTATTTTTGTTCCATAAATAGATGATATATTTAATGAGCAAAGTTCTTCAGATATCTCAGAAAGTACACTTCAGCACTCTGAATACTAGTTGATTCTGTAAATACAAAGTGTAATGTGTTAAGAAAATAAGTGAATTCAGATCAGGTATTCATTTTGATTTCTGAATCACTAGAATACATTAAACTTAATTCTTTGAGACAATTTTTACAACACAGAGAAACATGAAGATGCTCAAACGATCTAGTTTTCTCTTGTACCATGAAAACCTTACATATTCAGAAGTTACCTAGCTCCCCATCTGGCTTGAAACTATGGTATTTAACTACTAATGAGGAAAAAAAAATCTGTGAAAATCCACACGTGCTGTTTGTTGCACATTAATAACTGCAGAAAGAAATTAGAAGGGTGCAAGGGGGAACACCATTCGTATTACCTTTTCAGCTACTGATAAAATTGGTGTATCTGAGTTCAACTTGTAGTCCTAGTGTATGAAAAATATTTCTGGACCGTATTAAGTGTATGTCAATAGTATGAAAACTGCTTTACAGAGCCCCTCTTTGGTTTGCCATGGCAAGAATCATTTTCTTATTAGTGACTTATGATTTTAGGAAGTAGGTAATATGCTGTGCCTCTGATACTAAATCTTTTCCAGAGTCTACAAATAGACAGCTTTTCCTCAAAAATAGTGGTTATTTAAATAAAACTAAAAAATTCATAGTTCTTATTGCAGAGTAGTGTTGATTGCTGTCTGCAGAATCCTGACAGCTGCCAAACACAACTTGTGCTGCCTCACACACAGCTAAGCGAAATGTACTGGCTTTAGAAAAAACTCAAACCACCACATAAATGCAAGTCACTTTTATACAGATAAATATACACACCCCAAGACCCTGGGCAGTACGGGTGTGTTGGGAAAGAAAAGATGCCTGTCATTACAGAAATACAGGCTCTGCTGTTACGGAGATGGGTGCTCATTATTTGCCTTGTTCAGCACTGACGTTCCCGTTTAAGTGCAGAATGCTGCCCTGTTAAATGTTGGACACGCTCTGGTTGGGAGACAAACCTCTTTCAAAATGAACTGTCTTTTTAACGGAGAAGTGAAGCATAGATACGTCTTAGCAAAGCCCACACAGGAAGTCTGAAGCAGAGCCGGGAACTGAACCCAGAGTATGGGCTGCAGGCAGCATCTTGTGAGGAAGGTCACCCTTTGGCTCTCAGTTTATTAGCTGTTAAGAGACTCAGAATTTCCCTGTCTTAGCTCATGTTCAGTTACAGGATGTTTGCATTAATAAGCTGATTCATTTCCACAAAGTAAGCAGGGTAGTTTCAAGATTTAGCTTCTTGACAATTCTATCAAGTTTGCAATATCTAGTTAAATGCAGCTAATAAACCCTTTGTCAAGATGCGCGTTTCTCTCCGTTTCATTCCATGAATTAGTCTTCCTGGTTGGGATAGATGCCTCGAAATGACAGCAGCTACTTTTGCGGTTTTTAAGAAGTTAAAAAGTAAAGCAAATACAGTTGATGCAAAGAAATAGATGCCACCCTGATCACGTGTGGCACTGTAATACATCCTGAGCAAAACTTCCTGGCTTTCAAACTGTGCCCAACCTAGAATATATGGTGTTTGGCTCTGTGGAAGGTCATGCTATTCGTTGGACATGGAGAACCACAATAAAAAGATTTCAAGATAAATCTTCTTATCTCATCCCTTGGTTGTGAAAGTGCCCAAGGAGATTTGATAAGATCTCATAGGTTCTCCAACATCAAGGTCTGGCAATATTTGCCTTGTCCCAGCTACATGCTGGTGCTGCGTGGTCTAGTCACAATCATAGCCCTTGCTCACTTACATACCTGTTGAGATTATAGCCCAGAACTTAGCTGTAAGAAACTGGAGTGAAGTCTCTACTAAGAACATCACCACTGCAAGTTAGACTTGCAGGGAAGTAGATCAGAGACCAGTTAAAGCTCAGCAAGACTTTGCTCCTTGATTAGATTAACCAATTGGTGATACTAGTTGGCAAGTGCATCCTGCTCTGTGTGACTAACCAACAGATTCAGCGGCTAAGACAAATGTAGCTGCTGGTGAATATTCTCCCTTTGACGGGATTGGTTCTGTGCAGTGGTAGGTGCCACGGCACCTTTTTCATGGTCACCTCATCCACCCCTTCAGTGTAGTGGGTTCTGCTGGTTAACTTCCAGTCTCCCTTTTCTACCCTCATGGTGACCTGTGTGTACTCGTGCCAGGAGTAGCTTTAGTTGATGTAATTAACAGCATAGGTACTCTCAAGAAAGTGTAATAATGATTATATTATGTTTTCAGAAATGTGTTAAACAAAAAATAATTGAGTTGGGAAACTTGTGTCTGGCGCTCTAAGGTATTGAATTCCCTGAGCATATTTTGGAGTGCTTGGGAAGTAAAAAAGGCAGAACAATTCTCATGACGAATCAGGAATTTGGTCAAGAAATAGTATGATACTTCAATTTATCTGTAACCCTTCTGGCATTAAAGGATTTGATGTAACACTGAAGTGAGCAAAATTGAGCAAAGGATGTGTTTGGTATCAGTTTTAAATTACACTAAGGAATTACAGTCAATAAATGAAGATATCCATCCCTATTTTCAGTAAATGAAAAGGAAGCAGAAATACATGATGTGGTTGCTTTTGGGTAAATAGATCTGGATTGCCATATGTGTATCTGAAAACAGGCTGAATGCTGCTGGGAGAATGAACCTCTTAAGAGTCTCCCATCTGAAGCACAGTGCGGAAGGCAGTGCTAATCCCAAGATGAAGCTCCTAGAAATGTTCAAGTTTCAGAGCTCCCTCAGGTAGACCTGCTGCCTTGCGGACAGCTCTAGAGCATTAGGAAAAGCTTCCACGTTGTTTTGGAAGGCACAATCCACAGCCGTGCTGAGTGGTGAGGCAGGGCAGCCGTTGTGGGGTGAACTCCATACAAGGAATGGCATTTCTTCTCTGCACCACTGTCATTTTTCCTGTTATTCTCACTTGCCACAGTTCACCCCCTTGTCCCGGGATCATGGTTATATACATTTTACACAAAGCAGATACTTCCACATGGGAAGTACTGCAGATTGTTTAAAAATGTAACAGGAACAAATGGCTGGTATGGCTTTATGCCGCCAGAATTCACTAGAGCAGGTTAAACCGCTGGCCAGTTAAATGCAAGTATTCAAATTGTGTGCATTGGTAATTCTATTTAAAGCAGCTCAAGTGACCTGAGTTAACGAATGATAATTGGATCCCTTTAAGGCTGATACACAAGGAGCTTTTTCTAAGAGGACTGAATTGATGGGACTGTGAATGGTGTGGCGACATCCCTCTCAAAACAAATTATCTGGTGAGCAGCAACCCCCTGTTGTATGTTACTGTCCTGTTTGACCTTTTATCTTTCCTAATTACAATGATTATAGTAAGTCACTGATAATGAAATGCTTCAGGCTGCTCTACCGACTATTATTTACCACTCCGTTCCTTGCTTCTTTCTGCAGCCTAATTAAACTGCCTGTGGTAAGGAGGAATGCTGAGCCCACGCAAGGTAAACAGCACTTTGCCCACTGCAAGATAAGACAGCGCTGATGGGCTTTCTGTGAGCACGTCACCAGCTATAAATAGGCAAGCAGGTGTCACAAGTCAGATTTTAAACAAAAACGTGCTTTTGTATTTGCTTTGACAAAGGCTGAACAAGCACAGGCTGACCAGCCTTGACACGGTTTAGCCACCTCACCATCAGGTAACGTGAGGTCTTTTTTTCTTCTGATGGTAGGTGGGTTATTTGCTTTCCTTACAAATGAGCAGACAGTTCCGTGTTTAAATGGATGCTGCAGTCTATTTTTACATAGCATTCTGCACAGGGAGAAGACAGGCTGAGAAATGTTAGGAACACTACGTTCAATATACTGGCTATGTTTGTTTCTTTTTGGTGGCGTAAGATTTCTTCCTTTATCTTGAGAGTCTAGTTCCCCCACCCCACCCTGCTTCCTAACTTCTTCTTTTGCTAATTGCTGAGAAACTAATGACACTTTCCACATGCTTTATTTCACAGCCTTTTTTTTTTTCCTATCCAGCAGAACAACCCCCTTTATCCTCATTGCCTTAATGAATATAATTTCTTCTACTTCATATGCCTGCTTTGGCATCTCCTCTGCTTTCCAGGAGTTCCTGAGCAGTACCACTGTGAAGCCATAAATTCACCTGTCTCCTAGATCTTATTTCTGCTGCTCCCTCTAACAGTTTATACTCTCCACTCATGGCTTTCCAAAGTATTTTTAGTCCAGAGCTGATAGGTGAAATGTGGAGCATGAGAGAAATGCAAACACTTGGGCAAATAATTCAAACCACTGTGCCCTCGCAGTGTGCATACGCCTCCTGTCATCGCTGCCACTACCTTCCAGAGGTCAGCATCTGACTGCAGGGTAAATGACAGTAAATCAAAATATTCCTGAACTGGAGCTGCAATAGGCAGTACAGGACCGAGCGATGTCTGTACATCAGTTCCTGAGCGCTAAGAGCTGCCAGCAGGCTTCAGGAGGTCTGTATTAGTAACAGACGAGCTGGGGCTGTTGCTTTTGCAATTCTGGATCAGGAGGTGGTCTGACGTGAGAACAAACAGAATTTGCAGGACCTTGTACTGGCCTGTGCATTTTCATTTAACAGCTGTCATTCTGGTCTGTCTCTCATGAAGCAACTGCCAGTCTGTTGAAATGGTTGTTAATTTAGGGAGTTTGCTTTTTTTCCTTTTTTTATTATTTCAGAGTAAAGTATTTATCTTACTAATTCTCTAACCCATACATGGATTCTTTGTGCCTTCCACTTGCAAGAGCTGAAGCCGGTCTCTTCATTTGCGCTAGCTCGATATAGCTGGAAAATGAACCGCCTGTGATCTCTCCAGGATCTGGTTCTTCTACAACATCAAAACTCTAAATTGCTTATTACTTATTTTGTGCTAGCAGAGGACCGGTTCTTGCTACCTTTTAAATCCGAACCCTGACCTCCTCTGTAAGATCTCATCTGTATTTATTTCCTCCGGCGCACTTCAAAAGAGCCTGCCGTTCGTACGATGGCCTCATAGCTCATTCTGCAAAGAACGAACATCTCCCGCCTGTTTGTTTTCGTAGACTACTCTCATTAATTCTCCCTTCGCTTCCCAAGTGTCTTTCAACTGTACTAAGTTTCAATCATAAAATTTATGTGAGAAAAGGACAGATGAGAGGACTTTTTCCTCTGGGAAAAACCAATGCTTGTGGAATGGCTGACCAGTGGCATTGGGGGCATGTGTGATTTTTGACTTATTGGGGGGGTGGGAGGGCAAATGGAAAGGAAAAGGAAAGTAACACAGTTAAGCACAGTGACATTTAAATCACTTTGAAGTTTAACTCATTTAATATACATATTTTGACCACTAGAGGTCTGTATTTCCTATTTTAAAATAAGAGAATTGCTTTATTTTATATTCAAGTGCCAACGCTTTTCAAAACAACCCCTTCCTTCAAGATTATTTAAGATGCAAACACAAGGCAAAATACCCATCATTGAACTCCTGCATTTATGTAAAGTATAATGTACCACACTGAACTAGTTTATTTTAGTATCTACTAGCTTGTATCTCATTTCCTTTACTCTAGTACGTTCCTGCTTTTGTAAACCTTCAGTCCAATTCTTGCACTTGTAAGTCACAGAACAAGACCCTGATACTTTATTTTTTCAAAGACATATGCACCTTAAAATCTCTATTGAGCCAAATTAGGAAGAACTTTTAAATGGGGACTAGAAGTATAATTTACTTCAAAAATGTAGATGAAAAAGTAGTGACACCTACTCATTAGACTAAAAGATTATTTTAAAACTAACTAGGCATGTTGTTAAGCATACAACTCTTTTTCCAAATATCAGCCAGGAAATATTCTTGAAAGTAATTTTAGGTTAACTTGAATCAAACACGTGTTTTCCTTTTTGAAGGAAGATGTTTTTATTGTTGAAAATGCCACTTTAAAATTATTTTTAATCCTTTTTTTTACAGTGACTTAAGAGACTTTTGGAAATTGAAAGGGCTACACATTTTTAATTATCCAAATGGTGTTTTTTAGACCTTAAGTGCTGTATCTATTTCATGAATTGTAAACAATTTCACAATTTGAAAATGTAAGCATCTTTAAAACTTTTAAAACTTTTTAGCGTACACATCACCTCCCCACCCCCAATACACCTGGTTTGTCATTATCCCTTCGGACAGTATCAGTGCAGGATGATGTTACTCTCGTTCAAACTATTTATTTACCTAAATATTTCTCTAATGCGAGTAAGGGCAAACAGCGTTCTGTCCCGATACAGAAGAAAGGTTGTTGGTGTTATGGTGACATTCATTTTATTGAAACTAGGACTTGAGCAAAGTAGAACAAAAGAAAATTATATTAACTATACTGTCTTGTGCTAGATAAGCAGAAGTAACCAGTGTCTTGCCCTATATTTATGTCAAACAGGTGATGCAGTGTCAGTTTATCTCTGCACTTACGGGATGTTTGGGTACAGGCACATGAAGCTGCTAAAACCAGAAGCATTTAGAGAGAATATAAGTAATATCTAGAGATAGAAAACTAGCAAGTAGTTGACTAGATTTAAAATGCAGAGTAAAGAAAACTAATCTTTCATTTGCACACTCAAGGACTTTGTGTCAGAGAAGGATGTGTCAAAAACTGGCATAAGCGAAAGGCCACCTCTAAAGCACTGATTTATGGAGCGGTGAATAAAATGTTGCAAGTACTTTTTTGGGACATTAAATGCTTAATAATACTAAAATGTAATATATTAATACTACTACAGTGTGATATGTGACAAATTTTCTGCATGCTCTTTTTAACAGCCTACAGTGTCACAGTTATAATTCTAGCAGTGAAAGTTTAGACTATTTTTTGCATATACTCTCGAAGTACTTACAGAGTCCAGAAACAGCGGAAATATTTCTTCATGTTCTTAGCTCTTCGGCCAAAGTTAACTCTACCATGTATATTTTTTTTTCTCCAGAAGTTGGGAAATCTTGATGTACGCATTTCTATAAAATTTTACTCACAGCTGTTACTGCCAAGGGAGGATTGCTCAACTTCAGTAGAGTTTCCTCAACCCCACTAGAACTTAGTGGTTTAGTGAATGCTGGCACAGTAATGATTAAGGGTTTTTTTCTGGACAAAAGTTTGTTGACCGATTGATTCACAGAGCACTCATTATAGTTAGCCAAAAGTCTTTCAGCTGACAGTAAGTCTTAGTATTTTAGTTTATAGGTTTCACTTTTCAGATCCTCTAGGTTTACATTTAAAAGTAAGCATTTTTGTCTATATGCATATAATTTTGTTTTCTCTGCTGTTAAGAGGAGGAAAAACATTCTTGGGTTCAATAAATGTAGAACTGGACTCCAAAACACTGAAGGATTAACCATTCTCGACATGCAGTGTGTTTAGCTCATCCCTTGGGGAAGATCAGTGAGGTGGTAGTTTTAGAGATCACTGGTTCTGGCTTGACAGAGTGCCCGATACTTCAAATATCTTAGATTTTCCACATAATTTTCTGGTCTCTTTCTTTCATGTTTATCCATCAGAGCAATCTTTCTTTAACCAAGGCTGCAAGAATGTGCTGCAAACTTTCGGGTGTTTAGTATGTCTTAGGTAATATATTTCCTTAACAGATGTGAATATAAGACTATCAACACAGCAGTAAGATAAAACTGAAAAGATAATTAAATAACCAAAGTAAAATATATTTCTAGCTCCATACTTCTGGTTCAATACTTCTAAAACTAAACATCAAAATGCTAAGCTTCAGAAAAGATGATGTCTGAAAGGTTAATGTCCATGTGATATCCCTTTGTCCCAGTCGCCCCAGTTGCTCTGTCTTGACAGGAATGAAGATTATCTTCTCCTTTTTTAGGTTATTAAACCTAGAGCTGAATTAGCTTTTAAATATGAAAAATTAATTGTTATAACAAAAGGCAGTTGCTCTTCTTTATACCACAGGGTAAGGAACTGCCTTTTTTCCTAAAAGAGGCTGAAGAAACTTAGCCATATGAACACTTTGAAATTAGGACAAGAACTGTCATCATCAATCCAGCACCGATTTTTGCACCTCTGTTCTAGCCATTAGCTTTACCGAAAAGGAAGACTGGCACCCTCCTAGTAGATAAAAATGATCAATAAATCAGCTGGCAAACCTGAAGTCTGCTTATCAGTGACGTGTTATCTCCTCATATTGCTAACAATGCCTTTTACTGCACAGTAGAGGCCAGGAAAGGAAAAACAGATCTATTTCAGATCAAGGTGGGATTAGAATTCCTCAGGTTTTCAGCACTGACATGAAAAGATTTTTGAAGGGCAACACAACGTAAGGTACTACTTTGTTACGAATGTGCAGCTGACTGCACATTCGTAACTTCAGAACTGATGACTGGTTATGTAGCATCTTTAGGGTATTTGGAAGTACCCAAAAGAATCAATAGTTCACAAGGATTAAGCCATCAAGTCCCAGAACAAATAAAAGTGAGATTAGTTTGAGCTGTGGAAGGTTACATGTTGCACGGTTACTTTCTCCGGGAGCTAGTAAACAAATGGATTAACACATTTCTTTTATTGCAGCTGAAATTGCCTATACAAAATATAGTGTGCCCCATGTGATCATTTTTAATAAAAGACAGAAATCAAATTCAGGTTTGTTAAGTGCGAGTGAAATCATTGGATGAATTTTAAGTTTCTATTTTGATAGCTTTGTTCCATGGAATAGGGATTTTTAAAGTATTCTTTTTTTAATTACACAGGAGTGCACATCCTACACAAATGTACCTCCTGGATGCCTAACCACACACCTAAAATTTCTATTGGCACCACTACTGCCACACAAAATGAACCATAAGCTTCTACTGTGAACTCCTCCAACCTGAGGAGTAAGGGAATTTACACTAATTCTGGGCTTGATCCCGATCTACATCTCAGCTTTATATTAAAAAGGCTGTGAAGAAGCAAGAGAGAAAAAAAAAAACCTTACTGAAATAAAAAGCACTGCCTTCTAAGAGAACAGGGATCAGATACAACGTGTGAGGCATCTTACCTCCTTTCAGGCCATCTATAAAGTTGCGGTTTGACTTACTGGATATTTCATATACTTATTAATCTGTCTTTAAGGTTATGTGGTCTTCACTGAAGCTTGTGGGTGCCTCCGTAACTATATGAAAATAGCAATAACATCAAGTGTTCCTCCTTTTTGTAGAAGAAATACTGTGTTCTATCACTGGGATTTCAAGCACTTAATTGCTTAATAAGGGATTACAAGACATTTTCGGAGCTGTTTTGAGTATCGTTGTTCTCTGGACATTCTTCTTTCTTGCTGGAGTGAATGTCTTTGTGCTTTCAGCACTGAAAGATCAACTGTCCAGATCATCTCAGCATTAGTCAGTGCTTTCACTGTCCACTACAAGGTAGCTATTACCTGGAGAGTGGCCTCTATGGGGAATAAAGGCTACTTCCACAAACCGCTACGAATGCAAGACAGAGCAGTGCCATTCAAGGAAGAGACGATGTTCTGAGCAGCACGGAAAGATGTCTAGGCAATCAGCTTGTGGCTTTGCTCGATTTAACAACATCTGAATTTATAAAGACAATAGTTTCAGCTCTAGACGCAACTCAGAGTTCACAGCCGTGCCAAGCACTGCCGAGGACAGAACTGGCTCTGCCCGGAAGAAACAGTACTTGCACAGAAAGATCGTTGGCAGAACCGAGGATCTTTACTTTTTATAGGCCCATTTGGAAATTCAGAACTACCGAAAAGGTGTCAATATGATCATCAAACGGAGATCATTTCCAGTGCTCAAGTAAAGCCAAGTTTTCTGGTGTTCTCTTCTGAGGCATCAAGAAACCCGCCTTGTAGCAATGCTGGGGCTAGTCTTTTGGTCCCACTGCGAGCTTTACATCTTTTAAACTTCTTGGACACAGAAAAGTGTGAACTCTACAAATATCAAAGATCCCGTAGCAGAAATTCTGCATTTCTGTTATCTAACATACCTGAAAGGATGATGCTTTAGGAGATGATGCAACTCCTGCTGAGGTCACTACAGACAACGGCAGGCAAATGCTGGAAGTCTCTCATGTAGATGGTTGCTCTTTTGGTGTGGTGTGAATAGTGACTTCTCAAAGCAGCATGATACTAAGGGCGTGGGCAACACGGAAGATGCAGACAGAAACATTTCAGATGAGTAAAGGAGAGAGGGCTGGGCTTTGCTACCAGTCCAAACCAAAGGTTTTAAAGAATCATGTGCACCAGTGTTGGTAGGAAAGGAAGAGTTAGCCCCTCTTTTGTTAAAACACACAATGAAAATTCATAGCATATGGGAATCATTGTTATACAGCACGAAGGAATGAGAGGTTAGTAACCTCAGGATGGCTACGTAAATCTGGTTTGGGAGTCGAATGAAATCTTTGTCTCTTTAGAGGTTATTACTTGCATTCTGGGATTTATCATTTGATGATCACAGTTATACTTTTAAGTAATGTTTTGGGACCTTGAGAGTAACAGCTACCCATGTACACTATGGCTGGTAGAACTGACCCCCAAGATCTTAGTGTCTCTTGAGGATTCCTCGCTCACAGACTGTTATTCTCTTACTGGCTCCAGGACATGGGAGGACACAGGTATGTATTGGCTCTTTCTTGTAGTTTTTGCAGCATGTAGAACTCTAACACATGGTTGCATTTTCATTTGAAGCCTAAAACGTTAGAAATGTGCATTATTTAACAGAACTGTTGGCCAGAGCAATTTCTGCAACAGATTTTTCTTCGACAGGGACGTGGTGCTACTCTCATAGGCAGCTGTAAGAAGCAGCAGGTACAAGTTCATTTCTCCTCTAGACTCCCCTGCCTCGCACGATGAAGACTCTCCATACTCTCAGCTTTGAGATGAGCCAAACAAAGGTAAATGGTTGTAACTCTTAGTTTATTACACATAGCTGGACTGCAAGGTAATATGCGTGAAATGAAACCTACTGTGTCATGAAGCCTGGGCCTCGTCTGCTTTTTGGTCCAGGGAGAAAAAAACCATGGTAACATAGATAAAAAACATGGTAAGATAAAACGTCTCTCAAATTCTGTTAAGAATGTTAAAATAACAAAATGACACATGGCCTTAATGGATGGAAAATAAGTATAATAATATGGGGGCAGACCAAAAAAAAAAAAAAAAATCAGTATATCCAGATAAGGCCTGGCTATAAGATGGTTGTTACCATCGACTCTGTGGTAGTCCAGATACTGCGTGAGGTCAGTAAGTATATGCTTACCAGCCTCTGGGTAAAAACAGGTTAAATTTACATAATTTTAAACTCTTGGTTATATAAGCGGCTATTGATAATTTAGCAGAAAATGGGATTTCATGCATCTGAATTAGAAATGGTAATGTTCTAAAATGGTTAATGCATGAGTGACATGCCCACAGCAATATGCAATCACCGTCAGAATCTCTCCGTCACCGGCAGAGATCAGGATAGAAAGTGGAAAGGAAAGGCTGAAGCTGCAATTGTTTCCTCATGAACCAAATCACCTACTTCTGGGAGAAGAGGATTTTTCTGCATCTACAGGCAAGTTCTTTGGCCCTTTTCTGTTTTACAGCTTTACTGTGAAAGACAATCAGTGGTGTCACTAATGTAAAATTACAGAAGTGATGTTTCAATTAGGTTGCGGTTGCTTCCTCTAGGTGAAGATGTTTGTAGGAAGAGAGGTAGGGGACACAGCTAGTAATTTTGTAGACAAAGAGCGGAGGTGATAGGACTTACTTGTGGAATTCCAAGTTAGTCCAAATAGAGGCTTCCTCACTTTCTCCTGGTAGTTTAGTTTACTCAGAGACCACGGTGTCATTTGCCTACTCTCCCACAGGCACGTTACTCTTATTCTGCTGAACCAGAAGACATGGAGCCAAAAATTAACATTATGTGTGCATTACTGTGTTATGCTCCCAAACTCCTTTCCTTGGTTAGAAGTGAGACAATCACATGACGAGCAATTCAAGATACCTGCAAGATAACATTACTTCTACTTTTCTGGTACAAGGAACTGCCTTTCTGCACTTCCTTGTAAAACAGCAGGAAAGGTGCTATAAGAGAGCTTAGGAACATAGATTTGTTCCATGTTGTGCAGCAGATCACTAATATTTTGACATGTGTGGAAATATTCTGATGTGTGTGAGGCCTTACCTAGACGTTAATCCTCAAAGGGGCATTTTTCTGCCATTAAGACAAATCACCACAGTGGAGTCATGATGCACCTAAGAGCTCTACAGGCTTCACACACAGTCCCTTCTGCAGGACGTGCTTTTTACTCTTACACACACTCCCCCCACTCCCCCTCCCGAAGAAAATAGAAGGCAAGTGAAAATTCATTAATAATGGGCTTTAGAAAGGTGTTGTGCAGAGCAATACCCTTATCTTCATCTGCAACAAGGGCTAATCTGTCAGAAAGGGCGAGTGTGAGAAAACACTTAAAATTCCCTGCTTCTGCACCAGAAATGGAGAGATCTCTGTCAAACAAAGGTGTTCCACTCTAATTGAAGGAGAATTAAATGACTTGGCTAAGAGTAGCTCATGTTGCACACTCACCTAAAAGGATGTGCTCTCTCTAAAAACCTCTAAGAAATCCCATCCCTGTTTCTTAGCTATCACTAATGTGGTTAAAATCACTGATAGAAGCTTTTGCTTTGAGTAATGAAAACACTAACTAAAAAACAAGCTCACACGCAGATACAGCACGTCGATGTGGACACAGACATACCAGTATCACTACAGTATCTGTCAGGTTAGCTAAACCAACTAATGCGGCAGTTTTCTCACTACATTTCCAATACCATGGCTAGGGATTTCCAAATAACTCCTTGACAGTGAAAGTTTTACCCCTCTGGGGGAAAAAAACCTCACATTGAACATTTTTTTTTTTTTCTTTTGACTTCATGCTGAAAAATAGTATTTATCTTACGGGAGAAGCAAAAGCAAATGTATTGTAGATTTCTGTGCAAGGAAATGGATGTCAGATTTCAACACCTTCGTTTGGAGGAAGCTTTGACATAATTCAGCAATACATAATAGGATTTGGTTCACTGTGTCTGATTGAGACATTTGATTAGGTTTCTTTCATGTAATTAATTTAGATATCCTTACAGCGGGAAAATATCACACCATGGCAATATGGCTCAGAAAAGACTTTTCTTCCTTAAATAAGAATGTTAGGAACAGCCTGGAGGGAAAAGTTAGAAGATTAAAAGCAAAGAATCAGCATGGAGGCTTCTTAATGAATACCTCATTAGGGTCAGAAAAAGGGAACCAAAGGCAGAAAGGAAAGGAAACGGTATGAGTAACCGGTAAAGTACAAGAGTTTATTCAGACCAAAAAAATCTTTTAAAATGGTAATGCAGCTAAGCCCAAGAGAAGTTAGTATCATTGTAACTGTTTGCAAGTCTAACAGGGAAAACATAGGGGCCCAGTTGTGCTTTCACAAAACTCCCGGTAAGGGCAGATCATTATGAGGACTAGAAGAAAATCTGAGCAGCCAAATAGAAAGATAAGCCATGGATCTGTGATTTTTGTACAAGTCAATTGGACTAGTGACGTGCTAAGGGGTTAATCAAAGAGAACGAAAGGTCAAATACAGACACCTTAATCCATGCCAGTGTGAAAGGTATTATCACCCACGGGAAAAACAAGATATTGTGATGCTTAGAGCTTTGTCTGGAAGGCAGCACACTTAATAGAACGATATCAAAACAGATGTTCTGCCAAATTTGTACGGCTTGTTTCCTGTTTTATTCAAAGTAATGCTTATTGCTCTATTTTGGAAATAAAATTAATTAGTGAACTCTTTACTGTCCCGACTCTGAGACACTCCTTGTGGGTACTGAGGACCAGCAATAGAGGTAGCAAAACAAAGAAGGCTGCTGCAGCCAGTGCGAGCTAAGCCACGATGCTGCGAATCAGTTTATCCTCAGCAAAGCGCAGTCTTGGTTCTCAAGCAAACGTAACTGCTCAGATGGCAGAAAGGGTAGTGCTGTGCCCTCCAAAAGGTGCCACACGAGGTTTACTTCAGTGCCAGGAAAACTACCAATTAAGCTGAGAAAATGCTTGGATGTGTGGCTGTCCTGTACTGACGTGACTTTTTTTCACGTTATGTTTAAGAACAGGGAACAGCATCATACAATGTACTTGAAGGCAAAATGGTTTTGAACCCTTTTCCTTTGAAGTGCTTTTTAGGAAGCCCGTGGGTAAAGAAATATCTTTTATCTCAAATAAAGCCTGATTTTAGAAAAAAGAAAAACTGTAATTGTCTTATCATGGCAAGCTGCTAATAACAAAGCCAAGAAGAAAACAATAAAGACAGGAATCTAAGAGCAGAGCTAGAGTCTCACTTTGAAAGCACATGTTGGTTCCTGCCCCATGCTTTCCATTTCTGATTGTTGTACACCAAGTAAAGAACCTGAGGAGGGAGGAAATCCTGAGTGACTTGAGTGGTAGCAGACTAACTCTTGGGCTCAATGTACCTTGTGTAAGGGGGTTAAAAGGGAAAATTGCATAAACTTTTAGGCTTGGCTTACAAAAATGAGGGAGAAAGGAGAAAAGATGAAAACCAATAGAGGTTTATAAAGAAAATTATGAAAAAGCAACATACATCCTATAAACTTGGTCTGGGAGGGGCACGCAGGGCTCCTCAATAAACAAGTTCAGGCTGCATCTTTGTACATTATGTGCTGCAAAGGGTCTGGACAGGCTGTGCTGATGCGAAAGCAGAGTTAAATGGAGTATAACTGCCAACAGAACATTTTTTAGGGAAGTCAGTTAGTGCATTTTTCTCCCTTGCGTAAACCCCCCAACATAAAAGTACAGCTGTTCAGTGGTTTTCTGGAATGTTTTACTATTTGCCTGGGTCCCTCTGAGCTAGAGATGCTGAGGCACAGTACTCTCATTCAGTGTATCCCTCTCAATTTTCAGAAAACGGAGGGGACTCAGGAATGCTGTTTTATTTTCTATTTCTGTTCCTATACTTCATGTACTGATTATTAGATTCCATTAGCCAACAACCTATCAGTAACTGGTAAACTTGTATGACCTAGAAGTAAACAAACCTGAATTAGCTGAAATTAGGCGTTTGCTTAAATTATTTGTTCTGGCCATAACTGTAATTATAGCTATAGTGAAATACTGTCTAAATATTGACCTTGCCCAAATTCAGTACCAGTTTCTTTAGATATTGCCAGTTACCTTTTGCTGTAGCCTGCTTTTTGTCTTGTCTTCAATCGTGCCACTCACTGATGCATTGCCAATCTGATCTCGCTTTCCTGCTGTGAGGTCATCTTCAGTTATTACCCATCTTCTGTGCCTATAAGAGAAATGCTACTCAACTACAATAAAGGGAGATAAACACCACAAATAGTAACCAAGCATTCTAGCTCGCCTTGTTATATAGCGGATACCCGGACAGTTTTGCTGTCAAACAAAACCCAAATGGAATGAAAATTGTAAAAGACATCCGACAGCCCAAAATGTGTAGTTCTTTCAGATGATGGTGTAACAGAATACTAACAGCATGCCATTTGGAGCATGACATTTTCCTACCCTTAGCTGCAATTCACTTGAAAGCCCCAAGTAATTTTAGTATAATCCATTATTTATCTGAAGATGAGGCCATAAATGATTAGACCAGCCATTCTATTTCATACGTGCCCTCACTCAAACAGTCCCAGCTGTTAGGACATACAGTCAAAATAACCTCTTTTCCCTTGTTTGTTACAGCTGAGGTAAAAAAATCAAGTACGAGTATCATAACTTCCCCTATTTGTCAGATTTCTTAAATTTCCTGAAATGTTCGAAAATTACACAGACTCTTCTAGGACGAGTTTTAGAAGATGGTACAGAACATGGTATGAGTGCTCTGAGTACAGCGCCTGTCTATTGGTGAAAGGGATCTTAAGAGACAAATTTGTTGATGGAAAGGGAATTAACAGAAATAATGTGGTTAGCAAAAGCTTACTGGCTTGCTTTTCACTGCAGGGTTTTTAGGACCAGAGGAAGAAACAGGAAATAATCCTTTGGTAAGTAACTTTTTGTGCACTAGTGGCTGTATGTAAGAAAACAGCTCCACTGGAGCCTTTCCGACCTTCAGGCTGCAGCATTTGGGCCTCATGCATGAGGTCTACACACCTCTAAGCTCTAAGAGTAAAGTATGCTCCTACGGAAACTCTCCAGTGTATTTGAACTGGCCTTTTGTATACGTGCCAAAATTTTAACTTTGCAGAAAATTTTAATTGCAGGTAAGTAGCTGAGGTTCAATTCTCAGCAACAGCAACCTGTTATTCATGTTAGCATGGTGGAAACTCACCCTACCATAGTGAAAAGAAGAAAATAAGTCTTCCCTCCGCTTTCCCCTCTCTTCATAAGTGATGCACAATTTTCTCTTTGTGACACTCTGTGATTTTATCTTACCTAGGTTCTCAGACTTGATCCTAACAATGCAGAGGCTGACTTCTTAAAAACAGCATAGTCTCCCTTTGAAAAAACTGTCCAAAAATCAGAACTGCTATCCAAGAATACCGCAAAGCTGCTCATTCGTATTGGAGAGGTAGAACACAACATCCACGTCACTGCACTTCTGATGGAATTGTTGCACAACTGAAAGCACGAGGCACAAACACCAGCGGTAAGCTAGATAAGGCTTGAAAACTGAAACAAGACTACCCAACGGCTAGAGATGTAGCTAAACGTGCAATAGAGCCCACAATTCCAGCAGACCGCCATGGGCCGGCAGTGGCCAGGCTATGCCCTGACCCAGTCCTCCCAGCTATAAGCTGTAAATGTTAACCATGCTTGTAACTCTGAAAGGATTCTAAGATTACAGTTCTCTTTCTGGAGAGAGCTGACAGTATTACTGTCAGAAATAGGTGAGGGGGTTATTTTGCTTTGCTGTCCACCCCCTTTCCCCTGACTTAGCCACTTGGCCACTTTCTTTGACATACCTAATACACAGCCCAAGCAGATCTATTCCTATGCCGACAAATCCTGATAACCCATTTCCCCAATTCAGCTTTAGGTATAAAACATCCCAATTAAATCTTAATCTATTTCTTCTCTTATTGAGGTTTCTCCTGGAGGATACCCATTAAATTCATCTAAAAAAAAGCACAAGATTAACCATGTAATGTGAGTCAAGATGTAGTACTTGATTAAAGTAACACATCGATAGCCGTGTTCTCCACCAAGTCAAGATAGAAGGTGACCTTTTATGAATTCACCAAGGCAGAAAAGGCGACATGAAGTGTGAGGAACACAGATACATGCCAACCACTTAAACAACTGGATGCTTCTCACACTGGATTTTTGGATGCCCAAAAATTTGGGCAGTTATAGCCTCAGGAGAGATTATGAACACTCCTGGTGACACTAGTAGCTTCTGGACCTCAAGAAGGTACAGAGAAAAAGGAGAGGTAGTGAGCAAATGAGAGTAATTCGTGACTGCTTAGAACATTTTCAACTAATATTATAGTTTTGTATAAACAAGAGTTTAACTAGGACAGTGTAATAAGAGTTTGTAGTTCATGTAACTTTAAGTTATCATATTAATTTCTGGAGCTGTAGTAAGGAAGCATAAGCACTGCCAGAGAAAAGAACTACCTGAACAGATCCCTTTAACCACAGTACAAAAAACTTCAGAGTACGGGAAATTGCAGTGAGTGCCCATTATCTGACATAAAATTTTTAATGGGAATTAACTCTAACACATATTTCTGTGTCTGCAAATACAGTCCATCCATTTCAACAGAATTATTCTAGAAAGTGTAAATAAATCACCATGTTTACATTCTGCATCTGCCCTGTTTTTATAGTACTACAATAGCAAAAAGAAATGTGATACATTTTCAGATATTTAATGCAATTAAAGATAACATTATTCATTCAGCAGGTAACACAAATACAAACCGTGCATCTTCCTGTTCTAAGTGGACTGTAAAAAGCGGGTTGTGACATTTTAAACAGAAAGGCAGCACTCTCCTCTCTTCTGCAGTGCTGTGGATACTGGCATTTCAGGCTGGTATTTACTGCCTTTTAAACCAGTAACTTCCAGCTGCAGTTTGCACATGCTGCCCAACCCAAGCAAGGCACTGTTTCTAAGCAGGAAGGCAGGACACCTCACACCATCGGAAATGGGCACACTTCTGCTCTCCTCCAGCGTGAGGATAAATTCTATTCCCATCTACTACCTTGACAAAAGTTAGGGGAGAATGAAACCAGCTGTATTCAAATGGAATGATAATCCTAATCATACAGGACCGCTTTGCTTCCTCAGTTTAGCAACATAAACTAGGAAGCACTCCGTAGTTGTTACTGATTCTTCTCTGGTATGTAGTTCAAGTTGTAGAGAGGAAAAATGTACAGAAATCCCATGTTCCTGCTGAAAAGGCATATAGTTAAAATTCTTAATACCTGAGCAACAGCTTAATTTGTAGGCACTTCATCGTATTTTTGAAGGATGCTGTAATTGAAAAGATTACGGACTGCCATAGTCAGGATTGTGAACCGTTTGTCTGACACTAAAACAGAGCTAAAAGGGCCTTTCTACATCACCATGGTAATTACCTGCTTCAGGCTGTACTCAATCCTCCTATTCAGGCAAAAATCTAATCATATTAGCAGTGTGGCTTCATGCAAGTGAAAAGATCCCCCTCCCAAACAAGAAGCCCTCTTCACCCTCACTCCTTTTTGCAGCTTGAGTCTGTTTACTAGCCTGTCCCACGCTATGCACACATGCTACTTAGGGATGTGATGGGAATTTACAGTGAACTGTGGCATGCTCTGGACAGAGTCCTGCTGTCACTTATTGCTGCACATCGCATTAATTCTAGTGGGTTTGCAGCAATATAGACATGGGTGTAACTGGATCCTGCAAATTTCCTGCTAGGAGACACTGTGATCTGACTGACCTGTTTAGTTACCAATACGCCAGCTGACTTGCTCAGAAGTATATAGGGCCTGGAAGCAACTGGTAACATTTTAAGTGTTTTAATGTATGGGGAGTGTGAGGACATTAAATACGTTACAGGACTTCACCTGAACACGCTGAGGCACTCCAGTACAGTTTCATTTCTAAAGTCCAAGCTAAGTTTAGAAGCTGGCTGACGCCACTCAAAAAAAAAAAAAAGGGAGGGGGGCATTTTAACTTTTACTAGCTAAAATTTAATGTCTGGATCCATATCACCATTTTTATTCCTGTAGAAAAGGAAAAGTTGATGCCAATACTAGCTGCTAAGTGCTGGAAGCTGCATTGCCTTAACAAGACTGAAAAACAGAATCATTTGCCCAAGTCTCCCACATCATCAGCACCGCCTAGTAATCTTTCCTTAATTTACCTCATGAGCTTAGCACAATAATCAAGATTTCGAGTGCTGACTGATCTTGCCCGGAGATAAGAGCGCTGCCTCTTGCCGGCTGCAGGGAAGAGCCTTGGTGGTGAGGAGCCGTTACGCTCCGAGGGCCGTGCCTTCTGCCGAAGGGTGCCTCTGCTTTACCTGCGAACCGCTGACAGCCCCCAGCGCTCCGCGGGACCCTCGGCCGCCTGCTGAGGCGGTTCTGCGGCGGTGCTCAGCGAGCGGCCCGCGGCAGACACGCCGGGGCACTGCGCTCCGTCCGGCACTGACACCTCCCCTGACAACTCCAGCTGAACAACGTATAAACTCAGCTGGAGGCCGAACCGCACACACCCGCCTGCCCCCGGCGCCAGGCAGCGTGTTCCCGGCGAGGCGCAGGCGAGAAGCGGCGCGACGGCCGGCTGCCGGCGGGGCGCCGGCGGCGGAACCCGCGGCGGGCGCGCGGGGGCCGCGCCGCGCCCGCGGAAGCCGGGGCCGCCGGCGGGACGCGCCTTACCTGGCTCCGCGGAGGGCCGGCCTCAGCGGCGACGGGCGGCCGCGGACCGGCTGGGCGGCGGGCTCAGCCCCGACGGCGCTCGCACCGCACCGCACCGCACCGCACCGCACCACGCTCGGCGGGGCTGCGCTCCGCGCGGCTCCCCGGCCGGCCGCACCGCTCCTCCCGCTCTGCTGCGCGGCCCCTCGATTTATAGCGAGGGGCGTTGCAACCCAGCCCAGCTCGCCCGCTGTCTCTCCCCACCCATCTCCCGGGACGGACCCCTCTGACCTGTCTCCCTCCCACTTCCCTCCCCTTTCCTACACCCCCTCCCCGTTCGCTGGCACGCCCGCCGCCGGAGCCCACCCCCCCCCGCCCGCTGCCGGTCCGCGCCGCCCCGCCGGCAGCGAGGGGGTGCCCAAGGCAGGACGGGTGTCTCCCGGCGCTGGGCATTGCGGTGCAGAGCTATCGTTCAGGGACTTGTGGTTCCTTGGGAGGAGAGCGACTGCCAGCGCAGCGCTGGCTGCGAGGGTAGTGCCAGGGGTGGGCAGGGGACGCCCGCGCCTGCCTCTTTTCATGCAACTTTCCGGAGGAGAGGTGGCAAGCGGCGTACAAACGTTCGCGGTTTCTCTAGGAAAACCCCCGGGCCGGCTGTACTTGTCCCAGGATACAGCGTGCTCTTCGTGTCGCTGCTGGCTCACAGGAAAAAATAGGACTTGGTGTAGGAGAGATTTTTTTCTTTGTTGTTTCTCGCGTCTCTTGACCCAGTAAACAGAACAGGGAACGACTTCTCAGGCAGGATTTCTGAGATGGGCATGCTCATCTAGAACAGGATTTCAGAAGTTCTGTTTTGTTTTTAGGGCCATCTGGCCATGGTTATGAACACAGCTAATTCTTCAGTGGGAACTGTGCAACTGCAGGTTGCTTTCTACACCTAGTGTCTTAAAGAAGACGTCATGACCCAGGATGGTAATATCTTTTCAAGGGTTGGTCGTGTAACTTTATTGTGGCTAAGAGCTCTTAGGGTCTACTTATTGCTAGTGATAGGAGAAGGCAAGTCAAGAGGAACCATTTGGGTTCTGCAGTAGTAACAACTTTAGATGGGATAATAAGTGCTTTTCAGCATCTGCACACGTATAATCAGTAAGGTCTTGTCTGGCTATAATTTGTTTTTGAATGTCTGTTAGCTAAGTCAGAGGTTCAGATAGAAATGCAGAACTAGGCACATTACATGAACGTAATTGTTCCAGGCTCTGTCTGATGGGCCACAATTGTGTTACATGGAGGCACTAATGCACCTGTGCACTGATTTCCCTGTGACATAATCTTTAGCCCTGGTCTTATTTATGTCGTGTCAAGAAAAATCCTCTGCATTTTCATCAGAACAGCTGTCAGGATCCGAGCAGTCTACTGGCAGCGTGCTACCCTCCTGTCACTTGGGGAGTTTGTAATTGACTTCCTTTCTGAAGAGATCGTGCTGAGATACCTTCTAATGATGAATTATATGCTCGTTCGCAGATTTGTCATGACAGGGACTGTAAGCCACTTGCTAGCAAGTTCAATTCAGACCTCTGCAGACCCTGAAGCCAGCTGCAGCAGTGCGCTTTTATTCCCATGTATGTTGGTTGTATCGCATAAGGGACACATTTATTCTATCCAAACAGTTCTTTGTACATGTGTGACGGATTACGATACTCTACTGCGTATCAGTGTATTTGGTAGTTCTTGCACAATTCTGCCCCAGTGCATTCCGTGGTAAAACCTGCTGTATGGAGCTGACTGGGAAGGAGACCTCCGTAAGGTGAGGCTTGCAGGGATTTGTCCTGTAGTGGTCTTTCAGTTCTCCTAGAGCTGAGCTGAAGGAACCGAAGCCCAATTCCAAGGCTAGCATCAAACACTGGCTACTCAGAGTCACAAAATGCCTCTGGATGTGTGAAGCATTGACTGGCATCCGTTGTTCCCTTTATTACCTTCCATGACCCTTCCTCTTCAGGAAGGGGATGGCGGAAGTAGATGAAATCTGTATTTGTAACCAGAATAAAATGAAAAAATAAATTTCTTTATTAATTGGATTCTTTTTTAAAAGATGCATGTAAAAGTGAATTTGGTTCTTCATCTCTCTGTTGAGTTCAGTCCATCTCTGGTGGATGTGCACAAGATGTAATTTCATGTAATTTTGAGAAAATCTCCTCATTACCAGCAGTTTCGTGTCTGGAATCCCAGTAACAGAACTGTAACATCATGAGCACTGAAACATGCACTTGCTATAGAAATGCGATTTACAGGAACATCCAGTGAATAGTAGACTTGATGACTAGAATTCTGTTTTCATTGAACTGCTGTAAATAAAGAGGCTTCTTCCCACCAGGACTGATTGAGGTGCCTATAATGCAGAAGGGCCTTCAGAGAGCAAGTTGCCTTCTACTGCTTGTGTTAGAGCAAACAGCTGTCATTAGGAAGGTGACTGGACCGGGCCATTTGATTGCTATCAAATCAAATCACTAGCTCTTCTAATAGCAATGATTATTAAAACCACTAGTACTAAATTGAGAATAAATTGTATCAACAAATCTTCACTGGGACCTCAAAATCACATTGCCTTCAAAACTCTCTGATTTTTAGTAAGTGGCACATTTGGAATGATTCACATCTGAACCTTTTGGTTGTGTTTTGGGTTTAGGGTTTTTTTTTCATATTTTCAAGATTTTTTTTTCTGCAGGAATGAGAAGCGGAAAATTTTTTTTATGTAATGCTGATGTTCCATACATAGATCTCCATGCATCTCGACATCAAGAGTCAGGCCTAAGGAAAACAGCACAGGTTGGGAGATCTGTGGCATGCTGCTTCTATTCATTGTATTCTTCTGGATGTATTTCTGATGCTTTTCCCACTGTTGCTTCTTTCAGAAAATAGGTTGGACTTTTGCACATAGAATATAGCTGTGCTTTTGCTTAGGAGAAAATGAGTAATTCAGGGGTAGGTCCTTGCCTGTACTGGAAACCTGTACGTGTCCTGATAGCAAGCTGATCTGAGCATGCTGATGATTTGCCTGAATATAAGAAAACTTACCAATGCTTTTTTAAAGAAGAGTTACTGTCAAAAGACTCTCCTGCCATAATGAGTATTTCAGTCATATCCTGTTTACAGATCTAAACCTTTTCTGAGAAGAGGGATGAAGAATCATTCCCCAGTCAGTGCATCTATTATTTAGAATATGTCATCTTCTTTTGTCAATGAACTGTGTTTTCAGAGTGTGTTCCCTTCCTTCATGCCTACTACAACCGAAGGTTACTGGAAAATGTTAAGGAAAGAAAATTTTGGAAAAAAAAGTAAAGATTGTAATTCTCACTGTCCTCCTCTTGATCCCAGACTTGATCTGCTGTAGGAATAATGTTAGTAGCTTGTCTTGTAGGGACAGGAATGTGTATTACTGTTGTCATCCACTCTCTATGTGAGACCATAAAGTTTTGCTAAGGCCAGCAGGCTCTACTGAGAGTAGTATGTGTTTGTGTATGTGAGAGAAGGAGAGAGCAGGAGAGGGAAAAATGTCTTTTTTGGGGCCGGTGAGGGAGGTCATTTGCAGACTTTTGAGCAGCAGTGGTGCTGATACCCACAAGGTCTGCCTCTCCAGAGCTATGGAAATTTACGTTATTATTTTTTTTCTGATGAGGCCCTTGAATAATTAAGATAGTTAATCTCTTTCCAGGAAGCTATATGCTTTAACTTCGAGTGTTCCTCAGCTTGTATGCTTTAATTGTATCCCTTATAATCATCATAGCATGCAGCAGAAGAGGAGGCTGGAAAATTTGAAGACTCTAAGGAAGCCAATGTTTCAAATCTCAGCATTTTCTCAACACTTTAAAGTTTAATTGGTTTTTTTTTTGATAAGTAGTAGATTTTTTGCTTGACTTCTACTATGACTTTAGAAAGCTGAACTGAATGAGAAGCGTGTGACATCCTCATTTTCCAAAGTTTATAAAAGACTGCAATTGTGTTCCTAATTTTGTATCTAGATTGGGTTTTGCTAGATCGTTAGTTTAACAACAGCAACTGCTTTGAGGATTTGGACTTCTGAACTCAGTGGCAGATATAACATGTGTAAGGGGCTTGGGGCGCAGGGCTTGCTGCGCGAGAGCGGGCTGCCTGCCTTCCGGGTCTGCGCTGTAGCAAGACTGTACCGGGCCAGTGGGTCTAGAGGGAGTGCAGCACATCCAGCTCTGCATGGGCAGCTGCTCTTACCGACGGGAAGTAGAATTGGATGGTTCTATGGGCAGGGGAGGGATGGAGGCTTCGACTCTTCTTTGTTGCTAGAGTAAAGCCATGCTTGATGAACTGTCAGGTCTGCAGATTAATGCAGAACACTGACCCTCCTCCCAGAGCTCTTTCTGTGACAGAAGGAGGCCAGCTGCCTCGGTGCAAACTTCATGTTCCCCGTATAGATGTTACTGGGGCTCGCAGGGGAGTGAGAGGATCCGTAGCAAGCAGAGGTGGCAGAGCCATGTCATTTTCTCACCGTCCTGGAAAGTGGATGACAGAGACCTGCCTCTTTGTGAGGGAGGGATCTCCACAGCAGCCGCAAGTACTGGGTGCTGTGCTGCTGGGAAGCCAAGACGGGAGCCAGAGGAGGCCAAGTGCTGACAAGACACCATCCAGGGGCTGGGCTGGGCTCCCTGAACTGTGCTCCCGCTGCTCTGCAGTCCGTAGGGTCAGGGAACCATAGCCAGCTCTTCAAGAAAATTACTGGAAAGAAGAATAATTTAGGACATATTTCCTCTTCTTTTGAAGACTTCCTTAAGGGTTCATGACAATAAGTTCATTTGCTTGAAAAATCCTAGACGGCTATGATGAAATACGCTATGTTCAATGAACACTTACTACACCCTTACCCTGTTTGCACGGCTGCCCTCTCCGCTGGTGGAGCTGCAGTTGGTGTGGTGCACTCTCGCTGTGTGGAAAGTGGAGAGAAAATGCAGGGTGGCTGGATTTGCTGCTCAGGTGCTACTCCATCTGCATAGTCACAGGAGCTGCTGCAGGACTGACCATTCCAAAAAGCAGATACCTGTCTTCCTGCGTGGGCAAAATAGCTGTGTTCAAACTGGATGTAAGGTAGACCCTGGTTTGCTGGACTCATTGTGTGGATTAATATTAAAGCAGACAGAAATGAGGAGGTGTTTAATTGCGTGATGTATTGCCTTCCTGGGTATCCTCCTTTTCTTTACAGTCTTCTTTTGGCTTTCTTGTTTGTGTCAAAAATCTGGTGTTTGTTTAAAAATGAAGAGCACTGTTGATAAGGAATGTTTTATTCTGCTCATGCTGCCATTCACATGACTGGGACAGGGAGAGCCAAGAAAAGCCGTCTTTTGAGTGCCTCTAAGAAATGTCAGGCTGGAGTAAACGTATGCCATTAGGGAGGAGACAAGTATTTGGGGTGCTTTTTTTAATCAAACATGTTGCTATGCTATTGGAAATCAGCCCTTTCCCCTCAGACTTGTAGGTTTTCCATTATAATAGTGTTTCATCACAGGCACATGTATCATTTAGCTTGGTTTTGCCATTTAAATCTGGCCTGCGGATGTTCACCCATTCTGTGCGATCATGGCCATCCTCTTTCTGGGAACTGGCAGCGAAATCTTGTATTTTAAATGTTTTTTCTAAAAAGTGGTGCATGCCGTTCAATAAAGTGTTACACAGACCGTGCCATTCAAAAGAATGTTTTTACAAAATTCATCACAACAGTGAACCTAATATGATCATGATCCAAGCTTGTCTCCCATCTCGATCACTCTCATGTCTGTTCCAGATTCACCTCTGATCTACGCACAATACCATGCTAGAGGCATCATTTATGTTTCAGGTGATACAAAGCCAGAACTTGAGCCAAGAAAGTATTCCTATAAAAGGAATTATGTTTAAATTCTGTAAAGCTGGAAGCAGTGATGATGGTGGTGAAATATGTTTGGAGAGGCTGGGTAAGTTATTCTCAATATGTGATGCTACGTGTGAACTGAATTGAGTACTGTTGGTGGGGGAACAAATTGTAGCCCTTCCTTTGAGTAAATTCATCTCATCTGATGCAAACTTTATGTAAAATTATGCTCAGGGTAGAACTGAGTTAAAATTTGAAAGAAGCATATTAAATACTGAAGTAGAGAAATCTAAGCTGTAAATTTTGTGACTCTTGTGTGTGTGGTTCTTTCATTGTGCAGTAGAACAGGATGGTTTGGGCACCTTCTGATGACATGCTAATGATTTAAAGCTCTTGTAGGTCATAAGAACTATCCCATTTAATTTTTAACTGATCATAAAATTATCAATTTCTGGAAAAGGCTGTGGTTATGGTAAAGCAAGATGTTGTTTGCATTTCTTAATCATCTCGGGAAAATGGGTTTGGACTAATGTGAGGTTAGTAATTTTTAAAATGTCTTTTCTCAAGACAACAAACAAGACTTCCCATTGTGGTAAACTTCAATACAGTATGTATTCATAAAAACGCATTTATACTTTGGAACAAGAAGAGAAACAAAAATTGGTGTTTGATCTGGCCTCTACTTCTTGTTTAATCTAGTCATTATGATTAAAATTTAATGGGGAGTATGCAGTGTTATCAGTGGTAATTACTAGGTGAAAAACTCTCTTCTCCAACCTATCTGTGGAAAGACTTATATTCTGGAATTCTGTAAATTTACCGAGAATTACAGCTTTAAGACCCTCTTAACATTATTTACCGTGTTCTTCAAGCTAAGCAGAAGCACGAAAAAATAGATTTTCCTCTGTGCAGATTGCTTGAAGAAAACAGTATTTTCTTGTTTGAAGGGGGCTTTGCTGTTTTTGAAAAAATATGTAACCAACAGGAGAGTGAAAAATGGTATTTTTAACACAGAGGTATTAAGCAGCTTCTTTTGCTTCTCTACTCAAACCCATAATTTTTTCCCCTCTTTATCAGAGCAGTTAAGAGTGAGAATAATAATTATTGTAATTGTGGCTGAACAGCCAGTTGTTCCAGGTCGTCACCCTAACCCTGCCCAAAGCCTGAGGGACAAAAATGGACAGGGCAGGAGTACTATTATTGTCATTTCACAGGGTGATTAGGCCACTTAATCACTCGGTAACTTGCTGGAGATCTTCTGGAAGCTTATGTCAGAGTGAACATTCAACCCCCTGCTGTTTCAGCCCCAGAACAGTGTGCTATCTGCAAACCACTATGGTCTGAGAATCAGCACTTTCTAATCAAGTTATTATAAAAAAAGAGCAAACATTTTGTAAAGTAAGATAAAAAGCAGCTAAATTCCACTTTAATTCATCAGTTTGATAATGCTAAAAATAGGTGCAAGTTTCCAAGAATGAAGTGGTACCTGATCTACTGTAGAAGTAACCCTTCCTCACAGATCTGTCACTTCAATAAAAATGTAATCAAAATACCCAGTATGTCACTGGAGAGTGATGTATGAGCTATGAACCCAAAGAGCTTGACTCTTCATTGCCTTTGTCACTACTTACACCCGTGCATGGACTAAGTATAATGTCCCGGCAGAGCAGAATGGAGGCAGTTAATAACCAATGTGAACGTGTGTAAATGGCTAGAAAATGGGAGCTACCATTTTGCAGAAATTCTCCAAGTTTCAAAACGTGTGTTTGACCTGAACCGAAGCCACTATTGTGAAGGGAAAAGTTTAGCAAAGACTGGCCTAGGATGATTGATTTGAAAGGTGATAGCATAAACTCTTGTACGTGCTGTGGTAAATGTAATACCCAATAGTGGATCAACAACATCTTTTCTGAAGGTCCCTTATACTTTCCTCACCCTTATGAATAGCTTACCACCTTTTGCGAGTAGCTGTATCACCTTTTGCAATACAAAAGCTGACTTCTCAGTGTATTTATTGTACTGGTGTTTACAAATTTATTTATCCAAAACCCATGTATCTAGAACAGCTCGCAATTTTCGAACGCTCCGCCAGTTTGGAGTGTTTGCATTGGAGCCAGAGCCTTGGTTTTGGTCCAAATTTCCAAGCATAAAAAGTCCACCAGAGGTTCCCAGGTTTGCTCATGCAGCATGCATTTTGAAGTCCCTCCATTGTGGAGTTGGAAAAGCATCTGCGTGAACAGGCTGCGGCAGGAGCCTCCAGCTCCTGTACCTGCCCATGTGTCAGGAGCTCCTCTCTGTTACCTGCAAGACCTCTGTGTCTGGGGGAAAGTCCACTTCTGCTGTACTTTTTCTTTCTTAGTTATTTGTGCTAATTTTGGTTGCTAATAGTCCGAAGGTTCGGGACATATCTCTGTAGGATTACATATGATTTAAAAGTGGCTGCTTGCTCTGTGTCAGTCTTGGCCAGAGCACGCTGGCACCCCTCCCTACTTGTCCGTGGTTGTCTCAGTGCTCTCAGCCAGCCCGGCTCGGCGGTGCTGTGCCTGCGACACTCCATAGCTGTCAGATGTCAGCTGGATTCACTGCGCGTTTCGGGGGCTGGGTGGCTTATCCGGACATTGACTGTTTTTCAAAAAAGAAAAACTAGTTCCTAGGCAACCTTAATGAACAGTGGGAACGTATTAGTTTCATAATTGAGATGACTTTAGCTTGTTTACTGTGGTGTTTGTTTTATTGCAATGGGCTGGCTTAGCTCATGACCATTGAGCTATGTAAGTAGGAGGGTGAGAACAGCAAACCACCGAGGATCACAGCATGGTTAGCAGGCTTTTCTTCTATAGAGAGTTTTACTGAGTAGAGTTATGTTGTTGAGTTTTTAACACCAAAGAGTAGCAGCATTTAGAGTGCTTTGATCTTTAGAAAATCAGAATTACAGAAGGTGAATGGCAGTTTCCTCAAGCCTCTCTTCGCGTACCTGCAAAGCATCATAAAAATGTATAGACACTTACACATATCTGCATGTACTTACCGGTATTCTCTGTACTCTTACATAAGCATATGTCAAAAAAGCATGCTATGTGTTAGAACTGTCATTCACATTTTTTTTCTCCAAAGTACAGCTCTGTGTTTTTGCTGTGGTTTCCCTTTATAGCAGGAGCTTGGACTACTAGGCTTAGGAGGACAATTCTGGTCATAATGACTGATGGTCTTAATTTTCTTGTCTGGAACATACAGAAAGGGTCAGGATCACTTTGTGTTATGCTGTCAGCAATCATTAGATGTTGAAATCATCTAACGGGTGGTGTCAACATGTTGAAATGTTGCTAAAATCAAAATACCGGCATAAAACCATCTAAATCCTTTTAGAAATGTACTAGATTAAATACATGTGCTTGCTACAAGTAATCAGGGAGTGGGGCTCAGTTTATGGACACATTTAATCATCAAGGTCCATTTTCAGAAGAGTCTGGGAAACAGAATGTGTTTCTGCCATTCCCAGTTTATATTCAGTCCAGAGTGTGTTTTTCTGGCCAGTTTGCGAGGGTTTGGATACCTGTTTTCTGTAGGAAGAGCTGACATGGCCCAGCTGGCACAGCGTTGCACCACTGAAGGAATGCAGAATGCTCTTGAACAATTGATGTAAAACATGCGTACTACCTCCCTGTTGCGGCGTGTAACTCTAAAACATAAGCACATACAAATCTTAGTGAATTGCTACTATAAACCCTTGCTTGGAATACGCCAGTGCATGTCTTTGGTCATATTTCAATAATCTGTTTATAGGCATCAGGATTCTGCATGTTTTTAAAGAACTATTATTTCTTGTGCAGGATCTGGGTTTTTAGCTTTGAGCACAGAGTTATAACCACAAGAGATTTACTCCAATATTAGGGCAAGTTGACTGGAAACAATGTCTGTGCTGGGTGAATTACATTAAGCCAAAAAAAAGAGAATCCATACAGGAAAGTGTAGCTGTGTGATATAATAACTGTTTATCAATTCACAGAATCAGCAACATTCTTGGTGATTTGCCTCGTATCTGAGCAACGTGAAATCAGCACGGTATACTTTGTTCTGATTTTCTTTTAGAGCCAGAACATGCCATTCTTTCTCTCACAGAACTGTTTCTAGTTTTCCTATTTATTTCTATTGGCCTGTTCAAGCAAAGAGGCATGGGGTGAAGTGGGAGAACCCGGCACTAGGAAGATAGGCTTTTATTTACCTAGAAGTTACTGCTGTCCTGAGCTCTCTGGAGCTGCTTGTGGAGAAGCTGGCAGGACAAGAGCTATCTGATGCATCTGGGAGGAGAAACATTTGTTGCCTCACCAAACAGTATGTGCACAATGGGTTTCAAACTATGAAAACCTTGGGCCAGACTGCGTCAGTTGTGTTGCAATTTAGGGTGTGTCTGATTCTCCATACCAGACCACGATGGCACTCGAGGAGAGGTTTTCAGAGCTGCTAAAAGAAACTTGCCGCATTGGTCTTGTGTTCTTTATGCTGTACCCGAAGCTGGGGTGAGACAGGAGTGGCCAGCGCTGGTTGTAGGTTACTGCAGAAGCTGGAGTCTCATAGAGGTCAGCCCCTGGATGTTAGGGGAACGTTGCTCTTGGGCAGGCTGCTCTGGTCTCAGGTCTCAGGACCTGACTATGCATTTCTCAAACCTTCATCCATAGGCACCTTGATAGGAGCCTTTCTGCAATCAGTTCCCTCCTTTGTCTTTTGTAAAGGATATTCCACCTTTTAGCAGCAATCATGTCCCATCTCTCTTGTTGCCTTTTCCCCTCCTCTTCTGCTAACTGTGTTTGTCTGCATTTTTTCCTCATGATTTTGCTGCCTTAGCACTTCCAGCTCTTTCTGCACTAAGGGAGGTCTTACAGGATTTGTCTGCCTCTGCACATTGTTTTGGAGTGTCTCTTGCTTGTGTGCTCCAAAGAAAGTAAATGCATAGGATTTGTTTGTTTGTTTTTAAGAGCTATTTCAAAAGAGCATTAGCATTGTAGAAAAGTCTGCAATAATCAGGAAATGAAAAAGAAGGACAAACATCAATTCACAGGAGATATTCTGCCTGCTCCCATGCATTCTCAATTAAAAAAGCCTCTTCCTTTCCTTTATTCTTATATTCTTTGCCGAAATCTCACCAATGCTTACAATGTTCTATGCCCAGTACCTCCAGATTCCTTTTGAGCCTTTCTTGGGAGACTTTTATTAAAATAGCCAGTGCTTGCAAATGCATTTGAATGACATTGAATATTTTCTGATCTGTAACTTGGTTTTTTGTTTCATTTTGGTTTTTGGTTGCTTGGTTGGTTTTGTTACTATTTATTTTGGTGGGGTTTTGGGTTTGTTTTTTTTTACATTCCTGTATCACCTAAAATATGGCTTAGAAGAAACCAATCTGCTTTGAGGGAAGCTCTTAATTCTGTTTAGGTTAAGGAAAAGTGATATCATGAGATTTAATTGGCCTTCCTAGTGAACATTGTAAGTCAGAATTGAAATGCTGCTGCAGGCAAAACTGAATTTAGTAGAACAAAATTGTCAGAAACAAATAGCAACAGGATTTTATTTAAACTGTTATTTTATTAAAAAAGTGGTGAAATTGGTCAAGAAAAAAATATAAATGGAAAAAGAACTCATCAGAAAAAGAAAACATTTCTAAAAAGAATATCTGCCTGTTCAGACACCCAAGTTCTATCAATGTGTAATTCTCATGACTTTAAACACAAAGGTTATATGAACATGAATATTCCATGTTCCTTTTTCTTACGGCATGACTCTATGTAAAGAAGGTGTGAACCCACTACCTGATGTATTTCATGTTGTTCTGTCTTGTCTCTGGGATGCCTGTAGCTAGTGACCTGGAGCTCACCGATTTTTTGTTTGTTTGTTTTTGTCTGTTTTACATGCTTATTTATGGAGAATGTGGGAGGTTCCTGTAGTATGATTTTTTTAATGTGCCTCAGCTTACCAGTGTGCTGGAAAATATTTGAATTAGAGATAGATCGTGCTAGAGCTACACACTAACCCAAAGAGGTGAGTGTGACCGCAGAACTGAGATAGCTCAATTATCGCATCCAAAGGGCAATTCACATGGCAGCATTTGTTTGAAGCTTTTCACAACCTGAAAAATTGCTTACAAATACAAAGGAATCAACCAGTTCTGCTCAAATACAATGCAAGGACACAGAGATGGCAACTGGGGAACAAAAATGTTCGAAATGCATAAAAGGTTACAGGAAGGTTTGGAAGATATCTAGAGGGAATCGACACCATGCACCTGGAAAGGGCAAGTTCACTCTTCCAACCTTGGGACTGTGAGTAGACAAACAAAATCTAACTTTCTAAGAGTCATGGGTAGAACTTCTCCAGTGTTTGAATCTGACTACTGACCCTCTTGTCTGGGAGAGCTGATTGCTCAAATTCTGTCATTAGTTAGCAGGGACGGCAGCGGACATGAGGTATGGTGAGCCCTGTCTGTGAGAAGAGTCCCAGCTGGTGGAACGGCTGGATGAGATGGCTTTCTTTTGAAAGTCCCAAAACAGTGTGTTCTGAATGCTTCAAATGTAGCAGAGCAAACTGGGTCATGTTATTTTGTGGAAGAAGGAATGGAAATTATAGGACGCCAAGAAAACAGCTGATGTAGTTGTGGAAAGGTGGGAGAGTGGGCTAAATTGTGATAAGCTCACCAAGGAGCATCCACATGCCTTGCTTTAGGAGAAAATAGATGGAAAGGAAAACAAGAGAGGAACTTAGTGAGGGCTTTTTCTGATAGTGAAAGTAGAAATCAGTTGTCACTGGGATTCATGAAGGAGAGTAACTGCAGAAAAATGGAAGGACCTCTTCAGGGTTAAATTCTCCAACTCAGGAGGGGCTTGAATGGGCTGAACTCCAGCTGGATGATGAGGGGATGTAATTGCAAATCTTGGGTGCTGGAGAGAAGCAATGATGTAGTGGTCGAGCAGCTGTTTTGGGAAACAGGCTTTATAAGAGGTGAATGTATGAAATACCTGTTCTAGAGTGGAGGAATAAATAAATCAACAAAAAAAAAAAATGTAGGTAGCTGGAGGAAATGTAAACATGTACACCACTTTGACGCACACAAGTCCATGGGGCCGGATGGGATCTACCGGGATACTGGTAGAGCTGGTGCAAGTGCTCACCAAGTCATTTTCCATCATTTATCAGCAGTCTTGATAAATGGTACCCGCCTAACTGGTACCTAACTGGGGAGGTACCAGTCGACTGAGGGTGTCACCGGTTGGTGGAGGCTGGCCAAATCACGGGACGAATTCGCTCTCCAATCAGCCCCTCCCCTGTTCCAGGAGAAAAGGTTAAGGAGAGAGATAAGAGGAAAAGAAAAAGTTGGTGAGGCCTCTGTTAAGTTTGGGAAACTAAAACAAGTTTAATAACAATAGGCAGATATTATATACAGAACAAAACCCAAAAGATTAACAGGTATATATATAGGATCAGGGATCTGGTGTGGCGAGGGTTAAACCACAGGTAAAGGGGAAAAAAGTGATAGAGAAAACACTCCCAGTCTGTTAATGGTGGTGGCACGTGGTGCGGCTGGGGCTGGGAGGCAACGGTCCACGCACAGGGGCTGGGGCAGCATTGGTGTTGGTCCAGTTGCGGTGGTCCAGCAGCAGAGCTGGTGGTGTTAGGAGTCACAGCAGCAATGCGGGGTGGCTCCGGGGCAAAAGTGGCGGTAGGGATCCATGGTAGGCATCAGTGAGAGAAGCGGGGGTGGGAGGTGGGGGAGGCGCAGGTAGCAGGCGAAAATGGTGCGTCGTTTCTTTCTGCATGCCATTCTTAAAGAAACACCATCCCGGCAAAAAGCTCCACAGCCAGTGAGATGTGCTGACATGCAGAGGAAGAATATTCTAATTGGTTTATGTGATATGTCCATCACAACAAACCAGCCCTGTTTACCTTAAACCAGGACGGGGGTTAGCAAATGGGACACACATCTACAAGAAGGGCCAGAAGGCAGGTCCAGGGAACTACAGGCCTGTCAGTCTGACCTTTGTGCCAGGGAAGGTTATAGAGCAGATCATCTTGAGTGCCATCATGCAGCATGTACAGGACAAGCAGGCCATCAGCCCCAGTCAGCATGGGTTTATGAAAGGCAGGTCCTGCTTGACTAAACCTGATCTCCTTCTACGACAAGGTCAACTGCTCAGTGGATGAGAGAAGGGCTGTGGACATTGTCTGCCTAGACTTTAGTAAAGCCTTTGACACCATTTCCCACAGCATTCTCCTGGAGAAACTGGCTGCTCATGGCTTGGATGGGGGTACTCTTGGTTGGATGAAAAACTGGCTGGATGGCTGGGCCCAGAGAGTGGTGGTCAGTGGAGTTCAATCCAGTTGGTGGCCGGTTACAAGTCGTGTTCCCCAGGGCTTGGTATTGGGGCCTGTTCTCTTTCTTTAACATCTTTATCAACGATCTGGATGAGGGGATTGAGTGCACCCTGAGTATGTCTGGAGATGACACCCAGTTAGGAGGAAGTGTTGATCTGCTTGAGGGTAGGAAGGCTCTACAGAAGCATCTGGACAGGCTGGATCGATGAGTGAAGGCCAGTGGTAGGAGGTTCAACCTGGCCAAGGGCTTGGGTCCTGCACTTGGGTCACAACAACCCTGTGCAATGCTACAGACCTGGGGAAGAGCAGCTGGAAAGCTGCACATCAGAAAAGGACCTGGGGATGTTGGTTGACAGCCCGCTGAGTATGAGCCAGCAGTGTGCCCAGGTGGCCAAGATGACCAACAGCATCCTGGCTTGTATCAGCAATAGTGTGGCCAGCAGGACTAGGTAAGTGATTGTCCCCCTGTACTCAGCACTGGTGAGTCCACACCTTGAATACTGTGTCCAGTTTTGGGTCCCTCACTACAAGAAGGAACATTGAGGTGCTGGAGCATGTCCAGAGAAGGGCAATGAAGCTGGTGAAGGGTCTAGAGCACAAATCCTATGAAGAGCTGCTGAGGGAACTGGGGTTGTTTAGTCTGGAGAAGGGGAGGCTGAGGGGAGACCTTATTGCTCTCTACAACTATCTGAAAGGAGGTTGTGGTGAGGTGGGGGTCAGTCTGTTCCCCAAGTAACAAGTGATAGGACAAGAGGAAACATCCTCAGGTTGTACCAGGGGAGGTTTAGGTTGGATATTATGAAAAATTTCTTCACCGAAAGGGTTGTCAAGCCCTGGAACAGGCTGCCCAGGGAAGTGGTTGAGTCACCATCCCTGGAGGTATTTAAAAGACGTAGATGTGGTGCTGAGGAACACGATTTAGTGGTAACCGGGCAGTTCTGGGTTAATGGTTGGACTTGATGATGCTAAAGGTCTCTTCCAACCAAAATGATTCTGTGAATCTATGATTCTATCTGATCAAAAAGGTTTGATACTGCTCATGGGGCTGACCTGCAGAGATCTAATGAAACTCCTTAAATACAATCAATACAAGAAATGCATTCCGATGGTGCACAAGCACTTGGAGAATAATGGGTGTGGTGATCCAGATAAGAAAGGGGGAAATGTGGTCACTACTGTGATGTTTTTTAGAATTGCATTAGAACCATTATGTCCCTGAAAACCTAAATTGTAGCTAATGATTAAGTACATAACTTGCAGTTGTGTTTACAAAAGGTAGCCCAAGAAGGGGTGGCAAAGCCAATTTTCTAGGATAGGTAACAAATTGGTGTGCATTTTAAAGTTAGAGATGTCAGGTGAAGGACTGGTAACTTGCCAGGAATCCTGAGAATGCAGTAGGCAGGTCATAGAAAAATGCGTTTTCTCTCAACCTTTTTAGGCATCTTGTGGTCTACCTGTGTAGTGGTAACGAACTGACTGACGTCTTGGGATGTAGCAATGTAGGAAGTACACCTTGCTGTCAAGTCCAGACTCTGCTGTCAGAGACAGCTGGACTGTATATTCTTTCACACAGACTAATTGTATTTATTTGTGAATGCCTTGGGGGGGTTGCTGTACTGATGATTCATGTGGTAAAATCCTTTATACTGTAGCATCTTTCTTCCCTACAGCAATACTGGCTCTGATTTGTGTTTAGAGCTGAGAGAGGCCCTTGCCAGTGTTTCTAGGTTTGTACTCTCCATTTGAATTTAGGAGCTATAAAAAGTTGTAATGACTAATGTACTCTGTGTGTGCTGAGGTTGGTCACCACCTGTTTCAAATGAAATAACAAGCATTGATGCTATAGTAGTGTCGTCATTACTTCAGCTGCTGCTGTATTCTGCTTCCTAAAATTTATCAACAATTTGGATAGGTCCAGGATTACTTCCTCCTGATTTTAAGCCTGTCACCTGTTTTAGAATTTGCTTTTCTTTGTGGTAATGGTAGGTATCGGCATGGATTGCAATAGTCAGCTAGTCTTCAGTATGCCTGGATCCCTTACCTAGGCTACGAACAGATTCTAAGGAAGATGAAAGTGAACACATTAAAGTTTTTTCGAAGTAAGTCTGCTCTGTAATGATTCCTGGGAAGTCCTGACCAAGTCAGGGTTTGGTCAGTGGATACTTATCCAAAGCATTTATGATGTGAGGCTTGCCATAAGCCAGACACTACTGCAATCAGTCCCTTCCGTTCACTTTGGACAAGTCTAAACATGCTTGGTTTGTGGTTAAAATTTACATTGTCAAGTTTATCTTCCTTATGTTCTCTCACGTTGATGCGTGTAGTATAATCACCAATGTGGTGTTTGCTTCCCCTCCCTGTTTCCCCTCACGTACACGTGGAATAAATATGTCTTCTGAAGGTCTTCACAGACTGTTCTGTTTTTTACTTAAAAAAAAAAAGTTTAAAACTTCTGTTAGTTAATTAAAATGCGCTCGTTCTGCTGCACGTAAACTTGTTGAGGTTGGTTTTGCATCCCTAGATTACACGATTTTGATGCTAGCCCCATTTTACCTTTGCGAAATTTCCCTTTTTAATTTTATGGATGAGGAGTTGGTGGCTGCTGGCCCAAGACAGCCAAGGTGCATATTTTATCATTGTCCGGGGCTCAGAGGTCTCACCCAAAGTCCACTGACGTTAACAAAAAGGTTTTCCTTTAGCTTTGTATCACGTAAATCCTTGTGTCCTGAAGGGCGTATCGGGAACACAAACAACTAAGATGGATACAGCAATGGCTCACAGATAGAAAGCCCGTAAACTAATGCGGAAAGCGATGGTACCAGTGTGATGAGTTCGTGTGATCAGTCTTATCAGCTGTTATTCCAGCAATGATACGGAGCAGATTAAATTATCAGTGGAATTTTCCTTTCTTCCTTCAGGCAGAGCTTGCAGCATGTGCATCCCCTCCGTAAGGGGATGTTTCAATAAATATGTCACAGCTCTTAGCAACAAAACCATGATTTTTTTTTTTCAAGTTTTATGCTCTATAATGTTTCTGTTAAAAGGGAGTGGTGGAAAGAAATTGGTAGATTTCCCAGCACTGAAACAACTCTTTTCCTACTTTATCTGTTTCTAAGGTATCGGAGTACTTTGCAGTTGTTAATTAGGCTTTACAACAGATCTGAACGTAGGAAAAAATTTTGTTCACTTCTAAAACATAGCAAGTTCTAAGTGGAAAATGATAGCTGTTTTAAAGCTAATGGTGATGCTATGAAATAAAGGGAGGGAGGAAATTGCACGTATTCTGACAACGAAAATTTTGAAGAGAATTAAGGAGGAAAGCAGTAATTAATTGGAAAAAGATTTCTTGGAGCCTGGGGTTAACAAAACTAGATTTCAGAGCAAGTACCGTGAATTTCATAATGACTATATACAGAACTGCTCTTCAAAAATTTTCCTCTGACCAGCAACTATTTTTATATGTTAACAAATTGTTTTATAAATTGACTCTGAGATGTAATTATAAACATGGTATCTGGCACCAGCCACCTAATGTTGCCTCGCAGCACTTGTGAAAGCAAACAGCTACCACGTGCAGAAAGGGGAGCAAGATTAATCTGTGCTGTTCCTGCAAAGGGAAATCATTATAAATGTTCTGTTGGCTTAAGGGAAAATCCTTCTTTTCTGTCGTGGTGCAGTGTGCTAGCGGCTGATCGAAGGGTGCGGGAGCAGAGGGTGTTTTGTGAGGGTGGGGGTTAAATGTTATACGTTAGACACTTTAATGCTAATCTTAAAAGGAGCAAGCAATGCACCTTCTGCTTCCACCTCAGCATCTGTTTCCTCTCTTAGGGGCTTCAGAGGAGACGGTGTGAGTATGAAAAGGTGCATTAGCTCACACCTCCCGTGCAGCAGTACATGTGGAGTTCATGGGGAACTACCCCAACTGGAGCCCCAGTTCACTTATAGCCAGTCCACAGTCAGTGGAGGGAATCGGTTTAATTCTGTAAGCCCTGGGCCAGGTCTCCAGTGTTCAAAAACAATATTAGCTGATTTTTTTTTCCCCCTTTCATTTTTAATACATTGAGATAGATTAAAATGTTATGATTATCTTCCCTGCAAATTAAATTTTCTTTCCAAAAAGTCCTAATCCTAGCTGGAAGCTTTCTGGAATAACAACATTGAATGAATGTTAATGGTACTTAAAATCCATGCTAATAATATACTTAAAGACTTAGAATGATAGATACTGTCCATAAAATCTGAAATTGTGGGAGTATTATATACACTTTTTCCATGTTTAACTGCGTAAATCTTAATAAGATTTTAAATTTCTGGTCTGTGTTTTTATTTCATATAACAATAACAAAACAATTAGGTACAGAAGGGATTTATAAACGTAAAAAAAAAGTCCACATAAAATTCACAATGTGTACTACTGTTTATTATCCTAATTACAGTGGTCCCCTTTGAGGCATGCTTTGGTGTAAAATAATTAATTTTGATGCCTGCAGCTTAAGATGTGTAACTTGCTTCTGCCAGTTGTCTTATTGTAGAGCCCACAAGGGTGGAAACTGATGCTTAAGTATATTTTGTTATTCTAATCAGTCTTTTCATATCTTTAGAAGCCCTATCTGCCTTTGAGAGATCAGAGCATACATTGTTATTCAGGGTTAACACGAATGTTCCCAGTTAAAAAGAAATGTAAGAGTTCCCTAAAGCATAAAGGAATATAGAATTGGATTAATTTTGCATGAACGTTGGCTAGCAGATGTTTGTATTTTCCACTGCATCGTGATCTTTCCCCAAATCAGGGTTAGTGTGTTAAATTTGGCTGACTTGCACGCTTGCTCTAACCCAGGTTTCAAAGTTGGTCTTGGAAAGGCATTATCAGTTTGAAAAGGGCTTCAAGGCACTCACAGCGATTGTGATTGATGGGGATAGCAGATGATTAAAAATACTTGATTATTGGAAACAGCTTTGAAGTGGTGACAGCCCACCTGGGGGTATTGAGGTGCTGGGAGTGCTGTTAGCTTCTGCCTGCCCCACCTCTGAAAAACGTGCAACACTGGAGGTAGATACAACCCAGTATAAGTCGGTTTCTTTTTCCTAGTATGGTAATTTTTTCGTTTTTAGCATCTTTTGGCTTATTAGTAAACTGGGAGCTTATAAATGCGGCTGGGCGCAGCGCCAATAGTGAGCACCTTGCACCCTGGGCTCTCTGGATGTTGCAGATGGAGCTAGATCAGTAGTACCTGATGATGTGCTGAGAACATTGAAACTAAAGCAGCTGACAGAAGTGTTGGTCTTGATTAACTGCTATGTATTTGTCTTTGTTAAGCCTGCTTCGCAGTCCTCGTTACCTCCAGCCAGAAATCTTTCAATGGCAACCTGTTTTCTTAAGACCTTTAAAACCGCAGAGGATGGGCTCTGCCTTTCCTCAGCAAGGCAAAATGGTCCACTGCGATTAGCCTCGCCTTAGGGAGCTCGCACTTGGCTCAGAGCTGGGTAAGTAGGAGCAAAAGCATTGTCTTAACGCCGGCACAGAGAGTAGCAAAGCAAGGGAGGCCCAAATAAAGTGAAAGATGATGTTGTAGCCGTTTATAAAAATGGATTTGAAGGAAATTGTGGTGGGCACATATATATATGCTTCTTAAATGCAGTTTCTACCAGAGAACGGTATATCTTTTCCATGCTTTCCTATCAGTGAGGAAATAAGCATTGAGGGGTTTTTTATAATGTAATTTGGCTCCTCTGTGAAAATGAGATGCCATCCTTACTTAGTCTTTGTCTGAGAGTGACTGGAGATCTTGCGATCTCTTTCTGAGGATATGTACTTTTTCTGACACCTTTATACACTGTGAAACTTGGACTGAGGAAGAGCTGGATAGCTGACTACATTATGGAATCGCACATATTTTAACCTCATTTTTATTTATTTTCCTTTTCATTTTCTCTACAAACATTCTTAGAGGGTGCAGTGTTATTAGAAAACCTTAGAATTTTACTGGTCTAGACAAAAGAAACTAAGTCCATGTAAAATTTGTACATCTCAGATTATTTCTAAAAGCCTCTGAGGCGTAAAAGCTACAAAAACTAAATAAGAATTTAAGGGGAGGGGTTTTGTTTCTAACTTTGATATCAGGTTTTGGTAAGTCTTCTGGCTCTTTGGAGATGTTTGGTACTTTTTTATGCTTTGGGGGTTAGGAGCCATGTGGTAGCAAGCTGCAGAATAACTAATGTTCTGCTTAAGGACGTCACCTCATTGCTGGCTCCTGGAGGTGGTGTTGACTCTACAGAGAGAGTAGCTAACTTGACTTGAAATGAAGAACTTATTTGCACCCATAAAAAGATGTAAAGTGTAATTTTTTTTCTTGTATTCTAAGGTAAAATTTGAAGGTTTTTTAATCTAAAAATTCCAACTTGTTATCAGTGCTAGACAAGAGTCAGCAACCTGGAAGACCATCAACCCTTTCAGCCTTCATGTGGCCAATAGAGAAATGATGCTCCTTTCTCAACACTGCTAAATGTTAATAGAGAAATGCTATCGAAATGTCAGTTAAAGCTTATTTTTAATTGCTTAGTGAAAAGTCTATATTAATGCCTTTAGATGAACAATAAGAGACTGAAGTTGCTGGCTCTGACTATTCCTCCCAAAATTAAAACCTCAGAATAGATAATGCTTTAAACCCCTTCAATGTCTTTTAAACCCCTTAAAAATGTCTTTTTAAACTCCTTCAATGATACTAAAAAAGAGAAATGTCGCTTGTCTAACACCTTCAAGTTCCTTCTCTGTTGGTGGCGCACAGTTGACTTTGGGTGAGCAGCTTTTTTATCTAATGTTGGTCATCAGCGAGACCTGTAAAAACGGAAAACAGAACGGCAAATGCCCCTATGGCCATCTGTTCCAAGGCACGTATGGAAATGGCCTGTGGACAAAATGAAGCCCATGGTCTGGCACTTCACTTTTTGCTATAACTGCAAAATTAAGTGAGCAAGATATGGTATCATGCAGAAGAGGGAGGGACAAGGATAATTTTCTATTTAATTTACTGGAGTGGTGAAAATACGAAATCGGTAAAATTTTTCAGTAAAATCTGGTGTTGCAAACGTGGGGCATTTAACGAAAATCTTGTCCCAAATTGCGTTGTGATCAGTTGTGTGTGTTTTGGTCAAAGTGAACTTTATATCCTAGCTTAGAATCAACAATCCTCATCTGTTTTACTTAATGCTTTGAAGAAATAGATTTGAGGCAGGTTGAAGTACAGTCTTGCCATGTCTTGTTTTGTACGTGAAAAAATTCTCAAACGTGGCAAAGTGCACCTCTGTTTATTTTACCGTAAGTGGAAAGAAAACTCCTTGTCAATGTCTGTCTTGTTTCTGACCGCCAGCACATTTCTCAGTTTGCTAATTAAAATGGATAAAGGACACATACATGTCACAGAGTATTGCTAAATCTTCTGATCCTGAGTTCTTATAGAATAGTGAAATCAGTGGTGAGCAAAAGTACTTCTCACTTATGGAATGGATTTTTGGAAGATGCACCTTTTACAATGTTCTCCTGAAAATCTCTCCCATATGGAATTGCTCAATGTTTGGTTTTCTGCAGTCCCTTGCACCAGGAACATCTTGCTGCTTTATGAAAGTTAGTTTGTGTTAATACGTTAGTCTACCATGCATGGGTGCAAACTGTGGATACATACACATGCACTTGTTTAATCCTGTCCTTTTTGCACCTGCTGTGATGAATCATTCTTATCTGATGGTTTATCTTTTTTTGATAAAAATTTTGCTGCAAATTAAAGACAAAAGTGTTTTTTAAGGTATAGGGCTCAGTACATTGTGTTAGCAAACAGCTGTGTGTTGCACTGTAACCTGTGAAGCCTTCACTCCAGGTCACTGGAGTTCTTCATCCTTGCAGTTGCTTTCAGTGTTTTAATTTAAGCTCCCTCCCTCTCTCTGAACTCCCTTCTGCTCTCCAGCTGCAGACTATGTTGGGTGATTACTTTGGTCAATAATCTATCTGTCCTAGCTTGTCTCATTAATACATTTCTTCACACTTGACCATGGTCTTCCTCCTTCAGTAGCAATGCAATCTCATCCTGGACATCCACCTGACAGCGGACCTTTAACTTGGGTGGTTTAAAAATAAACAAACAAAGCACAACCTCGCCCTGGTGAGTCCTGGCTTTGCCTAGACTCAGATGGCCTGGACAGCCTTACATGCCTTGCAGTTCAAGATGGAATTTGCTGTTCAGCTTAGCAATGAAGTGGCTGAAGGGAAAACGTTCAGGCTTGGTTTTTGACAGGGCTGTGGAACAAAGATGAAAGCAGACTTCTGTTCCTACTTCAGATGCCTCTTCGACTTTGGCCCCTTCATCAGTTTTATTCAGGGCACTAGATTCTCTTTTCTTATATCCAGGAATCATAGAAATATACATTAAAGAGAATTTATCTACATTCCATTATTCCTCTTGTGATGGTTTGGCCCTGTTTTTCTATCGGCTTGCCCAAATTTCTGTTTGCATGGTGAAATATTGTTATACCTGTAGGCAAGCACTGCGCAGTGTGTACTGTTCTATATGGAGAAGTTCCTGGTCTGAAACACATGTCATTTTCTTTGGCCATGCTTGCTTTTAAGAGTTAGCTTTCAGAAAATCACTATGTGTTCTGTGGGTTTCTAGCAGAAGAACAAGGGTCTGCCTGACCGAATACTGCCGCATCCTCTGTGCTAAATAATCTTTTGGTGGTTTTTATCAGCCTATGCACGTTTTGTTGCATTGACTGAAGGACGATTGCCCTGAAGTATAAATGGTCTGAATATGACACTTAATGCATATTTAATTTTACTAGATAATAGCTAGCAAATATAGTTGAATATGGTTAAAGTATGGCACTTGGCTTCAAAGTGAATCAAGTTGTATACTGGGCAAACTCTTTATAAGATTATATCTGCTTTAAAAAAAGGAAGTTTAAAAAAAAAAACAACCTCATAAAACAATTAGCCTTTCCTCATTCTCTGAATCTGCCCTTCTTCCCTTGTATGCCCTAAAGAATGTGTACTGGGGAGGATTCACTTCTGTTGCCTCTAATATCTGTTCCTTTCTTAAGGATCTATTCAGTCCCCCCGAACTACAGTGGCTGACTGGCAGATTATTATTTTTTTTTCTGAGCTGTTATAGAAATTTCTAGTAAAGAGTAAAGCAGAAGATTCCTAGCTACAAAATAGGATGTCCAAATTTTGGAAGCATGATTATTATGGACTATTCTGATTTTTATGAGGAGAAATGGCTATGTAGATACTATCTAGACTTATGGTATCTCAAATCTACTTTTGTCAGACCAAAACACCAACAAGGTGTCAACAACCAGCACAGCTCAGAAAAAAAAAAAAAAATTGTCTGCCATTTAGCATTGCCTAGTTAAATGAACAGTTGTTTTTTCTGCATATTTTACATAGGTTCTGTACTGTTGGAGAGTGCATTGCATTTCTACTGTTAGAATAATAGTGGTTATTATTGAGATGAGGGAGGACTATGGGACTGGTCTGCGTGTAATCCAATACTGACTTTGCTGGAAATTCAGCATGCATATATGGCTCACGAACAAAAATCTTTTGGCAGTGCTGGCTCTTCAGAAACTTCCAGGTTGTTTATCTGGTGATAAATGTGCATCAGTCTGCATCTGTTTTTTGTTTCCTGTGCTTGCAACAGAAAGTAAGACCTTGTGAGCTGACAAATACCCTCCCTTAAGTTACACAGCACAAACAGCTTTTCCTGTCTCTCACCCAAACCCCGTTATTATTGATGCTTTCCTTCAAGATATGTAGTTTTTTAAATTAAAGAATAGGTGATGATAGAGAGCTATAATCAATGGCTCTCTACCTGAGCAGTCCCATAGCTCCCCAAAGATTTTGTTAGGCAGTGTGAATCAGATGCGTTTTGGTGAACCTTGCATCTTGCGCTCCACCTCTGGCCCTTGTGCATTGTTTCTCTCTTCACAAGAGAAGGGACTGGGTGGTACCTGAGCAAGGAGTCCTTGAGGAAGAGACACTGCCTCTTCACTGAGCGGTCCCCGTGATGCTGCACGCTGCCAGAAGGACCATTTGAAGGCTCATACCTGAGCCTGTGTATCAGGAGGTGTCCTTGTGCGGGACTGGGCAGCTGTGCCTGTCCTGTCGCCTGGGGTGTTGGTTCCCACACAACAGGAATAAATGCAAAGTCTGCCCAGAGGAGAGTGTGGTTCCTCCCAAGTGATCTTGGTTACTTCTGTGGATGAATAGGTCTTTGCAGTGTTTTTAAATTTTCATGACCTGGACTCTTTCAGAAAGAGATCACCAGAGAGAAGGGATTATAGCAACTATGAAAAAAGCTTTCTTGACAACTAGTTCCCCTTCTGTGTTGGACGTGTCTTCTGGGCTTTCTGCCAGTAGGTTTCATATGGATGTCTTGTTCTCTCCTGCTCCACTAGAAGCTCTCAGATGTTTCTATGATATAGTCATTCCAGCTTTGTTGCATTGCCCTATTCCCTTGTCAGCAATGACAGCAGCTTCTAGCTGATAAAATAAAAAAATCTATTTTTAATTTTTTTTATTTACTTACTCAAGTAGAATTAAATATACTCTATTTGCTCTAAAGAGAGTGGAGCAGGGCCTCAGACCTACATTTTAGTCCCTAACAACAGCAATAAATGATTGTTACATCAGCTAAGCATTAACCACGCCACTCTGGTAGTGCTATAAAAATTAATACTGCTTTCTCACCTAGGTAGGGAAATCACGGTTCCTTGTAGGAATGCCTGCCCCCTGGTTTCCTGTAACCCAAAATGATGCACCTTGTGCAGCAAGATGCCTGTCCTGGGGCTCCCTGGAACTATGACGCGTCTGTGCTCGTCTAGATATGAGTCTCATTACCTCTGAGGACAGTGATGTTGTCATTACTGTCACAGACACACCGTGTACTGCCAAACAGCTGTTAGGAATGTGAGATTCATGTTCTGCTACACTTATTTCACACTCCACACATTTGTTCTCACCTCTGAAGTACTGCATGGTGCTGTGTCTAATCATATTTTCTATTGCAGGGAAAGGAGATTTCCAGAGCAGCTCACAGAGGAAATGATTTACATTAGTAATAAAACAACTTTGTCTATTTGAGAAGGCTGATAAACTGGCTTTATGCTATACTAACAGACTAAATCCTAAATTAATAAAGATTCATACCTCATGACAGTCTGTTGCAAAAAGTTGCTAATGCAAGAGCTTAGGTGCACTGTGTATATATTTTTTATACATATATATATTAAAGTACCTTCCATATATAAAAACCACCTTCCACGTATAGACGCACATTCACTTCTAATGCAATCTGACAGCCATTGTTTGTATAAACAGCTACTGTTTATATAAAAGAAGTAAAAAGTTCATAAATATAATTGGGCAGGGCTTATTTGCTTTCACCTGCAAAGCATCATAAATACCAGTCCATCCTACTACATACTGTGCTAGAATCTGATTTGTCTGATTTATTTAATGAATTGCTAAATAATTCAATTCTGAAATACAGGAGACTCTGTACCGGTATCATTTTATAAAATCAAAGATTCTAAATATAATGTAATACACAGTATTCAACATTCTGCAAAATAGGTCTCAAACAGCAAAACCTAATGGTAATTGGACGTTATTTAGGGATATAACTCTGGACATATTTATTGTGTAATCTGTCTCCATTTGTGTAAACAGCTCCATTGGTAAATAAGGACTTAATTTAACACCCATAAAGTTGCTGATTTCTTTGAAGTTGAGGAAAATTAATTCATTTCCAGTATCGTAAAGGAAGAGATTGTGTTTTGGTTCATTTTTTATTACAAATGACTCAGAGCAGCTTCCTATTAACCAGAGTTGGGTAGCAAGAGGAAAGTGCTGGAGAGAGACTGAGAGGTCTCCAAAATGGATTAAAGTACCTTTCTTTTAAAATTCTTTGAAAAACTCTTGATATGGAATGTCTTCTGTGGCTCTGCTCTGCACTTCACCATGGTGGGTGTGAGAGAACAAGCTTGCTGCCTGCAGAGAATAGCAGGTGAGAGGAACCCTTCCTTAGGGAGGAGAAAGCCCCTTGCAGCTCTGCTGTCTCCCTTCACTAGCAGGGTGGCTCTACCTTTCCAACCGCATAGGAGCTGCAGAGGTGGAACTGTAAAAGGGTGCCAAATCTAATACACGGTGGGTCATGTTCTTCATGCTTTATTTATTGCTTCTGGGGAGCTGTATCATGGGACCTCTATTTGACCCTGCTGGGTCTTAGATGTGCTGTCCATGAACTGCAGCCCACGCTAGCTTCAGTGGTGCAGCACAAGTGTGGCTGAAGTTGGGACTTGGCAGTTAAGCTCACTGTAGGTACGCACTGTGCCTAGCTGGTGTTCTTTATTCAACACAGCTCCATGAAGTTTGCAAAAGGGAACTGCAGTTTTCACAACACTAGCCAAGTAAAGAGAATAGTAGTAGATGGCTTGTCTCACCCTCTCTAGACTAATGCCACCATGTCACTCCTGAAACTTCATAGAAGGAAAGAAAGAACTGATTTTTATGGTTTGTAAGTCTTCTAGACATTACAAACCTAATTTATTCCTTCAACTGCAAGTCCTAATCACTTACTACATGAAATGAATGACTGTATTTAAATGGCTAGTTTGCCAATCTGAATCAAAATAGTAACACTAATTGCCTATTATCACTCTGAACAAAGTCCTCATTTTTAGCCAGATCAACCCCTTGGATTTTCCTTTAACCATTTTTACCATCCAGTTACCAGATATTTCTTCATGTGTCTGTTTTAGGACAACACTGCCTTGAGTTCATTGACTCTTGGAGCATACAGGGAGGAACTCTACAAAATAGTGTGAGTGGACAAAAAGGTAGTAGATAAGCTTCAGTGTAAGCAGTGCATGCCTGCGTGATCTGGGACTTGGAGCTGGCAGTTAAAACACAGGAAAGAGGTCTTTGAACTATCATTTACAATTCCCTGAAATCATTCTATCAGTGTGCAGTGTTCAAAAAAGCCAAGAAAGTGTTGAGTATCCTCAGGAATATGTTCTTGAGAGGGAGGCAGAGGCCACTGCTTGTATCTGTTGGGTTGCTGAAGGGAATAGGCAGAGATGTGTCCTCTGCTATTCCTAATCACGTTAAGGTGTAGATACTGGGCATGGCAGAGTGTGCTAATGTTCTCTTCCTGACAGTTTCCCGTATTGCTGCTGGTTGAGTGTGTTTGCTCAGTACAAGGTGTGCACAGGGGCCTGATCCAATCGCCCATGTAATCCATTTAAATCTTACTTTTGTCTTGAGTGGCCAAACTGGAAGAGTCCCTCAGGTAGAGTAATTCTGGAGCCATTTTGTTCATATTTGAAGAAAAGAGTTCATGCAAACAAGCAAAGGTTAATATGTCACCTCTTAGTGTATTTCCCACAGTAATCCGGAAACGTATCCTTAACAGGAGATGCCTTTTATATTTATGAAAAATGGTTAACCACTTTTCTGTATCATCAACAACATTCCCCTTGGATAAAATCCAGTGATGAACAACTTCCTGATGGAAGAGGTCATGGCTTTTCCCTCTCCCATAAGTATTAAATGTCATTAATATGTTTGAGAGTAGTGATGCAGATAAAGATTTGGAGCCATGGGGCCAGTGGCATTAAAAGAATAACATAAGCTGTCTGCTTTTGAAAGATGTACAAAGCGTATTTATTATTAGAAACCGGGCAAGAAATTAAAATTCTTGACTTTCTTGTTGTACCTCCAGTACCCTCAGCACAGTACAGCACCCCTGCATGAGAACTCGTTGGTGAAATTCTGTGTTTGTGCTGTGTAACCATGCAGAACAGTGGCATATCAGACACAAGAGGTTAAGGGGGGAAGAAAACCTTTAGGCATGCAGTCTTTCTTGTTATTTAAAAGGTGCAGGTTTAGTCCATTTACAGACCTTATGAATGGCCCATGCTAATGTAGATATTTTAGTCCTTCCCAGCTAACAGCGGGATGGAATCCGTGCTGCAGCTGGCGGTGCCCTGCAGCTGGTGTGTGTGCACTGAGGACCACCTTATGCATTTGATGTGTTAATAGCATCACAGTATAGATAGTCCTCTCCAAATTCTGCACTCCAGTAATATTATTTATTTGAGCTGCAGCGTGGCTGGACATTTTAATTTGGATAAGGAGCTCATTTATTGTTGTGCTTGTATAGCAAAGCAAAGTACTTTTTCCCCCAAAGAGTGCATTTTCTAATCTTATTTCTTGGTTGCTGTCAGGGTCCTAAAATAATACCTAACTTTGATTCACCAAAAGAGAGGTGTTAATTTGTACGCTGAGGACAGCCTGATAGAATTTTTTTCTTGCATTATTAGTGGAAACACTGTTATTTTTTAAATAGGAGCTTAAATTAAAGATATTTATTCTCTAAATGAAACTTATAACCTTTATTAAAGTCTTTGTAGGAAATACTTTGGTTTCAGAAAACACTGTAAAGTTAAAGTGATGTTTTTTCTTTGACAATCTATCAGACTTGTGCGGTCGTTTCCCCTTGGCGTCAGAGCTACACTTTTATGAGATTTAAGTTTAAATGTGTGAAAAATGAAGAAATGAATGGGTGATTCAGGACTGTTGTTATCTCTGTCTGAGCTAGGAGGAAAAATAGGTTTCAAGAAAAGCATCTGTATCGATTACTAAGTTCAGTAAAGGTGACGTGCTTTTATGTCAAAGTGTCTAAATTAAATTCAGAATCCTTCTCTACCCCACAACACAATAAAGCTGGGGGTTCCAGGGAAAACCATTTAGCTCCTGAATGGATATATGGGGTAAATTACTCTTATGTGATTAATACCAGCTGTTGCATTTAGGAGAAATATAAATATGTCCTACTGATTGATAATAGACACATTCGAAACATTCAAACCTTTTTGAAAAAACCATCGCCAAGCTAAACTGGGGCCAGAGAGTTATGTGAAAAGCAGCGACTCGGGAGTTATGACACTGACTTCAATAGGATCAAGAATTTGGTCCAGCTGACAGCAAGGACCAAATGAATTACTACAGAGCTGGAGCTGTCGGCTGTTCTGCAGCACAGACCAAGAGCTGGAAGTTTGTTTCTTGTTGCTCTTTTTGGATGGTGGCAAGATTGCTGCTCTGTGGTGGACTGTGGTGTGTTGCTGGTTTCCATAATGGCTGCCTGTCTGAAATGGAAAAGTCTTGTGAGGTTTCAGCCAGAACTTGCATTGAATTCTGAGAGAATGATCTCTCATAATATCTTTTTTTTTTTTTTAAAAAAAAAAAAGGAAGATACATTTTAGTGAAGTTTTATATTAGAGGCCCCATGCTTTGGAGCAGGAGCATGAGCTTTCTGTAAGAAAAATGAGTTTAGTCAATTTTTGCACATGCTGTTTTGTGGAAAAAGTCAAAAACCACCTTCTCCTTGCCTGATTCCTGCTGTCTGACACCTTGCTTTTGTGTGTCGGCTCTGAAGGCAGGGAGTGTGTGGTCTGATGCTTCCTGAGGAGCAGGGAGCCACGGGTGTTGCAGCTATCGGTCAGCAGTGCGAGTAGTGGGGATTTCTGTGTAGATCTGCAAACTCCAAGTCTTGTCTCTGAATTTTGTGTTCTGTTTTGTGATCTGTGAACTGGTTTTCCCCTACTTAAGCATACATCTGCAAGCTGATGATGACAATAAAAATTTTTGTTAGTTGATGGATTGTCTGGAAAAAAATCGCTGTGAAAAGCTGTTGCTAACAAACATGTTGTTGGGGGAAAAAAAAAAAAGGTCCAACTGCTTTTATCTGTTGTTTGGTCTGGTTTTACCAAGCCAGCCTAATAAATGTCAGGTAGCACAGAGGCGGTTAGGTGTTTTAGCTTCGCTTCTGCTGTAGCATAAAGCGTGGTTTAAAGTCTTCCCTCTTTCTGGAAATATACTCAGTAATAAAAGTCCTCAAATGCTTGGTTCGGTAAACGTTACCTTGGCCCAAATCCCCGTTACCGAAGGAAAGCCCTAGCTGTACGCTTATTTGAAAGGTGGAGTGGTTTAAATACGTGGAAGTTATATTCCAGCCCTGGAAACTTGAGCCTGGAATGCAGAGTGCAAGAAGGTGCGCTCTGTTCTGCAGTCCTGCGGTGTAGTTACCCGTACTCAGCCGTGTGCAGCCAACGTAACGTACTGGCTGGGAGACCTTTTAAAGGGTGTTTGCATGTGCTGGGGTAGTTTCTACAAAAATTTTAAATGGATCTTCAGTGTGGAGAGACCTTTGAACGCACGTCTTTGACTTTCTCAGTACTGAATCGTTAGAGCTACTTGGCATGGTACGTGTCTCCATATAGTGATCTGCCTTTTTACTAAACGCTTCTAAAGCAAAGACAATGAAGAAATGGTATCAAAGGAGATATTCTGCCTTTTACGAAGCAGTACTTCCTTCACATGTAGTTCTTGTTGCTGTGCAATAAAATCAAGTAATAAATTCTAAAATCCATAAAGTCAACTGAAACGTTTTAAAGATGAAATTGCATCTGGTTCTCTTCGGCTTTGTGCTTTACTAGCTTGTGTTACCAGCCTAAATCTCTTTGTGGAGGTTTTGCTTTTGGCAACACATCTATAAAATCTAAGAGGTATCCGTGGGAGTGTCGTAGGAGTTCACCAGCTAACACAAAACCAATTATTCAGCACGTGGTAATTTTATGGACTCCTCCTTCCAGGCTTCCATTTAAGAACAGCCTGATTTGCAAACTGACGGAGTAATGCACCATAATCCTCAAAGGGTCTTCAGGATGGAGTCCTTGTGGAGTAGTATCACACAGTTGTAATCCTGGGGTGTCCAGCCAGCCTCCCCACCGAGCGTGGATGTAGGAGGAGGTTTGGCGCTGAATTGCTTAGGCCTCTTCAAGTGCTTGTTCCAGAAGTTTTTGAAACTATTTGGACTAGGATCCTTTGTCTGCGAAACAACATCAAATTTTTCTAGTGAAGTTGGAACACCGGGAGGGGGAGGACATAAACGTAAAAAACATTAGAAAGGCAACCAATAGAAGAGGCTCAAGGAACACCTGACAAATTCTCTGCATTGCAGGTTTAGCTTAACGTAGTTAAATATGCTGAAGTATATAAAGAGAATAGGAAGATTTCATTCCTCCTACACTGCTGACATCTTTCCAAACCCCAATTCCTTTGACCTGGACAGCTTTGAAATAATGTGTTTTCCTTCTTGGCACAGGAGATCTCCTACTCTCAGTTATTTGGAAAAGGCATTCTTGGTGAGCTGTGTTCTCTGTATAAGTGTCGGCAGTGTTTCTTTTTTATAAGTTAATGGTCACTTTGTGTGATCAGTGATGTTTTTTCAGATAACCTTCCCCCCCACCCCAGGCAATTTCTACAGATTTTATGTCATTTAGATGGTCTGTTTTCATGGAACTGGGCATGCCCATCCAGGAATATCCTTGGGCAGTAGTTAGGACAGTCTTGAATTATAGGATGAGAGATCCAACTTGAAGCTTGAGCTCAAAATAAAAGTAAGGTGCAAATCCTCTCTCAGCTGCATGGTAACAGCTGGTTTAGTACTTGCAAAGGCATTGTTATCTTCTAAGGCACCATGTCCAAAACAAAATCCATTTGTTAATGCAGTGAAATGTTGGGTAATGAGCTAATGAGCTGTTTTGACATATGATATTATGAAAAATTATTGTTGGATGAAATTCACCAAACTAGAACCAAATTAATGATTTAGTTTCAGTTCCCTTGAAAACATGGTTTTGGTTTTTTTGGGTTTGTTTGGGTGTGTATGTCTCCAGTTTTACTTAGTGTAATAATTTGCCATCACTGAGTGTTCTCTGTGGATTGTTTGGTATAAACACAGAAGACTGTTCTCCTTTCTACGTATTAGAGGATTTAGCCCAGCCTCCACCTGAACTCTGCCCATGAGAGTTAAGTCTGGCTTCCTTTGAAGTAATGGAAAGGCTCCCTTGATTACTTAAACTGGAGGAACCTAAAGAGTTATCCACTTAGTTCATGACTTCAATTCAGTCAGAATGCTTTAGTGTTGCAGAACTGCTATTTTTTTTTTTTAACAGTTTTTAGTGAAATTTAATGAATCTTTGATTCTTGTGCAGAAAAACATAAACATCCTTGCAGGTAAGGGCAAGTGCATGCTGGGTATTTTAGGAGTGAAAAAAGAATAGGAGAATATAATGTCTATGCAGATGCTCTCAACTTCTGTCATTTAGCAAACACGCAGATCTCTTTTAAACTAATTACCGGGAGCCATTCTTGGGTTTGTTTTTGTTTTTTTAAGGTGATGTCTGAATTTCTGCTTCTTTCAGAGAATATGCATCCTCCCATTCCGTTCTGCAAAGATTTAACCTTAGTCTGTTCCAGCCCCCACATTGGTTTAAAACAGGATATATTTCATCAGATGCAATGATGTGAGAGGATAGCTGCACTTTCAGGTACACCACTTTAATATTAAAATAAAACAAACTTTTAGACCATGAAAGGCAGAAATGATATTTTGCTCCTCTATATGTTTAGAATAAAGGAGACTTAATAGGCTATGTACTGCCCCACTGTCCCAAAAACCCCACCCCTGCACCCTCCTACCCCTCCAGTCTAAAGTGAATTAGAGGGAAATTATAAGCATCAATTCATGAGGGGAAAAAATGTGCTGTGGAAAAAAAAATATCAGCATTGCCAGCAGTCTTGCTGGTTTCTGGCAACATGGAAATACAAAGGGTGGCAGGTGGATATGCCTATGTAGATATTGAGCTCCGTGTAAGTGTATGTGTATAAATACATATACACACATATACCTGGTCAATTTTCTGTGCTAGATTTCATGAGGTTATTCTTGGGACACTATGTAATGTAATACCCATTTTTAAGGCTGTAAGAGGCTTAGATGAATTGAGTAAATAATACTTTAAAGAAAAATTATCTTTACCACCAGTCATCCTGCCCTTTATCAATATGAACAATAAGAAAGTCTACAATGTCTGTTATTTCTCCTTTGTGGGTTCCCTTTCACACATAAGTACTTTCTAGAATAATAAAACTAATGAAGCTTGGCTTCTCTACATTATCACATATGGTACCACGTTTCTCCTGCCTATGGACAGGAGGACACAACAGAGCTGGGCATATGAAGACTGACCTGCCAGTGTTCTCTCAAGTCACTTCTCTTGACTGCTTGGCAAGTCTGTGGAAAGCCTGACTCTTGGCTGCTGCACCTGAAAGAGCTGGCTTTAGGGGCAGCATGGGGCTGCACAATGCCTCTAGGCATGTCGGAGAGCTACAATCCTCTGTCAATTTTTGTTGAAGCTGGGTAGCATGTTCTTAAATCAGTATGAGGTACTGACATGATCATGTAAGAATTGCTTCCTTGGAAGACCGCTCAGAAGACTGCTTCTTTCCATCTTTGGCTGCCAAGCTCCTCTTCATGGTGGCCTTGACATCCTTCTGGTCTGCCTGTCTTCATTGCAGCATCCTTCTCACTTTCTGGTTTTCAGTTCATGTTTAACTGAGAAATTCAGTAGCCTTATAGCTAAAGTCTAGTACTGACTTCTAGTGGCTTGTTACTTGAGCGTTCATTTTCTGCCCTTTGGCTGCCCCATCTGTCGACAAAATCTGCTTATAATTTTCCTATTTTTGAAAAGTTCCTCGAGCTCTGTAAACAAGAAATATGTGTCCAAAGTGCTACAGGGTATCTGGTCACTCTCCAAGTGAGAGCAAAAGTGTCACAAAGTGCCGAAAAGACACTTCTGGTGAATCCAGCATAGCTTTGGGAGTTTGGTATTTTCAACCCTGTATCTGTGTATTTTTACCCTTTCCTAAGAGTTTTACATTTGTCTATTGAATTGATTATCCTAGTTTTATTTAGATAACAATCCTGATCTACATCTAATTATGCTTTTTTTTTTTAGCACACCTTGTACAGAGAGCTAATATCATTCATGACTGGAGCTGAGGGCTCTGTCGTAATCATTTGACTTGTTATGCTTGTTCCCCTTTGTATATTTGTGTTTTATTGTGAAGTTTGAACAGACAAAGAATGTTGTTCCTTGTGTAGTGCCAGAGGATTTTAGAGAAACTAAAATGGAGCGACAGACAGTGCCAGAAAGAAAAGTAGAGCATGGATTTTCCAGTTTGCAGTCCTCTACCTGCTAAGCCACTTGATAATCATACCATCAGTTGAACTGGCAGAGATAAAAAAAGAAAATGGGCTATAACGTTCAGCGACACCTCATCCTTCAGTTACAACACAAGCTATCAGACCCAAGCAAAAAATTTTACCCACTAGCCCAATTTATATTCATTAAAAGAATAAAAAACAGAAAAAAGAAAAGAACAAACCCTTTTGATCAATTTGTAGATAAAAAATAGTAAGCTCTGGCTTTGCGCCATTTTTACTATTTAAAAATATTTTTCTATTAATGGAACTTCTTTGTTTTGAAAGTGGTTTTTTTTTTTTTTTTCCTTCCCAGGAGACTCCCTTTAACGTGGGAAAATTGAAAAAATCCTTTAAATGAAATCCATACTAATTTCAAATGAGTCTTGTTGAGACAGTCAAAATAAATAGGGATTTACAATTTAGATTTATTATACCATTGTGGAGGGGAAACCATCTGTGTTATCTGGTTTAATGTAAACACAGCAAGCACTTCTAAATATGAGATCTATAAGCAGTTCTCAGTATGCTAATTGTTGTTGTGGTTTAGTGCATATACCCCAAATACCAGAGAATCATATAGAAAAGTCGAGATACCTGGTAAAAATGCGTTATAATCTGTAACAACTGGAATGATCTCTTGTCCTGCAGTGTTGGTTGTTCATGGATGATCCCAGGCTCAGATCGGTTCTCTATTCAATTGGCTAGTATTAGTATTTACTCTGTGCAATCAGAATAAGAAAAAAATACAAACAAAGCAAATATGAGACTGGCATGTAGTTAGTAAAGCTGACTCCAACAGAAATATCTGCCGCTGTAAACTCCAAAGCCCTAGTTAAACTGCAAACTGCTTTGGATCTGGCCTTGGTGAAAACCGTGAGGTTCCAAAGAGAAGTGAATCTTCAGGTCTTCATATGGGAAACCCGTGACTTGGCTAATAAAGTTGCAAGTCAAATAAAGCTGTAGAGAGAAGCTGCAGTGTAGGTAATAAGCAATAGGGTGTATGGGAGCAGTGGTTTTGCTGGCTCCTGTGGAAACAGCTTCACTACCAGCCTCTTCCAAAGAAGCTAAAATTTTTTTCTTTATAAAAGCTTCAATTTGTAGCCACTTGTCAGAGACAAATATTATAGCAGAATCAAATAGAAATTAAAATAAGGATCAGAATAAGAGATTTATAAGATTTAAATAAAAAAAAACCCCAACCTAGCTAGAGACAAGGTCAGTATCTCTATTTCAAAATAACTGACATTAAAGATTGTACACAGCTACATTCATGTTTGGATCCGTATGTGAGTACTTTTTAAGGGGGAATAACATTGCTCTTCCTTTGTGTCTGTGGAGGTCATGTGACTTGTTTGTCATGCATTCAGCATTGGAAGTTTATAGCCTGCTGGGAGCTGTAAATTCTACATGGAAGAAAGTTCCTGTGCATGATAAAATTGTTCCAGCACCCTCATTTTTAATGTTCATGATCTTAAAGAAAAAGAAAACATTCTCTTTTGTGTGTCTTATTCTCCTGACATTTTTGTTTACATTTTGTATTTCCAACCTCCAGTGCATGTCGGCCACTCAAGTTCCTGCGCAGCGCTGGAGCCCTGCTTTAAGAATATTTGCTTTCTCAGAGGAAATTGATTGTTGAGGAGTTGGAATCAGAAGAATGGCATCGCCTATATATTTAGGTTTTCATCTGAGAAAGGCTTGGAAGCTGGGAAGTTGATGTCTAGCTATGCTATCGCTTTGATTGAAGTCGTTACATGATGTGCTTTATATACAGCTGAGTGAACAGAGCTTTGAAACAGGGCTGGGATACTGCATTTTGTTTCTAGATCTGCTACTGACCTGCTGTGAAATGTGGGTAAATCTTTTAATTTCTTCTTGTCTTGGTTTCTCTACTTGCAGAAACATTATTGTGATGATTTTTGCATAAAAGAAACATTTTAGATCAGAAGGTAAAATTCTTATTACTATTAGTGATAGAGTATCATCAGTTCATCTTGCATAATTCTTGCTATAAAGGTAAGAATATGGTGCTGGAGTAATGTAAATTCCATTATTCATGGTGTGCCACTTGTCTGCATGTTTGGACACTAAAGTGTAAAGGTTGTAAATAGACACAGACCACTGACTCCTGTTCTGGCTTCTTATGGTGAGAATGAGGCAAGAAGGATGTTTATTCATTCTTCTCAGGATTGAATAAAGTAACAGGCAGTTTACTTCAGAGTCAGGGGTTGACCACAGTGATTGTAGTGTCCTGCCAAAATCCACTCCAAACTGTTGTGAATGAAATCATGGTTTTTCATTTCATTTGTACTCTTGAAAGTAACAGGGAACACTACAGTAGCCAAGTGGTAAACTCTGGATAAAGTAAGAAATCAGGCAGCTTCCAGTTGTTCCAATTTCTGTTCAGTAAGTACTAATGATATAAGGCAGCCCACAGTTGAGCTCTTGAAATATCTTATGCAGCACATTTTTTTTTTTTTTTCCCAGATGCAGTTAACAGTAGAAAAGTTCTTGTTTACTTATCTCCGGTACAGTTCACTCAGTTTGCTTCTAAATGTAGATGCAGAATTGTGGTCACTGCACTAATGAACTCCATATTTAAGCCATTCTGGAAACGGAGGATATCAGTGAACTTTGACACACAATATAGTAAGACATGCCTTTTTGTGTAAATATGGCTTGGTAAAGTGCAATGCTTTGTCCTTGATGTGGGATAAAATAATATTTCCCATTTTTGTACCTTACGTTCTATGGGAAGTAGCCACTATACTTACGTGAATCCTTATCTCCTTAAGGTACTCTAGAAACAGTTTTGAAAGTTAATCTTCAGGATGCTACTCGTGCCATTAGAGAAACTTGGAAGCACCACCTAGCACAAAGAGAGAAGCTAAAGGAGCACTTAGCTGTGTGCAGGACGTGCTTTCACAGGGTTGTGGAGGGTGCGATAAAGAAGCCCAGCTGTATTAGTAACAGGATACAACTGAGGGGTTTTGGGAGAAGGAGGTGGGTGAGGCTGAGATTTGGCTTGTGAAGAATCTGGTGGTGGAAGTCACGTGCAGTGTGTGTGCTGTAAGTCTAGAAGATGATTCTGAGCCAAAGATGTTAAATGAGGTTAATGCTGTTTCGTATTAGCTGAAAATCTGGCTGATTGCCCGCTGACTTTGGATGCACACTAGTGTTTTTAGCTCTCTCACTTCGCTGTTGGTTGCCTGCTTTTGTATGCTGCCATATTTGTTTAGAAGGAGATTAAGCATTTTTTCTGCAAAATATCCACACCTCGGTTACAAGGAAGGATTTTAGAGGTGCGTACGGCCTTCAGTGAATAGGTAGGAGTACCCTGGAATCCCAGTTTTACTGGGATTGGTCTTAATCAAGCCGACTCCTGGGAAGATCTCTGTTCATGAGGAAAAGGAATTCAAAGTTGAATCTGAGCCTGTCAGGGCAATTGGACCTCAAATATTGTTTACCCAGGTCGCGTTCCAGGTAGTATGACTTGGGCACTGATGAGAACTGTAGGCACTTTATATATGTTGCATGTTATGTACTTAACTCTTTAAAATTGTGTTAATGGGTGGGCAGGGGACTGGGCAAGTAGTGTTGGTGCTTGGGTGATCCAGACTGGAGTAAGAAGATGTCTTTGAGCTCCTTGCTAAGGTGGTATCCTTCTGCTCAACAGGTCTTCCAAGACGCCTATTTGGGAACTGTTTTCTTGATTGCTGCACCTACGACACACAAACAATGCATGGCCTGAGCAAACTGTCGAGCCCCCGCAGCCCTCTGCCTACATCACATAATGAAGTAGGGAGCCAAAGCCTCCTCTCGTGGTTCTCTTACCGTTTGCATTAGCAATATAGGTGGAGAATAAGTCCAGTGCTGAAAGCGGACGTGGGGCATATCGTAATGGGGAAAATGCAGCCATCTGGATTTAGGTGAAAATGTCCATGGGCAGAGTCGTCTGTAATTGTCAGTTGTGGGGATTATGGCTGCCTCTGGAGAAATGTTTGAAATCGCTGTCAGAGGCACTATGTTTGCCTTGTTGAATCACAGCTGGGGGCCAGTATGGCAGGTCTGATTTCATATAGTAATGTTACCTGTTTTGTGTCTAAATCTCATCCTTGTCAGTCCATATCTGGAGTTACTTTACAGTAACTCTGTGGCTAGAATTTACTATTAATTGATTTCTTATTCTGCTGCTCATCTTTAAGTATTTTTGGTTTTATGGAAGTTTCAACTTTCCAGCATAACTAATGGCTCCATTGCCCAGCTGCTCCTTGGCTTACAGAAAGCTTGTGCCAAATAATGACCAAGGACCACATGTAGTATCCGTTGTAATACACTGTCATGAGTTTCTTTTCCTACAGAAGTCTGTGCTTTCGCACCTTCTATTTTCTTTTTCAGTTCCCACAGAAAGCTAATTCACTGGTGTTTATTCTTACGGCTCTTTTGTACTACTGATGCTATTTTTCTCTTTGTGGTGAAATCTGATTTATTTAGCTAATTCATATTAACTTGTCCTGGGTTATTTTTAATCTAATTCACAACGTTCTATTTATGTGGATCACTTGAACTCTTTTTCTGGTATTTGTGGCTGGGATCACAGGGATTATACAAGAAATCATTTAACTTATGGTGCTTTCATATTTATTAAGTGCTTAAACGTTTTTGTTCAAACTTTTTGCACTAGAATTTGTATTAAAATAGTACTGAAATAATTTCTCCAAGATTGAAGTCCTTTTCTGCAAGGTATTATAAACATGTCGCAGGAAAAATGTACTGTGGAACTCCTCAGAAATACACCAAATTGCAGGATTTGAGCCTACAGAGACCAGTCAAAGCAGAGGAGCAATAAAGTAATGCTCCAGTATTATAGAAGAGGAAATGAAACATGGAAAGAATAAGTGATGTGTATTCTTACATCAAAAGGCCCTATATATGCTATGTATTTTCATCACAAGTTGGTAGGACTTTGTTGTTTAATGGGTATGTTAAATTTGAATGTAATTTTATTTTTAGTGAAAGTCTGCTGTGGTGTACAGTGTTCTAGAAAGCTGGATAGCAGAAGCTCAGCAACAGCTTGCCAGTACTTTTTTAAAATAGTGAAACACTGTTGAAGTTGTGGAAAGTTATTAATAACAGAAATGATAAAAAAATAATTAAAAGGTCTTTGTAAGAGAAGACGAGGGTCATAAGCTTTGATTGGTAGGGGAAATGAATGTGCTTCCTCGTGATGGGAGAACTGTGTTTTGGAAGAAAGATGTGAGAAAGCAAACACTGTACTCCAGTCATTCCTGAGCGGGAACAGCTTCCCAAGCAAAGGCTACGTAGTAGAAGTGGCAGTGCAGAATTTTCTAGTGGTTTGTAGTCTCTGGGGTTTTATTGTTCACAAAGTTTTCTAGAAATTCCGTGCCAAGCTTTTTCTTCCCGTCTGCAGACATCTTTGGATATACTTGTGCTGTAATTTCTGAAGAGTTAATCTTTATCAAGAGATGTGCATCTGAAGTGAGAATTTGTGAAAAGGCAGCTCTGATAGGGGTGGGCAATAGGCATTGCTATTTTGGGTTCCAGCTGCCTGTTGAGGATGTGATGGACTAAGCTGGACTTAGAAAACTTTTCCTAGAGATTCAAAGACTCATGAATAGAGCCTAGGCTCTTGACCAGCCTCCTAGGGCTTACAAATGTTTTAATTATTAGTGGTTAGAGCCCTGAAAATCAGTCTGTTCAGTGTATGAGAAATGGGACATTCTAACAGAGTCTCTTACAGCAAAAAGTGCTTTATTTCTGAGCATGGGAAGCTGAGTTTAGAAAGTGATGTGAGAGCTGAGATTTCCTGGATCCCTTGTGCCATAACATTCTGTGATTTTCTTCTCATACTGCTAAAACCAAAAACTTTAAATGTGTTGCCAAATCTTTGCTTTATTTAGTACAGCCTGTTGGTCTTTAAAGCTGAAAATACATGAAAGACCTCACAATCTATTTCAGAATTTGCTACTGGATCTCTCTTTGTTTGCACTGCACCTGCAGCATAAATCTTCATGCATACAGATGGAGACTGGGATAAATCTTGCTGAGTTCTAAAACTTATAAGGTGTGAATATTAGAAAAGATGCCAAAAGTATGGTGAATTAGTGAATATGGTGAAGAGTGAACCTGTGGACCAAAGTACTAGTCTCAAAAATAATAATTAAAGAAGGGTTTTGAGTTAGAAATGTAAGAAATAAAAAAAAATAGCTAGGCATTAACTAAGAAAGAAAGTTTATTCAAGGAACGGTAAACCTGGGGGGTATGTGCATGGGTGGTTTGGTTTGGTTGGTTTTTTGGGGGGGTTAGGGTGGAGATAGTGTTCTTTGAAAGAAACTTGAGTTAAATATCTGCAGCCTGCTACTTTATAGGAGGTAAATGCTTGTAGAAATATTTGGTTTTTTCAAAGAGAATTCATAAATGAATAATAAAAATACAAAATTAATCTCTGGATTTTGTGTTGATTTAATGTTTGAATATATAACCAGCAGTTTATAAATGCAGCTGACCGTAGTAAGAATTCAGAGAACCTTTTTCAGACATACTGGAGTCTAAAGGAGGTACTTTTAAGGAGGCTTGAATTTGAAATACAACATGGTTTTGTTTAGGATAAAGATTTGTTAAGGAGGATTGCATTAACTCCATATTGCAGAAGTTTCCTGCTGGATCTCTTTGGTTTTCTGCTCAACTTGATGGATATTTTAAATATTCTTGCAAGTTGTTTCCATACTTACGTCTGCACTTTTCCTTCAAAGTCTTGCTGCAACTGGGATCTACATCTATTTGTGCACCAGGGACAAGAGAAAATTGATCTCCCATGGGTTGAACAAGAGAGTTAATTGTTTCAATACAGCAGTTTACAGAGAAATTTTAAGTACTTTACAATTCTCTGGAGTCTTTTTGATTTAAATCTAACACTGGAAAACTATTAGTTAAGGACTGGGAGAAATAACGGCAAATTATTACTTAGGATAGTAAGTGGTAGAAAATGTACACAGCACATAAGGAACTGTTTAAAACATGTCAACAATGCGTCCAGTTATGAAAAAAGAAAAGATTGTCTGGATGGCGATGACTTCTTGTTTCCTCAAGGATAGGCTTGGAGAGAATTACTTTTGTTCTGTGTTTTTTATTAGTGACTTTGGCATAAACAATGGAATTATGCTGATGAAATCTATTGATGATAAAAATTTAGGAGGGACCGTAAAGACAGTTATTTTATAATATAAAGAGCTGGACAGCCTTGAAAACCAAAGTAATAGAAAAATCAATAAAAAACCCCAGGGCTGGGCACCTGGGAATCAAAGCATCTCTTCTGAAGGCTCACAGCTGGAAGGAGTTACAGAGGAACAGGATCTGGGTGCGTTGATTGCATACTCTTCCTTCACAGGAAGAGAACTGAGCCATCAGTGTGACATGGCCCTGGAAAAATGAAATGCGTATCCAGTGAAGTGCTCCCAAATGGTGAGTACTGATACTCATGTTCAGGGACTCGAGAGACCTCTCTGGGTATGTTGTGAGCAATTCTAATCATTCAGGATCAGAAGATGTGGATCCAAACTGGAATGTCCAGCCAGGATCATCGGCAGAATGGAAAACTCCCTGTACAAGCGGAGATGAAGAAACATGACTTAGTGTCAAAAAAGAGAAGCTAAAGAGGCTGTTGTGGCTGTTTATATCAGGAAAGGAGAAGAGCTTTCTTTGTACTTAAACTAATATTGTCCAAATGGTACCAAATAGCCATGCATAAATTTACCAGTAGTTATATTGAAAAAAATTCCAATTATAACAATGTGAAGGTTTTGGAATTGCCTAGTTACTTCAGTACTTTTTGGATTTGTTTTTAAAAACAGGAGGAGAAATTGAAACATGTTTGTCAATGTTCTAGGTAATCCCTTTCCCTTCAGATAGTGCCTGGTGGAAAGTTGTATTTCTGAGACAAGAAGAGACTAATGAGTTTCTGGGTCTAATCCTAAGTTTGCAGAAGGCAGTGGCTCAGTGCTTTGGAAGCAGCGGTTGCTTGAACACTTTTTGTAGGCCAAGGCTGAAACTCCAGATTGGTGGCCCAAGGCAGCTTATTTACCTGATACTTAACAGTGCAGTATAAAATGGTTTGGGGCGGAAAAAAATAACTTATCTATATTGAAATAAACATTTAAAAGTATTCAGGCAAATACTTCATCCTTATAGATACTATTTCAGTTTTTGATCTCTGAGAAGTTCCTCACCTCAACTGTTTCACTCCTTTTACGTCAACACCAGACCAATTGCAGATTCTCTGATCTAGCTGTCCCTGTGGACTCAGCTGCTAGTTTGAAAACCTGTATTGCTGTGGTTATGAATGATTTTCTTTTTAGGCTTCAGTAGTATAAGTGGATAAACGAATGACTTAGTTCAGTATGGTTTGACAAAAACAATTCCCCCTTCAGAGCATGCCAGTCGTGGCCAGATCTCCTGATATTTTTGGCACATTACCATCCAGGTTTGAATGACTGCTAGGACTAGGGTCTGGGAACAGAAGGGAAAATAAAATGCTAATACAGACTTGGAAACAGAGTATTTTCTGCCTTTTGCTTTCCATGAATTCACTGCTGACCAACCTTCACTAGCTTGCGAAATTCAAACCACTTTTGAAATCCAGTGCTCTGTGCATCGTGTTGCACGTGTCATTCACAGGGTCTTTATGCAGACCTCCAATATAGAAGAATTTTCTTTAATAAGAGTGTGACATGGAATGATTATGTAGAATTTTACAATGGGTTTTAATCACCAAACTAATCCGCAGAGTACAGAACGCTTTTTGAGGATTGTTTAATTTTTCCCTTTACGTTTTAAGATCACTTTCTGTTTGGGAGACCATACAGTGAAAGTCCCAAAGCAATGCCACTTGACTTATCTTGCAGGAGTAGTTCAGGAAGGATCTGCAGCCTAACAACTATGTGACAAACTGAATTTTGAAAGAAACCCAATTAGTTTTGTACTTTAATTATTTAGGTGCAAGCAAGCTACAGCCAGAAGGAACTGAAATTCACTATACACATTACATGCCCAGCTCTATTTTCAGTCAGGAGCCAGAGCTGGTACTGCCTGGACCTGACTCTTCCAGGCAGCCCTTGTATTTCAGACCTGATCTTGGAGTTTGAAACCACTTCATCCTGCTCAGACAACTCTGCCTTTCCCTTCTCAGCCCCCCTCATGAGCAAACAGTCCCCTCCAAACTGTGTAGTCGCAATAGTGTTATGTGTTTTAAATCCTTTGGAATCTCACTGTTGGGATGATGCATGTTCCTTTTAGTCGAATGTGAGACTTACTGGCTTTGAAAGACTTTGGGCTGGAGCTGTAAAGTTAAAGTTGTTGTCACATGAGTAACTGTGTTCGTTATGTCATCAAGGTATTTAATTTGATGGTTTCATTTTTCCTAGGATCAATTCTCTTTTAACTGCAGGCAGTTTGATTCTGGGGGTTGCATAGAGTAAAAAATTCAGTGACGGTTACAGGTAAGATGATGTTCAGTTCTGTTGTTTGTGCTTATGGCTAGCAAAAAGGGCAACGGTAGTACCTTAAATAACTGCAGCTATGAAGGTGTTATTCTGGTGCAGATCAGAAGTATCTTTACTGATACCAAATGGATTTTATAACCATTAAATCCTGCATGGGAAGTTCAGCCTCAAAAGCTAGAACACTATGTTCTGTTTCTGGTACCATGGTGCTGGTCCCTACACGGGTCAGTGAGGCATTGCAAACTAACATGGAAAGATTTACAGTACTCTGATGCTCGTATGTCAGATATACCCCTTGATAGGTTTTTCAGTTTCCTCATGTTTGGCATTGCCGTGAGCCCAGATTTCTATGTAATTTGATCAGGATTAATCTTTAACATATATGCCATTCTGCTTTTCCCATAGTTAAAATAACAGATGTAAGCCCTGTTTCTTGTCTACGCAGCTTTATTTTACTGTATTGTTGGAAACTACAAATGTCATGAAGATTTAATTTTTATTGTAATAGATATGGGGCCAGAAGAATTATGTCTTAATTCACAATTAGGTTGATCTTTTTTGAAACTGGAAAACAATATATAGTTGTTTGTTGTGTGCGTATCAACATACGAATAGAGCATGCTATATACTGGACACGTGTGACTTTCTTCTCCCTACAGAAGGAATGCAAAGCAGAAGAACAGTCTCCTGCTCTTTCATTGTCTGAAAAAAATAGTTCTGTCTGTTTGCTGTACTATTATTTCCTCTTAGTTGCTTCCGCAGCTTTGTTGCATGCTATGGGCAGCAGATCCTGCCCATTCCATATCTGCTTTCATCCACTCCATGCCCAGTTGAGTGATACAGACTAGAAGGTGAATTATTAGACAGAATTTCATAGCTTTTATCTCCATGGGGGGTTGTTTTTCATAGAACCTCAAGACTGCCAAATTAGTCCTATGTGCCAAAGGAGTGAGATAAATGATGGCAGTAGGCAGATACTTCTCAACAGGAGTAGAGAACGTTCAGTCTGAATTTTATTTAAAATCAAGGAGAGTCTTCTTACCAATGTCCTTTTTTAACTTGCTAAGACATACGTTTATCTCACAATTTAGTAGAATATGTTACTGATTCTTGAGGGTTAATAATTTTGAGTATAATAGATTCATTTTGCTAAGACTGGATCTTCAGCCCTATTGCTCTTAAGTTCCTCCCACTTTAATGAAATGTTGAGTATTTCCCTATTCCTAGCTTTTTTTATCTTCTTTTTTTTGGTGGCTTCAACTTTAGGGAAAATAAATCTCTATTGCAATAGAGATTGAATTACTTTTATCCCTTTTTTTAAAATAAATATAGAGTATAACAAGTTGTACTGTCACTCTGAAGCATTTCTGGCTTGTGTTTGCCCTTTATCTCATTATAATGATGCCAGAGGTCCAATGTAAATATCCTTCTGTTCTGTCCAGCAACCCATACTTTAATTTAGTGTAATCAGAAAATGATAACTTCTGTAAAACAGCCTGTCAGGGAGAAATAATGGGGCTGTTAGGCGTTTGGCAAAACTCCACTGCATGCTGCTGAGATACAATATTCCAGTTTTGTAGGACGTTTGTCAAGCCACTTGGTTGCTGTAATGTGTTGGGAAGATCTTCCTATCATGAGGTAGCACCTGACAGAAGACTGTGAACAGCCAACTCTTCACAATTTAATGAGCAAACCCGGAGCAGTCATCCCACCAGGAAGGGCATGTAGTGTAGCTCTGATTACTGTATTTGCAGCCAGTGCTGTACTTACTGTTTTCATATGGTCTAATTTTTTTTTTCCTACTGAGAAATTATTTTTCATGGCATTAACTGTGAATCAAATAGACTCTGTGGAGAAATAACTTTAAAACATATCTGGATCTTTCAGTTATTTTTTGTAAGTAAACCATGTAATATTTTTCTGAGCAGGATTTTACTTCTTTATTTGCAGTACTTGAAGAAACACTGAAATAGGATTTAAAATGGTTGTTGGAAGAAAGTACAGACTTCTTTTATCCATGCCGTAGTGACTCACCAATATACGGACACGTGTATATGTCTCATCCATGGAATCCCATGTGTTGAGAAATGTGCTACTGCCTTTTGTGAACTCCTGAACACAGTTCTATAGGTCTCAAATAATAAATGGAGGGGAAGAAAAGTCTTCTATTTAAAAAGATGAATAGAGAAAAGACAACTGAAAGGGGAAAAAAAGTATAAATACAAACAAAAGGTATTCAGTTACCCTCAAGGGGCAAATTAATGGAAAAAATGGGATATTTTTTCAAAAGATTGTTCAAAACCACTTTTGTAAACCTCTTTTTCAGTGAAAAACTGTTTGAACTGCAAGCTTTCCCAAATGGAACAAGTTTTGTCATTTGAGGAGAAAGGGGGGGGAAAAAGCACACTTGTTTCTTGACTTAGGAGGAAAATATTCTTCATATCATGTATAATGTTAAGATTTCTGTGCATAAAAAGATTTGTGATATCAGCCATGTTTTGTAGCCTTTTTTTAAAAAATTGATTAAAATTACATCTCAGAACAGGTTAATAAGTGCTCTCATGAAACTTGTGAGCCCCGATGGGTGCTAAGATCTTCTGTGCAGAGTAATTCCTGGAATGGTGGGAGCCATCTGGATAGCAGATATCTGGGAGGACAATGCTGCATGTCAGCTGTTTTCCTCACTGAGATTTTTGTTTTCCAGAGTAACTCCATGTTGGATCATCACCTGGAGTAAATCAGCATTGCTACACTTGATCATAGAATTAATATTTTACATTAGGTGTAGAAGATTAGAAACCTGTGGTTTGTTTTTTTCCTCTTTTTGAGCAAGTCAGTCAAGATTTTCAGCTGATGTTAAAATTGGGATAGTTTGTACCTCAGTTGTGTACTCTAGTGCTGTTGAAGATCTGTCCTGTGGATTGGATTCTTAGGAAGTATTGCTTTTGCTGCTCATGGAAGGAGCAGAATTCTCTGTTCTCTGGAGAATGACAATTACTTCTTGCAGTGTACCAGAGCGTCAAGGCTCCCCTTTAACACTTTTGGCTTCTGCCTCCCCTCTTCTTTGGTGACAACAGTGACAATTACCTCCTGTAGTGGACCAGAGCGTTGAGGCACCCTTTCAGCACCCATGGCTTCTACCCGCCTCCTCTCTTACCATCTTTGACGATCAGTAAATCTTATGATCTGGTACAATTGAACTTGGTTGTGACCCAAAGGGGGAATGCCAGAACCTCAAGATCCAGCAAGTTCTGGACATGCGCAAACCAAACTGTTATATCACTTGAGTTAGACTGTAATGGAAAAGTACCTGACAAAAGTCAGAAGTCTTCAATAGGTTGGCCTCTTTCTCCCATCTCTCTGCCCATTTAGGTGTTTTGCTTTGTGCATTTGAGAGTGGGCTCTGGATCCAACTATTTCTGTCTGTCTGTGTATCGGTATGGCTTGTGTTTATACATATACGTATTTTGATTTAAGGTACCTTGTAGTAAGTTAGTGTGAATCTTGTTATTCTCGAATCCGTGATCAAGTTGCTGTTTTACTTTGCTAAATCACTCGCTAGTTCTTAAATTGGTTAATCATTAACTGCTGCTAAAATCAAACCCTTTGATTTACCTTTTACTCGTAATAGATTTTGAATTGTTGTCAAATCAAACCATCCGTGAAGAAGAGCAGGAAAAATCATCTCCATCCATCTCTTTCATCCTGTGCTGAGAGCAGCACAGTGTGAGCTCTCTAACCTTACAGTCTCAGTCCTTGTCTGCTTGCTTAAAGAAGTCCAGTATTGGTTGCAGAAATGTAAACTGTTTGTTCTTGAGTTGTTATTCTGGTTATCAGCACTGACTGATTTCCAGAGTTTGATCAAAGAGCTGCAATTGCTGTTATGTCAGATGCGTTTTGGCTCTCTGGATGGTTAATATATGAAGAAAACTGAACCCTTATGTTCTTGAATAGCAGTTTTGGGAGTTGCACGTGGTAGAGCTTAACACAAATTTTGAGGACTGTAGCAGATGTGAAAGAAAGTGAAAGTGATCATGCTGTGAACCCTTATGCTGAGATAACGTCTAGGTCTTGCAACTCCTCTTGGGAAAAGCAAGCTGGAACACAGGATGTCTCTCGGGGTGCTTGCAGCTTCTTTTACTGCATGGAATTAATGTGCATCTTTCTTGTTGGCATTGGCTGGCTTGGCTTTAGAGGGATAATATAAACACAGATGCATCCCCTAGTCTCTTTTCTTCACTAAAAGTTAAGTAATTGGCTTTGTAAAACTGTAAAAGCAGTTGTTCCCACACAGTCTGCATTCTCTTCCAGCTCTGCCATGTGTCAGTGTCGTATCGGATTTATCTGTATGATACAACTGTAGAGATGCTTCTTAGTGAAGTTAGTTCTCCGTGGTAAGGGCAGTGTAAATCAGGGGACTGATTCTTGTAGAATCATAGAATGGTTTGGGCTGGAAGGGACCTTTAAAGGTCATCTAGTCCAACCCCCCCTGCAGTGTGCAGGGACATCTTCAACGAGATCAGGTGGCCCAGGGCCCCACCCAACCTGACCTTTGATGTTTCCAGGGATTGGGCTTCTACTACTTCTCTGGGCAACCTGTGCTAGTGTTTAACCACCCTCAGTGTAAAAAAAAAAAAAAATGTCTTTCTATAGCTAGTGTAAATCTCCCCTCTTTTAGTTTAAAACCATCACCCCTTGTCCTGTTGCAATGGGCCTTGCTAAGAACACTGTCCACATCCTTCTGAAAAGCTCTCTTTAAGTACTGGAAGGCTGCAATAAGATCTCCCTGGAGCCTTCTCTTCTCCAGGCTGAACAACCCCAACTCTCTCAGCCTGCCCTCATAGCAGAGGTGTTTCATCCCTCTGATCATTTCTGTGACCTTCCTCTGGACCCTTTCCAACCAGTTCATGTCCTTGTGCTGAGGACTCTGGAGTCTTGTGCTGACCTCTCCAGAGACCAAGACAGAAAATTTACCTCTAAGAAGGATGTGAAAGATATATTGAATGAATTTTCTATTTATAAATTATTACATTAGCAGAAATTTTTTTCTGTTTGTGTATACTTTACTGTAAAACTCATGATTCAGGATTTTCCTTGTAGTACTTACAGAAGTCATTCAACTAGAGAAGATAGGCACCACTGACTTTGCCAACTGGATAAAGTAACGCGTGTTCCAGTTTACATATATATGAAATAATTATTTCCAGGTATTTTTCAGAGCTTTTCGTTGAAGAATTTAATGATTATTTTAACTATTGATGGAATTTTTCAACTTTGTTATTGGAGTTCTGCTTATGGGGCTGCTTTGAATTGAAAATGTATGTGAGGAAAAGAGTTGTGAAGTATCCATTCAGATTGACTTAGAGTAATAATTTCCTCCTACAGAGTGACCTTATAAAGAATAACCGCAATGTTTTCTGTCTCATTGAACTGGTGAATTATGAAGAAACGCTGGCTGTGGAGTAGCACGCACTATGCATTACATTCATGTATGTATTTTAAAATAGTGAGTCATTTCAAAACAAGGACAATCTAATCTCTCAGATGCAGATGCATTATTTATTAGCTTATCAATCTGTAGATCATAATGGTCTGGACGTCCGGTCTGTTACACAATTTTTGATCCTGTGTGAATTTTCAGTCTTTAGAAATAAACCAGAGCTTTCTGGAACTGTTGCCTACAGAATAACTAAGTATATTTACATCTTTCTTAAATGTGTCTACTTTTCTAGATAGCATAGCAAAAGAGAAGCACTTTTCCTGGACCATACTGCTGCTTCCTTTGTATCTTGCTATCCATATTTTGCTCTTGTATTTGGTACCCCTTGTAATTTTTGCTTCTTGAGGGTCCCTTTCTTGCCTTTGTTTTCCCTTGTAGTTCTTTCCTGGTGTGAAATTTTGTCCATGTCCAACAAGTACTGGACCAGAACGGAAGCAGGCCAGCTTTGGTCTTGAAGTGCACTTCGTGTTTTCTGTGTAAGGATGAGGCAGCTCTTGCACTGTGGAGCTTCCTCTCCTTTGGCAAACCTCATGCACACAAACGTAACCCACCAATGTTAGGCCTCTGAAGTTTTGAAAATGGAGAGCTCAAACGTTCTAGAAAAACACAGGGAAGCATTGAAATAACTGCTACTTCTTCCTTCACCTGTCCTGCTGAACTTTTCAACCTCTGATTATCTGTCTTCCTCCATTTTTGTTCACTCCTGTCGGTTTATACAGATGTCATCCTCGATCGTGAAGGTATCAGTTTGGGTTTTAAGTCTCCTTTTAAGTCTCACCCAACAACAAGGAAACAGTGGAATGGTTGGCAACTGGTGTGGAAAAAAACCAAACCCAACAAAACAAAACCAAAAACCTGCAACTAATTCTGTAAGAAGTTACACCTGGATTCTTAAATGTTTTGTCAGTTATTCTGTACTCAGCAGACTGTTCACTTTAGGAATGTTATACATGAAGGTTGAAAGCTCTTCAGGAATGTCTAGCGGTAAATAGGAGCATGTTTTGGGGCACTCAAATTACACTAATGCTATTTTATACTCTCCCCCCAAATCTAGTAGGAATGAATGTTTCCCTAGCAGCTGATCAAGAGAGCAACCTTTGCGATTATGGATCAGCTGATATCCTCCTAAAGAATTACAGTTTTGATCTTTGCCTCTTTCACTGTTGATGTGAAAAAGTGAAGGTTTAAACCTGTATCAGTTTCCAAGGTGCTGTGTGAATCTCTGTATCCTAATGTTTGTCTTGTACTTTCCTGGGTGTGTTTTCTGTTCTTGTTTCCGTTAGCTTTCAGTGATGACAAAGCTATCTCATTTTTCTTTCCAATGCTACTTCTAATTTTGTCACATTTTCTTTTTCCCCTATGACTTGTTTTCTCTGGCATTTTGCCTTTGTAATGTTGTTGCCCCATCATGCCTTACTTAATGGAGTTATTTGGATAATGTACTTTATTTCCATGGTTAGAGCTACCTTCTACTTGCTTAGTTACAAAGCCTTACTCATGCAAGTGGCTTTCTCATTTAGCTCATAAATCTCAGTCAACTGTGAAACATTTCAGAGAATATATACAAGAGAAGCTTTATGATCCAGTAAAGCTCTAAACATGGTATCTCTTTCAAGTATTAGTAGATATTATGGTCTTCGGAAGGGGGCAAAATGGCCAACTATATTCTTTTGTAAGTGCAATTGGAGAAAGTGCTGGTTTTGAGACCATGCTATGTATTTAACTGAAAAATGATTATTTATATATTGTTTGTATTCTCCTCCATCTAAATTCAGCCTTTATTATAAAGCCAGATTTCTGAAAATATATATGAACTATACAACCCACTTGAAAATTCGTACTTGATCTGAAGAGCAAACCTCACTAGTGTTGAAAGAAAGATTCTCAGATGTGGATTTGTTTTCTTAAATTTGAATAACTTTTCCTAACACAAGCAAGCCCTCTCAGGTTGGTTATTAAGGTTCCTGTTCAAATAAAACAAAATAGCTAAAATATGAGTTATTTAGTTATCTCAATCCTATGAATAACGTCTGTTATTTCATGTTTATAGTCCGTGTGATATATACAAATGTGAGACCTGCAGTCCCTGCTATTACACTGCCATAGGCGACATATATATCCTTCCTGGGTGCATTAACATAATAGTATTGATAATTCATTCTTAGAGAATCTGAACTGAAGTGCCGTTGCTAGAATACGGTGTGTCTTTCTCTGTGGAGGTAGACGATCAAATACAAGTTAATGACAGGGTTTGGTTAGACTCAGATCCATCAGCCAAGCTTCTTTTGTTGGTCACTTACCAAATGTTAAAATAGTCTTTTGTAATGAAACCAAAATATTTCTAAATATATAACCTTCAGAGTTTTCTGGAGCTGAGAGTGAAGATTACCATGACTTCCAAACAAAAGTGGATGAAATTAGAACTCTTTTGTCTTAAGAAGTTAAATATGCATTTTTGTGGCCAGCTAAAGTAAGATGATCTCCAGTTTCAACTTTTTATCTTTGAAAGATTGGAAACCTCTCCAAACTTTCTTGTACATTTATGTACATTATGCCTGGGTTGATTTTAAACTGAAGTGTGACGTGTTTTGTGAGACAAGACATTAACGTGTGTGTGTTAAGTCATGTGATAAGGTGAGATAAGAAGAAAGCAAAGAAGCGACTTTGGGTGAGACTTGTCTAAGTGTGAGGCCCTGCTGGGAGATGCACGGGTTTTGCGATTTGGTCATTGCCTTCTGCAGAACAACCCCCGGCACCTTCCCCGGCAGGTTGCATTGCTAACTGGAGAAATATGGCAATTCTCTGCTGTCGGCTTGAGGCAGGTGGGTATGAGGTGGTGAAGAAGTGAACAAGAATGCTGCAAGTTCTGAGGCTTCAAGTATCATTGATTTGATATAAGAAAAAGGAAAAATGTCTGTTTGCTCTTCATGAAGACCAACTTTTTGGCTGTTCTGCAATTCTGTGTGAATGGACATCTTCCAATAGGATCAACTGGCAAGTGTGCGAGACAGAGGGGAATACGCCTACGATGACTGGCCAGATAACATCTGTTCATGCCTGCAGGTGCTGATGGTCTCTTTCAGTGTTGACTATGAATTTGAGAGCAAGTGGGGAAAAATACAGTCACATTATTTGTTACATTGAGGAAAGGAGGAGAAAAAGAATACTTTCTCTGCTGCACTGCACATAATGCTGGCAACTTCACTCTTAACAGGGAAGTGGGAATTACATAAATAATCACAGAAGTCATGAGCCTACCTTTTACACTAACCAGCCCAAGGATCTCATGATCTTCTGCATAATTAATGCAAATTTGGGGGTAAAACCGGATTTGAATTCCCAACCAGGTGAAAATTCTCTTTACCCCATCACTCAATAAAAGCTATGGAAGAGATGGCAAGGTTCAACTGTAATTTTTGTTTTGTGTTGTTTTCCTAGTGATAGTTTTAGTTTTTTCCTGGTGATAGTGTAAGAGATGACATGAGTTTCACGTTTACCTATCTTATTTAAAAGGATTTGGGATTGAATACATAAGTAGTGTTGAACCTCACAGTTTCTTAGGAATGATCTATAGCCTAGACCTGACTGTGGCACCAATAAATGCCTGCCACATGTATTTTTATTTTGCTACTTGACTGACTAATCCTGTTCTGAAAAACACTGGGAAGGTGCCTCAATAAGAGGAAACACCTTTGCTTTGAGCACTAAGTAATACTGGATAAGATTTTGCTTAGTTTTGGGGGTTTTTTTTAAGATAATTTATGAACCTCACTGAGTGAAAAATTGGCTAGATTAATCTGAAAGGGCTTTCTTATGAGATTTCTAGTCATTCCTGGTGTGAAATAGAAATGAAATGCTATGATCAATATGTGCATCCCACAAATTTGTGCTAGCTGCAAGTCAAAAGTTTGGGCAGGGAATTTACACCCTTGATTAAGGAGAGATTAATAAAGTAGCTCTGTAGTCCTTAGCCTATAAAAGTGCAATCTTAGTGGTTTTTTTGTTTGTTTGGTTTTCTTTGCTTGTTTGTTTTAAATAGTGGGGGGAAGGCTCTGTTTGGTCACATACCCATGTTCACACCCACTTCTTTCTGGCCTGGAAATAATCCCCTTTTCCTTCTCCCTTCCTCAGTTCTGGCTCCAATACACGCTCATGGAGCCAAGATCCACATTTTACATGGAAAATGAAACACCATGTGGACTTAATCTGTAGCTACCCTTGCCTCATTTCTTAATCATAAGTTTTAATGATGTGTGTGGAAGTGATGTTTTGGAACTGATTTCCTCCTTGCCCTGTGTCCGTTTATCTGAAGTTAGCTTTGCTACGAATTTGTCTGTCTGAGCAATATGTAGTTTGAACATCAACTTATTTGTGATGTTTGTGCATTGCATTACATTCCAAGATTGATGTTTAGTGATATATTTATCCAGCAAAAGATAAAACATGTGTAAGAATTGCAAGGACTGTGATAAGATCTTAACAGATCCTTGCGTATGCAAATTGCTTACGAGGGATTAAGTGTTCTGCTTGTCTTGAGGGTCAGCAATAAATAGGAAAAAAAAGAGGAATTTTATGTATCTTAACTGTTTGCTCACACTTTGAAATGATTTGTCCGATTTCCCTCTAAAGCAACGCTACTGAATGTGTAAGGACATCTTTTTTATTGTGGTTTGTTTCATCTAGAGAGTCAGGAATTAAGCACGATGCTAGAAAATTTGGCATAGCTGCAGATGAGCCTTGCAGGTTAGCCTTGCGCTAGGGGTGCCTCATTGACGTAGGAACCTGCTGAGCCTTTAAAATAAGTACAAGAAAAGGAAAAAAAGTTGGCATTCCCTTTCTTCCTTTAGACTTATAAATCAGACTCTGTGCAAAGAAACAGTACATGCACATTTATAGTGTCTGGTAAGTAATTTTGGAAGCTTTTTGTACACTTTCTATCATGAGGAATGAAGTTCATCTTCACGTCTGCATCTGCTAGGTATGTTTTTATTAAATGTGCTTCTCGGATCAGAGATGCATCGGTGTGCAGGGACACCTTCGACTTCTCAAATACTACATTTTTACCTCCGTTAACTGAAAACTATGGATTTGAGTGTTGAGTATATTTTAGGATTATTGTATCCAATAATTGAAGTGAAAACTTTCTCTATCAAGTAGATGATGCTATGTTGGAGCCATCCTTCGCTGGACCCACGCATATACACACTGCCAGAACGGCCCCACCACACCCATAATATTCCTTAGAAAAATAAAGGAATCTTAGCCATTTGTTTTTGTTATGTTGTTTTAGGCTTTCACAACAGCCAGATGGCTGAGCTTTGTAGAAGATACATCATTTTGCAGACGTGCAGTCCCCAAATAAATAAGCAAGTGAATGATTAATTTTAAAATTTGTTGTGAAGGGTTTACAGTCTTAAAAGAATTAAATGGTGGCATAGATATATATACCGCTGCCCCATTTCAGTTGTTACTATGCATCATTCAATGTGTTTTGCTCCATATTTTTAATCATAAACACAGCTTTCATTTCTGAAAATTAGCCGAATCGAAAAGATTTCAATCTGTAATATACCTGAAAAATAAAATATTTATAATAATATTTATACAATATTATCAGTGTGATGAAGGAAGGAAGCTCATGGGAAGGACAGGTCTGGACCATTATGCATATATCTTTATGAATCTATCAAAATGAAAGTAGTAAATAAATATACTATATCTGAGTCCTTTGAAATAACTCATTAGTGATTTAGATAATGTTACAGAAGGAAAGAAGAATCCTCTGGATTCCTGGAAGCTGGTTTTCTTTGAAAAAGAGTTTATACCACTGTGGGTGCATTTATTCGTTATTTTTTTGAAAACCAAATGAGGTAAACTGTATATTGAGCTTGTAAAACCATTGAGGGAAATCTTACTAGCTGTGAATTATTGCCTCACTTCATAGCGCAATTAACGCTTCTCGCTGTAAACTAATTAAAATGTCAATCAGCCCTGAGAAGAAGCAACATAGCATCTTTATTTGATTTGCCAGTGTGAAGGCAGTGTGATGGAGCACATCAGACGCCCAGGGCTCCGCACAAGTGGAGTGCGCAGCCTCCCCACAACTTCACACAGATGCTTGTGGTTGGAGGATGGCCCATCTCTGAGGGCTTGGGGTGTACTGAGTTGCATCTTGCATTAAAAAAAAAAAGATTGGGGGTTAGAGAAGCTGTACAAGGATCTGTACTGGTTTAGAAGGCTTGAGCCGTGTGTTTTGTGCATGAGTTGTATGCTACCACCTGGCAGAGTAAAATATTGTTAGTAATTTTGCACCAGACCTAAACTGTAGAGATTTGAAAACACTGGGGAGTAAAGGCCATGAATTAATTTTTTTAAACTTTTTTTTTTTCCCGTTAATAACATTTGGGTTGTGGTCTGAACACAAGGTTCTGCTATTTCAGACAGAAAAAAATATTTTGATAACTTCATGACATTATAATGCCTAGATGAGTCTTTCTTAAAATTCCTGATATTTTTTCATCTTTCTGAAATAGGTTATTAGTCAAGAGTTTGTTCTTCTTAAAGATTTTTATAAGGTCATATATTGTGATAATGCCTATCTGTTCCTTGTTTTCACTGATCATGTGAATGAAGATATGAGTGCTGGCTCCTCTGATGGAAGCCCTGTGACTTCAGTGGGAGCAGGGCTGGGCCCCAGTCATCAGCAGGGGTTTGAAAGCCAGAGACTAGGAAGATTTTATTGCTCGAGAGATGCAATGTCCTTTGTTATTCTTAGCCTCTGACCATTGCTAAAGCTGAATGTTGCCCACAGTTGTCTGTTTATCTTTTGAGTTCTGAAGTCTGCTCTGCCTGTAGGGTATCAGGATACGGCTGGTAAATTTATGGGACTTTTGTCTTTGCGCGAATGTCCAGTTCTGGTCTTGAGGACCATTTTGAGATTGCATGTCTGCACATATTAGATTTTCATTCGGTAGCATGATGTACCCATAGTCTTCTAAAAACTGATTTATAACACAAAGAGGAGTTCTGGTCTTGAGCAAGTCTTCTCTTGTTAAAATCACGTTTTACATCTTATGGCACTGTTGTAATTAAGATCAAGTGATTAGGTTACCATTTTTGGTTTTGTTGCTTCCTTTAGGTCTAGAGCTGAGTTCATCACATACAGTATCACTTTTATGTAACTGATAGCATAATTAATTTTTAATACATTTGTATTAAAAAGCTCGATATTACCAGAGACTGAAAGGAATCGTATCTGCTGTGGTGAATGTTTTTCTCTCTGTTACTCTTGCTGTGGTTTCCATTAGGGTGACACTATTCCATTTAATGCTAACAGAATGTCGTGGTTTCTTAGTATTATGCTGCAAACAGGACCCTCTTGGGTGAACAAGAACACAGATTTTGTAGAGTCTGGACTTGCTGTTTTCCTGAAGCCCTGATCTGTTCCTCCCGAAGTTTGTTGTGTATGCAGCTCTGAATGCACATCTTTCAAAAGGGTGCTTGATTCAGGAAAAGTACTAAGCCAGACGGCATTATATTTTCTTAATTGGATTAGAAAAAAATGAACATGACTTGTCGGGAAAGCTGCTTTCTTTAAACAAGGATATCCATCAGTTACGTGATTCATCCACACACCCTCCTCCATGAGTGCCAAGGAGACACATCTTTCAGTGCGCTCATCTTAAAGTTATACAAGTCACTGTGATCGGCTGTCATTAATCTTGTAACTTGCTTTCTTTTGAAATAATATTTATGACTTGAAAAACAAAATAACAAATTCCATATGCCCACCTATTTCATATTTCCAGATGTCAGCATACTGGTCCAGTATTAGAAGAAGGTTGTCTGTGTAAAATGCGACCAATTTATGATGTTATTAATACACTTAATATCATGAGTGCATCACAACGGCCGTATAGAATCAGCCCGCTGTCTCTCTGTGCTGATATGCTGCCTCTGTGGACAAGAGAGGAGGCTTTGTAAAAGAAAGTAAGGACATGGTGACTGCTAGCTTCTGGCTGTCTGGTTTAGATGCTTTATTATCAAATTGAGCATTGAAACTGTTCCCTCACAATGTGCAGCTCAGACAGCGTACTGCTTAAGAATTTGCTATCAGTTGCGGAGTAGCATAATTTCAACTGACTTTCAACTGAATGATGAATAAATAATAGCTGTATGTTATAAAATGTAAGCATTAATAAACATTATTCATTATTGTTATGATTAGAAAAGTCAGGTAGAAGATTGTACAGGACTGACTGCCTAAGCTGAGTATGTTTGCTATTTAAATAGCCCTTGTTGGTCCTATTGATGTTAAATAGTCTTTTTTTTCAAATTTTATGTGGTCATCACTGAGTTTCTGGGAAGATGGCATCTCTGTGCCAAGGTTGTAATTCAGACTTAAATGAATTAAGCAAGCAAATGAAAACAGTAACACAGGAAAAATTAAGGATTCTACTTCAATCTGAATTACAAGAACAGTTTTTTAAAAAATTCTGAATATTTAATATTTACAAGATTGAAGCTCTAAGTATTTGACTTGCAGAAGCATATTTCAATATTTTTCTTTATTCGGCACTTCAAATGTATCATTTTGCCTCTGTGAGCAAGTAGAATTATGGAAATCTTTATTTTTATTTGTCATTATTTATGTACTTTAGGTTTATGTTTCATACTATTTTTTATTATAAGGTACACTCAGACACATTGAGCATTACTGGACTTTGCTGTGCTAGAAAAATGGAGCGAGCTGAGCTATTTGGATGTAGGCAAAGTGGTTATTTAATTGCACTGTGGTGATAGATGTTTACTGTAGCTTGTAGCTATATACAGCAGAACTGGATTCTGCAATGCCATGGACAATTGTATCCACATTAACTGAAGTTTTCATGTGACAAAAGGGAAGAATAAACATCCCGTGTTTAAATTGTGTTAGAAGGCAGAGTGAATTGTGAATTGTAAGCATTAAGGCTCATGATTATTGCAGTAAACTTCATGTGTTAGGTGGGGCACAAGTGGTTGTGTGGCTGTTACTCTTTTTGGTGCAAATACAAAATTACAAATACAAAAGTACTGGAGCATCTCTCTTACAAGGAAAGGAGGATAGACCTGGGTCTCTTTAGTCTTCTCTTGAATGAGAGAGGATTTTATCAATGCTTACAAATATCTAAAGGGTGGGTGTCAGGAGGATGGGACCAGACTCTTCTCAGTGGTGCCCAGCGACAGGACAAGGGGCAATGGGCACAAACTGGAACACAGGGAGTTCTGTCTGAACATAAGGCAAAACTTTTTTACTTTGAGGGTGACAGAGCACTGGAACAGGCTGCCCAGAGAGGTTGTGGAGGCTCCTTCTCTGGAGATATTCAAATGCCTGGATGCATTCCTGTGCAACCTGCTCTAGCTGAACCTACTTTAGCAGGGGGGGTTGGACTAGATGATCTCCAGAGGTCCCTTCCAACCCCTACCAGTCTGTGATTCTGTAATTTCTGAGAAGTGGGATTGAATATTTAACACCTACTAGAATACTGCATTTGTTTCTGGGGTCAACATCTTCAAAAGAGATGAAGAACTGGGCAATGTCTGCAGAAGAGCTAGAAAGAAAGATTTGTGGGTTGGAGAAATGTAATTGTGTTGAGGGGTATCAGAGTTAATCCAAGGTTTTTAAAGGAGGACAGTGATGCAAAGTGGCGAGTTTTTCACAGAAAGATAAAAGCAACATTAAAAGACTCTTTAAATCATGTGGAGAAATTCAGAACAATGCTTGGAAACTGGATCCGGAAAAATTCAACTGAGAATAAAGGAAGAGTTTCTTATTTTAAAACAAACAAGAGAAAAAAATTGCAGTTTTCATAGAAACCAGCAAGCAGTGAGAATGGTAGACTCTTGCTTTGTGTCTCCAGACAGTATGCATTGCTTTGAGAGATACACGGGCAATGAATACAAACAACTGTAGCAGGACAATAGGACATTACTACCCATGGGTAATTTCTGTGAATCCAAGGTAGAGAATACCTGAGAATCAGGCCTAATGATTGTAGTAACTACTGTAAATTTATATTAGTTTAAATTAAAATGAAGACAAGTAACATGTCATTGGAGAATTAATCCTTCACTCTCTAAACATATACATTCTCAAAGAGATTAAGCCAAAGAATGTATTTTTGAGTATTAATGACCACAATATAAACAGTAGCTGGCAGAGTAGTCTGCCAGTAGAATTTTTCAATTCTTTAAACAGTCCAGTAAAAAGAACTCTGTTTCTGTCAGGAGTTCTTGCAGTAAACCTATATAGTTCACTCGTTCAGTATGACTCTGAGGGAGACTTTAAAGGATTCCAATGTCACTCCAAAGGGCTCCGAAGGCTCTTATGTTACATCCGCATAGGAGTATGGATGTAGAGCTAAGGGAAGTACAGTGTCACAGAGAGCCTCTGGGGGCTCAGTGCCTGAGAAGATTGATGGGAATTTGTTACTGCGTGTTACTAAGAATAAGCTGTTAGCGACTAGTAAGAAATATCTCCCTAGGGAGGCAGATAACTTCTATTGCCTGTGGATCACAGCTTTTCCTGTGTATTTAGTTTGAGTAGATGTGCTTGTAAGGGGCACATGTGTACCCTGACAATTAGGTAGAAGAAAGCAGGCTATTTGGAAGGGAACACTGTGTTTTCAGTCTTCTTGGATGGAAAACCTCTATCTGTAAAGTTACAGCAAACCCAAGAGGTCCTTCAGAAAGGCATTTCTGTGAGTTTTTTTGCACAAGTGTGCTGCATTGTTTCTCTTTTGTTGCAAAAGAAAGGCAAGTCTGTATGATGACATTAAGACATTTGTTTTCACAGATGTGCATTTGGAAATGTTTTTTCTGTCAGGTGATATAACTGAGGTAGAAGCAGTGAGATGCTGTTTCATCCCTTTTTAATAAGAGACTCCAATCTTAGTTTAGCTGAAGGATACTAAGGAAAAAACTGGTGGAGGGAGAATCATTATTTTTTAAAGATAAATGAGACTAGTGAGATAAGGGGAAAAAAGAAAGAGAGCAAACTTTTGAAGTACTTAAGACCCTAGAGGATTGGACTGTGATGTTTTATATAAACATGAGTATGATTTGTGAAGAGAATCTTAAGTATTTCCTTCCCTTTTCAATTATTTCAACCTACAAGAATATGCAGTGTGTTAAAATCATGGTGTGGCTAAGAAATGCAGAGAAGCTCAGACTTCAGGCTGAAAAGAGGCCAAATTTGGCGGAGTATGAGTAGTGTTGGAACCTGTGGCAGCAATGCACAACATCATGTTTCTTGCTTGAGCACACTTATGAAGACAGGGAATTGTCAGGGTAGAAACAAAATCCTTCAGCAGAAGTTGCCAAGTCTATTTTGTGTTAATGAGCAGAAAAGTATTCATTCCCACAGCAAAACCAAGTGGTGTAGGAAGCTTAAAAACCTCCAAGGAGCTTTCATCTCCTATAAGGACAAACAGGGGGAAAGAGGAGGAGCCATCAAGGGATTCTTTACTCTCACAGAAGGAAACAGGTTTTGGTAGGATCATCCCTATTTCATTTCCTCATGTTACTTCTCTTGGTGTGGAGCGATGATGACTAGAGGTTCAGAATACCAAACTGAATCTGAATTAATGGTGATGTGATAGAAACCTTGCAACCTACCTTAAACCCTTCACTGAAAGGCTGAAAAAGGTGTACTTCCCCAGACATAAATGGTTAGTAGTTCCTGTTGCTTGACTCACTCTCTCCCCCTCTCTCTCTCTCTCTCTCTTATTTTACCTATTCCAGTCACCCACAACATGAAATGGCTTTGGCATGTAATAACTGGAACAATGAGAGGAGACAGAAAATATAAGACTCGCATTGTGGGTTTTAAAATGAACTAGCTTCAGGAGGGCTCCTGAGCTGTCATAGCTGGAACACACCTTTATTGCAATTGCAATGAAAGATGTACTTTCTGTAAATACAGCCTGTTTAATTGTAATTCTAAGTCTAGACTCCTTGTTGCTATATGTTTACACTGGGGTTGTTAGGCTGAAGTTGCCATCAAGTCTTTATTTTCGTGTTTGTAACATTCTCGCAATTTCACATTTAGTTGTCACTCTAGTAACATCATATAGTGTGTTGGGTTTTTTTTAAGAATGTTCACATATGCTTTTTTTATCTTCGGATTACAATGTTGACAGATTGTGAATACTTTAAATCTTGGCATATCACAATGTCTGTTTTGAAAGACAATTCCTTTTGGAAAAATAGAGAGAGACTCAATTCCAGCATTGCGGAGCCCGTGAGTTTGTGGCTTCAGCCATTTATTTTAAGGGACTGCATGTAGCCTGCACTCTTCCTAAAGATCACGGATTTAGTTTCCAAAATGCCTGTGTAAGAGAAGACCTTAAGCTAAATCACAAAAATATTTCAAAGCCAAATTCCCCATTAACAGGGTGGTCCGTTATTTGCTTTTACAGTTAGTTCTTTGCACTTAGTAAATGAATGTGTACATTTTTGTAAGAAGGCTTTCCGAACTGTTTTATGTAGCGTTATTCCTGCTGTCTAATGATAATTATTCATGGTCCTCTATCACAAGTACTCTGTTCAGTAAAAGAGGTCCAAAGTGTTCCTTCCCTTTAAAGGATTGTGTTTGCATGGTCTTGTTCTAAGTAGCTTTAACTTTGTGTTCATCTGGAGCTCCAAAATGTAACGAGAATTCATGTTTCCATAAGGCAAATCTGCAAGCCTACCCCTCCTGCCCAAATTACTTTCAGATAAAAGTATTTGTGTGTGCTCTAGAGACAGAAATAGTTGTTACAGGTAGGTAGTAAGAAATAGTTCAGCATTTGCATTAATTTAAATTCCTCTTCAAAAGGGGGAAATTTGAAAAAGGATGAATACTGTTAACTGTATTACAAATGATTTTTGACAGGGGCTACAAAATGTGATGAGGTAAACTTTCTGAAATTAAATTCTTGTCATGATGCATTGTGCCCTTGAACAATCTAATATAAGCAAAAATGTCTACTAATCAATGTGAAAAGCAGCAGTTGTGTCATGAAAGAACTTATGGTATAATGTAAAAGCCATGGTTGGCAAATGCTCTGATATAAATTCGGTATTTCACTTGGAGCTTCTTTTAGGAATAATTCAGTTACTTTTAAGTATGCTAGCAGTAAAATGTCTGCACTAAATGAAGTAAAAAGTACAGGTTTTGGGTGTGGAAGGAGAGTTAGGGAATTTCTTAAACTTCTATGTGTAATTCTTTTACAAAAAGAATTTGAACCTTAGCATTGAAATGCTAGAAAAATATACACTTGGGGTATAGAACAGGTAATAAATGTTGCCTGTAACACTGAGCCTGTTCAATCTGTGTAGTTAGAGCAAATCAGACAGAAACACTATTATCAGCTGTTAAATGCTATTGTTCCTCTTCATTTTTTTCCACTTGAGATGAGATATGACACCTTAATTGAATACGTCTTGATGATGCTGTCAAATTTTAAAGCATATACAAGTGTGTCTTCATAACGAATCATGGTGAACAGTTTTAAAGTAGCTGACATTATCTTCCAGTGACTGAAAATTATACAGACCACAGTGGTCAAGGTATGAATCAACATTAGATAGTTACCGGTTAAGGTCACTGGTGGTCAATATCCTTGTGATACCTTCATTGATCAGGCTTTTTCTCTAGGTTTGTTAGCAGCTGTTGGTATTATTGAATATCAAATATTGATGGTGTTACAAATCTGCTGGTGGACTTTGAGCGAAATGGAGTGTGTCCACAGTGGTTAAACCTTCTTCACAGGCAGGTTCTTGAGGATGCTGGTGACCTGTGAATATTAAATAAGAGCAATGTTGTGCACAGTCTCCTTTTCTTTCATCCTGGTCAGTTTGTGAGGCAGCAAGGGTGAAGGATGGAGGGACAAGGGGGCTGGGCAGCAGTGTTGGAAATGACATAAAATTGTACAAATGCACCAAAATATCCTTGTTTGGAAGACATGGCATGTACTACAGCAAGCAGCTCAAATTTGATCCGCAGAAGGTGGTGAAGATGTTAGTGTACTAGGTGACAATACTATATGCATGATATCTCATTAGAAATAAATCATGTTTTTCTACCTTCAGTCTGAAAATGTTTTTCCTCTTTACACTACTTCTATCAATAATAACAAATATTACATTAATAATGCAAGTCATCTTCAGCAGCATTGATTTTTACATCAAGACTGCCCACATTTACCAAAATAGACTCCAAACTAGCACCACTTTGTGTGTGTTTTGTTTTTTTCAAACTCCTTTTTTTGTAAAAGATCATATGAAAATTTGCCATCAGTGTCTTGCAATGTGTTTGACTTTTATCTTGAGGGTATTTGCTGTATATTACTTTAGTCTAGTGCTGGATTTTCCCACAGCAGCAAAATCCTTATGTGTCTAAATTGCAACACCTAATGACTTTGAGGATTTTCCTGTTTGCAGTCATTGATTGCTATGACAGCAGCATTGAGCAGGATGATAAAATGTGAGCATATGCCTGTGGGATACTGTCTGACCCATTGGGTCAGAGCTGAAGACTACCTCCAGTTAGGAGCTCTTGTACTCTCTATAACAAGCTAAAAAATTTAACCCGCTTACATAGCTGTTTAATATGCAGAGAAAGTCATGAGTGTGTAAGCAGGGAATGCATTCCTGAGAGAACAGGCTTCAGAGAGCTAGAGTTTCTTCCATCAATATCAGAAAAAACATTAGAGAAAAGGGGAACCCTTTTGCCTTCCTCAAGGTTGTTGGAAAAGACACACACTTAGTCATCACCTGCCAAAAAAGGCACACAGGAAAAGAGCTGCTTGATTGCTTGAGTTTAAATCAATTCTCCAAAACCAGATCAGGACAAAAAGGAATTGAAATTGTGTGGCAATTATCTGGAAAGGAAAGGTAACCATTGTTGGGACTTACTAACACCTGTCTAGTTAGAAATATCCCTTGTATGCTGATACTGGAAGTCAAGGCAAGGCCAGAGGGAAAAGTGAAAAGGATACGGGCTATGAGCGTTCATGGGTCTGTCCGAGTGATGTTTACCATCCTCCAGATCTATGATGCTATCTTCCAGAATATGCAGAAAGGCTAAAACTAAGTTGATAAACCCAAGTATTTAAAGCATAGGGTCTTGTTAAATCTTGTAAACATCCACTGTCAACTTCTTTCCATGGTTTGTGGGAGAGAGAAAGTGTCTTACAGCAGCTCCTAAATTCCAGTAATACATGCAAAATCCTCTGAAATTAGAGCTGTGGTTGTGCTGTGTGAAGATAAGGTGGAAAATTTGGAGGAACAGGAGTATGCCATCCTATTGGAGATCCCTCAAGACTCCTCACTTTGGCTTGATTTTTTTTTTTTTTTTTTCCAGACGGAACACTTCATGCTTCTGCATTACAGTACTTCACAGTAGCCTTCTGTTCTCCAAAGAGCTGCAGAGCCTCAGAGGAAAGCAGTAGTTTCTCTTTGAAATACTGCCAGTCAATAAATGCTATTGGTAGCCCTTCAAAGAGATATGAATTCCTCTTCAAGCCTAGCTGTGTTATTCCTCAGCAATGAGAGAAGAGAATACTTTGAAAATAGCTGAGATCACCTGCAGAGGCATTGCTCGCCAGGTTATGTAAATGGTACTGGTTAGTTGTGGAGTGGCAAAGCCTGCAAGAGAAATGCCACCAAAGATCAGAGTCAAGTAGTGCTAATTGATGCTGAAATAGGCTCTGGTTCAGAGCTACCTACTAGAGATGTTTGAGTTTTTCCCAATCCTGTGGCAGTAGTTTGGGTATATCTGTTCCTGTCCTTGAGTACCTAGCAATGGAAATAGCATTGCCTGTGTATGTTCTCCTGGCAGAATTCAGTTTCTTTTATTGAATGTCAGCACGCAGTTATAGTTATTTATTTAAACTCAAAATAGGCAATGAAGCATTTTTCATCCTTAAATCACTTCTAAGATCCTAAAGTATGAGTATTTTGCTAGATCTCTCAAAAAATAATAATAATAGATATTAATCTTAGTGGAAAAAATACTTTCACCACAGATCCTATGAATATTCTAAGTAGATCTTTAAATATATTTTGACCTCTAAGGAGAATTCTAGTCATTGAATACCTGATTTTACTGTCACATGTACTGATGCACACCCGTTGACTTTGATTTATATCTTTAAGCCAGAGGATGTTCACCTAAATGAAAATAATTTAAGAAATGTATTTTGCTTCTCTGCTTATTTCTAGAATGAATATGATTGTCACGTGTAAAGATGTTCTACCAACAATTAGCGGTTATTCACTGTTTCAGTTTGAGGACTACCGAGTCCCAGTCAAGGTCCCATTGTGATATGCCTGCTTCAATTTGTAACCAAGAGGAGCTTCCCCAACACAGCCTTGCATCTAATCATAAGATCACATACAATAAAGTGTTATAAAGGGCCAGGGGAACGTGGCATAACAGGAGAGTTATAATACCATATTTTGGTGCTTCCTTCCAATTTCTATGTGCTCATACATGTTTTCCTTAATCTAACATGTTTCTTCCAACTCATTGTTACTACCAAGTCTCTATCAGCCAAATTCACTGGTGGGGGGTTGCAGCATACAGATCGTGGTTTTTCCTTGCTGCTTTGCTTGGAGGAAGGCTGCTTCTCAACTCTCCATGACTATTCTTCAAGCCACATCAAGGTGAATGAACAGGGGAAGGCAAATCTGCTCTGTGCTGGAGCTCACACCAGGATGTTATCTTTTTGACATTCCCTTCTTAATCTGATTTGATAGTGATGAGTGTGCGTGGAAGTTGGGGCTCAGTGACTGGATAAGCTCTTTGGTTTAGCAGAATGGTTACTTTGCCCCCTTGCTCTGGCAGTGGCTTTCTTACTTCTGCCACCTTCTACTCTTGGAAAGAAACCTCTTTGAATGAGCCATTAATCACTGAGTTGTTCTGCACAAAGCCCTCGTAATTTTGGATGTCTCTTTTATTTTTGTATTGTGAGAAGAAAAGAGGGGGGAAATTACTAAAAGCTTTAGCAAAAATGTTGTGCATTGAGATTGAGGTCAATAAGCTTGTTTTTTTATATTTTTTGGTTAAGAGTTTTTGGTGGTTGAACATAACAACCATAATGGAAATTAGTTTGCTGTTTTCCTGTTTTCTTCTGATTATGAAAAGCTTTTCTCTTTCCTTTTCGAGTTCTGTGAAAGAAATTATGAAAACTATTTTTTTTTTTAAAATTGAAACATGCAAAAAAATCATTGCTTATTTAACATATCTTTCTGGGGACATAACAGATCATTAGGAAATAGTAGGGTTTTGGTTTTTTTGAGATTATTTTTTCTTTACTAATGCTGGCCTACAAAACAAGCTTGTAAATACTTTAGTCCAGTTTAAGAATTCATCTCATTTTGTCTGTGTGTGTGTGTGCTTTGGGGATTTTTTTGGTTGTTTTTTTGCTTGGTTGGTTTTGTTTGGTTTTGTTTTTTGTGTGTGTGTGTTTTGTGTTTGGTTTTTTTTTTTTTAGAACACAGAACCAATCTTGTAAATACTATTTGAATCTGATAGTTCTATTTTTTTTTTTCTTCATTTCAGGCAGGTATCCAAAGAAGCATGACAGTGGGTCTGGGTTTTTTCCCCATCTGTATGATTCTTTGCAAGCTGTATTGTGAAATGAGTTTTTAAGCAGAGCTCCCCTCAGAATTAATTGAGTAGTCTATTTAAAATCAATGTCACAGGATAGTCCTATGTATTTGCATTCCTTAATTATGTAATTGAATTGTGCATCTTAATTATTACATGATTACATGCGTTAAATGTGTGATTACAACTACTTATGCTAACTGCATGACCAAAAGCATGAAATTAGGGTGTGTAATTACAGTATGTACAGTAGTTGAACCAGTGTGATTTAGCTTTTGGTGTACTAAATATAACTTTAAAATAAATAATAAATTACATACATTGTATAATGTTCTCTCCAAAGATTATTACCAGGAAGCTGGTAACAACAAAGCCAACAAATGCTTCATTTTTGTTTACTGAGGACACACGTGTGTCTCGATTTTTATACTGCATATCCTGCCAAGGCAAAAAACCACTATCTGCCATAGGACAATGATCCCAAGGAGTGATCTTAAGTAGTCATGCAAAATGAAAAGTAAATCTTTTGTGATCTTCACCTATAGTATAATTTTTTAAATCTATTTTGTATCCGTTAGGCATATGTTCTAATGCTGAAACTCGGGGTTGCTAGGATCATATGGAGTAATAGTAACATAAAGACAAAACAAGTCATCTGCTTTAAGCAGAGCTGAAATGCATTGTGCATGTCATATTTGCTACCATATATTTTAAGTAGTGGCTAAGCTAAAGAAAGACACTTAAACCTGTCTTTCATTGCACAGTCACACCAAAATAACATGACTTACCTGCCCTGGTTATTCAGAGATGCTGGAGGTCGTGCCTGACAATTCCTTTAAGCAGCTAGTGACTGTACATGTTACCCCAAATTACCATGGTGAATTCCCCCAGACAGCCTGGGGGAGAAGAGGAATTCCATGTGAAAACCCTTTACTTTCTGGAACTGTTTGTCACCCTGGGGTTTGTTTCAGATAGGTTTTCATTTGTGAGAAACCCTTGGAACCTGTTACTCCATCCTCTGTCTTGCCGCTTCACAGTGAGATCTTGTTGCATTCATAGTGTTGCATCTGCAGAAAGTGCTCTACAGGCTGGGATTTTCCCACCGTGGTGCAGGTTGAAGTTGTAGAAGAGTTTTGTCCCGGGATCTTTGTAGAGGAAGCTCAGTCTTCAAGTCCACCCTTGCTACCTGTCTGGTCTATTGCAAGATGGCTGGCTGATTCTTCAGCTTAGGTTTACAAGTATTTTAAGATGATGTTCTACTACTACAGTGTCTGGAGAAAAAGAGAGGTGAAGGAACTGGGTTTTTTGTGGTCTGATTGACTTTGCTGTTACTGTCAGTTTTCTGGTGAGTTTGTATAAACAGTAACCTTTTTTTAAGAGCTTTTCTCCACATGTGGAGTGTCTGTTCTGGACTACAAACTTTTTGTTATCTTGAGCAACTTGACTTTTCTATGCCTCAATTTTTGATGTGCTCAAAGATATGATATGCTTTTCCATAGTGCAGAAGTGTTGTAAGGACAGTGGAGATTGCATGGCCTCAGTAGGAGCTGTGTGAAAACCTTGTATAGGTAGGGATGAAATACGGAAGGGTGAAACAAGTGTTCCTTCTCTTTCTTCACACAATCAGAGGTGGCTGCTGTTCTTGTACGAAGCAGTAATAGTTTGTTGTGTTCTCTCTTCAGGCAGCTGCCACCAGTCTTACCTCCTGCTGTTTACCGTGAGAGCCATTCACAGCAGGGACAGACCTTCCCAGGGAGAAAGGGACAGGTCTGGAGTCCCCAAATGGCAAAAATCAGTTTAACAAAAAAAAGACCAGATTGGTCATTTATTCACCAGGGCCATCACTTTGCTGCAAAGAAAAGGTCAACAGGAAAATGGTGCCTGCTGTGCTTTAGATCTGAAATGTTTCTTCATTTCTCAGCCCTCTGTGAATGGATCTATTTGTGTCTCCTGTCTTCTGATCGTGAAAATTGTATGTTAAGAGTTATATAACATATTTCTGGTTTTAATCCAAAACCAAGATGATGACTGAGTAGCAAACAGTAGAGCCTCTCCAAATCCTGCATCTTCAGAATGCATTAGTGATGTGCTGTAGATGTCATGACAATAATGGTGAGGTTAGATATCAAAATGATTACAGAACTCATTGTGCCATATTGCATAAGATGATTGCTTAACTTCCAATAGGGCTGCAGGTTAAAAGATCTTCAGGTTGAGGATTCCCAATATTTTTTCTTATTGTCCTGAGAACATTTCTTTGCAGAGATTTTGTGCCCACTGTACGAGCTGTTTCTATTGTAATTCGTTGGTGACCTTGAAGAATGGTAAGCATGGGATTTCTGAAAGAGCTCATAACTGGCTTCAGCTAGTATTTCTGTGTTTACTATGCCATTATTTTAGAGGCAGGATAGCAGGAATGTCAAAAGTGTCATAGAGACTTAAGATTATTAATTCCTTGAACTTGCTGAATTTTCCATTTGGGAAATTTGCATTTTTCCATATGGAAAAGTGATTTTCCTCAAGTGTCACAGTGAGGCCCTGGGAAAACTAAGTATGAAGATTTTTTTTTTTTTAACTTTTGAAAAGCGTTAATGGTGAAACACGCCGAGCTACTGCAAGCACCACTGGTCTTGTCACCACACACGTATGTTGCAGGAGTTTTTTTTTTCAAGACTCACATTTTGTGTTCTCGTAATGTCCACCCGGTTTCTCCTGGAACACTTCACATGCATGAAACTAATATGCCTTTGCATTTTTTGGGGAGCGGAGAAGCTTCGTCTAAGAAAGACTTCCAGTTATTATTAAAAACTGTGCTTGTTTAGAGTTGGCAAATGAAAGGCCATAATATTTTTTTTTTTTTTTTCCCCCTGTTTAAAGAAACTCAGGTTGCCTAATCACCCTCAAACTGTAAAAGAAAAATGCTTGGTGTGGATTCATGGCCACTCTCATTAGAGTCTTCTGATATACTGGAAATTTTTGCAACAAAGCCAGAGGCATGCAAAGGGACATCAGAATTAAAAAGGAAACTGTTCTATAACTTAGGGACTCTTCACAATTCCACAGATTCAATAATACACTTTACACTTTCAGGAGCTTGTTCTATTTGTTCCTGTTATGTGTACTTGCACTTGAGAATATCAGATTACAACGTAATGACAAACAATGTAATGAGAAACAAGCCCAGAAGCTTTTTTTTCCTCTTACTGTGGTATTTGTGTAAATATTTCCTTGGTGATATTTAAATCCTCTTTGTCTATCATCATTATTCCTGTCATTCTTAGGATTACAAATAAGTGTTAAACACCTTGTGGGGAATATTCTACAGTATCCTGGCATAGGATCCTTTGTTCTGCAGGTTCCCAAGTTGGTTTACATACTTGCATAAAAAAACCCACAGAAATGTAGCTGTCTTAGGCTTGTAATAGAATCTTTGCTTCATGTACGCTGTAGCTTTGTAGGAAACCACCAGGTCCTTTCTCATCATCAGTGCAGCTGGCTTGTGACTAAGATTACAAAATGTGAAAAACTTCATAATAGAAGTTAAGAAATACATGAAAATAAGAGAAATGAAGTGCAAAAACAAGACAGGCAAAATGCTCTTGCTACAGGCTAAGCTTTGTAGTAGGTATCAGAGTGGATTAAGACACTTCTAATTGCTTGACACTGGAAATCTCCATCTCTGGTTTAAAAAAAGAAAAGAAGATTTGGAAATTTTTATAACATTGAATTTCTCCGTTAATTAGGATGTAAGCCATGTGGTCCAGTAGTTAAAGTCAAGGGCTTGGCAATAAGAAGTTCATGGTGTTCTAATTACGCAGGTTTAATAATTTTCCATTGTCTTTATTTGTTTTATTCACATGTTCAGTGGGTGCTTTACAATGTGAAAACTGGATTACTTACCTGTAATTCTACATGAAATCTTTCTATGTAGAGCTTACGTAAATTTTCTTCTTTGGTATTTTTCATTCTTCTTTTATTTCTCACCTGCTCAGGTGTTTCAATAATAATGCACATAGAAAGATTTCTGTTCTCAGCTTGCTGAACAGAGCTAATCTCCATGTATGCACAGGAAGAAATGTTCTTTGCTCTCACAGTTCTGAATTGCCCAATGACCTCTTTGACAGAGTTCCTTTGCAGAACCCTACTTTCCTTGTCCATTTGGTCTGAGTGTCTACACCAGTATTATCAGGAAGGGAAGACTTTGGCATACTGCCGTGAATCTGAGGACTATGCAGCCTGTACCTAATCCATATCTTGGTGTGCTCCCTCAACCCTATGTATCTTTTCTTTTCCACTGTACTTGGGGATAGGAGCAAAATAAGCTCCCTACTGACATCGTTGGCCAGAAGGTAAAAAGGAAGCAACCATTTAGATGACTATTTTTAAGGCCTTCCGTGGAGTCAGAAGTTCTGTGTCTTCCTGGCCTATGCAGTGGATCACAAGAAATGGAGGTAGGACCTCTGTGGTATTGAATTCTTAGAGCTGCAGCCCCAAGGACAGTGTGAATCTTCTAGTTAGGATAAGGTGTAAAGTTTACTCTGCTGTCTTTCTGTTGAGAGAAGAATCGATATTAGTGAGCGCAGAATTACATTTATACTATCCTACTCCTTACGGACTTGAACCTTGGTTACTTTTTACATGCGTGAACTTATCATTCTTGTCCAGTATGAGGCAGAATTGAGGAAGAGGAGTTGTCTTTTTCCTGTTTTGAGAGAACCTCTCACTCATGAAGACTTCTTCATGGAAATTAAAATTGATAATAATTTCTGCTCTGGCTCACAGGGGAGAACTTTGCCTGAGTTCAGTGACACTTCAGTTTCCTTGTTCAGGATATGCTGATGAACACAGTGGGAGGTGTGAATCAAGGGCAGCCAGAAGAAGAGGTGGAATAGACCTAAGTAATTTTAAAGTATAAGTACTATGCTTGACATCAAGAATTGTGTAAGGACATTAATTATTATTATTACCATCAGATAATACAGGTCAGATAATAGGTCAGAGCAGCAATATGTTCACAGATACTCTGTACAGAGTGCCGTGGTTAGCTGTCTCCAAGAACACACAGTGCTGTTCCAATTAATTGAGAAAATAGCTTGATACTTCACAGGTTGGAGCAGCCAGATCATTGTAAAGCAGTTATTATCTTCCCTGCTACGAAGTGTGTTTAATTTCAAACTTAATTGTATCCACATTTCCGTTTCTAATTAATCCAGATATAGAAATGCTATAGTAACCGAACAGCGTGTTCTTTGAGGAAATAAAACATAGCAGAATCCCATGGCACCAGAGTAATCTGATTAAAGAGATGTTTATGTAACACAGGTCTTTAAAAGTTAACTAATTTTCCATATACTTACTATTCTTGCAATGCACTTCAGTTTTAAAGGAGAGATGAGAAATGTTCACCTTACTCGTCTTATGCTTTGGGATTTCCACTGTCTCTAGTTTGTCACGGAATTTATGGAGGTGATTGAAAAGGTATCCAGCCTCTTGGTGGCATATGCTTTTGAACAGGGCAAGAATCCAATTTTTAGTAGGAAATTTCCATCACAGATATCTGCACGAGGCATTAGATGCACTGATCTTCTCCCGTTAACGAGGCGTACCTCTGTAATCTATAGCATGCATTTCTGAGAGAGTTCCTGCAGGTGGCCAGTATTCACAAGAAGGTTAGAATGGCCTGCAAGAGACTAGGGACTAGTTTTTTCACCTATAATTTTGCGTGTACCACGCTAAAGGGCTGTGAGTGCTCCAGGGCAGTGCAAAGCTTTCCACATATCTGAACTGCACCCAAACCCAAGGATTTACCAGAGTGCTGTCTGTGACTGACCTCTGTCACTGCTGTGATGCTGCTGTGCAAATATATAACCTTAGAAAATTCAAAACCTGGGAGCGATGCATGAATGAAATAGCTCTGAATATTTCTTTTAATCTAAAAGAAAACCTTTTGTAGCAAGCAAATTGGATTGCTTTGTGGTGTTCTGGTTTTTCATCTGAAAGTGCTGTACATATACTGTCCATCAGAACCAGTGTTATAACTGATATTTTTGGGGTGGGCAATGAAGGCCCACCAGTGCCTTCATAGGAGGGAAATGGGAAAACTGTAATGCTGCCACTTATTGTTAGTAACACCACTATGAAACAAACCATAGCTGGATCTTTAATACGGTATCAGGCTTGGAGCTAAATCTCATGTTTAGACTCCCATTGCCAGAAAGAGAGTGGACTGAGGAAACATTTTTCATAAAATCTGACAGATCCTCTGTTAACACTTGATACAAAGCTAAGAACTAGATTTATTTGGTTTTCAGCAGTCTCAGAGAAAAAGCTGGTGTATCTCCCTTCCAGCTGAAAGCCTTAACCTGATAACATCCAGCTGGTAGGCTGGGTGGAAGAAATCAGCTAGAGAGAGATTGGATGTTGGAACAGAAGATCTGGAGGCAGAGCTGACAGGAAAATTGATAAATGTGGCGAGGGGCTTAATTTCATCCAGTAAAACATCTTTGGGGGGGAAAAAAGTGCTTTAGTGCATGTTTAAATTTCTGACATCGAACTTCTGGTTCTGGGGAAAAAAAACCTGATTGGAGTTCTGGAAAAGATTCACCTTTTCCTTTCAATATGAAGCCAGACATAAAGTTGTTTAGCAAGAAGAGAGCACCACCTTGTGTTAGTAAGTCACTACGCCTTGTATCACCACATCTGAACGTTTTCTCGTACGGTTGCATTGAACTCGAAGAATAAACCTGTACTCCTTTTTTTTTTTTTCCACTCACATAGTGTTCTTGTGCTCGTGCTGTAGGAAGCCAAGAAAGAAAACAGTTGCAAGAGTAGCGATTAAGAGCTGGATGCGTGGTCTGAGGGTCAGAACTTACACATTCAGCGTATGCACTGAAAACTCTGGGTTTATTCTGAATTCAGATTCTCATATAAAATTCAGATTCTTATACGAAATTCGAGATCGTGTGATCTGATGCTCTTCAGAAAAGGGTTTTCATTAAATAAAACTGAAGTATATCAGTACCCATTTTGAGAGGTAATGGAATGAATGCAGGTCTTCAGTCAGCAGTTACGAGGATGAGTACTGTACTGTGAGACTGTTGTTTGCTGCATGAACACACAGAGTAATATCTCCCATGGTCTAAGTGTTTTGCCATGACTTCACCAAGTCAGATATTTAAGAGGGTGTTTCAAATCTATCCATAGCAGTTAGGATGATTATCTCTTCAGATCCACAAATAGTCATTCGAGATTATTTTACCATCATTTCTATTGAAGCTTTTCTTTTCTTTATATTTTGGTGATTTAAGACAGTATATTCTGGGAGAACCTATTTCACAGATTGGACTGTTTGCAGTTAATATATATGTCATGATTTTGTACTTATGAAAAGTAAAACTTCAAAATTTTTAATTATATGGATTCCCATAAGATGGAAAAAATTTGAGTAATTACTTTCTTTATGTACATTTCAGATTGTGTAACTCACAATTATAATACAGCATAGAAAGTTGTTTTGCATCAAAGAAAAAAAAAGTTTCAACTATATCAGTAAACCCGGGTTCTACGTGGAGGAGTTCTGCTGTCTCCTTCAGTGACCTTAATAAAAATAAAGAGGCAATTTTGTGGCATTGGAATCAAAAGCTAAGCATCTAGAAGTCATATTTTCAGCATCATTTAAATATTCTTTAAAAACAGAGATTTTTAACTTATCTTGATTGCACCACAATAAACAAAACCAATTAATCTCTGCTGAGGCAGGAATAATACAGATATATTGCATATTATCGCACTCTTAGTACGGATAATCTTCACTTTTTGTGAAGTCCTTTTATGGATGGACCTGTGTTCTGATAAGGAGCTTTTCTGAAAGGAACTTAGCTCTTCCAGCATGGAAGTGAGCCCAGAGAAAAGGATAATGATATGACTGAGCCAATGGAAAAGAAAGAATAAATCTCTGCATTTCTAAGTTTGAATACAACTATCTGACTCCAAACTGAAATTGGATTGTAAGTGGGAAAACAGAAAACCAAAGAAAAATAGGTCTCCGAAGAAAAGAACTGAAAGAATCAGAGGAGTTTAATGCATTTGCATTAAAATATTCTCCTATGAATGAAAAAAATAAATGTAGTGTGAATGAAAACCACACAAACCTTCTGCTTCCAAGAACTATGCTAGAGATGTAGGTATTTAAGCTGTAACATGCTTTACTTTAAAAGGGTATCTAAGCTTCAGAATTAATTATTTGATCTCAGAGACATGATATATAACATGGTGCCCAGCAGTGATTACTGCATGCCTATAGAGCCTGGATCTCTATATGGTTATGCAGCTCTTGCTTTGAGTATTTGCCTTGAACCATATAAACTAACCACAGTGGTGGTCAGACTACATGTGTGTTCCCTGCTGTTCCCAGAATCCCAGCATGTGTTCCCAACATGTGTTCCCAGAATATCCCAGCTGTATACTATCAGTTCTGCTCTGAATCCTTTGTAGTACATCAGATAAAGCCTTCTTTCCCACCATGCAGGCATAGTAGATTGATGCTCTTGGCGAAAGGAGACAGAGATGCTGCAGGTTTGACTGAGAATTCATAATCAGTTCTGGTGCCTGACTTAAAGTTATCACAGCTGCGTGTTTAAAAGTACAGGAAATTCAAGTTAAAAAAATTATCTTGGACAAGTGCATTTGAATTTTCTTTGCAAAAGTGTTATAGATGCCTATTTTCAGCAAAGTAATTGAAGCAGGTAGACATTGACTTAGTAAGATTGGTTTAGGTCAAAAACTTGTGAAGAGCCAAAGTATAAGAAAACATTTCCATTCCAATATTTTATAATATTTTCAGGTCAAAATTAATTGGTTTCCATTAAAAAAGATCTCATTTTGTTTGTTTTCTTTCGTACTGGAGTACCTCTAGTGCTCTAGAGTTTGCTTTTGTTGATAGAGATGAAAAGGTGCATGAGTAATCTTGGTATCTTCTATTATTTTCAGGAACTGTTTACAACTATGCTCTGTGTGGGTTCAAAGAGGAGAAGCATAAAAGTCCTCTCATAGTTCTGTAATGTTCAGATGTTTGTTAGGATGCTGAGACAGTATCCCGTTAGTAGGGAAACTAGAAGAGATGGTTATAAAAGCTGATTAGCTTTGATTGCTGTAACAGGCCATGGTATGGGTCATAAGAGGCATATAGTAGAAAGGGCTAAACAAAACTTTACTATCTTGGACTTAAATTAAATGTCAAAAAATCCAAACTAGAAAACCCTATACTTATATATCACTGCATTGAAATCGAGATACTTTTCCTCCCAAGAAGTAAAGTAAGTTACAATGCTGTCCTATAGTTCCAGAAGTTTGTTATCAGTAGTTCTTTCCAGTTTGAGAAATGTGAATAGAGCATATGGAAGAGAAACTTTTCAAATTAGAGCTGTTTGGATATTTATTGAGGTGGAAAGAAGGTTTTTCATTAGCTAAACCTATCTCAAGTTTCTAGTCTAGGATGGTCAGAGTCTGAATGAGAGTGTAGCAAGGTGGCTGCAGTATGTCAGTGGCATGTAGGAGAGATATTATCTGGTTGCAGCAGGAGGGAGCTGTGAGCATGCTGACCTCCAGCCTCCCTGGGGAACGCCTCCTCTTACTTTATCTCTTCTTGTCTCTCACCCTGCTTTGCTCTTGTGGTAGGTCTGTTTCTCCAGGAAAAAGCGCTGTGAAGACCCAGTATAGAGGGAGAAAACATTCAAAGAAAAAATGAGAAATTTCAGTGAGGAAAAAGAATCCACTTTCCATGCAACTCTGTTTAGGATGTCTTCTGCTACTCAATTTTATGTCATAAGTAAACCAGGAATGTAAGCAACGGGTAATGCCTTCCTCATATGGCATTGTGTTTCTCCTGTTCCTTGCAGAGACATGCAAAACAGTATGGGGAAACAAGGAGCCTCTTCCCAGTGGTAACTGCCATCTTTTTACAGTTGTCCCAGCATGTGTTCATGATATAACACAGCTAGGGAGATATCTGGAATTTCTGGGATTTATTTCTGATCAAAGCTGTGCGCAGAGCTTAACGAGCAAGGATGAGAAACATTACATTGTCTGGTGAACAATAGCTCGCTCGGTAGAGTATCCCCTGGGAAAGCTCGTGCTGACGGAACACGTCGCCTGGGATGCTTCCCCAGCTTGGTGTGCTCACCATGTGGAGCTGTGAGGCTGGATCTCCCTGCTACGCTGCTCCATGGAGGGGAGAGCTACTTACGGCATCCCTAGGCTGCACGTACCCTGCAGAGCCCGGAAGCACTCAGCTGTGTGCTCCCCACCTCCCTTTGCCCATATGCCTCAGCAGGTAGTGAGCTGTTGTGCTCCTCAGCGTCAGGCTAGGGCCAGTCAGGTTGGCTATGACCACAGCGTGTTTGTTGTTCCCCTCCTTTATTCTTTGCTTATTATTACATTTTTGGGACAGGAAAGCAGTTTAATTCTGTGTTCCCTCTGCCCTCCATTGCAGTCACTGTTCTGGCACTCATCTTCACCTCTCTTGACTTTCAAAGTTTGCATTTAGGATGACAGCCTGCAGTAGGGATTTGGTCCCGAAGGTCATCTTTCATTCCAGGGGTTTTATCTGACTGTCTCCTTCCCAGAAAGATAACCTGCTCTGTTTCAGCAGTACATGTTTTCTTACCTGTTGTTGCTTGCAATGCTAATGCTGCACTGTGACTACAATTAGTATACCAAGGGTCAGAGTGATGGGCTGCCAATTAGGGAAGAGCAGTAAATCCACAATTTTGAGGTTACATCAAACACTGTGTGTAGATATTCTTAGTGTTACCTGGTTTAGTTTGTCCTTTTATACAAAGATCTCTTTTGACTCTCCCAAATAATCAGAACTTCCCACTTGTTTTCAACATTGTTTTCTCCTTGCTCCTGCCTACTGTTTTCCTTTGTTTTCTCCGCCTTTGATGCATCAGCCTCAGATGTATCCGGTCTTATGTTCGTTCCCAGACACCAGACCTGTGGTGGACCTTTATTTCCTTCCACCAAGGAACAGTGGATCTAGGTTTTATGATTTAAAGTGAATCCTGACTTCTGCTTCTGAAAGTTGCTAGAGTCAAGAGCACCTGCTATATTTTATGAAGCAGGTGATGAGGATTCATATCTGGCTTGTCTTTAGAGGAACAAAACCCATTTGTGTGTGGAAAAAGTGGGTGTTACTCTGCGCTGAAACAGCTCAACACACAGGCAGTTTATTAATGCTGTTTACAGTATTCACGGTCTTTTTTGCATTTTAGTCTCTTGTCCTGCTGTGCCCAAGACTGTCAACACTTAAACAACTCAATGACCACCATCTTTCTCACCTTCTTCAAAATTTGAGAGATTTCCTTTAAAAATGTATCTGTTATTTAATTACTTACTTGCATGAAAGGTGTACACTAATCCTTAAATATTTCCTGTTGTTCCTGTTCTCCTTTTTGGTTCAAAATTTTGTGATAAATGTGTTTTCAGTCACTGCCTTATTTCACAGGTTACACCCATTTTTGTATGATTTCAAGAGATACACAAGAAACAATAATTTGGAAATTCATTACAATGCCAGGGTTTATACGCTCTCATTAAGCATTAATTGGTAGTTGATGGCTATTGCTATTTTTAACACCATTAGTTCATAGGAATGTAATTAGTGATGCTAAGTACAGGATCCACATTAATAGCATTACTAATTGTAAATCTGGAGATAGAAACACAACATGACTGGTTAATTTCTAGGCAATATCTCATGATAATTGGCTATAGGACATTTGTGCTGAAGTAGAAAGGTAAATAATTTAAAATCTTTTCCTGCAGTTTGTGCTGTACTTCGCAATACTAATATAGTCTGTTGCCCACATTTTAGTCTTGTGAAATACAATGCCATTAGCATCTCACAGCTTCTGCAGTTATTAATTTCCAGGCTTCTTAACTCTTTCATATATACTAGCAACTGCGAATTAAAAAGAAGCAGATGCAATAAACCAACAACTTGAAGGACATCTGCCTGAGAAACTTTGTTTTTACAAATCACTGTGAAAAATAAAATAGGTTTTTAATTATATAATGCTTAGATGGTAGATGCTTCTAATGCTGGGTGTTTTGCCTTTTTTCTTTTTTTCAAATGAGAATAATATTAGCCAGCAAAAAAATTAGCTCCCATTCTGGGTATTGATAATACAGTGATTGCAATATTTAAATCCTACCGATTTAAGCATTTTTTTTCCTCCAGAAACTTTGTGATAAGTCTTTAGATGTAGTTGTTTCTGTGTACAGATTTCCAAAATGCTTCTCAACATCACCGTACAGGCTTTCATAGAGTCTATGTCCCCAGTGTGACAACTGCGTATCTCCTAAATATTAAAAGAGAAGTAACAAATCAGCATGATCTTTTCAGCTCCCAGCAAGTAGGAGTTCATGTCTTGATTAGATCCTGAGTTATATAAATAGTATAAGAACTGATATTAGAGAGGGAATGGATGTGTGCGAAAGCGAGGCTGGAAAAATTAATGATGCATCTCTACAGCCTTACTGAGACCTCATTGATTTCCATGGAAACCTTTACATTGACTTCAGTGGGACTCTTTAGTCTGCCGCCAGAAAGGATGGTTGACAGATAGTGAGGTGCATGCTCTGGTCTGGGTTCCATTGTGCTCGCCAGTGTTGCCTGCTGCTCAGCAATGCTTTACATTCAGCGGATTTTAAATGCTTCCTGATTCAAGAGAGGCTTTAATTTGGAGCCATTTTCTGTGGTTAGGTAATACTTCCCAAATCAGAGTATGTGAGGTGGTGCTGTTGCTGTAAACACAGACCTGCTATAGGTAAACCAAGAAATCAAAAACACAGGGAAAAGGTTAGGCTGTGAAGCTCTATCCCAACAATTTTTCCCAGATATGTTTGCCCCTTCTGACAACACAGTCAAAGCCTAGGAGAAAGATACAAAGCCAACCTTCCCCCTCTAGATTTTCTTTTTTTCCAAGATTTCTTCCCCCCAACTGAAAAGAATTTGGGTTTCTGTCAATAGGAAAAATATTTTGTGTTTCTGGATTTGTTTCATATCTCTTCCTTGCTGTCTTGTCTCACCTGATTGGATGACTTCCAAGATGAAGTTCTCAGAAGACTGGAGACGCCTTGTCATGGTGATTTTAGCAGGAGAATTCCTGTTTCTGGTCCTTTGAAAAATTGTTTGCTTTCTCTGAGCAACATTATTTTCTGGAGAAAAATTTTTGAAAGTAACTATAAGTGAAGTTCTTCTGTGAGCACAGACAACACAAAATGCTTCATTTGAGTTCCTGCTGCAGATGTGAACAGTATAGGAACTTTGGAAATTACAGTTGTTCTTGCTCTCATTTTTCTCACTTTATCAAGGCCTATCTGTTTGTTCCTGAACTGTTTACCGGGTGACTGTTATTGGTGACACATATAAGGAAACATGGAGCTAAATAATCTTATTTTCCCTCTTGTTTCTACAATCCTTATCTGATAGCATACTCACAGGAAGAATGTTCTTTCTTCCTCAGTGAAACTGTTCCACACTTGTATTCTGAGAGCCATCTGTTCTCCTCTATCCATGTACTTAAATATATTGCTTTATAATTTCTTTCAGACTACAGGTACTGGAAGGAGAGCTGGTTTCCATTACTGGTAATACAATGATTGTTAACTATGCTTCATTATGGTGACGGCAATCCCAGCTGACTTACAGACCTAGACTGAGTTAACAGAAAATATTCTTTTCCTTGCAAACTGAAGGCTCTTTCCGACACAGGAAAGAGCAATCTGTCAGTGCCTTTGCCACAGTCCTTATCAGTCCTTGATCAGTCTGAACTGTCTGTTCTCTGCCAGCCAGGTACCACTCAGGAGCTGGGAAAGCCCCGCTCCCTCATCCCATCATGGATGGCGATGGGTCTTCTGTCTGATGAGGTCTTTGTTCTGTACCTGAGAGTTGAATTCAGCTGTGTGAGACTGCAGACAGACTTCTCAAACTAGACTTGTTGCAGTTCTAACATGTAGACAACAACATATATAACTGATTTAGCGTTGTGTAATACACTTTTCTGTATATTTACTTCAGGATACCTCTAGTTCTGCAGCATTTATTTATTTTCATTTAATCTTTTCTAGGTCTGTATAATCTTTTTCTAGGTCTGTAGGCAGTCATATCCCAAATTTTGTCAAAATAGCCATCTAAATATTTCTGTGCTAATTTCCTCTTTTTGAGTTATTAACCGATTGTGAAACTTCACTTTATAGACTGCAATCTAAATGTCTGGGTTTTTTTTTTTCTAAGGTAGACCTGTTTGGGGTTTTTATTTTTTGGGGTGGTGTGGGGGAAGGGACAGAATGGAAAGATATATTTTTCCCATGCCATTGCCTCAGAATAAATTTTTTATGAAACTGAACCTCATATTTATGAGGAACTTCACTAGTCCGGCAAACAGATACATCTTTTTTTTTTCTCTTTTTTCTCCCCTGCATTTCTAACCATGTTCGTGTTTGGTTTTGCTGCCTCTTTTAGAAGCGAAGAACAGCCAACTGAAAGTGATGAATTTTAATGGTTCTCATAAGTTACTATTTTGAAAAACAAAATCATAGCTTATGAGATTAATGTTTTCTTGAAAGGATAAGGTTAGATCGAGCTCTCCCTCCTTCCCAGCAGCATCAAATGGGAAGGCTGGTGCATGTGCTCAGGTTTGGATGTGAGAGAGTGTATTACGGTGCAGCAGAGAGATAGTAGAGTTTCTGCAGAAAACAGCTGACAGTGGAGATGTCTGCCTTGGAGGTTCTGAGCTGAGGAAGTTCATCAGGCTTTTCTGAGCTCCTGAGGTAGCTGACTATGAACATTAACGTATGAAAGCTGCAGGTGCCTACAAAGAACATACGCTTATATTTAAACTGACCATTTTTCAGTAGAGGTGTTACATATTTAATCACTGTCTGTGATTAAAAGCCAGATTTCCTTAATCATAACTTGCATGATTATACCAGTCTTTGCTTCATAGGGGCTTGGTATTGGTCAAAAACTCTTTAAACCAAACCCTAACTGGGTCTCGAGATTTTTAGAAGTGGGGGTGGGGGTGGTGGAAATAAAAGTTGATACTGATTGCTCTTATCTTTTAATTATCTTCTAGCAAATAAACACTGGGATTCAAACATGTCCTGTGTTGTTGACACAGGGGAGGGAAGTAGCTGATTTGAGATGGATCAGTGTAGAAATTAGACTGTTTTTACCTTCACAGACATTCTGCAAGTTTCAAATTAATACTATTTTTGTAAAGGTTTCAAAAATTATTTTGGGGTCATCTAACACAATTACTCTGAAGGCCGTTGGTACCCCAAAGCAGTGTAAGCAGTTTAAAGGAAGGCTGTGTCGAAGCGGATCGGTACCTGTCATCTGGGACCGCTGAAAAGCGCCGCTGACACGGGGCTGCTCTCGCTGCTCCCGGCACCGCCCCGTGGCGGCGGGGCAGATCCCGCTGGCTGCATTCAGCCGCAGCCCTCGGAGCGCCCAGCTGGCGGAGAGTGCGGGGCGAAGGCGAGGAGGCCGCGGCGAGGTGTTAATATGCAAAGCCCCAGCACGACGTGAATTACCTCTCGCTGAGGGCAAGGCCCGGTCCCGAGAGCGCGCCCGCGCCGGGAGGGCCGCGGGCCGCGCCGCGCCGCTCCTCGGCAGTGACGCGACCGGCGGCACGAGGGCAGCGGGGTCGGCGCGGGGAAGGTGTGGGCGGGCGGGCGAGCGCCGCGACCCGTGGGGCTGCGGCCCGGTGCGCGCTGTGGCGGGGACGGGGGCAGCCTGGCTGCCCCGCTCGGCTGCTGCCAGTAGGTGTCTCTGTGAGGCCACAGTTCCGAGCTAAAGAGACACCCACCGGCGCTGGACTCGCACACAGCCCTGCAGCACCAGAGCTGCGGTGTGTGGAGACGGACGGGCCTTCCTTGCTGTGAAATGGTCACCGTGGCCCTGGAAGATAGGCCAGGCTAGGGTGAAGTACATCTTTAGATATGCAGTACTTAGTTAACGTTGCATAAACTTCCAGGTAACCCAGACAATGGGTTAAACGCTCCCTTCATCTTCTTCAGATGGAGTTTGAATGGGTTGACTGGACAAGTGAACGGGTGAAATAACTGTACCCAGCAGCAGTGAAGTGAGGCAAACCCGAACACAGGGCTGAGGCTGTGAGGGCCTTTGGGCAGGGGCTTTCTTTGTTGGTAGCGGGGCAGAGCTTCCTGCAGGACCTTGATCCATGGCCAGGCTTCCCAAGTCCTGTGAGCAGACATAGAGCACTGAACCGGCTTGGGGTGACGGTTTTCACTACATGGCTACAAGTGTCTGTGTTTTAGTGTTGCTACATTTCAAACCAATCCAGAGAGTTTTCGATTTTCCCTGATCCTAATTCTTCAAGTAGCTTACCGTGGGGTTTTTAATTATTCAAATGATTTGTACAGATTCCTAAATGATCTCCATGACCTGATACTTAGGAAGTCTCTTGGATTTCCTACTGAGGAATAGAATTGTAAAACTTTTTTTTTTTTTTTTTAAATTAATGCCTTTACAGGCATTAATACAGGGTATTAATACTGTACACATATAAAAAATACTATAATACAGGGTATTATAGTAATAAACATATAGGTTTATTTTGTGATGTTTTGTGAATTTGTGATGGCACTTTAGCAGTTTCACGATTTCTGTCCCTTTTTCTAGTGCAGTAACTTCTGCGCTGTATAACAAACATGCCAACTTGATCCGTACTGCAGCAGAGTTTACTGTGAAGTACTATAGAAACCTGAACTGAAGACTATTCCTTTGAGGAAGCCTTACTTGGTTTTAAAAAAGCAAAACTAACCCCTAACCCACAGCTAGCTGGGTTTTGGTTATGTTTTTTGAGGGGGAGGGGGTGTTGTTTTGGTGTGGTTTGTTTTGTTAGAATGAAATATGCTACCTTCTAAATAATATTGCGTTAGAATCTACGTGATAGACAATATGGTAACAGGAGTAAAAGTAAATTTGTATTTGAAGATACATGTGCAGTAGTTATTGCCATCTAGTGTTCCCATAATTTTATGGCATCAAACACACTCACATGAGAACTGTCTTGCAGCTTCCATCCACCCTTCTTTTTGCTTACCAATGTTGGTAAAATGCTTATGTTTATTTGGAACAGAAAAGTTCATTTAAACTCAACTTCGTTACCTTTCTCCAGTGAGAGAGAGACTCATGGTGTAATTTCAGACAAAAAGTTATAAGCAGTGTGTATATGCGTATCCTGATTCCAGATAGTGTGGCTAAGAACATGAATGGTTGATAGAATAATAGATTCTGTGTTTGAGAATTTTATCTGAAAATATCTTATGGAGAATATAAATATGAATTGCTGGTACTTATTAAAGTAAATATTCCATGAGTTATTTAGTGAATTCTCCGAAGAGTTCCCAAAGGACTCTGCTGTTAAATCAATTTTGAAAAGTCCGATGGGACTAACTGGTGAATTTTTTGGTGTATAGGGAAGAACTGTAAATGAGTTAATGAAGTGGACTTTTTCAGTCCCCAGTTTCAAGAAGTATGCTTGTGCACAAACATGTGTCTTAATTATAGTGTTGTTGTAAGAGATGCTATTTATAGCTCAGCAGCACTTATCAGTCCCAGTGAAGACTACAGCGCTCCGTAGCGTGGGGTGTGAGGTAGGAGTGCTGGAGGCTCAGTGTATTGCTAATGAATCGTGGTGCACGTTTGAGCTGTCACCAGTTGCTTCTAGTGTAGAAGGGGAAAGGAAACATAATTCCCTATTACTGGCATAGACTGAGATAGAAAGTGATACAGTGGCCTTTCCTAGGACAAAAGAAGTTTGTGTTTGAACTAGGAACCTGAACTAATCTCCTAGATCCAAGCCTTAAACCAAATGAAAAAGTCTATGCAGGCCCTTCTTAATTTTAATTACTGTCAGATGCAAACTATCATACAAATCTTAGTACCATCTCAAAGATGTTGTAGTGAATTGTATATTCACTGACAAATTGAATTTGAGGAGTTCTGTGCATAGTATTAGGTCTTAAATTATTTACAGTTCTTGACATCTTTGTCTTTAAACCCTACCCGCTGGTATACTATTGGTATGGCTCAATTCACAGCTCTACCTGAACAGCTCCTAGTGACACCTATGGTACTACAAGAAGTATTTATAGTTATGTTTAACTGTATGCCAAAAATTACCATAAGGGAGCTGATAGCTTCGGTGGCTACATTAAAGATCTCATGTACCTTCCCTTTTTCTTATAAGTATCTTTATGGCTTATTGTATTTTATTGTGGGACTGAATTTTCAGAAGAGCTTAGCTGGCATATAGGTAATAAAACAAGGACTTATTTTATTGCATGTCCTAAGTTTTTTGAAGGCATATTCTTTTCTACTACATGGAGCCATTTCTGTGATGTCCTTTTCTTTTACTTTTGCACTTCCTCTTTTTCCTTGTCTTTCTCATTTTTGATTGTCCTTTTTTTTTCTCTGATAGAATCAGTTTTTCCTGGTAGACTGGTATCTGTCCTAGCAGGGATACCACTGAGTGTTATCTCTGTTATTGTATCTCTATTATTTTTGTTATAGTTTTTTGAGGGTTTTTGGACTCCTGGAAATTCCTGTAGATAAGAAAGCCTTATACCACAGTTTGAAGAAGCAGCGATTCCTGCTCTGAAGGTTGGTGCAGTCTGTGTACCACTGCTTGTTTCAATTGTATGTGTATGTATGTTTATGACTCCCGTCAATGAATTTCACAACACAGATCCAGCGGAATGCCAGGCAGAAAAATGGGACCTGAATTGCATGGTTGTGAATGTCTGACAGTGCGATGGGATGGATGCCCACCACACATGCCGTCTGCCCTTGCGAGTAAAGCTTACAGGTATAGAAGGGCAGCTGGGGTCTGCAACCTGCAAGTGGGCTGGACTTATACAGCGGGGATGTCAGCAGCTGGAGGCCCAGTTTATGGCTTCCCCTGAAATATATGAAGGTGGAAGACATATCAGCTTTAGCTCCAGCTTCTCTGGCCTGGTCAGCTTAGGTACAGTGTTGTTATAACCCATAATTCTTTCTCAGCCCTTCACTGCTGTGGCCATAGGTTGGTTTCAGTTTTGTTCATTCTGTTCCACAAATCTTGTGCCAGCCCTCTCCAACAAAAGCTATCCTGTGATGATGTTAGTGTGAGAAAATGTAATGCAGTCCTAGTTTCTGACAGCATTATGACCTGCCAAAGGTGGCTAGTTAAGTGATCCTAAAAACAGGACCTGTACTGAAAGTCATCCTGGGACAATCTAAAATCCCTGTGCTGTGCAGCAAGTTAAGTTCTAACTTTTCCATAGCTGATAATCATCCTTTGGGAGCACTAAGAGATTTTCACCCAGAGCAGGATTACATGCATGGTTCAGGGCTGAGAAAGGCACTCACCTTATTTTGATGCATCACAAGTACTTTGTATTTTTTCCTGTAAGCCCAATTGTAGGAATATAACAAAAATAGGTTGCCCCTTTTTGCGACAACTAGTGAAATCAGCACATTTCTTATACTTTGTGGTATAAGTTGGTGAAATTATAACCTTGAAAACAACAAGCTCTTGACACATCTCCATTAACGGAAGGCTGGATTCTAGAGGCCTCCTGCATAAAGAAAAATCAGTTTCTCCCTTACGAATAATGAATATGGATTCCCAATCGGCTTTTGAGGTAGGCAAGATTAGCTACACTGAGAAAGAAACAAAGTGGTTTGTTCCTTCTTTTCCAAATTCCTACTTAGGCATGCCAAGCTCAGGGTTTCTCTTTACTATCCCCTCTGCAATACTCCTTGATATCCTTTATTTTTTAGTTCTATAGACATGATAATGTTTTGAAACATTTCTACGTGTGTGGTAGGTACTGGACTACCTCAAAGCTCTCAAACTCACACAGAAATTAAACTTGTAGGCAGAGGTACCTCTGTGTTTTGCACTGAATAGCTTCTTTAGAGGAGATGAAGAACATGCATGTGTACGGTACGTCATCAATAAAGAGTATCTAGCAGCTACAAAAACAACTTAATCTATCCTACTCTTAGGCAATTTGTAGCTATTTCTATTGTCCCAAACCTCAGATTTGTTCATTTTGCAACCAAATAATAAAGGCGAAGCACAACGACAATGAGAATTATACCACTATTGCAAAGACCTGTATTTTTGTCAGCAATAAGAAGCATTAGTTTTTGTATGAGGAACTTTGTTTCCCCTCAAGAGCTAATTACAGAGTGCTCAGCAGTTTCTCTGTCTGTTGATTTCAGAAACAGTTAAGAGTACTTACAGTGCTCCAAAATTAACAGAACAAAATGACTTTGGAGGCAGATTTGTACTTGTCTACTAAGCATCATAGAGCTGTGTATACTGCATAAAACACTCTGGTGTGGGTCTCCCTCTTATTTTGTAAAATCAGGTAGGCAGGCATGCAAGTATTTCTTTCAGAAACTAGCTATTTTTATTAAATAATAGGCAACTCTACATTTTTAACCCATCATTCCTAGGCAGTTGCAACTTGTCAAGTGAAAAATAAAATGCCAGTTTCGTTTACATTTGCCTGCACGGATTTTGTTAATATGTGAATAAATTCCTTCGTGTATACACCAGTGTCTTCTGTTTTCCTGCAGCAAGTACTTTCTTTGATTGATGTACTTGGAAGCAATCCTTATCCTCATTCATTTTAATTGAGAGTAATGAATTTAGAGCTTTTATATGCACAGATTGGCTCTGTTCCATTTCTAACTTTCCTCACCTTTGCTAGGAGCACAGCCTGCTCAGGGCTGCATTGGAAGAGGTTCAGGACTTAGTGCAGCGTTCCTGGAGAGGACAATATCCCACGAGGAGTAGCCATCTGTTTTTAGACAGGCTGATATTTCCAAACAGCTAAGATTTTTGTAGACAGGTTCTCCCTCCCCACCACTATCACTGAGGAATTGCTAATCAGGAAATGAGCTTTGTCCCTTCCCTGATTTGCACAAGATAGAGAGCAGTGTCCACAACCGTGTTTCAAGTTGTTTTGAATTCAGTGAGTAGGTTTGAAAGCACTGCTGTGTTGATGGCATTTGGGGAAAGCTTTACAGAAAAAAACTTGCCTTTCTGGTGGTTATGTCCTTTAAAGTGAACGCTATTGGCGTAAAACCAGAACTGCTATACTGTGGTCTCTTATGGATTCAGAAACACTGAAATTGTCTAAGGTTAAAATGTATTTTAATTTCATATTCCCTTATGTTCACTCAAATTTCTTATTTGCTAGAACCTTAGAGAGAAGGAATGTAATTTTTCTGTTTCTTTTCAATTTTGAAGGAACTCTAAAATGAATGACAAAAATTTGGTGTTTACTTTTCTCAGTTTTATAGAAACTTTACATTTTAAGGTACACCTGCTAAGGTAGAAGTCCCACTCACCATTTTATATTCATATGCCATGTGCCTATTTGCACTGGTGATGTAATTGCTTTTCACCTATGGAGAAATGTGAGGTAGCATAGGGATAAGCTGGCAAGCACCGGCAACAGCATGCTTGCGAGGAGCTGCCAAGCTGTACTTGTCGTAACAGGCTTTGTGATCAGCAATGAGGGAATTAGTCTTCTTTTGGAACAGTTTATGAAGTGCGAAGCAACCAGTAAAGTTACTGACATCAGTCACAGCAACCTGTGTAGCTGTGATGATTTTGCCAACTGAAGGAAACCTTCAGTTTGAAGGTTGAAATGTTGAATGTTGAATTTCAGTTTGAAATGTTTCTGAAATGTGTGAAAGTAAGGGCATCCCTAGTAGTCTCCTTTGCTTCAGAAACTGGGTTTGTCCTAATGCATGATCTGGAACGGGTGGCATGGGGATAAGTTGCAGTGACTGCTTGTCTTCTGTGGTGCCATGGGCTTACAGAAGATAGACTGTGGCGTGGAAGGTGCATTCAGGGCAAATGCCTTCTGCTTGTTCCCATTTCAACAAGGGGGTTGGTTGGCCTTGGAAGACTTAAGTGTTTATCCCTAAGAGGAATGTAGTTACGTGCCTAATCTCAGTTATTTGGGAATGGTTCTTCTGCTGTGCTTCTCCATTTCATCTGTAGCAGAGATCTAGACTACATTCCACAGTCAGACCTGCATTATGGTGAGGCAAACTAGGATCTAGCTTCCCCTCTTAGAGCTGGATTAGAGCTGCCATGCTATCATTAGTAACAACTTGTTCTGTCAGTAAAGGCATCAGAGATGACTCAGAAAACAGAGAAGCAGCAGCTTTCTTGAGTAAGGAGGTATTATTTTTACAGTCACTTTTCTGACCATAACAGCACTTAAGTGCTGGGTGTTGAATTGCAACAGCTATGATAAGGCTGGATTGTTTATTCAGTTTCAGAAACAGCATTGTCAAACTATTTATCATTATTCCACAATAATAACATAGATGGTTCTTCCTGAGTCTTCATTAAATAATTCTACTATTGTTATTACTGGTACTCGGTTCACATGTGGTTTCCTCATGTGGGACCACTCACACAGAAAGGTTACTGGCATTACCTCTTTAAATTCCTAGATTGTGCAAAAGGCAAAAGAGAGTTTAATTCCATCCTGCAGTACGTTCTGCACACTGCTGGTTTTCATACTTAGGTTAACAGTAGGGTTGATTGTCTCCTTTGCCTCTGTGGGGGAAGGGAGCAATGTTTTGTTGCTGAAGCACAACGCCTCCCACGCTTGCTCTTGGGTTCCTGACACTTAAGCACACGCCTCATGTTCCTGGCTCTGCCTTAAGGTACAATCTATCTCCAAATTAGTAGGAAAAAAACCCTGAAGTTGAGCAAAGAACAATCAAGCCTCTTAGAAATTAGTTAAGCACTTAGAAGGGTGAATTTAAAAGAAAACTTTCTGCAATCAACAAAGTACAGCTTTCATCATGTGTTCCTGGTCAGAGAGTTCTTTTCCTCTTGATGGCCATTTAGCTTTTTCTGAGCAAGCTGTCTCATATGAATTTCCTCCTCTAAGTCGGTGCTTATTAACTCTTCAGCTATGCTTTGCTTTGATTTTGTTTACCCCGTCAAAGCTTACTGGCTTTTGTATATAGCTGCCATTCAGCTAGTTCAGGTTTTGCAAATGCATATATGCAATGTTACATGCAATGTACAAATACATTCTTCAAAGAAGATGTCAAAACAAGTTTCGGCTCATTTTCGGCAGTATCTAATTATAGATACATAATTAATGAGTCTGACATTTATCTTTCTTAACACAAAAGACCATACTTATAAATAAAAGCATTTCCTACAGTACATGTTATAACTCAAGCATAAGTCTTAGAGAAATGAGAATATAGTTCAGAATATGCTATATGCTGAGGAAATAGAAGTAGTATTTTTTGGCAAATAAAATATAAGCTGTTGCTTACAACTGAGAAGTGTTACAGCTTGATATCTAAAATCACAGAATCATAGAATGAGTTACTGGTATCCAGTTACTGAAAATTAATGGTAAATCTCCTGTAGAAAGGATAGAAATTTCATTAATGTAAAGCCATCTTTCTCAGACAACATCTAGATACTGCAACTGCATCTGCAACTGTTTGAGATGAAAGAGGAAGTATTTTCTCTTTATTGTTTACTCAGTCCATTTGACAGTAGGTATAGGCAGTGGCAGTCTTTTTATTGGTGTTGAGTAGTATCTATTTTTATGTTCCTTTAATATTTTACATACTCAAAGAAACATATTAATCAACTAGTGCCTTAGGCAAACTCCTCCAAAAATCTTTATCTATATTTGGCATAAGAGTGGCCATATCGTGTACCAATGCACTGCACCTATTTCAAGAAGTGAGTACTATTTATCTTCCCTTATTTCTTACAGTTTAAAGCCATTTCGTTTGGGACATTAGAATCCTCGTAAGTCTTTAAAGTATATCTCTGCTATATGATTTTGGCTTTCTTCCCTGGGAAATTAATTGTAAGTAAACCAGAGTCAACCTTTTGCCTTAAAACAGCACCTGGTTTTAATGAGACAAATAGAGATGGGTATTTTGTGATTTACAAAAAGAATGAGTTAGTATGTCTGTGGAACCTCACATTTTCTATCCTGTTTCTTTTTTTAATTATAAGCTGGTATACATAAAATGGCTATAACACAACATCTGCATTTTTTTATTTTATGAAGCAAGAGAAAGCTTGGATTTAATAATGTTTCAATTGGTTTTGCTTAGGCTTGGATACTTCAGTGAAGTGGATGGGTGGTGGGGAGAGAAGCAAGTTTGTATTTTTCGCTGCTATTTTCTAGGCAGGGTCAATTTCTGTGGTTAAAAAGGTCTCAGCTTATGAGACAATGGATATATCTTAACACTTTTCTTTACAGAAATCTTATTGTTTGCTCTTATTCCCTAGTACGACTCAAGCAAGTCATACGAAAAGTAGCTGGTGAATATAATTTGTCTGACATATCTTTTGCAGTGACAGTGTGAAAGTTCAAGGCTCGCTATTTCAGACTTGCTTAATTTGAATTAGTTTGTTAATTGCTTTTTGTTTCCAAACATAGCAACTAATAAGCATGTTATCTTCTTGCATGTTGGAACGATAACATAACTTTTGGTAAGATTTAGAAACTTCAGTTATATAAATTTGTGACTTGTATTTGCAAGTAATCAGTAGCTTGGAGTAATGGACATTTAAATCCAGCCATATAAAAAATTATACTCGGAGCAGTATCTTGAGGATAGTTTCTTCTGTGTAAGTGGAGGGAAGAACAAGTCAGCATCCAGAAGAAATGCCTCTGTGCTGCCAACGTGTGATGACTGTGTTTACATGGGATACTACTTGCTGAAGCAAAACAGAAACTTTCCCAGCTGTTTTTTTTTTTTTTCCTCTGTGTGTTACAGGTATTTGGGTTTGAAAGTGTTTAAACAATGTGCAAATTGGTCTGTTATATCACAATGACATGAAAAGCCCTGAGCATGCTTGAGAGCCCATTTGTCAACATGTTGAAAACATGTCCTTGCTATGAAGAGCTGGCCATCCGAGCCATTGTAACAGGCAACAGGAAGGAAAAAAAGCAATGTAAGTATGGCTTGGTACAGTAACCCACCTCCCCTGAACTGTTGTCTAAGGAGGAGGGTGTTGACTTTCTTTCTTCACCCTGACTTCCCCTCTATAGCTCAGGTTTTACTGTCCTGTTTCTTCAGCTGCTCCTATAAATGGAGCCCAAAACAAGAGTTGCAGCAAGAAGGAATATACATACGGCAGTGTGGAAGGGGTTTTGCAAAAGGAAACCAAATAAAAATCTTCACCTTAGACAGTACCTCAGGCCGACTCTGTGAGTCTTCAAAAAAATAAGAGGCATAAATGCTATTCACCTCCTCATCCCCTCTGCAAGTTGCTCCAGGTTTGGTTTCAAGCTTTTTGGTGTTTTCCCTCTGTCATCTCTTCAAAGTGCAACACCTGATAGAAAACTGCCCCTTAATTTTCATTAAGAATTTCTATAAAGAGATTTTGTCTATTTACTTTTAGCTGTAGACATTACAGTATGGTTTGGTTTGTTTGCATGTGCAGAAATTCAGCTCTTCCTACAAGCTGGGATTTTAGATTTTGCTTAGTCCTTATCTATCAGTCTTTGCAATTGTAGGTGGCTCTTTCTTTTTCTTTTTGATTCTGGACGAAGGCTTAGTTAAATGCCTACTTAAGAACTGATGAGTAATTTAAAGGATTTAAGGGAACATTCTGTGCTGTTATATGCAAATACATGCCATGCTTGGCTCCCTGTGTCATTAACCTGGCAGTCATTTCATGCATGACTCCCCATCTTATTAAGCTGGCAGTATGGAATATTTGATTTACTAAACTGCTATGAACTACTTAGTGTGCTAATATAGGAATATAACTTCTAACTTTCTCTGGAATAACTATCTTTGAAAGAGATTCAAGAAAACAATGACATTATTTTGACAGCTGTGCTCAGTTTCTAAGGTCTATTAGTAAGCTTCACAGAACTGGTGGAGAAGTACCTGTGATTTGAATAAGCTGTACAATGACTGAAAATGAAAGCCACCAGATTAATTAGAGCCCTTCAGAATTCTGCAGGCATTGGAAGCCCAGGTCTGTTTGTAAACGTTAGTGTTCAGTAGGGCTTGTGGGAGTTACCTACAGAAGTGTGCAGTTCTGAATATAAAACTTTTCTCCAACATTTTGAAAACTCTGCTTATATCCAAGCTCTTCCCACTTCCCAGGCTTTTGTTACCATAGCAGCATGCACTGGCCATGGGATTTACTGAGGTCGTGGGGGAAGGAATGTATAGTTGTTGACTTCATCTAATGCCAAATAGAGTAGGAATTATATATGCAGGATGTTGGATTCTTCCTTTAGTGTCCATTTCAGCTGGCATCTAATGTCATCCAGATAATTGCAAGCCACTCTGTTATCATTCAGCCAGCTGCAGAGAACAAAACAAAGAGAAATTTAGGATCAAAAGGAAAGAATAGCAATTTAAAAGACTTTTAAATGTTGTTTTCTCTCTTTCTCAATCAGTAATACTTAAAAGCCTTTAATTTACACCACCCCTTATCCCCCTTCAGAGACATACACATACACTTACATTTGTATGACTTTGAGTGCTGCTGGCTTGAATGATAATGTGAGCACTGAGCTGCCCAAGAAAATGTCACAAGCAAGAAATGAGGTCAGATAATGACATCCAAAACCAGAGCAGAGGGAATCATTCAGCATCCTCAGGTAGTTTGATTGCAGCTGAGAGCGTGAATCAGTTCCACTTTTATATCTCCTTTATGTTGAAAGTTCTCTAGTGCAGTATGTGTGCTTCAGACTTGGAGCAGACATCTGAATCGCAAAATGCAGCATAATGCCACGGACGACTTTGCTTAGCAGACCATGGTTATAGAAAGTAAAGGCTGGGTAATGTGTCCTATTCAGCATGTTCAGTTCCCTGCTCAGCAGAGACCATGATAGGTGAGGGGCTGCAAAACCAGCTTCTGGACAGGCTAAGATGTGGAAGCATTGGCAAATCGCTCTTGGTGGTGTGGCCAAGAGGAGTGGTACAAGTCCCTCCCTTTTGAACTTTGGAGGAAAAAAATCTCAAATTTTGGCATGAAATTGTGTAAACGCCTTGTGTGACACAGGTTGTCAAAGGATTGTCAGTAGTCTGACATGTAATAAATCTGAACACATTTTAGAAGAAAATTGTTTTATTTTATTGACTTTTGGCAAGATCCGTCTGCTTAGCTCCTGTTCCTCACTACACTCATCAATCTCTCCTTCCTGCATGAAGTTTTTTCTTGTTTCTATAGATGCCTGCCTGCCTTTCCTCCCTCCGTCTTCACGGAAAAACAGATTCACTTTAAAGCAGATTTGCTGATTTGCCTTAAAGTATCTTTTTGCCTTTTGTTTGCTATGGTGGCAGGTTATATCTTGTTCAAAGTACTCTTTTCATCAAAGCTGGACTCTGCTTAACTTGCTGATGTTTTCTGGTCTGTTTTATTTTCATTTGGATGATTATGTCTCTGGTTTGCAAATGCTTTTCACTTTTCATGCAGTAGAGGGTCCCACATTTTTTGCCTGTTGTCAACTGACCCAGAGAAGCAAATTAACAGCCCTAAGTACCACAGGATTACTGTTCATGTCTTCGTCGAAGTCAAGCTCCACACCCAGATGTTGCTTATTCAAGAAACCACACTGACTGTAAACTAGGAAAAATCATCTGCTTTACAGCTATACACAGGTAAGTCAAATCAAGACCTGCCAAGTATCTAGTTATCAAGGCAATGTCAATCACAATAAATGTCCTCTGTTCATTTATCTGAGCAAATAAAATGATAGAAAACTACCATTGCAGGCAGAATTCTTGTGTAAAGAATACAGTCAGATGTCTCTGTTGGTAGCCTGCTACATTTTTTTTTTTGCTGTGGGCAGATTGATGTTTGAAGAACAAAGTAGCTGAAGGTGAATAATGTCCCTGACTAGAGGCAGCTACTCAGGGTAGGAAAATAGGAGTCAGTGATACCGTGTATGATGGAGTGATTTTGGGTGAGCAGAACCACATAAAAAGGGGGTATGTGCACCTGAGTGTTGAAAGCTTTAATGGAACTCACTACAGATGCTTCTAACCTGGAACATATCCCTAACAAATGCAGTCATACAGTCAGGTTTTGTTGTCATAAACCCCCCTGTTTTTTCCTGTTCCTGTGTGAATAGCCTACCCAAACATGAGGCACTTGCTGGCTACTGTGTTAACTATGGATGTACAGGGCACATCCAGTCAGAAAACTTCCAATGGTGGGGCTGCTAATTCATCCGAGTAGTCCATACAAATAGTTCAACTTGACAAACTTCTTGCTGGAAACATGTAAAGTTTCAGCCTGGTTTCCTGCTGGTTCACGCATGCAGCTCACTGGAAGCATTCCAGCTACAAAGTGAGTTGCAACGAATGTGGAGGTTATTTGGCTGTTCTGCCAGGTGGGCTACCCCAGGTGTGGGGCTCCCAGACTTCGAGGCTGCTGCCTGCGAGCCAGGGCAGGTGGACTGCCAAAGGTGCGAGACAGCCCACCAGGCAGCCTGGACTGGAGCTGCAGTCACCTCCTCTTTTGGAGAGTAGTTCAGCATTGATGAGTAGAATATATTCATCTCAGAAACAGCAAAGTTCTCATTGAATGCGCTCTCCTTTCCTGCTTTAAAAGTGCATGAGAAAAGGGCAGGAAAATAAACTGGAGGATAGAGGAAGACGTATTGCATCTTTCAATTAACATATGTTTCCCACACATATTACTTAAGTTAAAGCTGGAGAAACATTTTTAAACAAAGCTGTGATGCTCAGTCTCCTTGTACAGAATTTTAGGTCCAGAAACCAAAGAAAAGTAGGATGAAGCTAACGGCTTTTCAGACATGAGAAAATTGCACAGGTTTAGTTAAATGTGTGCTTTTAAATCAGGTTAGTTAACCTAAAGGAAGAATTATGATGAACATATTTTTATAGATTTAAACCCTGGTTTTACTAACTCAAATCAAAGGGACTGGAATGGCAAACCATATAGTCTGAAATGTGGAAATGTCTTCCCCGGGAAGGCTCCTGCTGCTTCAACAATTAGTGAATATGCAGTGACCAGCCATTGCTATCAGCAAGCAGCTGTCACACCCTTTGGCTGAACCAGTGCTGTTTCTGGCCATACAGTGCAGTACACAGCTTGCTGGTTTTATTTGCTCCTTGCATTTTCTAGGTTTTGTGGACTGAATTATTCATGTGGTAGCAATTGTCAAATGATCTAGGCCAGAGAAATTCATTTTCTTGCAGGACCCAACCTGATGTGGCAGCGTGCTGTTATGTACTGCACCAGAATTAGCAGCTGCTGCTTTTTAGAGAGGCAATGCTTCACTGATGTACTGCTAGAAAGGCTGCTGCCAAGAGACGACTTTGAATGTTTCAGAGGCAGCTGTTTGCCTGGAGAAGGTGGTGACATTGGTTTGCAGATACACACCAAAGTTCGTGGTAAAAACAGAACCATGCCAAATGGATGAGGAAGTGGGCACTGCCTTAATTCTGAGGTTTGCAGCAGATTCTCCCTGTACTGGGAGTTTCCTCTGACCAGCGAAATGCATGGTTGTTTAGAGCCTGCCCTTCACCTCAATTTAGTGGTTGCCTTGCAAGTGATCAGAGAAGCTGTGAATGTGGGAACACAGGGCATGTTGCAGATGAAGCCCTGCCTACTGCGCACGGAAAAATATGTGGGTTCACCAACACTCTCCATTTATCACTGCAGACATGAAAACATTAATTCAAAACATCATATCCCTTTAACTTCTCCGGAGCTGCGTTGCTTTTTTTCTCCTCCTTCTCCATTCTTTACCACCACGTACTTTCTCAGAAGGAAAATTTCTAAAACTAAGGCCAAGTGAAGAATAGATTTTGCTCTGAAACCATCAGACTGTACTTTATGGATCAAAAGGGTATATGCAGGCTTTGGGTCTATGTCATACTCAAAATCAAGTCAGGCTCCCATTCATTGCAGAAAGAGTCAGCCCCTTGGCTGTTGAGGTTTTGCAGGCTGTGGAAATGCTTTAGGGCCCCATGGCTCTTGCTAGTCAGATCCTTCAGGATCTCCTTCAGGAAAATTCCAGAGCGGGGCTGCAATTTGCATTTGGGATCAAACATAAGAGGAATTGTTCAACTAAACTGTGATATATGTAACCTATCATTATTCCTGTAGAAGAAAGCTCTCTGATAGTAGGTGGACTCTTTAATCTGGCAGAAAAAGCCATAATGGAACTATGTTGCTAGAAGCTGAAGGCAGACATAATTGGCTTATACAGTGAGAGTAATTCATCACTGGAAGAAGGTTAAGATTCTCTGTTGCTTGTAATCAGGGTGGAATATCTTTCTATACCTCAGCCACAAATAAGGGGCTTGAGATAGAAATTGTTGTATTATGTTTTTAGTTTAGGGCTATGCTGGAAGCCCTAAACAACATGGGTCATAACGAACTAGGAATCTGTCAATAATTGCTATTAATTTTTGCCATTTTCCTGCACTAGTGGTTATTTTGAAAGCAAAATGTAAGGGAAGTTCAGTTTGACACCACAGGTGAGATTTTAGTCTGTTACAACTTCTGAGGTACCTTTTTTTTTTTTAAAAAAAGTTAATTTCAGTGTAGTTGAAAACAAAATATTCTTTTTCTCCAAGAAAACATACTGTTCGTAGACTTCTGAGCAAGTATCACCCATAATGGAATAAGCAGAAACAAAGCAGATCACAAAAACACCTTTCACATTTGCTCTCTCACGAGGCACTAGTTGCAATCAATGTCGTCTAAAGCAAACATAATGGATTAGGTGCTGTTGTGTTGCATTCCTTATGATCAGAAGAAACTATAATTAGCAGTTCTGCTTTTCCACCCGTTTTGATAATAAATAGTAAAACCTATCAATTCTATTTAAAATAGCTCTGAGTGGCACTACAGATCAGACCAGTGAAGCATTGTGTGCCTTTCAGATTATGAACTTTTGGAGGGTTTCTTGATTATCCCTTTTCTTGGTAATATCATATAATTAACTGAGCAACATTCTGAGTTTTAATAAAGAATTGTGTATTACTGAATTATACAAACAAGTTTCATTTTTCTAGGTCTGCATGTAGAAGTGTTAGCAAAAACAAATATTCTAATAACTTTTGTCAAAACAAATTGCTAACAATGTCTATACTATTCTGCATGTGAAAGCTACTTGTAGCATTCATTAATCTAACAGTTTATGATTTTGATTTCCAGATGGAACGATTAGCATTTCTAAGCTTTTTATATTCAAGCTGCAAAAATAAGCCTTTTTCAGGGGTCACTGGAGGCAAATAATTTAAGTCTAATACTTTGCTCAGTTAAACATGGCGATTCCTAAGTAACTCATTTAATATACTCATTCTTATGCCGTTGTTTTGAATGTTATATAAGAACTGTATTTGTCATATGAAACAGTGGAGTCAACTGCTGTTATCCCAAATATCTACAAAGGTCAATTCTAGAGTTTTAATATTTTCTTCTGTCTTCCTACTTTCCTTCCTGATCAAGAGTACCAAGTCTCACAATTCTGCAAAACTATGAAAGAGACTCCTGAAAGGAGTATATTGCGTTTTTTTAAAATAGATGTAAAACAATTGTTCTTTGAAAAATAACGCAGAAATCTCTTTGAATAGAACTGAAGATTTATAATAGTGATTTGATTTCCTCAAGTAAATTCTAAAGTGGTATCACGGGAAAATTTTTTTATTTTGTTAGGATTTGTGTGTGAATGGAGCACCAACATATTGTGACTAATCGCAAAGTGGCATCACTTTGTTTTTATCACTTGCAAGAGTAGAGAGAAATGGGTGAAGCTAACTACACACTATTTAAATGGCAGGTATTAAACAGGTCCAGTGGGTATCTCCTCACATACCTTGTAAAAACATAGGCTTAACTTAATTCTTTTCAGCCTAATTCTTGTATATATTTTCCTTTGGGTCATCTGCCAGAGGGAATGGTGACACCTCTGCGATGTATCTTGCTCTGCAAAACTCTCTTGGCTTCCCTTTCTCCTACAAATAATATCAAGTCTTTCCTTCATTTTGAAAAGTTGAGATCTTTTAGCCTTCTATTTGCAATAACATTTGATTTTTTTTTTTTTTTTTTGTTATTTCCTAGTTTTAAATTCCCATCCTTTTTTTGCTTAATTAAAATTCTGGGTAGCCACGCTGGTGACCACATGCTTATTGCTATGTCTGTTGGCTGACAAAAGAAATTCCTTCCTCACCCCAAACCATTCCTTTGAAAAGAGATTTGTGCTTGAAACTCCCTTGAGATACTCCTTTGAGATACTCCCTTGAGATACTATTCTGCCATGAGAGATAGGTTTCTCTGGGATTTGCAGCAGTTTGCTGTAGTTTAAATTGAAATTAAATGCTTCAAACTAAGCGATGTGTTATTACATCAAATCTGAGTCTGACACACACTAAACAGTTGCATGCTGACTAGTGCTAAAAACACTGTTTAAGAAGCATATTAAACTCCAGAGACTTTGGTGTTTTAGCAACCTGAAGAGCACTTTTTGCTCTTGGTTGTGGCCAAGAGCCTGAGGATTGATGACAAACCAACCTAGGCAAAATACTGAGTGGTGTTGCTGAGGCAGTGGGAATTTGCATTCCCACCTTTCCCCTTTCAGGAATCAACAATAAAGTTAGTCATAAAGTTGCAGCAAGTGGTCAAGTTCACAACTGGATTGCTACAGCAATACACTGTTGAAAGGAATATAGATTTTTGTTTTCTCCATACAATAGTGTTAGCTGACGGAGGTGGTAAATAACTGTGAAATTTCCTCAACCCTGTGGACACCCTGTAGTTTCCAAAAGTAGGATGCTAACTTGATGGTTCAAGAGAAGGACCGATAGGGAGGAGAGCCTGCTGCTGCTGCAGGTTTTATATAAAATTTTGAGCATCTGTGCCTTTCTTTTCTCATTTTTAAAAATGCATCTATCTCCCAAATTTACAGAAAGCTTCTCAGAATGTAGTGAGTTCATATCAGAAAAGCTTTTTCGGTCTTTGCTAGGTGGTTACTAAATATCTGACAATACCTGAAATCATTTGAATGTGGACTGAGTAATGCTCCAAAATATGTAATGTAGAGAACAAATTTAACAGGAAAATAATGACTTGATAAGGTAAGAACCTGATCGTTCCCCATTACATAGCAATTAATACTCACTGCCTATTAGTGGACTTATAGGCAGTTTTATCAGCATTAAATTTCTATAGCAAAGAAGAGAATCGGGTCCCAGATCGTCATAATTTCTAAATTCTGCCTAAAAGGAATAGTCAAATAGGTTGTCAAAGTAGTGAAATAAATCTGTGAGGGTTATTTTTTTTCTTTCAAGTAGATTCATTGTTTTGTTTGAATGGACAAAATTCTGTATTAGTTTTAGCATGATAAACCCAGGACAACTGTATTGATTTAAGTGGGGTCTGTACATGATAAACACACAAGGCTCAGAATCCATCCCAGCGTGCTGTAGGCTGAAGGCTTACATTTGCAAAGGTATCCCACAGGCACTGATAACTGATCAGTTCATATTTTGCTTTGTACAAATTTTATTACTTAATTTTTCTGTGCTTTCCCTTTCTCTTTATTGACTTTAATTAAGTTTTCCTTAGGGTTTACGTGGTTGGCAAACTTGGACTGCTTAAACAAACAAAATCCTGTTTACTCATCACAATACCCCAGCACCACTTTTGGGCTGAAACATATATTTTCTTAAATTCTGTTGAAACTATTGCTATTCAGCATTATATGATACTAAGAACTGCTCTTGTAAAAAAGAGGCAGCATTTTTGTGTGGCCAAGTAGTTGGTGGTTTGAAGAACTACATTCAAGATTTTACAGCTATGAAAAGAGTATCTCTCTGAGGGGAAACTTTGTAAATGGCATAAGAGCCACACTGTCTTCCTTCAGGTTTCATTTGCAAATTTTCAAGTTTTTAAAGCATGAAAGTTTTAATAACTGCATCACTCACATTGAAAGTTGCATAAGAAAATAAGAAGGATGTGTAGTTCTACATACAAACAGTGGAACAGCTAATAGCACTACTTGTGGTTTAAGTTTAATTCATTTACATAATTCTATGCATTATATTTTAGGCATCATTTTGTCATTTTTTTTTGCTAAATGATATTTAAATGATGGTGCATTTTTAGAAAGCCTAGTAAAGCATTTAGTTTAATAAAGTCATAAAGTTTAATGAGGGTAATGTTAGCAACTTCTTTTTAAATGGTGGTGAGTTTAGGGATTTTTTCCCCCTTACTGTGGGATCCAAAAAAAACCAGTGAGGAGTCAAATGAAATTAATAGAAAAAGTGTTAATGTTATTAACTTTTCAGAGAGAACTCTAATGGGAATAGAGGCTGTGAAGAACTATCTCTGAATTCTCACATTCCATAAAATTAACATTCTAAATTAGAAATGATGAAGAGCTCAACCTTCTGGCACTACACACGAGCTTTAAAAACAAAATATTTCTTTGTGTTTATCTGTGTGCATGTTCACAATTATTCTTAAAAGTCTTAAGAAAGAGAATGAATTTTTTCCTGAGGAAAAATGTTGATACCTGAATTTTAAAACAAGAGCACAATTTATTCATTGTTATGACCAAAGAGATAACGTTTTTTTCCAATGCGGGGTTATATACCTGATTTGGTTGTCTGGTTCTAACAGAAGCAAAGTCATTAAGTTAGGAGACAGGAAAGAAAAATACATCTTTAATAAATGAAGTTATTAATTTTGTGGAATTCAAATGAGTATGAGAATTGAATAGAGAAATTGATACCTCTGTGTATGCAGTTGCAGCTAGTTTGCAGACTAAAGTTCTGAAAATTAGTTTTCTGCTGAACAAGAAGTAATTTCATGATATAGTGGCTGTGACTTTGAGTTCTTGGCCATTATTTGTGTAAGAAAAAGAAGTTTGTTTTTTTAATGCTTTATTAAAAATGCCCTATATTGATAATATTAGAGTTGTGGAGTTTACCTGTTGAGTTCTAGAAAATATTTTTATCTTTCCAGTTCTTAAATTTCTTTTATATTTTGTTGTGTCTCTAAGAGTCCAGGTCAATACTTCTGAAGTTTTTGCCCTGCTATCAATACCTGCCATAAATTCAAATGCAGGAATGAACTGCAGTTAATCAGAAATCACTTGGTAATCAAGAAGATAGTCCTAATAATTGCAGGAAAAGGTAATGGACATGAGCATTAAAACTGACAGTGACTTAGGCAGCCCTTCAAGTGAGTGGACACTTTTACTCTCAGGTGTTATTTCTGTGCAAGGGGCAGACCAGTAGGAATTACTCATAATGTCAAAATCAAGGGTCTGTGTAAATTCCTGCAAAATCAGAACTATAATGATGCAAGCTTAGAAAGTTATTCTAGCAGGGAGACGTGTCTTTCTGAACAGGGCGACTTTGGCTAGAAGTTTCAATCCAGCTGACACTAGAGAATAAGTTTAATTTCCACCATCGCTTTCTGTGATGCATATTTTCTTTTTCTGGTTACTCCTGTCGATTATCAAGTAAACAGGATTTTTCATTCCACCCTGTTCTAGTCTTGGAAATAGAGAACTTCAGCAAGCTGCTGCCCTCGGGAGTATTCCCGGTACCTGTACAGGTACATGTGCATGAAACCCTTTAGGAGTGAGGGACTGTGCATTGGAGATGTAATTATCTGAGAAATTAGGCAAGTAACCAAGTTTCTATGTAATTTTAGTTTCTGTAGTAAGGTGTTTAGTTGTTATTGAAAGTTATAGATATGGGAACAACCATGCTATAATATTATTCAGAATATGGGAGCTGTCAGGTTAGAATGAGCTTTTTTAGAATAGAGATCTCTGAACTCAGATGATAGCAATGAATGACTGGAAAATCTCTGCTCATGAACTGCTTTCTTCTGTAGACACTGCGGGACGCAGACATTTGTACACAGTTGTGTACACAAATATTTCTCAGCATAATTCCTTTCTCATATAATATGAACTGATTGTATTGCATTTGATGGAGGTTCTACTCGCTTATTAATCTGTAAGCAAATGGATCACCTGGTAAATATTTCCTTGAGCTTGAATGTAGTTCGTATATTTTAATTTCTGTTGTTAAATGTCTGTGTGGAAAGTATACGATACCAGATTTTTAAAAAATCAGATATCAGAATTGCCTTCTCCCTAATCAGATAAATATCAAATCCTATTGCAACTGCTCACCATTTTGGGATTGTTATGGTCAGACTTGCAGAAAGAAACTGGAATAAAATAGCAGCTTGTGTGATGCTGGCCTGCATCGTTTACAGGGCTTTCATGAGATGTCCTGTCAGCTCGTGTTAACCAGAAATCATTGTTTCCGTTGGAAACATTGACAACTAGAAGTGTTTGGTGCACTGGGCCTCATTACTTAAGTTTTGTTACCTTGTGATAATACTGTAATAGGTCATTACTGTTCCTGTTATAGAGAAAAGGATTTAGTTAGATGATGCATAGTGGCTGTTTCTGTTTAAAATGTTTGCACCTTGAAGCTGCAGTGCCTCGTCACATCATTAAAGTACAGTTTTAGGAAGATGGAAAGCAGATTTACTAGAAATGATCGAGATGGAATGACATTCATGTGTTTGTGAGTCAGTCTTTAATATGTTAATGGCAATATGAAAAATGGGCAGTTGCTGGCTCCATTGATGGTGATGGGGGGACTCTGTCCAGTGTGGACCCCGCAATTTTTGTGGAGGGCATGAATTTTCATTACTGTTGCTGCAGGATTTACAAAAACGTGGGAAGAGGCTGAGGTGACAATGGTGACTTGAGTTTTTGTTTATTTCCATCTCAACATTTAACAATGCTTAAACACGTGGTTAATCTCTCCTTAGTTTTAAAATCATAGTTTAAAGAAATATTTCATAAAAGTGTCTGAATGAAACTACACAATGTAAAAGCTCTTTGGAAAAGAGTTGTTTAATGGAAACACTGCTGCAAGATTTATGATAGTGGTTCTGAAATTGCACTGTTATAATAAGGGTTAAGGCTCAATTGTTCACTCTCCAGCAGCAATAACTTTCTCATTGGAATCTGAAAATAAACCCCTATGAATAAAATGACACCGAAGACTTAAGTTGTTTTCTTGAGACAGCTAGCCTTTTTGTACAGAAGCTATTCCGAGGTTTTATACTGTAGTTCTGCTGAAAAATTACACTGGCTTGCCAAATATCTTAATGACTTTTCTCTCAGCAGTTGGTAATGGTGAAATGTTATTCTAGTAACCATAATGTCTCTCATAAAACAATTGCATACAATATGTACTGTACTTCTATTTTAGTGAGCACTTCCATCGGGCTTGTACTGTCAGTAGGCATTTAACATTTCATAGCAAACTGCTTACCAGTCCGTCAACTGTAATATTGCAGAAACAGTGAAGAAATGCGTGATTAAAAGCATTCACTGAGAGTGGACCATTTAGTACTACCCTATCTTGCAAGATAAACCAGCCTTCGCATATGTAGGCGCTCATCATATAAATGACAGTTCTATGTGGTCATTTAATTTTACGATCTCAATTCTCGCATATATTGCTAACATAAATATAGCGTTCTCCTGCAGGGAGGTCTGCTGGGTGTTATAAAATCAGTAAGACCTCAATGGGTTCAAATGGACATCTTTTATAATTATTGCTATAAAATTTCTTGACAATGCATTTTGTTGTCCAATGGGTAAAATGATTTTCTGAAAGAATGGGTTTTGACAAAGAGAGCAACAAAGCTTAGGCATTTGTTCCTGTGTTCAAGCATATTTAAATTACCTCCGTTACTCTTACCTTTTGGACAGAAGCCAATATCCTGGAATAACTTTTTACAATGAGACTCCAGTCAGTGCGTGGTTATATTTTCCGTTGTTTTCTGGTGTGGCGAGACAATGTAGGATATCTAGGGGGAAAAGATTAATTTGCTATTTAATGCAATTAAATTCTATTTGCCAAGCAATTCTTTTTACATGCCCTTGAAGAGACTGGGGAATGAGGGCCATAAATGTATTCCCAGAAGTGGTTTCCAGTGAAGGAACAGACTCGTCTGAGCTAGAATTCAGGACAGTAGTGTTGGCTGCAAATCATCAAAGGAGACCCCGTTACATCTTTCTTACTTTACTCAAAAATGTTTCTCTTTGACCTGTGTCTAGAAAGGAATTTCTATCCCATTTATTCACATTTGCATAATAAAAAGAATATTAAATTTCTTTTAGAAGTCTGAATAGCAGAGTTTCTCTTTCTGTGCTTGAACTATCTCTGGAACATTGGCTTTGCTTGTGGAATGGCTGCGTTTTACAGCAGCACAGCTGGGCAGCTCTGTGTGCTGGCCCTGGAGACCACCAGCAGACTGTAGAGAACACAGTCTGCATGCTGTTGGTCAGGAGCTGAAGTAAAGAGGTTCAGTGTTGGTGCCTCTTTGGAGGTGGAGACACTCAGAAGTGATTCAGCTGTTTAGTGCCTCAGTTTACTTAGCTATTGACTCAGTTTTATGCAAAACATCTGTAGTGGTTGTTTTGGACTAGTAGTGAATTTTGCATCTCTCAAAATAGAACTGCGTCTGTACCAGTATCTCTCTCCTATTGCTTTCCATATCAAGGTTCTACCTTTTTTTCTTTTCGTTTTTCTTTTATTTCTTTTTTTTTTAAATGTACTTCTTATGTTGTGGAAAGAGAAGCAGTTTTCTTGTGGGTTGGTGATACTTCATGGATTTTATTCAAATTCCCGTGATGGATGCTGGCTTATGACAAGTTTCTCTTGTCTGTATTGGAATGGGCAGGCGAAGTCTATAGCACTTAGGGGTTCCCTTGTCATGCTCCCTTTGATTTTGTTTGCTCTCACATAGCAACCACTTCTTAAAGCTATGCATGCATTCTTATGTTACTTGATTGACCAATGTCAGTAACAATGGGAGTCTGATCTCTAAAGAGTCTTGTAAGTGCTGCAGTATCACATCTCTAGTAAACCCAGAAATTTAAAGTTAAATATGTATTGGAGCAGGAAGTGCAAGAGCAATATGCATTTACCCCAGGAGTTAATTGGATGGTTACTACATAATTATAGTAATGAAATTGTAGGTTTGCGGTTAATAAATAACTGCATGATAACCTTTGATAAGTTTTAGGTAGCAAATAAGTTAACTTGTTGCCACTACGGTGTTCATTAGGAAAAGGTCTAGGGAAAGGCAAAGCAAACAGTATATTTATTAATGTATATGTTTTTTTGGAGTCGTCAGCTCATATTTTTGACATTTTTTCTTATGCAGTTCTAAACCCTTTACATTAATTGTTTTTTCTTACCTGAAATGAGAGACAATTGTCTTCAACTACACTTACCTTTGAAGTAATTAAAATAAAGTGTCTATTGACCATAACAAATAAGCAAACATGCTCTGCATGAAAATGAGCAATGATAAGGAAAAAATTGTTATGCAAGAAAGCAGTAAGGGAAGGGGAAAAAAAGAGATTGCAGTTGCAGCTTCTTAACTGGAACCTTAGCAAACCAAATCAATTATTCTGAGCCATCTCACACATAAATATGCGTTAGCTGCTATAGCTTGGAGATATTTGTTAAGAAGATTGTCAGACTTTTGTGTAAAGGGTCAAACCCATCTTCTTCCATCCACATTCCAGGAAGAAATAATTTACAGGAATTCCAAGCATTTTGGGAAGTTTCTCACTGTATAAAAGGATTTTCATGCGTCTCACAAGTATTACGAGTTTTCTTATATTCTTTCTTGGGGGAGGTGGGCAAAAATAAGTGTGGGAAAATGTGTCATTCCTAAACAGATACAGAATAGAAAGAATTAGATAAGGAATGGGGAAGTGGGACCTAAAGCTAGCTGAGAAAATGTAAACAGTTTGGCTGACATCTAAACAGATTTATTTCAGCTGAGCAATTTTCTTCTGTTCTTTAAAAGTGTACACTACAGCTATACAGATAAAAGCTTTCCAAATATTTAATGCTGAGATTAGAACACCTAGGTTCTATCTTCCAAATACATAAATTGATTTTGTTGAAAGGCAACAGCTCAGCTTGTGCTTCTTGGGTAAGGGTAGTTGTTTGCTGTTCACAACACCCAGCACAGGGTGCTGACCAGTTGCATAGGGATGGGGTCCGGAAGGCCAAGGCACAACTGGAGCTCAACTTGGCAAGGGATGCAAAGAATAATAATAAGAGCTTCTACAGGTATGTCAACCAGAAAAGGAAGGTCAAAGAAAGTGTACCCTTCCTGATGAGCAAGACTGGTAAGCTGGTTACAAGAGACGAGGAGAAGGCTGAGGTACTAAACAGCCTTTTTGCCTCAGTCTTCACTGGCAACCTCTCTTCCCACACCTCTTGAGTAGGTGGACTGCAGGAGAAGGACTGAGGAGGCAGTCTTCCCCTTCGTGACTACCTGAGGAACCTGAATATACACGAGTCTATGGGACCTGATGAGATGCATCCCAGAGTCCTGAGGGATTTGGCTGATGTAGTTTCCAAGGCACTCTCCAAGATATTTGACTGGAAAAGAGGAAACATCACACCCCTTTTTAAAAAGAGTAGGAGAAAGGACCCTGGGAACTACCAACCTGTCAGCCCCATCTCTGTGCCTGGGAAGATCATGGAACAGATCCTCCTAGAAGCTATGCTAAGGCACATGAAGGACAGAGAGGTGATTTGAGACAAACCAGCATGTCTTCACCAAGGGCAAGTTCTGCCTGACCAACCTACTCAACTTCTATGATGGCGTGACTACATCAGGGTCAAGGGAAGAGCTATGGATGTCATCTATTTGGACTTCTGTAAAGCCTTTGACATGGTCTCCCACAACATCCTTCTCTGAACTGGAGAGGCATGTATTTGATGGGTGGACTATTTGGTGGATAAGGAGTTGATTGGATGGTCACATCCAGAGGCTAGTGATCAGTGGTTTGATGTGCAGGAGGAGATCAGTGACAAGTGGTTCCCTCAGATGACTGTCCTGGAACCAGTACTTTTTAATATCTTCATCATCAATGACATAGACTTCTACCTTTAGAAGACCTTGTGAACAAAACTGTGTATGCTGAATGTTTATAGAAGTCCGTAATAGTTAAGAAATTTATATGTTTTTCTATTCAAGTAAAGAGTTTCTCCAGCATTTGTCAGCACCAAAAATACATGTAAGTATAAAATGAAGTTAAGTAACGGCCAAAAGAGTAGGTCAGTTTTCAGACCGCATGGTACTTCTACTTTATGTTTTCTGTTTGTTTTTTTAAAATTATGTTTATGGTAATGCCTGTATGAACAAGCTTAATTTAAATTATGCAAAAGCATGAAACTGATTTTCCCTATACAGAGTAAATATGCATCGAATGCTACAACAGTTTCCATAACAAGCCATTTACACTTTCCTGACAGTGCTGACACTGCTTGGTAGGAAATCACGTTTTGATGCTTTGCTCTGAAGATAGAGAGGTCCAGACTCCATGGAAACAAAATATATTCTCCATGGATTTTAGAATTCATTTTAGCAGTGTTTTTCATTTTAGTGAAGGTAATTCTGCAATGGTGACTTCTACGGAGCTCAGCTGTGGCAATCTGATTTCAGGCATTGAGTCCCAGACTTGGGGGCCTTGCTTGCACGTACTGCTAATATTCTGGAAACTTCTTCGTATTCAGTGAAAATTCCCAAAGTATTGCTGGTTTGCATTCCCAGCATCAAACTCCACTTAATGTATTCTAAATAATTCTGTTTGTTGGCTTAATCCGAGCTTTGGTGTTATTTCACAGCAAAGAGTCTCCTTTTAGTGTAGTGGCTGCTTTCAGATCTTCGACTTGTCAGCGCTCAACATTCCTCCATCTCTGCAATTTATTCCAGTTGCTGCAGTGCGTGTGTACGGCAGCTCTCATGGTCAGCAGTGTGGAAAGAAAACATGACCGGACAGGCCATAGGGCAGTACAACGTTGACCTTTAGTTGTATGTTGTTCTGGGAGTTTCTTGAGTCTGTTAAAGTGCAGGTGGTAACAGGGGGGTTTTGGAAGGCCTAATGGTTCATTAGATTTAGGAAATGCGCATAGTCTCTCTGAAGTCAGTAGATAGACTCCAGTGGATTTTGATGGGCTCAGATTGGTCCCATAGGGCATTATGAGGATTTTCTGCATACACACTGCTTTTCAAATGACTTGCCTTTTGGGTCTCTGGGGACATTAAATATTTCCAAAATATTGAAACAACCTAGCAGAGGAAATTTAACCATTTATATTTACATTTCAGTGACATTATTTGGATTTTAATGTGATTTCTTAAAGAATTTTGAGAATAGTAAGGAGGTGGACCCTCTTCCAAAATGTCATAAAAACTTTTATTTGCAAGGAAAATGAACTACCTTTACATTGAGTCTATCTTCAAGTCCAAATTAAACCCATGAAGCAAAAGCCAAAAGAAAAAAGGTCCATACAGGTTCCACAGGACTCCTGTATACATTTTTGCTCAATTCAGTGTCTCTAAAGTACCTTAAGCATGCCTGTGCTTATATGAAAGACTCAGGGCTTGATTCTTCTGCAGTACAACTTGGAGTAATTGCACTAAAGTCAATGGCCAATGTCTTGCCACCAGTTCTTAAATAGAACTTTCAGTGGATTTCAATAAAGACTTTTGCTTAAAAGTCAACAACACAGCACGATTCAGGGAAATTGCAAGGCTGCAAGCAAAAATGTGTGGGGTTTTTTTTTCCTTTTCAGAATACCTTGTATTTGGTTCTATAAAATAAAATCATTACAAGTGATTCCAATAAGTACGGCATCAGAACTGGATCTTAGAGGTTTCAGTAATGTGCCTAAGCCTCACTGACAGTGAAACTAAAACTTTTAAATAACACAGATTGAGAGCATGTGGGGGAGAGATCCCTGTATTTCAAAAAGTCTTCCTTACTTGTTGTCAGTGTGAAGATATACCATCTTGCTGCCAGGACACCCTTTATATTCATTGTGAATTACAACTGCCTTTTCCTTATGCAACAGCAGCAGCAGCTACTTTACAGTGTACCGCTTGCCAAGTCATAATTGAACTCCGTTCACCAGCACTGCTACCTATGTACACGAATAGAAAGCAGGAGTGTTTTTTGAGAAGGACAGTGCTTCAAAGGAGAGGGTCAGTACCTGTACTGTAAGATAGCACCGGGAAGCAGACTTTGTCTAATGTACTGAAGTCGTTACAAAGAAGCAAGTGAAACTAATGACTGGCATATCTTACCAGAACTAAACAAAACTTAGAAGAAAAAAGAATACTCTTTTTTCTTTACTTAATCTTAAGGCTGTATAGGAAATGAGTGCCAGAAGCTTGCGGTAAAGCTTAAGGTATGAGTCGTCATTTATGGGGGAAGATGGAGACAGAACTGGATGATGTAATCCAGCGATGTGCTGCACGTTGTTGTGCACACATGTGAACGTGGTTGTGCTCTGCTGGCATATGTTATTGTAACCACACAGAAAAGACTGAGTCGATTCAGCGACAAGCTAGTGTAAGTGGAGTCATAAGCAAGGACAGGAGTTTGGGCATTTTTCGTGTCTCTCGGCTGTATGCCCTACTTGTGACTGATAGCAACTAGGACAGAATGGCAGCTGCTCTTAGTGCTCAGGTGTCTCTGTTGTCTTGTCGTGCGGACCAAAATGTGATTTCCTTAGTGTGGATGAGGTAAAAGAGAGGGAGCATAGCTCCTTTCCCTTGCTAGGAAAATGACACAGAAGCAACCACAGTGCTGAAAAAGGGCACTGTGTGCATGCAAGGGTGCTGGCTGATGAGGTGTGTATACGTGTATACGCAGTGTGTATATAGTAAGGAACCAATGGCCAATTCTAGCTGCATAAAAATAGTACTCATTTGTAACATGTAGGAAATGCCATTTTCTCATTCCTTTTAGACATTAGACCTAATCCTATCCCTGCCAAATGTGGGTCTACATTTCTGATACCCTCTTACAGCTCTGCAGAGACAATGTAATGATTATGTGAGATGAAAGAAGATCCCTGCCTACCACACTGCACATATCATGTGATAAATTGGGGCCAACTGAGGATGCTGTTTTCCAGGAGCAATGCGCGTGGGCACATGAGGACATGTTATATTGTAATTTCAATGTCCCAACTGCCTTACTGCAGCTGCCAGTGATAAACTCTTCTGCTGTGGTAAAAGTGAGATATCTTGAAGCTGTAAGCTCCTTAGATAAACCAATGTGGTAAGAGGGTGTTCCACTTTTTCCCACAATATACTTACTTAAGGGAGTTCACTTGTTACCCGTAGTATGACATCAACTCCAAACAGTGACAGAAATCCCACAGAACTGGAGACTTCCCCTGCAGCCCTGTGGTGGTATGATTCACTCCACACACATACACACCCCCCTCCATGGGCCACTCAACATGGGGTGCAACTTCCCGCTCTGTATCACACAACAGTACATGGGAAAAGTCAAATGTGGATTGTGACAGGTAGTGTACCAGCACGCTAAGGTCTTCCCTTAACACTTTTGGCTCCTGCCTCACCTATTCTCTGGGCACAACAAAGACTGTTGTCTCCTGCAGTGGACCAGGGTGTTGAGGCGCCCCTTCAATGCACCTGGCCCCTGCTCCCCCTCTTTATCACCTTGGATGATCAGTCAACCTTCTTATGATGATCTGGTACACTTGTACTTGGCTTTGACCCAAAGGGGGAATGCTAGAACTTCAAGATCCAGCAAGTTCTGGACATGTGCAAACCAAACCGTTATATCACTCAAGTTAGGTTGTAATGGACAAGTACCTGACAAAAGGCAATTATCTCAGACTTTATAAATAGTGATCCAAAACTAGACCCTTTTGAGCTCTGCTGGATTGCAGTAGGCTGCATCCTGCATCTTCCCTGAGCTGGCAGACCTCTCAGGATCTTCTGCCAGTGAGGCCAACACAAGGCCTGGGCGAGAACTATGTCTTCAAGACTCAGCCGTTGCCTATTGAGTAACGCTGGTGCACTGTGAGTATTTACTCTAAACTTGAAGATGGAAAATTTGACAATAGATTGGCCTCTTTCTCCCATGTCCCTGCCTATTTAGATGTTTTGCTTTGTACATTTGAGAGTGGGCTCTAGATCCAAGTATTTCTGTCTGTCTGTGTATCTGTATGGCTTGTGTTTATACATATACATATTTTGATTTAAGTTACCTTGTAGTAAGTTAGTATGAATCTTATTATTCTCGAATCTGTGATCAAGTTGCTGTTTTACTTTGCTAAATCACTCGCTAGTTCTTAAATTGGTTAATCATTAAGTGCTGCTAAAATCAAATCCTTTGATTTACCTTATACTAGCATAAATTTTGAATTGTTGTCAAATCAAACTGTATTAAGTGTATTCATTTGCGACAAGCCCTTTTCCACTTTCTGCAGCACATAAAGTTTGGGGGCCAGGGAGTTTTTTCCCTGCATCTATCTCTGCCCCAGCATACTGTTTGGAGATGAAGGAAGCAACAGTGTGAAAAAATTTCCCATTCTCCCATTTTGATGTATGTTTGTTTCTCTCTTGCTCAGTAGGGCAGTTATTTGATAACACAACTATCCTGAATCTGTCTAATGGCACTGCCTAAAGATGAGCCACTTCAAATACTGGACATAGAAGGAATGCACATTTTGTAATGGTAAATATATATAGAGACAGATTATCAGTTAATATAAAGCTATTGGTGGAATAAGGCCAAGATTTTAACATTTCGGTTTCAGTCAAATGTATTTTAGGTCATTGTGATACTTAATTTCTGCGAAAATTTTCTGTAGGTTCAAATGATCACTTCGCAAATAAATCTGTAACACATGTTCCCAAGCATAAGTCTGATCCCCAAGGCTCCGCTAAGCACATTAAACAGTACAATGTACAGTAAAGTGCTTTTCACTAAAAATGAGGTAAAGATACAAAAAGGTCCAGGATAAATATGGGTAGAAGGGCTCTGAGTGTCCAGTAGGTTTAAAGCTTTCAGATGTCACAAAGATATTTTTCCATAGCTGTCATATAAGGCATTAATTAAAGTTATGGCAAAAAAAAAGTTGTTAAGAAAAATATTGATGGAAATGTCTTTATTATTGTTTTTGTTTCCTTTTTTCTGAAGTTTGGAGTGCCAGTATGAATTTACATTTGCAAAGATGCTTCACTCCCCACACTTACAGTGGGGCAGGAGCTGTCTGTTCAAATCGAGTCCAGAAGCTGAGCACTTCTGCTAGCCCTGAAAAGCAGGGTTTATATAGGCGCTGCCCCTTAGGTATGTGGCTGCACTGGAACACACCAGTTTGCAGTGCTGGTGGAGCAAGCACATACCTTTCGAAAGACAGCACTTCGAAACACCCTGCAAAACCCTCTAGCCCCTTTGCGGTCTGTTGAAAACAGATGGTGTGTAGTTCTCCGCTGTCACAGAGGCTGCCCTAATTCAGTGAAGCATCGCTGTTCCCATGTGGAGGCACTCTTACTCCTCCAAACTGTAATCGCTTTTCTTGTCCTGTATATTATTTATGTCCTCTCTACAAAGGTTTGAGTCAGTAATACGAACAGAGAGAGAGAGCCATCTTGTGGAAGATTGCTTTAATATCTCCGAGTTTTAAACACCAGGCCCTTCAAAGGCTCTTAATTCTGTAGACCTTATTTTTACAAGGAGAGACATCAATTACAAGTGAGTGTCCTATAGTATTTTTACAGATGCGTCAGCTTCTGCACAAAGGCACATTAAATGAGTGGGGAATGATACTGCTCCAACATTTGGCTGCTGGCACGTGATACGTGTGAACAGCGTGTTCTTTTGCCCCATCTTGAACTACATAATCAGCAGTTTCTTCTCTTCTTTCCATATTGTGGCTGTGTACAATTAGATATTAAATATATGTCTTGATTTGCTTTGTAACAGACTGCAAACGCAGCTTCACTGCCTCATCTTGGAAATATACAATGGAAGTAGAGTTGAAAATAATATTTTTCCCTTCATCATTACTGCTTTCAGTTGAATAAATACACAATTCTTCCAGACTACAGAGGACATTAAAAAGCTGTTCTCATCTGCAGATTCCAGCCTGAGATGCACAAAATGCTTCTAATGAAGGTGCAAACCCTGTGAAAACAGAGTGACAAGATCCTCTGTGTAGCAGAGAGGGGCTCCCACTTCAAGCAAAGAAAAAGAGCAGAAGGCATTATTCTAGTAAGAGCAGATAATGTGGGTCTAGGAAGGCTTGAGCTCTTGGAAAAGGGGAAATGAAAATGCTGCCTAATGTTTTAGCTTCCCCTCCTGGGTTACGGGGATGAGCTACACTTTTCAACTTCCGTATGAGGCAAGGAAGAGTGGTGGCAGGTCAGTGAAATGCCCTGTGAAAATGAAGGGGACAGGCTGAACATATGCAAGTTGGCTTATTGCATGTTCTTCTGGTCAGTCACCTATCTAAACATCTATGCAGCGATTAGCACAAGGCTATCTTGTACCTTAAAGGCTGTAGTCAACCCCCAGGTGCTCTGAGGGTATTTAAATTCCTGTTAATCAAAGATGTTGATCCCTTTCAACGTACTTGATTTCATTACCAATGGGAAATCTTAACCTTGATTTAGCCGAGATCTTTAAAGATGTCCAATTTCTTTTTCTTTTGTATTTTGCAAAGAATTCATGAGCTATGAAATAGGAGAGGTCAAATTTAAATTCAGTCTAATGTGATCTTTTTATAGATCAATAATAAATACATATTTAAAGATTTTTTTTTTTTTGCACCCAGAGTCACAGCATACCTTCAATTTTGATGCAGAAATGAACATAGTGCTTGGGATTTTGATCTGTTTTGGTTCTCCCCATCAGCAGTGTATTATTTGTTGTATTTTAGCAGTTGCAATACTCAGTTCAAAGTCAATTTTATATGGAAGATGTATATCTACGATGTGCCACAGCTGAGGATTTGGAAATTAGACTGAATTGCATGAAATTCTTGTAAGTATTACCAAGAATATAAGTTTGTGAAGTGTGGGATCTGAAATAATCAACTGAATAATTGTTGCATAGAGCTGGCAAATCTACCAAATGATATAACATTTTCCTTTCTTAGAAAAGCCAAACTCAAAACCAACCAAACAAAAAAACCATATAAAATGGAAAGGGCGGTTAAGTATTTACCGGTATATGATAACTGGTGAGTCAATCCTGAGCAGACCTCCTCCATCAGTAGCACTGTTCTAGGAAACAGCATTCCCTTCCACTTGATGGGCTACTGCTCTGTAACAGTTGCTCAGCAATGCTAAAGAACCCCTGTCCTTTAGCCACAGATCTTCCCCCGGATGAAAACTGCTATAACTGGAAGTACTCCAGTTCTACTAGCTGTTTTCCTACGTAGAATGACTCTCTCAGAATAGTCAAAACCAAAGGATAATGCTATATTGCACTCTGGCTAGAAGCCCAAAGTGTGTGTGTGAGTGTCTTAAGCTGTAAATATCATTACCTATTTCTCATTCATATTTCAGATTTCAGAAATTTACAGGCCATTGTTCTCATAAGCAAAACATGTTGTTTCTGGATTACCTCAGTGATGAGTTATACAGAAAGCCTCAGTAAGATGAAATAAATCTGAGTGTGAAGTACCGTGTAGCCTGATTTTGCTTTATTTTGTTTTTTATTTGAATAGTCAGAGATGAAAAATGATGTAACATTCAATTTAAGTTTGATTATTTGCCTGTGCAACATGCAGATGCCATAATATTTCCTTAGTTTTTGTCAGATGTCAAGGAACCTGAACTGCTGGGAAGTGTTAATGTTTTAAAGATAACTGTTTAACTGTGGCATGTATTTTCAGCTGACACACTAGCAGGTGATCCAAGCAGAACTACAGCGAAGATGGGGGGAAGAGGGGTCTCTGCCTCACTTGCACACACCAACGATACAGCAATTCAGAGCAAACAGGGTCAATCTTCCTCCCTTTTGCCATCTTAAGAAGGGGCTGCCAGTCTATCATTGCATGGTGGGCCAGTGGCTGTGGCTGAGGGGGCCCAGGGGGGTTGAAAGGAGTGTTAGATGGGGTACCTGCCGCCTGGAGGCTGAGGAAGGGGGACAGTGCTGGGTGGGCGTCAGGAAAGGACCTGTAGGGGTACTGTTCTGCTCTGAATACGAGTCCAACAAATTGGCAGTGGGAAGTTTTTGCCCAGAGAAGGCACTCAGGTACTCTTCAGTGATATCATGCAGTTCACAAATGTAAAACTGCTTCCAGTGAATACGGAGGAACTAAGAATGAGTCATGATGAGCTCTCTGCATTATTCTGATGTGTATTGTGGGTTTCTTCAAACTTGTGCATTGCTGACTGAGTAAATGCAGCTTTATGTCAAGGAGGTCTTTAAAATGGTCTTTAAAGTTAGAAAAGAGAAAAGGAAATTGCTGGCACAGGTGAGATAACTTTGGATGCTCAGCTTTAAATTGTCACAGTAACAGTCCAGAGTAGGATGGTTTGCTTTTTCAGGGCTCACTTGGGTGCCAGGGAGAATTGCTATTCTTTTGTCCTGAGGCAGACCCTGGGAAGATTCAGGGTACTAAGAAATTGCAGGATGGGGCTTGCTGGTTATCCCAAGCTGGACAGGTAGGCCAAGTTGTCTTGAGCACTGCAGGAAGAGGTTATGCTTACATAGGGGAATGTATGTATGGAACTATCCTTTGGCTTTCTACCATGACACTGACACTTTCCATCACTGAGTGAAAGAATAGAGAATACTTTCTTTTGTTCATGAACTGCTTTAAATGATGGCTGTCGTGGTGCAGCACAGGACAAATCCTGTGAGAAGTCCATCCTAGCTTGCTTGGGTAGGGAATAGCTAAGCACGGCTGGTACGCAGGAATGTGCAGTTTTGGTGCTGATGTGGGAGCTGGTGATTTGTTGGATATCGTTTTGGGAGAGGTAATGCCATAAGGCCAACGCCATACCATAGATATCAGATCCTTAAAAAGGGCTGCAGAGCAGAGCCATCTGGTCCAGTCATGGTGACATGAGCTGTACCAGGAGAATAGGGAGGGCAAATGCTCAGTTTTCAATAATGCCGAATACACTGTTAGCAGGAGTGCCTTTCAGTAATGCAAAATAAATTATAATCCAATGTTTGTTTTCACTAGCATTTCAGTTGTATATTAAAAACAGTAAATTACACTGATAGAGTGACTGTAATATTCAAAGGTCTAAGCAGTCTTTTTGCATCTCTATTTCTAATTGATACTTGGGAATGACACATATCCAGTGCAGTGGGTATTGTTATATTGTAAGATTATCTAAGTACGAGTAGTTTATATCCTGACAAAATACTGAGGATTTGGCTTCTTTTTGCTTCCACCCATGTCTCTGTGCGTTGATTTTATGACTTGGTCATTTGGTAATTAGTATTCTTCAGCTTGTGTAACATTTGTAAAAATGGTGGTGCCTTCACCTACCAGTAAATAAGTAAATTTACTAGTAAATAAGTGAATTAAATTTTTTATGCACCTGTCAAATTGTCACATTGTAACCAGAAAAATTTGTTAACGATAGAACATTTCATAATGCTCTTATTCCATAAAGGGATGCTGTAATTTCCCCAGGATAATTAGAGAAACAGATCACAAAAGCTCAGGGATGTTTACATCATGTTACTAAGTTTTTCATATGCCAGTGATTCACCATCACTGTCTGATATATTGACTGTGGCAGAAGTGAATGGAAAAATCCCGTTGTTTTCTTAAGGCCAAGATTTTCAAACAGAAGCCTAGCACAGAAATAATTACAGACAAATCTAAGAGTCGATTCTAAGAGACAGATCTATCACATGATAGTCATACAGAATGGTGTGCATCATCCTGAATGCCTTGGTCTCATGCTTTGAGTTATAAACTGCTACCTCAGAGCTCCTTACGCTCACATGCAGCTGCTCTTTCCACTAGTTGCACTAGTTCCTCCTATGGACTTGACCAAAAGAGATTGTTCAGCTGTGACAGAGGTGGTATCACTGCTGCGGACACATTCAGGGCTTTTCTAGCACCCTTAGAATCCTCCACAATTAATCTGAAGTGAAGCTGGAAATACCTTCCCTGCCCACCCCCAACCCCCACACCCCCTGTCTCTCCAGATACTCTCAGGTCACTCCTGAAGAGCAGCTGGGTAAGAGAAGAAATTCCCCAAATGGCAGGTGTTTTCCAAACGTTTTCAGGAGGTAGGTTGGAAGAAGAAATGCTCCCATCCCACTGTGTTTCTTCTCTCTGTGCCTGCAGATCTTCTGCTCACTGTCATGTTGCCAGTGTGATAAATGGGGCTGCTAGTGACAGGGTAGACCCGCTCAGTACCTACATTTTATCCCAATAGTTCACTGAGCCATGCTTGCCTTTCTCTTGCATATGATTGAGGGAATTGCTTTACAATAAAGGAAAACAATTGATTTAATTCCCTCGTTCCTCACACTGCCTCTCTGTAGAAATCCAATGAATACCAGCTAATGACATGCTAAGGGGAAACAGTATGTAGGAATGATCTGTGCAAATCCTGCTGTGCATTTTTGCAGGCCACCACATCTTGTGAGTGAGGAAAAGATGTTGCCTAGATGAGGCAATTTTTGCATCGCAGTTGTCACAGGATAGAAGTTTCGTTGAGCCAAAATGAGTGTACACTGCAGTTTTCTGACAGTCTTGCAGCATCCTTCACCCCTGCAGTAATGTCCCCTATAAAGAGCTTTGTATCCTAGTCGACATGAGATCAGCACTATCTCGCACTAATGATGGGGATTTTATGCTTTAGGGAAGTTCTGACAGCATGCAAACTGCGGAAAATCCTAAAATGGGTTACCAATATTTAAAATGTATTGTGGGTGCGTGGACGTGCTCCTCTGTATTTGTACACACTTACCAGTTAGCAGTATGATTCTCAAAGCTGTCTAGACAGAAACAGCTGTATGTATTTGAAGATGGTGCAAGTTCATTGTAATTGGTGATACTGGACAAGAACTCTTATGTAGTCAAATAGATTTAAAAAATCTTCAGTTTCTTAGCTCTTCTATTTTCATCATTTAAACTCTTGAGCCTGAACTACAAATGTTAGCCAATAGCTAACATGACTACTGGCCTTGTTGTCGCCTTTGGAATTATATTGACAGGTATCTTTCTTCTGAAATAGCACTGTAGCTGCTAGGTGGTTGCAAAATAGCTGCCGGAAAAATGCAAGTTAGACAACCTTCAGACCTTTGTTATACACTAATTACGATATGAATTGTGTGAATTTCATTTGTACTCACGTATTTATATATATCTCATTAATTTGTTGCAAAGAGGGAAAAAATCATTACTGTAGAGTCAAATTGCCTGTAAATGACTTAAGGAATATGTTAATGATCCTGCTCCAAATGAATAATTATAAAGCAGGTGCACTTGAGATGTGATCATTTAACTGACAGCAAGCAGCTTCTAATGTCTTGAATATCCATGTTAATGGTGATGTCATAGCAGCCAGTTAAAATCATCGCTCACATCCTCCATTTAATACACAGGAGAACCGTGGGTATAATTCCCACATAGACCTATTGCCCTGTTTATTTAAGAAATGGTTAATTTATAAACAAATCAAGAAGACACTCTGTACTGATTTTAATGCAATATGTTTCCAGTAAAATGTGATGCTATTGTCTCAAATAGAAAATAAACATTGATGGCAGAAGGCGTTAGTGCATCAAATTGACATTCGACTTTAAATGAACTTATCTCAAAATGTCCCAGTTTAATAGAGATGTGAATTGTTTCACCTGCTTTGCTACTAACATCCAGCTAAACTTTTCACATTTATTGTTTTAAAGACGCCTGTAGTTTAGTTCCCTCTGAAGCTGATGCCTGTGAGAGTCAGGGATGTATGCTCTGCAGTGCAGAACATAGCCCCTGCCTACAGATGAGTTTTCTCCTTGAGAAAAGATTTGTACTCTTTAAAGGCCAGTCTCCTTTTGGGCTTATGTCCCACCTCATTTTACATAGCTGTGCAGCATGTTAAGCTTTTCAGTTGTCTTTGTGGTCAAGATCAGATTTTTAAGTGTCTACCACTCCAAAATTTAAATACTCTGCCTTGAATGTGCGTGCGTTCACAGAAGGCGGCAGTGTGCTGCCTAGGGGTTATCTCCATAATAATAGCAATGAAACTAGAGCAGTAGCTAAATATAGAACAGTTTTTCTGCATATATTTCATGTGTTGTCATGTAATTACAAATAGACGAAGAATTAAATCTCTGAGCTGCAATGAGGTTTATGAGGAAAACCTACAGAATTCCTAATGTAAAAGGGGTGGTTCCAGTTAAGGTTAGCACTGTATGCCTTGAGAAGAACACTGCCACCTTATTTAGAATAATAGTATTTTATTGATGCAGGTTATTTTAGCAGCAAGAGTCTGTACTTGGAGGGGAGAACTCTTTTGAAGATATCGGTTCCAAAGCGTAATAAAACAGGTGCATCTTAATAGGTCTACCAGGAATGTTTTAGCTGTTAGCATCTTTTAAATGCTTCTGCTGAGAAACCCTGTTTTCATAACAAGGTTGGTGAGTATTAAACCTGTGATAGTTCTTTCTGGGATTATTATAATTTACAAAAACAATAAAAACTGGCTAAAAAACATTTATGTATTTATAAATGTTGTAATCCAGGGGTCCCACTGATATTTGTGGTGAAAGGTATGCCTAAGGGCACATAACCCTGCTTGTGCATTGCCAGGACTGCAATCTGGTTTATGACAAAACAGATTCATTTATCTCCAAATAAATAAATTACTTTTGTGAACATTTAGAAACATTTGCATAATTAGGCTGTAAGATCTTAGCAGTCTTTTTCATAATAATTAAACTAATCTAATCTTGGACAGGGTAAACAGACTTACTAGGCTGAGAGCAGCCTTCAGGCAAGGAACTTACTACGTTCTACAGGAACTGTAAGGCTGATGATGTTTGTTAATTATGCAGAGCTTTTACTCCACAGTAATAGCAGCGTTTGTATTGCCTGAAGCTTAGATAGCTACTCCCAGGCACATAAAATTAGGCTCTGGGTTTTTTTTTTTTTATTCTTTTTTTTTTTTTTAAAAAAAACCCAAACAACAAAACCACAAAACAAAGAAGATACTTCAAGATGATTATACGCTTTCAACAAGGAGGCATTAACCTTACAGTGTTGGATCCTAGATCCGCATACAATTGGCTCACTCTCCAGTCATGTGGTCTTGATTGTCTTTATATCTGGAGTCTTTCATGCCATATAGAGATACAGAGTTGTAAGGCTTGGCAAAAGAACAGCAAAAGGCAGTGCTTCATTTTCTGGGGACTTCGGGAAGAAAAGATTGAAACTATCAAATAGATCTTGCCCACGTCAGTTCTCAGACAAGCAGTCAATCGATATTTATTATCATACATAGAAAAATGAGACAAGAAACAGTACCTGGCAAATTCTGAAAATATTTGCTTTCTTTAAAGAATCTGTCATCTTTATTTAGTTCTATATGAATCATCTGTCCTTGAAGACTTCAACTGACAAGTAAACTCAAGAAGGGTTTTTATGCTTACAAACAGGGTATGGTATTAATAAGGATGATAGTCAAACTATAAGATTTATAAAAATAATCTCTTAATAAAACTGTCTTGTAGACAAGAATTAAATTTCTGAATATTCTTTTCCTAGAAATAAGACATGAAAGGAAATCCTCCGGATGTTATCTTCTTCATTGTTTCACTTAGAATATTTTTATAAAATTAAAGTCATGTGATTAGACCTTAAGAATCTGGTTTATAGTTTATAATTTTTTCTCTCACAATTTACATACAAATTCACAGTTCATTTCCTCTTTTTAGTGAAGATTTAATTACATCTGGATGGGAATAGTGATGCCTGACTCCTACAAAATAGATGGTTAAAGCATATGGAAGTGGTATAGCATGAAGGATTACCACTAATAATCAAGGACAGGATTTCATTCACACCAAGAAGTAGTTTGTTTTATTAATTTCTCCTGTTAATGTCGAGGAGATTGTTCCCCGAGTAAATGCTGCTCGACAAAGTTCTGAGAATCTAGCTCTTGAAAAACAAGTTACATCAGGATTTGCTGATGAAGAGGGGTCTTGTGGATCTGAATAACCATCAGTCTTTTAAGGCCTTGAGGGCCAGAGGATCTGCCACAGGTGATGTTTCTATGGCTATTTTTTCCAAAATAAATGAACGGGTAGAGGTAAGAAATTGGCAGGAAACCATATTCAGCTTTTGTCTCTTCTGGCCTGTCCAGCTAAATCATCAAAGTGGGGTGTAATGTACGTAGAATAAGCAAGCATCCCATCACCAACTACCTTCTGTGCAAGAAAGAATTAAAATACCCACTCTCCCACTGTGGTTTGAACTACCCTGCTTCAGGCCTTATTCTTTCTTACTGTACTGTTTGTTCCGGGTCACATTATTTCACCAAATTTAGTAAGTCCAGTGTGTCTGCCAGACATTGCTATAAGCTAGTGCTGTTTCAATTAACATTTTGTGGTATTGCCAGTGGCATGAATTCAAGTACCATGTGTTGCTCTTTATTAACTTTTATGGGGGAATAATACAAGTTGCTTGTATCAATAAAATTAATCGGAAAAAACCACCAGTTTTAAAGTGATGAACAGTGTAAATAAATAACGGCTTTCTCTAGTCTCTAGACAGCCTTCCAAAAACTTTTTATTGTCTGCCCAGGCTGTAAAACTCTGAGCTAGAACAGTTTATCCCAGTGCTGCACATGGCATGGAAATAGAGCTAGAAGGACTGGTCTGGGTCCCCTGTTCACCAAAGCAGCCACTGGTTTCTGCACGGAGCACATCCCAGCCCAAAGCCCTCGTCCTCCTCTCTTTGCAGTGCAGGGCATAGCTGTATACTAGTTATTTGACAGGAACACAGAGGAGCACATTTAGGATAGAGCCGTCGCCAAGGCTAATTCAACATCTGTAGGCTGTACTACCACATTTACAATGTGAAAACGTGGCACCGTTGCCATTGTAACTCCTGCCCTTAGTGCCATTTCCTACGGGGTCATTGCTGAGCCCTTGGACCACTGGTGTCCAGAAGAGACCGGAGGAATGAGTGGAGAGCAGCTCTAAGCCTCTTCTCCTGGCAACAGCTGGAAATCTAGGAAAAGTCACATTGCCTATGCTCTTAAACAAAGCATGCAGATTTTAGATTATAATAGAGAAAAGCTGCTGTATAATATCTGATGTCTCTGGTTATAAATCACCTTTGATAGTTTACAGCTATGTAATATGCGCCTGCATCTGTATCACTTATCAGTGGAGGTAAATGAGCACACTTTTTTTTCCTTGCCCTTCTCAGATTGTGAGTCAAGTTGCAAGGAGAATATGTATAGGATTAGCATCTGGTTTTCTCTGTGGGGACAAAATAAGACCAAGTAAAAATAAAGCTGGTGCCATTCCCTCTGCTCACCAGACCTTGGTGTTAAAACAAAATTTTCTCTCACCTCCCCCTTGTCTCTTCAAAAGAATAAGATAATTGTTCTTAAGCTGTTACTTTGAGTCACAGTTGATTCTTGGGTGTTGTGTTAATAGGTGCAGGAGTCTGCTGCTGCTCTTTCAGGACGGAATGTTAAGATTTGGGACAAATTGGCCCACCAAACACAGATACCACCTTCTATTTGCAGAATGGCACAGCATGTTGAGAACATTAACTGCATTCCAAGATGGGGTTAAGTTAAATACATGTATACAATTACAGATAGTTAAACGAAATGGGTTTTTTTATAATTATAGGTTTGTGAGAAATAGAGATATTTGTATTGTTCTTAGGACATCTGCAAATTATGGACCAGCAATAGCTTGTCTTATGAAGATAATATATATTTTTCAATTCCTATGTAGCGGTTTAAAGCAATTGCATCCATATCTGTAGCTTTTTCTCTTTTCTAGCTCTGCCTTGATGTTAGATTGTCAATTAGGTAAAATAATTTTAAGTCTTGAACACTGAATAGTTGAAGTACTGAATATTTTTGTTAGTATAAAGCTCATTTTCAACAATCACTTGTCATCAATGTGTTCTAAATTATGTTTACCCTGTGAACCCTTTGAAAATGGTATTTTAGGAAAACTTAGTATATACAGGTATTGTTTTCTTAAGAGTTTGAGAGAGGAAAAAATTAAACACTGCCAGCTTTCTCATTCCTGACACTTCAAAGCGTCTTTACTAAAGATATGTTGACTGGATTTCTGTATAATTTTGAGTGAATGATTTATCTTGTCTGGTCCAGAATGTAAACTTGCTAAACATTGTAAATTAGTCATTTTTTATTGGGGGGAAAAAATGCTTCCTAATTTGCATTATAAACAGCAGCCCAATTCCAGGCAAGCTATGCTTTTATTTTCAGTAGTGTTAGAGACAGGGAACGCTAATAATTTGGTTCTAGAGAGCAGAGATTTTCAAAGGAGATTAAATAACAAGAACATAAGTCAATGGTATAGAAGCTTTAAATTACTTAGATGATTGAAAAAAGTTGAAATGGTTGAGAAGGTTTGATTCTCTTCTTATCCCTTCACTATAACTTTTATAAGGATCACTCCTTGGTCCCTCTTGCTCTTAAAATCACTATTATTTGGTAGTTTTGGAATTTTTTTCTTAGATTGTATTATGCACTGGAAATGCTCACACTTTCATGTTTGGTCTAAGAGAAATTGCACTTATTTCAAGTTTAAGAGCTTGGGATCACTTCCAAGTGAAGTGAATCCAGACCTTGGTAACTCCATCAAAAGCAGTTGAATAAAAGTGTCAAAAGCGGTAACAACCCTCCAAAAGCCAGAACTTAATGGATGCAGATCTAAGAGATTGCCTTATGCTCCAGTTTTGTAGAGTGTCACATTTATTGCTCTTTGTCCTGTTATTTGTGTAGCAATACCAAAAGATTCTACAGGTGCTTAGAAATCTTGGGAAGTGTATTACTAAAACTTGCAAGATTGACCACAATGACTTCAAGGAAAGAGATTGAATCAGTTGGAGGGAAGGATACCCAAGAAAAGTGAGACTGGAATCATTAGACTAGCATCTCCAGAAAAACAAGATGCATAGCTTTCACCTGTAAGTATCTGCATGTTATTTTTACTGGAAGTCATGACTAGTGACTCTTTGAATTCTTCACTTGTTAATGAATTCCATATCAATCAGTTTAAAATTGTTGGAAGAAAATCTGTTTAGAAGATGTGGAAGAGTGTAGATTAATTCAGTCACTCCTGGATGAAGTGAAAAATCTGTTTATCCAACAGTTCAGTAACTGTCTGAAATCAAAAGTAAGAGTAGCACAAACCTGATTTTTGTGATCCTTTATGCCCTTATCAGGAATAATATTAATCTAAATATAATACTAATCTAAATATGTCTACGGGATGCACAGTAGAGATAGGATTGTTAGGAGGCTGATCTAAGCAAGAAAGTAAGAGGGGACCTGGCAATTCCTTATGAAAATGCTACTAAGGGCACAGTGCAAATTTCCTGCATTGAGGAAAAGAGATGGGAAATACAGTAAGAGCCTGAGTTGGCTGAATCAAGACCTCATCTCACACTCCAAATGTGAGAAGGAAGATTGCACAAAGTGAAAACTAGGTCACTCGCTAAGGCCAACTGCAAGTGTATAAATAAGAGTAACCGTTCCAGAGAGAGGGAAGGCTCTCTGAGGGTGACAGTGGAAGGGCTCAAGCCTCATGCCTTTTGCGTCAGATTTCAATATAAAGGACAGCTGTAATAAGGTGGCCTAACTCTAGCACCAACAAAGAATAACAAAGAAACAGGTTACACAGTATATATGAAATGTGGATGTTTTCATTGCAGCTGGGCAGGTGGACTTTTTCCTTGGTACTTAATGGGCTGGTTGATGAACTTTCAGAGCCTCTAACAGTTATCTGTAGCAACATCCGAAGGACAGACAACTTACCTAGATGCTAGAAAATGCAAATGTAGTGATTATGCATAAAGAGTGGGAAAAGTGAGAAATTAATAGAACACTTAGCTTTATTCCAATTGCTGGAAAGACACTAAAGTATATAGACACATGTACAGAGCATGTTCACTACCAAAATATATGTTGGGTGAGCATCCAGAGGCTTCTGTTCTGCACCCGATATTATTCTTGCTTTCATTAATGGCCCAACTGATGGGCTGGAGAGTAGCTTATTAAATTTGCAGGTGCCACCAAACTAAGAGGACTTTCCAATGGGGAGTGAGACACTGGATTTACAAATATATGAAATCTACAGGGAGATCACTGGTGAAATGAGTTTTGCAAGAAATGATGTGGTGGTCATGGTGGACCACAGATCAGAAGGAATTAAAAACTGGTGAGCTCTTGCAAAAGTTTGAAGTGACACACTAAAACTTAAACATGAGGAATAACACTATACTGAGCACCAGGAAGGTCTGAGTGGGACTATTGTTTCCAGTTTTGGATGCCACTTCAAATAAATTGTGGACCAAACAGAGGTAGCATAGAGGAGAGAAGTGAGAGTTTTTAGAGGTTGTGACCTGCCAGGAATGGTTGGAAGAGGAGTAATTAAGCCTAAATAAAATTATACTGAAGTGTGTTTGTGTGTGTGTGTAAGCATAGGATAACATGCGGCACATAAAAAAATAGCTGCTATAAAAAGAGAATAACTTACTTATTCTCCGTGTCTGTGAAGAATAGGCAGAGTGGGCTTAAATATGATGCAAGTTAGATATTTTAAAAACTTCCTAATAATGAGGGATGTTAATATTGTAGTGTGAAAATCACTGGAATAAGCTATCGCAGGAGGCAATGGAATATCCAGCTCTTTAGAAACAAACAGGTATCTAATAAGAGTGTTTCAAGGATGATTGTTATCTTGGTAGGACACAGGATGGATGACATTTTGTACCTTTTTCAGTTATTTGATTCTACTTTAGCTCCTATGTGAGTGTAAAATGAGTGACAAATTCTAATCTGAGCAATTGCATGCAATCTGGGCATGAGGGAGCAGCTGCTAGTATCTCCGTCATTACCCTGACGAGCTCTTACTCTAAGCACTACTTCATGAATGTATGAATGATGGAAGTATTTTCTGGTGCACTATGCTGATGAATAAATGTCTCTTTATTTCTTTCCTTACTCTCCTATTAAAGGGATCTCACTCCTGTTGTACATTTGTCCCCCAAGTATAAGATATAAATAATTTGGCTATGTGTATGGTCTGTAGGTCATACCCTACTACTTTGGGAGGGCATAGGGTAGGTAGGGCCACAGTTTGTGCAGTCTTACTTGCCACCAACAGTGACCACCCAGAACTCATAGTTTTCCTTTTAGCTCTCTAGGGGCTCTTATGAGTTGCTGTCAGAATAGTTAGTGCAAAATATTATATTGCATGGCATTTTCTTGCTTATACAATCCAGTGGCCAAGACAAACAAATAGAAAATGAATGATGAGTTTACTGCTCCAAAATCAAGGCAGAAATCTATTCTTCAGTAGTGTGTACCTTTGAATGATGGTTTATGATGTTTGTCTCCTTGTGTGAGAACTGCAGCCTGTAAAGCATTCAGTTTATAAATTATTCATGAAATACATCCTAAATTCTAATATGGCTCTAAGGAGTGTAAGAGAGCCATAAGCCTTACTTTTGATAAATAAAAATACTTTATCTATTAGAGTCAATCACAGAATCACAGAATCGTTTTAGTTGGAAGAGACCTTTAAGATCGTCAAGTCCAACCAATAACCCAGTCTGCCATGTCACTAGATTATGTTCCTCAGCACCACACCTATGTGTCTTCAAAATACCTGCAAGGATAGTGATTCAACTGCTTCCCTGGGCAGCCTGTTCCAATGCTTGACAGCCCTTCCTGTAAAGAATTTTTTCACAATATCCAGCCTAAACCTCTCCTGGTGCAACTTGAGGCCATTTGCTCTTGTCTTATTGCTTGTTACTTGGGAGAACAGACTGGCCCCTACCTCGCTACAACCTCCTTTCAGGCAGTTGTAGAGAGTGATGAGGTCTCCCCTCAGCCTCCTTTTCTCCAGGCTAAACTCCCCCAGTTTCCTCAGCTGCTCTTCCTAGGATTAGTGCTCTAGACCCTTTACCAGCTTTGTTGCCCTTCTCAGAACATGCTTCAGCACCTCAATGTCCTTCTTGGTGTGAGGGGCCCAAAACTGGACACGGTATTCAAGGTGTGGCCTCACCAGTGCAGAATACAGGGGGACAATCACTTACCTGCTCCTGCTGGCCACGCTATTTCTGATACAAGCCAGGATGCCATTGGCCTACTTGGCCACCTGGGCACACTGCTGGCTCATATTCAGCGGGCTGTCAACCAACATCCCCAGCTCCTTTTCTGATGGGTAGCCTTCCAGCCGCTCTTCCCTTGATCTGTTACATTGCAGGGTGTTGTTGTGATCCAAGTGCAGGAGCCGGCACTTCCCTTGTTGAACCTCATTCTATTGGCCTCGACCCATCGATCCTCTGGCTTGTCCAGATGCCTCTGTAGAGCCTCCCTACCCTCAAGCAGATCAACACTTCCTCCTAACTGGGTGTCATCTCCAAACTTACTGAGGGTGCACTCAATCCCCTCATCCAGATCGTTAACAAAGATGTTAAAGAGAACAGGACCCAACACTGAGCCCTGGGGAACATCACTTGTGACTGGCTACCAACTGGATTGAACTCCATTCACCACCACACTCTGGGCCTGACCATCCAGCCAGTTTTTCATCCAACCAAGAGTACCCCCATCCAAGCCATGAGCAGCCAGTTTCTCCAGGAGAATGCTGTGGGAAATGGTGTCAAAGGCTTTACTAAAGTCTAGGCAGACAATGTCCACAGCCCTTCTCTCATCCACTGAGCAGTTGACCTTGTCATAGAAGGAGATCAGGTTTAGTCAAGCAGGACCTGCCTTTCATAAACCCATGCTAAATGGGGCTGATGGCCTGCTTGTCCTGTACATGCTGCATGATGGCACTCAAGATGATCTGCTCTATAACATTCCCTGGCATGAAGGTCAGACTGACAGGCCTGTAGTTCCCTGGATCCTTCTTCTGGCCCTTCTTGTAGATGTGTGTCCCATTTGCTAACCTCCAGTCAACTGTTTTCTCCCTGGTTAACCAAGACTGCTGATAAATGATGGAAAGTGGCTTGGCGAGCACTTCTACCAGCTCCCTCAGTACCCTTGGGTGGATCCCTTACAGCCCCGTGGACTTCTGCACATTTAAGTCACTGACCATTTCCTCTTGGATTACGGGTACTTCGTTCTGCTCCCCTTTCCTATATTCCAGCTCAAGGAGCTCAGAGAACAACTGGTCTTATTATGAAAGGCTGAGGCAATGAAAGCATTCAGTACCTCAGACTTTTCCTCATCCTTGATCCTTAATCAGAAGGAGTCTGAAAGAAACCAAGGGGCTGAGAAAAAGGTGGCGATAAGAATCCATCCTAGAATATTACTAATGCTTCCGGAGTACACAATGGGGAAGATATTAACTGTCGAATACCTGTGGCATATATCCACCCGACATAAAAGTTCTTTGCCTGGACTAGGTTTATTTTTCTTCAGTCCTAAAATTTATATTAAAGGGAATAAGGCTTTGGCAGCAGGTTGAACAGGCAGGTACACGCAGATAGAGAGAACACTATAAGCAAGTGTGACTTCCAGGAGAGTCAGGAATGAGCTAGATCCTTCTTCTTTTGTAATAAAGTGGTTACACTGAGGTAATGAAATATTTAGAGAACACTCCTCTGCGCTTTGGACCCATTTTCCTAAATTGGGTATTCTTTGGCAAAGAGCTATAAGGTTTATTTTGAAAGAGCTAGTTCTTGCCTCCAGAGATTTACTGACATGCCTTGAGGGCGTCGAACTATTTGGAGTGCTGAGCACGCTTTGTCCCCTGACCAGAACCAGGATTGTTTCAGACAGCAGCTCTGGGAAGGGATCAGGAAAGTATAATCTATTTGATCCCACTCAAGTGAAGGAGACATACAGGACTACAACTTGAAAGTGCTATGTTTAGGACAACGGGAAGCCTTCTGAGAAGGATGGCTGACCACAGACTGACAAGCACATAGTGTAGACAGTGAAAGGGACATTCTATTTGGAACTTCTTCCAGGGAAGAAATCTGCTGTTTCTTTCACATGACCCTAGTCTACTATAAGTGTGTCATCTGTTAAAATGGTTGTCCCAGGCTCTCTAGGAATAAAGAGGCCTCTTACATCTTCTAAAGTCTCCAAGAGTGAACTGTAGGCGATCTTGTATTAGTCAGATGCCCCTGCTGCCCACAGAAGAAAGAAGTGCTGCTTAAAGTCTAACACTCCTACTGATCTATGCCTTTGGAGCAGTCCAAAAGTCTGAGTTGTCCTTAACTGTAGTTGGCTAAAGCAGGTTTTTTCACTTGATACCACATGCTGTTTCTGCCTCAGCACCTCTTTACATCCATCAAAGCGATCTTGAGCTCTCCTTCCTTCTGCAATATCTGCATCTTCTCCTTTTGTGCTAAGCAGACAGAAGAATCCTTTGTGGCCTCTGCTCCCGATTCACTGGGGCAGAGTTTTGGCTGCCTTTTGCAGTGGTCCAGGTTGTCACTATAACCACTGGGTAGCAGGGAGCTTGAGAACAAATGGTGTCATTGCACCAGTCCCATCTCAGGCTTGATATTGTTGGTGAGCAGGTGTGAACAGTCCTCTGGTTAAGGCTGGGGTTCATGTGCAATAACAACTGTTTAAGTAATTCAGCATTTAGCAGATGCAATGCCAATTTTAGGAGGTAAAACTCCGCTTCGCAGAATGGAAAAGTAGTATGATGGACAACTGCATTCTGAATGCACAGAGGTGTTTAAGGTAGGGGTTATTACCCTTTGTGTATCCTCTCATCGTTTGTCACTGGCTACAAAGAAAGCCAGTTTACACTAGATGCCTAAGTTGTAGGTTGCTAAAGTTAGGGGAGATGAATCCCGTCATTATCAGACAATAGTTTAATTCAGTAACTACTAGATGAAGGTTTGTCCTTTAGAAACCCATTATGCACTCCATAGACCACTTGTTAGTTCAAGGGAAACTGAGAAGCTTTTCAGAGCCTGGATATGTAGCCTTTATTACTATTCTCACCTTACCTGCTGCTTGCTATTTTATTGCAGCATCCTGACAGGAAGAGTTCCTTACACTGCCCAAAGAATGAATGTGAACGTTCCTCAGTTATATTAATTCTTCAGTAGAAAGAATGTCCTTTACAGAAGAGTGTAATCCTCCTCTTCCTGGTAATTTGATAGAAGTATACATCCTTTCTGAAAACCTTTTATTTTATGATCTGGATTTTTAATGAACTCTACATTTTAGGAAAAAACATCATCTTTCTTATCTCATCTGTATACTGCAGATGCGGTTTGGGCATCTTGTCTACTATCTCCACAGCAGTGTGTGCTCTAGCATGACTGACAGTTCAGTTTCTCTGTCCTACTTAATATAAAATTAGTATCCCCGATACTTAATCTCCTCTTTGAATGGTTATGCTTTCATACCACACAGCATTTAGGCAGAAAAGCAACTGCTGAAGTGAAAATCGTGGTATCTTTGAGCTGGGGGGTGGTTAGCTCCTTTGGCTTTGATACAAAGCCTCAAGTCACTTATTTGTGGAGAGCATTAGTTCATCCCCTGGTTTTGGCAAAATGTAGCAAAAATTGCCCATTTCTTCTGTACTCTCCTGTATGTTTTACATAATCTGAGAGGTTTTAATCTCAAAGCATTTCTGTAAAGGGTGAATATTCCAAGTATGGTCTTTCATTGTGTCTCTTAGACTGCTGATGAAAACAGTTTTCTTAGTATTGACCATGCCTTGACTGTCCCTTGAGCAGTGAGCTTGGGGCTCTTGGACTGGGTAGCCTGAAGTGAACAGGCTTCAAATGCAGTGACCACTGCCAGTTTAGAAAATCATACCGCATAAGAAATCAAAGAACCAAGCGGGAGGAGAGGGCTCATTTGTAAAAGAGCCACAGTTTAAAAGGTAAGTAACTGCTCTAATAGTTTGCAGGATGTCTAATTATCTAAGTTATGCAAATAAAATCTTTTGATTTCTCCTTGTAGTCCTACCACATTGTTCCTTTGGGATCCTCCTTGAGTTAATGTACAGAGAGTAAACAAAACAAAACTAACAAACAGTAATATCACATTAGATAGTAATTCAGTTTATGGACAGTGTGCTGGTGGTTGGGTTGTGAGGATTTTTCTGTTTTGATTTGGGTTTTTTTTGTGGTTTTTTTTTTTTTTAAAGCCTTTATCCCAGTGGGTAAGACAGATAAATGTTCGTTTTCACTCATGATTATGGGATCTTGGAAGAATTCAGTCCTGGCCTTTTATACTGTTCTTATGGGAAAAGCAAAACTATATTCTTGGCTTGACGACAGTGCAGTTTCCAAACGTTACCATGGTGATCACCTATGTAACATCACTACCACTTTTCACAACAGCTCAATTTAAGATTCAAGCTGAATATTTCCATGATTATGGGAGGGTAATTATTTCATTACTCAAGGGAAGAAGATTTAGGCGGTAAATAGCTCTTCATTAGTTCTTAAATGATTTCCCTAGTCTTTTTAGGCCACAGAAATGCCAAATACTAAAGTGACAAAAACAGGGGGTCAAATTCTGATCCCCTTATTCGTCTTATCTACCTATAAGACCTTTCTGAGCAGCCAAGAAAATCAGAATATTTCTAGTCCTTGAATGGTCTTGAAACACAGAGGCATCCAGTGTAGGGGTCAGTCTTCAAAGGTGCTCAGGTTTTCAAAGGTGCAGTCAAGTTGAAGTCAGGAGAAGTTGCAGGTTGCGTCACTGACAAGCTTATATAACTTAAAAATAATCACAGAAACAAGGGGAAGGGAAGTGAAGAATCCAAAGTTCTGGCCTGTGACTAGAGCATCTTCCTTGTTTTGACTGCAGATGTCATATCTTTTATGCCCTGGCTAGGGCAAGTCAGAGTGCATTATCTGCTTTCCTTATGAAAATTTATTTTTCTTCAGAATTTGAGGATCCAGGAACTTTGAGTACAGAGTGATCGTGAGGGTACTGTTGATATCTTGTGTCATTGGTGGCAATCTGTTACATATTTTTTTGAATTTATGTGCATGTTTTAATTGAACAAAGCCATCTATTTATAATTAGAAGTGGATATAAAAAAACAAAGAAATGAAATTATAAATTCAACTGGGAATTTAAAAAAAGTTAAACTCTTTGTTTCCTTGCAAAGGGACTGTCTTCTACTAATTAAATCAGAGGTGGAACATCAAATAGGCTTTGCAAATAATTTAATAGCTTATAAACAAGTAATTGCCAGAACAAAATAAGCACACATAACAGAGAAAATAATTATATTGTAACACTGTTATTAATTTGTCCCTTCATGTCATAGAATATGCCATTCTTATGAGTCTTTCATTAGAGAAAAAAGCTTGCAGATACCTCCCTTTGAATCATACTGTTAGTTAGGAACCAAGGGAGAAATGATTCATGATTTCTTCTGCCTGTATTTTTGTGTTTTCCAGTGAAAATAAATGAGTAGACTTACATAATCACAATAAAACATTTCAAGAATAGTGGTGCAAATTTTTTTAGATTATGTCACCAGCCTGCCAAGGTTTCAGGACACTCCTAATATGTCTAGACAAGCAGCTGTTTGTGTTGTTTTGGCTGACTGTCATTGTGTTCCCTTGTTTTCTATTGGCCTGTGTTCAGCAATGATGCAACTCCATAATCAAGTGATTGGGGATACAAAAGACACAGAGAAATATTGCAGTATTATGCTAAATCAGACTGAAGTAGAACATGGCAAATCAATATTTTTCTGTTTTGTATGCCGTTTCTCAGGGATATCTGCCGGAGAGAAAGTAAGACTAGGTCACAGTGAAAAGAACTGGAAAATGTTTAATTTGTTTTTCCAGAAAAATCTGATTTCTGGAAAGACGTTTTTCAAGAATGTACCAGTTTTGTTGATGCTTCCTCAGATGCAGGGTGATACTGCATATTGTGAGACACCCACTTCAGGATGCTTGCCTGGAAACCTCAAATTCCTGCCCTACCTTGGTCAAACTAAGCACTTTCAGGTGAGTGGCTTGGAAATCACACAGAGATTTCTCATAAAATTCCATTCTATAGAGTTATGACTTATCCTTTGGCTCAAAGAGACAAGCACATGGCTAATATCTGTCTCTTGGATTGTCTAAACATCATTCCTGGGCTACAGCTATATCTTATGCTCTCTTGAGGAGCTGTGATGGCCTCAGGGATTTTTAAAAGGAATGAGCTTGAAGGGCCCCTAAAGGTCAACGGTCAACATGGCCAGCTCTGGTCAATTCTCCAGAGAGGGATGGATCTGCACAGGGTGCTGTTGTCAGTTCCTGTCTGAGAACCGCCTGTGAAGTTCCCAGTCTCTTCAGTTCTTGATGTTGTCGGGGATTATTTGAGGCTCACACTCTTGGTGTGTGTTCTGAGTGAGAAAGAGTAGCTCTAAGTGAAATTTCTATAAGCAAATGTCAGCATTGAAGAGTGACCTCTTAGTCTAATTGATTACTGATATCTTTTATTCTAGTTTTCCACCAAAAAATCTCAAATATTTTGTTACTAGCTGTTAGAACAGAAAAAAAAAACCAAACCATATTTTATGAGCTTTTTTTTTTTTTGGTGTGTGGCAACATTACGACTTATACTCAGGAGCAGATACCTTTCTGAATAGCATCACTGTGTGATCCATCTTAAATACTGACATAAAATTTACTGATTAGCATGCACTTTGACAACATGAAGTTTAAATATAGCAGCAAGATACAAAAGACATTACTGTGTAAAAAGCCTATTTGATATCAGGGCTGAATTAGGAAAGCTTATGAAAGATATATGCATATATATATGTGAACAGAATAGTGAAACAATACAATATACTTATGTCTATAAAATAGTGTAAACCAATGTCTTTTCATATAGTCATGGAATCTTTTAGGTTGGAAAAGACCCTTAACATTGTTGAGCCCAACCATTAACCTATCACTACCAAGTCCACCACTAAACTATATACTAAGCACCACGTCTACACATCTTTTAAATAGCTCCAGGGATGGTGGCTCATCTACTTCCCTTGGCTGCCTATTCCAGTGCTTTACAACCCTTCTGGTGAAGAAATTTTTTCTAATGTTCAATCTAAACCTCCCCTGGCACAGCTTGAGGCCATTTCCTCTTGTCCTATCTCTTGTGTGGACAAGTAACCGTGACACAAACAGTTACTCATGCTTAGTACTCAGTGTTTTAATATACCCACTGAAGTAAAGCATGTAGGAGAGAAATTAGACTTCCTTTAGCTCACCATTTCTTTTTTTAAATTATTCTTGCTCTGATTTCCTATGTTCAAAAATTCACATTTGAGGTAACAGTGAAATCCTGCCTTATCTCCTTGTAAGAAGAAAACTTGCATTAATTCCCTAGAGCCTGAATTCCTATGAATAGTCTTCCTATTTCCCCTCTGTAGGTTGAGTTTTCTTCATGATCGATCATGCAGACTGGCTGGTACCTCCACCATATTTTATAATGTCTTCTTCTCAAGATTCTGTAAGCCAGTTGTACCAGTTTGTGTTCCAGGACTAATTACATCTTATTATTTTTACTAATTTATATAGAAAAGAAATCAGGACATCCACTCAGCCTGGTTTTACTATCCATAAGAATTCACAATATTTAATTATCTAGCAATTTCATCTGTTATTTTCTATAGAATTTTCCCTTCTTTACTAAATATAAAATGTTTAGTTTTCAGTTGCAGAGACATTGAGACATTCTGTCCCTTCCAGAAAAATGACTCTTGTAAGATGCATTCCCTTAATTCTAGATTAAATGTTCCTTATATGCCCTTAATATCATTGCAAAATCATTGAAATTGTGTCATCTATTAGAGTTTTTTCTGACTTTCCTTCTACTGCACTTCTTCTGTCTAATGTGAGTCTACATGCAAGAATTCTACATTATTTCAAGATTTAAAAGCCACACGTTATTGAGATTTTTATACTATCTGATGTCAAAACAAGGGTTTTTTCCTGTTTGTCACAAAAATTCTCACAGATTTTCAGGTCAAATTTTGCCACTTTCTATTTCGTTAGCCTCCTTCCTGTATAAGTGATATTTAACTGATCAGGGTAGTGTAATAGACACAACGGGGTAGAAGAAACCTTTCCTTATTGTTAGTCTGTGGCATGTTTTATTTTATTCCATGTAAATTCAAATGGGATAGTAGAAAGTGCCCAATATAGTTGAAAAAGCTGTTATGAAGAAGGTAGAGGAGACTTAAACAATAGCTTCTCATGGTTTTTTGAGTAGAAAAACTCACCAAAAGCCAGTGACTATGAAGACACAAATGCATGCTCTGGTTTCTGCCTCCAGGATGAGGATAGCTTTAGGAGTATTTCGATGTTTTGTATATGGTGAAATAAAGACAATGTGTGCTGCCTGAGAGATACTGCTAAATCACCGCTTTGCTGCCAGCTTATTTTTTTTAGTTGACCTTTATCATTTTCAAAACTAATAGGATAAAAGCACTATTTAAAATATTTAAATGTTCTTCCATTTTAAAGCGCATGCTGGTATTCTGGCAATTAGATGCAAATTCTCTTCAGTGTTACAACAGAAGGAAACTCACTCAACTACAGTTTTAATAATTAAAAAAACACATAAAAACCTTTAAGTAGTATAATAAAATGGTTTTAAATCATATTCATAAGATCTGTGGTAAAAACTTAGGAGAGACATGGTGATTTTTATATCTTCTGTCACTTTGTTATTTTTAAAAAGTTTTAATATAATTTTCTAATTCCAAAAAATGTAAGCTTTAATTGTGCACACAATATAATAGAACTAGAAAATATTTCTGCTATCTTAATGAGTTGTTTAGAGTAAAATAGAATATTTCAGTTGAAAGGGACCTACAATGATCATTTAATCCAACTGTTTAAAATTTGGATGTATTATAAGTGTAAAAATTTGTAGCATATTATATGTAGAATAGAAAGGTTACAGATATCCATGGACTGAGTTTAGTAGAAGGTTAAGTGCTCTGAATTCGAGCTTTAAAATGTATTCCTCAGGCACCACAAGGCTACATAAACTTGTTTGTTGACAAGAGCACAGAACCAACAAATAAAACCCAAACCCCAACTTGTGTCTTTTCTCCAATCACTTTTTCTGTACTTCCATGTCTATTATATTTTGAGTGGTATGTAGGCCTGTCTGGTTTTTTTTGGAATTTATTAGTCAGACTTGGGTTCTTTTGTTCAGACAACTTATCTTTATTCTCAATTATGGCACCACTGTTCCATAGTCTGCTTTGAGGCTGAAGGTGCATCTCAGGAGTTCTGGTCAGGAAGGGGAAAATGTGGGCAGGTCACCGAGAATACCAACTCCTTTTTCTTCAACAGTGCATTCCTTGTTGCCCATGACCAGTTTGCTTATAAGAAACTCACCTTTGTGAATGTCAAAGGCAGGACAACACCACCCTTCCCCCACCCCACTTTTCAGGAAAGAATATTCTAGGGTTTTTTAAACTAATTTTCTATTTTTTTCCTGGTAAATCAATACTTAACCCAAGACCATTTGTTTTAGTTGAAAGCCCAATTTCCTGTTAAAACGGTTTTGAGACAAATTTGTGACCAACCCTCATGTTGCCACCATGTTAATAACCTGTGTATTTTTCTCTAACAAGACTCTTGAGTAATTGTAGTTATTAAAACAACATGCATCATTTTTTCCCTTCAAGAAGGAACACTCCAGTGTGAGTGGAAGGGCCTTTACAGGGTTACCCTCTTTTCAGCTGGTGGTCAAACAGGTCAGTATTTTCACCAGTTGCTTGATACTTTCTGTGGGAAAATATATAATACTACCTGTATTGTTGAATTTATTGCATGGCACACTGCTCAAAACTCTACTCATTTGCAGAGCAGCATGCCCCGTGTGAGTCCTAGGGTTTGTACTTTACTTTTAGCATATTTTTGGCATATTATTGGAGAGAGATTCTTCAACTCAAAACTTAATCCCAAATGTTTGTGAATAGGACTGAATAATATTTACTCTAGGGAAATAAGCTCCCCCAAAATATAATTTTTTAAGAGATTAGAAGCGTTTGAATATTTAGATTAATTGCAATGGATAATTTTGGCAGAAAAAAAAGGAAAGGCAAAGATGAGAATGCTGATTTTTTTTTTTTTTTTTTAGAATATGCCAAAATGTTTCATTGGAACATTTTTTAATGAAACTAACTTTTCAGGGGCTCATTTCCTGTTTAAAAATCAACATCCATTTGGGGAAAAATGTTTTCAAATAAGTTATTTGAAAATGAAATTAAGTAATTCAGGCTAGGTTGGTGCAGAATAATTGCTATTTTGATTTTGTAATGTTTGTTTCTTGAAATATTTTTATAACTCTATTTGGCCCAAGTTACCCATCAAAACAAAAAGAGCTATTATTTGTCCAATTCTGTTTGCAATTTTCATTTAATTACTTGCAGTAGATGCTTTTTCAAGTGCAGGTAGATCTGATTATAACGTATTTTTCAATGCTCTGTTTATTTTATAGAGATTTTAGAAGTTATCATTAAAAAAAAAAAAACCTGCAGCTTTTTTGCATTCATGTAGCTAAATGAGTGTAGGAACTCCAAGGATTACCCCTCCTAACTCTTGTTTTGTGTGTCTCTTTTCCAGATGACCATTGGTAAGATGTAAGGAACAGAATAATAAGAACAGATGATTTTATGAAACTTGAAGAATTTTGACTCTTTCTTGTAGCCTATAGGTCAGTGAAGCTATAATGAGTTGATTTATTTCCAGTAAATATTACTTCTGTTGAGATTAGTATGCTTGTTATTCTGTAGTTAGAAAATAAATAATTAAGATGTAGGCTGAAAAGACTGGGGAATTTGTTCTGTACGCGATTAATTAGCTTGTTTGCTCTAGTTTATTTCTGATCAAATAGATGATGAAAGAGTATAAAATAAGGTCCTTAATATACTCTAAGGGCCTGTTTCTGCCCCAGCTGACATTAAAGGCAAGTTCCCTCTGATGTGACTGATGCCCTAATTGCCTGGCTTGACGTTGATGGTTTCTCATTTCTCAGTTCCAATAGCTTAGCTCTAAGAAGGACATTGGGATGATGTCAGTTTTCTATGAGGTGATCACATCAAAAGTATCTATTCTAAATGGAAGATTAAAAAGCTGGAAGAAGAAAATTTTGCAGCAAAGGGCTGATGACTATCAAACCACCTTGTTACAAGTGAGAACATTCAGGAAGACTGGTTGCTCTGTGCCCATTTTTGCTGCAGGGGAATGCATTTGCATTTCCTGGGTTTGTTGCGTTAACTTTCCTTGCTAGAAGTCACAGAATTTCACCTAATAATTTTAAAAGACCCATACTGCCTGGAGATAACTTGTTTTCTTTTTAATCCACCAGTAACAGGCTTTTTAACCTGGTCATTTAATACCTTGTTTCATTTTTCACCACTTTTTGTTATTCATTTTATTAGGCTCAAATGCATCCTTGCTGCACTATGATTCTCCTGTTCTGTTTTTCCACATGGCTGCTTGGTTTGCAGAGGATGCCTCCTTACAGATGTGTTCCTTCCCCTGACAAACAATTACCCCTGTTCCCCTCTGCAGGAGGCTATTAGGACATCATCACGAGTTCTGCTAAGTCATCTCACGATCACAGTTTTGTGCAATCACCTCTCATCTGAGCCTATCTAGGTATATGCCATGTGGGGAAACTAGCAGTCATGAAATGCAGCACCTCCAGGCATATTATTTGTTATTTTGGTCCAGGAGTGTGACAGATAACGGCTACTGTCTGAAGGTCTCACGGACTGCAACGACTGGCATCATATGCGGAAAATGCCAAAAATCCAGAATGGGTGATCATGTCCCTGCTTAATGACAGCAAAAGAAACAATTTTGTATTTTCACTGCACTAGAAAGAGAGACTAAAAAGATAACGTTTGAAGAATTATTCCATTGATCAGACTCATGAAGCTAAATTTATGTTGCATCTGGTTTTTATTCCTTATTGTTTATGAGCTGTGTGTAAAAAGAGCAAATGTGTCAATAATTCGCTTCATGTTTAGTCGAGTTATCATCATGGAGCTAAGCATTTAATGTTATTTTACTAACAAAATACCATAACACTAGGCATTTGTAAGCTTGAAGTGTGCCAGTTATTAGGAGATACTTAATCCTTAAAATCCAGGTGTACCAGGTGGGTCCTCCCATGCTAAACTGAGAAGAGCAGAGCGCTCTGTTACTAATACACTATTATTTGAGAAACTTCACACCTTTCCCTTAGCTGCTCACACACTTCTAACTCAAGTTTAAAAAAAATCCTTAATTAAATGGTATGATTTCAAGGACTGTGTTAGACCTTGAAACAAATGCACCCAAAACTGTGTGTTTTCGTGATAGAATGAAGCCAGCTGTTTTGTGGAAGAGTTTCAGTCTGCATAAATGTTACAAACTGCTGAATTTCTGAAAGGCCCCTTGATGTATGATCTCATGTTGCTTAATAGGCCTCAGATTACTTTGGGGAAAAATGGGTTTTATTGTGTTAATCATATGAAAATGAAGTTACTAATCCCTATCTAATTATGAGGGTTTTTTTAACTTGTAATAATATCCTAATTATTTCCTCTTATTAAAACAAGCCCCGTTCTAAAAGTAATCCTCCAGAAAGCATATGAAAAACTATCCAATGAAATATCTTGGCTTTAATTTTATTGAAGGTTATTGAACCTTTTGTTGTTGTTGTGTCAAATGTTATCACCAAACGTTGTTTGGAATGGCACCTCTGACAAATTCCCCTCCTTCTTCGATAGCTCTCAGAGCACAACCTGAATTCAGGTTCCATAAGACATGTTTAGTTTATAGTGACATTAAATTGAGTGAGTATAGACTCACCACAATCAATCCTGAAATAAATCACAGAACAATGCAATTTAAGATTATTTGACTGCTGACAGGCAGATGATTAGATGATAACATAATCATTTCCTGTGTTCTGTCTGCCTGTGAAAGGACTCTGGTTTGGGGTATTTTGTACTGCGAGGTGCAAGAGATTAGAAAGCAGAGGGGGGAAAAAAGGATAGGACTATTGAAAATAGGAAAGAAATAAGAAATTATAAGTCATTGTACAGATACCACTGAGCAACATCTTAACCTCATGCCTTTGCAGCAAATGAGACTGAAAACTGCAAAGTGAAACTTGTAGTCAATGGAAGGGAAAAAGACCCCATGGTTTTCCTGCAATGAACTCATCAGGGAGCTCCTCCCTAATTTAGGCTCTAGCTTGCAAAAAAGAAGTATTTTTTTTCTCTGACACTATTAGATCAAAACAGTACTCAGGCATTAGACAGTATTTATTAGCTTGTAAGGCCGGAGATAATGATCCCATTCAATCAGAACTCATGAATAATTCAGCAGTCCCAACTCCACATAATTTCTGGCTTTACTTTTAAAACCAGTAAAGCACCATTTACATTGCCTTTTTGAGGGGAGGGGGAATGACAGTAAGCAGAAAAATAAAATGGGTTTTTCTATGCTTTTGTTTCTGCTTCGCAAACATACTCAGCTCTCTTAGAATGTTATCTCCTTTCTCTTTTATCCCCTCCCATCTCCCAGAACAAAAATGGCATCAGAATAAATATTAATCATGATAGTATTGAGAAGATGCTGTACACTAATTATTGTCAAGAACAGTGCTACCCATATTTAGAGAGGATTTTGTAATCACTGCAATTTGTTCGGTATTGTTACTTCCACTAACTGCTATGAAGTAATTACATGTTTCTCACTTTTTTTTTTTTTGTTTAAAAAGAACACCCACACTTTTTTTCAGTGTTCAGGCAAACTTGCAAATAATCTTTTCCTAACAAGCAGTTTCTGCAAAAAGAAACATTCATTTCTGTGACATTCCTTTCCTGCTGCTGAGCTGAACAAGCCCGGGCCTATGTATGTGGTACCTATGAAGCCTATGGAAAAGTGCCATATCCCACTGAATGGAAGGCACAGGATGCATCTGAGGTATTCAGTAGCTTGGAGCCTTTCTTTACCTCACCTGCCCAGCTTAGTTGATATCTTACTTATTGTAACGGTATTTTGCTTATATTTCTTGGCGGATCCCACGCTGCTTTAGGTATTCTTACTTTACCAACACCCCTTTGATTTTCCAGGTCATGCTGAATAGCTGATGGGATCTTCTGTGGGATCGTGCTGCTGCTTTGTATAGCTGCTTTTGTATTTTAAGTCTGCTAAACTGTGACAACAGCGACATGACTATTACATGGCTTCGTCCCTTTCTGTCTACAGAGCAGTTCTGAGGCGACCCTACCAAAGAGAGAAGGTTGTCAGCTGCAGTGATACTCCCATTGTGCTCCCGAGTGCAATGCCTGTAAATAAGTAGCATGCTCCAAACACCAACTACAGCAAATTTCCAGTAGCCTATTAAAACATTAATTATCCTGCTTACTGATGTGAGCCTCCATGAAGAAAGGGGGATTAGAGATCTCTTACAAACAGCTTATATTTTATTATATTCTCACCTTGCTGAACTGTGGGAAGGAGGGAGCGGTATTAGAAAGAGCAACAGCATTCTGATCCTGTCAATAGCACTCTAAAAGGGTGCATTTCTCTGACATCTCCGTTAACCCAACTAATGCGGATGACAAGGAACTCATCACGTGTGTGTGTAATGGTGCAGCAGAGTGCCTTTACAGACAGTGAATTAACATCTGTGGTGCAGTGGGAAATATACAAATTACCTTTCCATTTTTATATGAGGAATTGCCCTGTCTTTCCATATCTGTGATGATATGTCTTTAAAAAAGGAAGAATTCAGCAGAAAGGAAGATTTTCCCTAGAAAGTTCTTCAAGAGCTGAAGCTTGAGATCTAAACGTACTGGAGAGCACGTATCCTTACTGTGGGTATGCTTGACATGTTTCTTCGCCAAGTAGAACAGAAAAAAGGTGAGCTAAAATGTAATCATTTTCCTATGTGAAGTTATATCCACGTTTGCAGAAGGCAGCAGCATTCTGACCACTTTGAAACCAAGATGTTTAGAAGGCAAACAAGCAACAGCTCTGCAAGCCATAATTTAAGAAAAGACTATCAATAAATCCTGAGTGACTGCGGATATATTTGTTAACTTCTAGTGTCAGTTTGAGTGAGGAATGTTTGTGTATTCATGTCAGCTATTAATTAAAGGCCTCTTGGGGGATTTTAAGATCTTCATCTTGGATTAGCAGAACTGAGCAAAAGTAAAAATTGGGCTTTTCAAATTGCCGTAGAGATTGAGAATATTGAGTGAAAAGTATGCTCTGATTGAGATATCATTGATTTCCTCATTGGTATCCTAGTATAAGAACTACAGATTAAGGGAAATCAACAAATATTTACAGCGCTAGCAGATGCAACGGTAGTTATATTAACAGTTGGTGCTAAACTTTTAGAAACAAAACTGAGCCTGTAGTTTAGGGTGAAGCTATGTTCAGTTTAGCAGATACTGATTCAGCACCCATGAACTTTTCCATCAGCATTTAGTTATGTCTTTTCAATGGAGCTTGAAATTGAAGTGTGAAAGAAATAATACATATGTAACTGAATGTTTAGGCTTGTCCTTGTGTAGAAGATGACCCTCTGATCAGTCCTCATATTTAGAGGAAACATCAGTATCTTTATAAAAGTTTTGGTATAGAGGAATATAAATAAAGTGAATGTAATAGGCCACCAAACATGAATTCCTGAGTGTTCTGGTGAGCTCTCAAAGTAGAATATGACCTATAGAGTGATACAGTCAATGCTGAGGACCCAGTGCTCATCACATGAGTGCTGGGGAATTCACTTTGACTAGCTCTCTTCCGCTGTCGTGGACTGAATGCCCATTAGCAGTTTACATGCAGTAGATGCACTGCGAGTGCATCTTCTAGTCTAGTTGCATCCAAGAGGAAACCAGTTTGTGCAACCTGAGAATGCCCTGCAATGTGAGGCAAAATGTAGTGAATGGGGATAAGGAGGAAGCAAAATGAGTTCCGGATTTGAAATGAAGTGCTGATGTAGACATACCGTCTGACATTCTGTAATGCTGGTAGCTATCTTTAAGTGGCATAAGGTTTAGGTAGTCAACTCAAGTCAACAGGGTTTTACTTGTCTTGATGTTTCTGAGAAAGGGGATCAGATGTTAGGTTTTGTCAAAAAAGCAGATTCTGGCTTAAGTCTGTGTAAATTTACATGTCAACACATGTGGCTCTGATTGCTAAATTGGAGTCTAAATGTGCAACCACCAGATGTAATTCAAACCATATGAAACAGATCTGTAAAGTAAACAGAGTCACACATGTTTCTCCCAGAGATGAATTTAAGCAGTTTCATCCCTTGGTGTGGGAAGTACTTATAGTTCAAAATTAATCACAACAATAATAATATGTGAAATAATCCAAATGCTCTGTTTTGCTTATTGAGAGCTGTATAATTTCACACGCGGTTTCCAGAGCATTGCTTTCTACTATGGACTCTGCTTAGTAATGGGTGACGATGTAGACATAGCCTGGCCCAGAGAACTTACAGTTGAAGTAATAATCCTAAACATAATTATACATATACCTAACTTCACAGGTGAAGCCAGTCCAACTGAAGCCAGTGAGGCACAGAGGTACACACAGTTGATCAAGCATGTGAGTAATGATTTCTCAGAATGGGACTTAAGTCTTCATGCTGCAAAGGTCACTTACAATATGCCCTGAATGTCCATATACGAGGCTTTTTCCTCTATATTTGGTGGGGAATAAATAATGCCATTTTTATTGTAGTGGCTGGCTTATGGTGGTTTCTGCAGAACAATCAAATTTTAAGAAGGGATTTAGAGTCTTACTTCTGACCCACATAATGCCAAAAATATCTACCCTACCACCCATTTCCTTCTGCATTCTTAGATTACTCAGGTTGTCCTGCTGTGTTTAGGAGAAATTCTGCCCAGCACCAGACTGTGCACCAGGAGGTACCTGCAGCATTTTTATTTCTAGCACTCACTGCAGCAGTTGCAGTCACTGACAGACACTGCAGAATGCAGAAGTAAAATAACCTCCAGCTTTCTCTGGGTGTTCAGTTTCTCAGCATCAGAGTTCAGCATTTGAATATGCTGGTCTCTTACAGGATGTCTGAGTTAAGCAAAATCATGTTGTAAAGTCCATTCAAACTCTGCTAATGATGTATTTAAGGCTTTGGAAGTTAAAACCTGATCCTGCTTTCCCTGAAGGCAGTGGGAGTCCTTCAATTGAGTTCAGTGGGAACAGGATCAGATACGGAGTCACTAAATAACATTTTCCATGGTACTAATTAATAAAAGCAGTTTTGAAACTAAAGAAATTAATAATTTTATTTGTAATGCAAGTTTCCAGAATTGCTGGTGGACTTAGAAAGAGAATCAAACAACTCTCTGAGTTATGTTCAGGGATCATGAGCTCTAAAACCAGGACACATCCAGAGCTGCAGGCTGAGCGAGATACTGTGGGATGGATTAAGAACTATCAAAAGCTGTAACAGAAAGGTAAGTATTATTGATTAGGGGTGGGCTAGGAAAATAATATGATAATAAGATGCATTGCAGAGATCTTAGAACCTGGAAGATACATTTTTCTTGTGGAATGTTAGTGTGAGGGGTTGCAGAAGATATGTCTGAAAGGAGACCCAAGGGGAAGTTTAGTCAATCTTGGATGCTTTCTAAAAATGTTGTCTTGCCTTGTGGTTAAATAATGAATGCAAATCTCCTTTCATGGATTTGAAGCTCTGATTGCTGACATGGGAAAACCAGAAAGGTTTGTTTTTTTTTTTTTTTTTCTTTTTGTATAATAACACCAAATGACATGGATATCTCTTTGTTGTCGCATATGAATTTATCTTTGTTTTAGGATAAAAGGAGCACCAGATGTGACCGGGACTGCATTAGCAGAAAAGAGCTGTGCAGAGTGCTGTGGTTTTCATTTGTTAGGGCTGTTGCAAACATTTCTCTAAGTGTCTTTCACTGGTCAGCAGTATAGCTTTGAGCTTGGGGTTCAGGATAATTGAGAAGTATAATCAAGCCTCTCAGATTTAGGAACTGAGCTGTGCTGCGACGTGTACAGAAGTGCACCCTGGCTATCATTCAGTTGAGTTTGATTAATTCTAGTAGTCCTTCCATGTGCAAATTTATAACATCACATGAAGTCAATCATCCATTGAATAGTTTCATCATATCCTGTGGCAAACATTTCACATAGTTTTGAAGCAGAACTTCTTGTTTTGATCATATGTGATACTGTATTAACTCATGTGGTATTTTTTCCCGTTCCCAGGATGGTGTTTTTGCCATTCCTGAAGCTTGAGAGAGGGAATGCATCTTTATGAGATTCTAGCCAATCTTTTCCCTGTATTGTTCCCAATTTTGAATACAATAGGAGGGACCACAGTATGGCCACATAAACAAGAAATGGGAGATCAGCACTTCTGTGATTACTGCCCATATGGATAGAGTATATCTGAGACAAGTTACCCCTCTCCTTTTTAGGAAATAATTTTTTAGGAAATAAATCTCAAATTATATTCTGTTTACTGTGTAGTTAGATGCAGTGACTGTGTATGCAGAGAGGCTGCAAGTTACCACTCCTCAGCTGGCTGTTAGTAATTGCTTGGTATGTTTCCAAACTGTAGAAGTCATGAGATAATTTAGGTGACATCCTCAGTTGATGAAGATGACCTGTTATTCCCAAGTAACCTTGCTTTCCATCAAAAGAGATGCTATTTCCCCAAGGATCTTGAAAATGTAATACAATAATACTTTACCTGATTAAACTAAGTAACCGAGTATGAAGTAGCATATTACGTGAGTTAAAAGAGCCTGTCTATTAGCTGCTCTGTTATATTTCAGCCCTCATTAGCAAGATAATTCATCATAGTAGAAAATGTGAATTGGGCTTTATGAATTAGTAGAATAATATTCTGCACCTGATAGTTATTAATTCTAGTTCAGTCTGATTTATCATAACATTAAACTATTCAATGTTTGAAGAGCCAAAAGAAGTTTGTTTTCATATTGTTCTGAGATGCAGTATGTAGAATGTTTAAGGATAATAATTAGATACTGCATGCTACTGTATTTTCTTAGGCAGAGCTAGTGATTGCTTGAAAATGGTATTTAAATGATCCTACTCTGTTTAGAAACCATATAGCCTAAATTGTGCCATCCATTGCTGCTGGATGGAGCTCTACAAGAACATTTCTTTGAGTGAGAAATGACACTATTTTTGTGCTGACAGTTTCCGTGTAATAATAGCAGTAGGTTTTCCCAACAAACCGCGATTGTTGCTAATATGACAGTTTGTTGAATTGTTGAATTTTGAATGGAGAGTAATTGAAAATTCATATTACTGTGGACTTCACTGGGTGAGACGGGGAGGGCGGAATTAGCTTCTGGCTCTACTCTTGTTTAAAATGCACATGATGCAGTTTTGATCATGCAAACAATTTTTTAAACCAGTCTTAGAAAGCAGCCATTTACCAGCAGTTAGCGGGAAGATTATACTGGGGAGATGATACAAAAATGTATATATTGACTTAAATTGAGATAGATTGCTTTAGCTTATTCCACATGCTATTTCTAATAATATTGAATGTCGGTAACGATTTTCCTCTGAGAAACTTAGAATCCTTTATAAGCATTTAATGAGTTTTCTTTTGTAAAACAAAACATGATGTACCAGTGTACAGGAACACAGGAAAGCCAGCGGTGAGAAGAGAGTCTAGGTTTGCTGATTCCACTCTTTAACTTTGTTGGGACACTGTTTTCTTCTGAAGAGATAGCAAAATGAAGTATGAGTGTATCAGGTGGTGGCTGAGAACTTTGTTAATGTAAGAGAAGAGCTCTATTCTTGCTGTTTGGGACTGGAAGTGAATTCTCTATTGAGTCACACCAGAATTCAAATGGATCTACAGCTATTGGTTTCAGTGGCGTTGCTCATGATGTATACCAGGAAGCTTGAGAAGGGTAAGAAATGTGGTTTCTCATGAGTGTGTGTAACACAGAAGATACACTTGTCTCATCCACTGCTGAGCACAGAGGTCCTATAGGTACTAGTCCTCTTCCTCCCTGGATAGTTGGTGTCCGTATTTTCTTCTCACACCATTTCTGTACTGTCTAAAGCTCCTTTCTGTGGTCAGCTGTGTCTTTTGCTCAGCTGGAGCAACAGTTTAGGATCTTACACTTGCCCTGTATCAAGAATTCCTTTATTCCTGTGTTTTGGAGAGGCTGGTCAAAGTCGTTAGGTAAGCATATATGGAAAGCCATGGCCAGCTTCAATTCCCTTACTTTCCTGTGTGAAGATGCCTTTAAATTAAATTCAGTGAGCTACTGTGCTAGTGTTGTCAATTAGAGAAGATATTCCTGAACTGAATTATTATATGCTGTGGTGTGAGTAATACATTCAAAAAGGGGCCATTTATAACTAATATTGTGTATTTTGCAAAATATTCTTCAGGAATTATTTTGCCTGCATGGCTAAGTATCTCCGTCTACATATGTAGAGTTATCTCATATTAAATTTGTGCCATAGAATCTTTTATTCATTGAAGAACTTCCCAAACGTAAATACAGGGATGTTTTTTTTTGTTGTTCTCAGTTGAATTGGACTAGGGTTTTCTGTTTATGAATATTGCGTTGTTTAAAGGGTACTCATTTGTACAGACTAGAAATATATAGGTTTTGATTGTATTTTAGATGCTTCTGAGATTCAAGTGAATATCAGAGTCTCCATAAATGGTCTCAGCTAAAGAGCTGTGAAAAGAATGGATTTTCAATTTTCTGAACAAAATGAACCACCCCAAATTATTTTAGGTCAAGTGAAACATTTTTCCAACATGAAATGGATTTTTAACACCTTTTCAGTTATTAATTTTTGTCAGTTTAAAATACTTTGCATGAGAAACTCTAATAATGCTTTCAAAATCATTGGAAACAAAATGTTTCAGAATTGCATGTGTTCTGGACTTAATAGTTTTGACCAGTGATGCCTGGTGAGTAGGTCCAGTTTTGTAGATAGTTATGTCAGACCTCTGACTGCATTTCTGGGTGAATAAATCTTTTGTCTGAAGAGTTTTAGTATGCTATACTCCTGGCAGAAATTAATCTTGGTGGCTGATGCCTTTTTTTCCTTCCAGTTAGGATCCAGGAGTGAAAGTTTGGGTATTTTCTGTATTTACTGACTGTACATAGGCACCTCTTTAGCCGGTCCAGATCAGCATAGTTCTGGTGGATTTATACCTGCTGAGGAGCTGTCCCTTTTTGTTCATTACTAATTCTTTAAACTCATTCTGGCTGGATTTTCAGTTAGTTCACCTTGACTTATTGTCCTTCATTATTTTAATATTCATTTATGTTTTTGATCACCTGCTGACTCAATCATTTTTGAGCCCTTGTATTTCATTGCACTAACTAATTTCTAACACTAACTCTCTTGACTTTTCTAATAATTGTTTACTTTCTTTTTTCTCCATTTTCTTTCGGTGTCCTTATTAATCTTCTCTACCAAAAGTTTTTTCTGACATTTCAACTTTTTTCATGATGATGATGATTATTAATTTACATTTTACTTTTTAAAATTCATTCCATTTCTTCCCCTTACACAATTAAAATTGCTGTAGAGCCCATTAAAATCCCTCAGCTAATTCCTGGTGGGTTCTGGCAGTCTGTGCTAGTTCTTGTCACTGAAGCAGCGTTTCTTGAGGACAAGTAATCCTGATCACCTTTCTTTGTTTTGGAACTGGCAGCCTACATGAGCCAGTAGAAAACATTTAAAAATTTTGAGCTGGCATTTCAAATGGAAAAATAGTTCTGTTTCCGCTGTTTGAATCATTTAATGATGTTTTCTCTGCTGCTGCTATTCTTCCTCCAAGGACATGCTTGACTGCAAACCTCTGATTTCCACCAGTACAGAGGAAAGGAAGGGTGATATTGTTGGTCAAATGCTGCATCAAAGGTAGCCCCACGTGTGGAATGGAACTGCATTTTACACAGTGAGAGATATTCTGTACGTGGGTGCTCTGAAGAGAAAAAGCTGCTACTTTGAGTTAACATTTGACTGTGAATAATTTAGTATCACTGATATTCTTCTAGTTCTGTGAATATTTTATGATAAGCTTTGTGAAGAATCTGTAACTTCAATTGTCAGATCAGCATGAAAAATGGCTCCCACTTAGGTTTTTCCGAGTATATACACTGACTGTTTTGTAGCTACACTCTTACTCATCTGATGCAATGTGCATGGTCAGTTGTAAATTAAAAAATGGGTTAATCATCACAGTACAGATTTCATGTACTGTACTGAAGAAAGACTTATTGACAGTGGATCGACAGACATTCTTGGTAATTTTGGCCCAATCATTTAATTGTCAGTTATTTTAGTTTATCTGTAGTAAAATGAAAGTGGTGTGAGGGAGAAAATTTGAAGTGAAATGTTGTGTAATGCTTTACCTGAGAATTTCATTGCATTTTAACTATGGCACTTATCTTAAACAACTCCACGACAAAGATCATACTGTTTTCATTCTGAAATTATTCTTGTCTTCCCTTTGCAAGTGCTGATTGCTGAAATTTCAGATGTACCTGCAGCTTATAAATGCCTGAGAACACAAAACCCAGCACGCCTAAAATCTGGCTTTGCTGCTTTTATGGGCTAATATTTCACTCTCCGAGTCTGACTTCTCACTCTGGAGCTCTCCACTGTAAATCTGAATCAAAGTCACATAAATGCATGTTGCATTGGGACTGAAGGGGTCCAGCCGACGGAGGCTCAGAGAAGGGTGTGCAGTGGTCTGTAGCTGTACCAACTAGAGCTACTGCTGGCGTTCACCTTCTGGAGCAGAGAAACACACTACTCCTTACAGGCAGGTACACAGTGCTATACAAAAATCAACACGCACACACACACCCCCCCCCCCCCCCCCTCCACCCACCCCACCCCCCCCCAGTGCTTTTGGAATGTTTCCTTTTTGTTCAGAACATTTCTGTTGTGAAACATTTCAAGACGATGAAGCACTACTTGAGGTGGGAGGGGGCAAAATCAGGTATGGTTTTGATCTCAGCAGGAGCCAAAGTCCAGAGCAGCTGCTTCTGGCAGAGGCATCAGCCTGCTTTCGGTGAGAAATGAGGGCTGGGGGGGTCCCAGCTTGTGGTAATAGCTTGTCTTCTTGCATGTCAGCACTGCTTGGGCTGCAGCAGCTTCCCTGAAGTTCACAAAAGGGTGGCTGGATGTGCCACTCCGGAAGGTAAGGTATGTTGTCTGGGGATTTCCTGGCTCTAATTAGATCTGAATTCACCTAGGGATGCTGTTGTCCAGTAGCCTGAATCTTGCAGCCACCTCTCAACTGTCTGATGGGATTTTCTCTTTCCAGCCAGCAGCCCTGGGATGTGCGGGGGTGAGCAGTCAACCCAGCCTGCACTCTGGGGTATAAGGGCTCAATGCCAGCCTAAGCTTTGCAGGGGCTTGTAGCAACCAAGATTCCCTTGCTCCCCAAAATTCCCAAGACAGCTCAGCAATGGAGCAGCATATCTTGAATTTGTGAGAGGCAGTAACTCCACTCAGGTCACTCTTCTATGATTTTAGAAACCTACAGAGAGCAGCAGCTCTCCCCAGGTAGCTGCAGGCGCTGCAGCTACAGCACTCTCTCCCAAGAACTGGCAACGTGCCTGTCTTACAACTAAGCAAGAGATGGTGCAGTATGCAGAGAACTACTGCGTACTATGTCCTCCTGAGAATAGCAAGGACCTCAAGAAGCAATGATGAAAACATATCTTTCTAATAAGCTGACTGCCATTAGCAGTTTTCATTTTCAGGGTCTCTGGTGCTATGTAAAAGCCTGGATATATTTAAGCATATTTTAATAATGGTTAAAAAAAAAACCACAAACCCCAAATATTTTAGTTTGCATCTCTCTGTGTGTGTGATGGACTAAAATAAAACCTCAAGCAATAGTAGGTATGCCGTGAGAGTGTAGGTCTTAGTACTGAAAAAAGACTTTATAGTAGGGGTTTTTAGGTAGTAAAATATTTGTTTTCAGAAGCCAGTGCAGAAATGTTTCCAATTAGGACATGCTGATTTGCAGTTGAAATTGTTACGAACAATTTTCAAACATCTTTGTGACATCTCCCTGAAGTCCAAAGGCTTATTAAAAACTTCTTCGTGGTCAGATGAGAGGTTGAGTGTGATCTTTCTTAAAATCCTGGTGAAATGCAAATAATCCATAAATTCAGATTCGCTAGACTTCAAAGAAGTCGTCTTGTACTGCCAGCCCAGAGAGAGTGATTGTAACTTTAAGCAGTGTTTGAAAGGACCAAAATGGGAGCACAGAAGTAATTTTGCTTTGCTGATCCAGTAGCAGGAGAGGCTGTTTTAGGGAAGACAAAGCACCACTGATATCAGAACATCGTGAAGGCCAGATACAGTATCTCTATTTGAGTACCATTTACTCACCTGCAGGAATCCCAATTAACTGGAATTACCACCCCAATTAAGCAGCAGTCCTTGCCATTAAGTATCATTAGACTTAATTTGGTTCCCTGGGAAATGTCCCGATTAAGCGGATTTCATGATTAAGCACCTGTAATAAATGTTTTAGCTTACATCTAAAATTTTTTTTTTATTTCATAGGATCTGATCAGTAGCACCCAAATAGGAACTAATATGCTAACTACTACTTTTGTCATTTTACTTTATCAATTGCTTTGTATATACTACTTGTCTTGGCTTTGCAGAATTTTGACAAGGAAAGTTTTATATTTTTGCATGGTGATTTTGTAATGCAAATGTATCCCTATGTATGTCACTGCTATTCCTCTCTGTCTGACAGCCTGATTAATATTTTGTCCCTATTGTATAAGAGAGCATCAAACCTCACATGAACATCAGTCATATTTTGAGAAAACACCCCATTTGCTGTACTTTGGAGGAAGTTTACCTGGCCAGCCTTAAGTTTCTACTTGTCAGAATAATATTTCATGGCCAGAAACAAGTATAGAAAACATCTTCAGTATCAACCTGTTCAAATTACCATACATCAGGTCTCCTTTATCTTAAAACAGGTGGTGACAGATAAGCTGTGTTATAGGAAAGGTCTCTTGCCTGAGTCAGTTGCCTAAATTAGGGTCCACATTGTAGCTGCGAGGAAAGTGAGACAGCTGTAAACAAGGGACCAGATCAATCCGGCCATAGCAAGCCCAATGCTTTGCTGGTGTTAATTTACTCTACAACTAGAGGGACTCAACAATATGATGAGAAACAGAGTGGTGAATTGTGGGATTTGGTACTGCAAGTATATAATGGTCCGATACCAGCTGGCAGTAGCACCTCTGATGAGTGTGGGCTGTTCAGATGTGCAGTTTACAGAGAAGACCAAAGTCCTTTGCAGTATTAGCTGACAACTCTCATATAATCACGGCGTCAGGTTTGTCTTGAATAGCAGCAAGGACAGTGCATTTGCCAAATAAACATGGTTTCATTGGAAAGTGTCTATTTGTGGAGCCCAGAATAGGGGTTTTTTTAAACATTCACTGACCCTCCACTCCAGTCCAGAAAGCTGGGATCCAAGAGATTCTCAGCAGGGGTATTTTTGGCCCAATTGCCAAGAGAAAATTTATGATGACTTTATAGTGAAAGTTCCTAAGTGGTCACAAAGCTGCCTTACTTCTCTAAAAAATAACTTAAGTTTACTTTTTTTGCTGAATTTAAATTTACGAATCAGATAAAAGAGAATATGTATGGGTAAAATCTGTTAAAAATAGTCAAGGGAAGAAACAGGGAAGAGGAAGTGGAGTTATTTCTCCGAGAGATTAAACTGGAAAGGAATAGAATGGAACTGAATAAGGGACTTGTTTAATCAGCTCGCTCTCTAATGGAAATGTATGACTAAAGAATCCTTTTTTGCATGTATGAAAGATCAAGGCGTTTTAATCACAAAATAATGATGGGAGCATACATTAATTTGTAGGATCAGAAGGCACTGAAAAAAGGAAGGGAGTACAAGTACTTCATGGCATTATGTACAGAGGGTTTAAACATCTTGAACTTGTGCCATGTACACATTTCCTAAATGGACAAAAAGCAATGAAAAGGTCTTGTCAGGAAGGGAAACACTTCTACAAAGAGCTCTAACTATAAACACATATGCTTTGAGTCCCCAGAATGCTAAAGAAAACATACCAAGAAGAATAGAAACTGTTTTAAAGAGTTTTCACATCTGGTGGGGTGTTTCTCTCTTCTTCTCCTCCTTCCCACCCCCCTTCCACTCCATCACTCTCTCTCTCAGTCCCTCTATCATTCTGTATCGCTCCTCTTCGCCTCTCTTTTTTCCCCGTACAGTTATTCAGCAGCAGAAATAGAATCATACAATCATTTTGGTTGGAAGAGACCTTTAAGATCATCAAATCCAACTGTTAACCTAGCACTGCCAAGTCACCTCTACATCAAGTCATTAGATACCTCCAGGGATGGTGATGCCACCACTTCCCTGGGCAGCCTGTCCCAGTGCTTTACAACCCCTTCGGTGACTAGATTTTTCATAATATCCAACCTAAACCTCTCCTGGTGCAACTTGAGGATGTTTCCTCTTGTCTTATTGCTTGTTACTTGAGAGAACAGACTGACCCCTACCTCACTACAACCTCCTTTCAGATAATTGTAGAGAGTGATGAGGTCTCCCCTCAGCCTCCTTTTCTCCAGGCTAAACAACCCCAGTTCCCTCAGCTGCTTCTCATAGGATTTGTGCTCTAGACCCTTCATCAGCTTCATTGCCCTTTTATGGACACACTCCAGCATCTTAATGTTCTATTGTAGTGTGGGGTCCCAAACTGGACACAGTATTCAAAGCGTGGCCTCACCAGTGCCGAGTACAGGGGGACAATCACTTCCCTCTTCCACTTAGCCACACTATTGCTAATACAAGCCAGGATGCCGTTGGCCTACTTGGCCACCTGGGCACACTGCTGGCTCATATTCAGTGGGCTGTCAACCAGCACCCCCAGATCCTTTTCTGATGGGCAGCTTTCCAGCTGCTCTTCCCTCGACCTGTAGCATTGCGTGGGGTTGTTGTGACCCAAGTCCAGGAGCCGGCACTTGGCCTTATTGTAACTCCAGCCTGTCTAGATGCCTCTGTAGAGCCTCCCTACCCTTAAGCAGATTAACACTTCCTCCTAACTGGGTGTCATCTCCAAACTTACTGAGGGTGCACTCAATCCCCTCATCCAGATCATTGATAAAGATGTTAAAGGGAACAGGAACCAATACTGAGCCCTGGGGAGCACCACTTGTAACCGGCCACCAACTGGATTGAACTCCATTCACCACCACACTCTGGGCCTGACCATCCAGCCAGTTTTTCATCCAGCAAAGAGTACCCCCATCCAAGCCATGAGCAGCTAGTTTCTCCAGGAGAATGCTGTGGGAAATGGTGTCAAAGGCTTTACTAAAGTCTAGGTAGGCAATGTCCACAGCCCTTCTCTCATCCACTGAGCAGTGATCTTGTCGTAGAAGGAGATCAGGTTTAGTCAAGCAGGACCTGCCTTTCATAAACCCATGCTAAATGGGGCTGATTGCCTGCTTGTCCTGTACATGCTGCGTGATGGCACTCAAGATGATCTGCTCTATAACATTCCCTGGCATGAAGGTCAGACTGACAGGCCTGTAGTTCCCTGGCTCCTTCTTCTGGCCCTTCTTGTAGATGTGTGTCCCATTTGCTAACCTCCAGTCAACTGTTTTCTCCCTGGTTAGCCAGGACTGCTATAAATGATTGAAAGTGGGTGGACCCCTTCCAGCCCCATAGACTTTTGCACATCAAAGTGGTGCAATAGGTCACTGACCATTTCCTCTTGGATTACAGGTACTTCATTCTGCTCTCCTTTCCTGTCTTCCAGCTCAAGGAAGCTCAAGGAGCTGGGTACTCAGAGAACAACTGGTCTTATTATTAAAGACTGAGGTCCTTGGTGATAGTTCTACTAACCCCTCTCCTTACTTCCCTAAGAAATCCCTACCATTTCAGGATCACTATGCCCAAGATGGCCTCCAACCTTCATGTCACCCACAAGTCCTTCTCTCTTCACGAAGAGCAGGTCCAGCAGGGAGCCTTCCCTAGTTGGCTCCCTCACCAGCTGTGTCAGGAAGTTGTCTTCCATGCAATCCAGAAACCTCCTGGACTGTCTCCTCTCTGCAGTATTGTATTTCCAGCAGACATCTGGTAAGTTGAAGTCCCCCACAAGAACAAGCCGTAGTGATCATGAGACTTCTCCCAGCTGCTTATAGAATATTTCATCTGCCACTTGATCCTGGTCTGTAACAGACTCCCACCATGATATCTTCTTGGTTGGCCTTCCCCCTTTCTTGCCCATAAACACTCAACCCTATCGTCACCATTATTTAGCTCTAGACAATCAAAACACTCCCTACCATACAGGGCCTCTCCACTGCCTTTCCTTCCTGGCCTATCCTTTCTGAAGAGTCTACAGCCATCCAACACAGTGCTACAGTTGTGTGAATCATCCCACCATGTTTCTGTGATGTCAGCTGTATCATAGTTTTCCTGCTGCACAATGTCTTCAAGCTGCTCCTGTTTGTTGCCCAGTCTGTGGGCATTGGTGTAAATGGACTTCAGTTGGGCTATTGATCCTGTGACTTTTCTGGGGGAGAAAGCCTAATTCCTACCTGACTGTTCCTAGTGGCATCTGTGTTTTTCAGCCCATCTATATCCCTTGTGTCTTTGCTATCACATGGCACTCCATTCCCTACCTCCACTGGGATGGTAGACCAGAGGACCTCGTTAGCACACTGTCCCACAAACTTTGATGTGCCACCCCCCTAGGCATATCCCTAGTGAGCTTGGTTTTATCCCTTTCCTCCTTCAGATCTAGTTTAAAGCTCTTTCAACCAGCCCTGCCAACACCTGTGCTAAAACCTTTTTCCCCCTTTAGACAGGTGTACCTCATCTGTTGCCAGCAGGTGACATCATAAGAAGTGTTGCCACTTTCCTATAGATAATCCTGCAATTGCATTGCTCCAAGAAAAAACATTCAGATTTATAAATTGCTTAAAATGTGTTTTTCTTTTAATGTGTGCATAACTCCCCTAAATGTTAATGCTGGAACTGGGCCTCAAAAGGAGAATATGCTGCTTGCTGTACTGTACAATTAAGATATAACAAAACTTAGGAAATCGAAAATCTCGTCTGTCTCAGCACTCCTGCTATTTATTTGGTTTTGGAGCTGTGAAGAAAAGAGGTATCTCTCCCCTCTATATCATTTTAACTGATTTTCCTGCATACTAAAATGCAGATGAGTATGTCAAATTATTTCTGTGGTTTCTTTTCTTGATTGTCTTAATTTCAGCATCAACTTCTCCTTCTCCTCCCAACACTGATATGTAAAATAAAAGAGGTCAATACTTCTCCAGCTGAGTTATTTACATTGCTCGGGTAACAGAGCTGAGGGGTGAGTCACTGACCGAAATGGCCACCTGACCTTTTATCTTCTTGGAGCATGCTAATGTAAAACTTCAATAATTGTAAACTTTGGTAATGGGTCTAGGTGTTATTAGCATGTGCATCAATAACCACAGCCAAGCTGTAAGCCTGGAAATGATCATATACCACAGCTCTGGGTTTCAAAAAAGCAAACACGAATGCTGTCTTATTAAACCAAATCCTTTAAGCTGAATAGCGTGTCCTTCGTCTTAGAGCCTGAGTTACCTAAGAATGAAGAGCCAAACCCCATGTCAGCCAGAGCTACAGAAACCGGCTTGGCAGCTGTAGAGAAGTCAGCTGTACTCACGTGGATGGTCATCTCGAGAGGATGGCCTTTTGTGAGGACCAGAAGATAAGGTGAGGGGAGGAGCACTCTGCTGCCTGAGGTGAAGTAGCCTGAAGATAAGACTGTGGAAAGGACTTCTTCAATTCACTTTATGGAAATGTGAGTATTAATTGGGATGGTCTGGTTGTGTTGCCAAAGTACAGGGGATAACATTTTTGGTGGCTGTGTGCTTTCTTCTGCTAGTCCACCTTTCATAAAGGTGGCCTGACAGAAATGAGCTGTAAGAGGCTAGTAGACAAGTGCAAACCGCACATGAAGAGAGGTATCATAGGAGGGTTAGAGACCAGGGAGGAAGGCATGAGGGGTATTTCATGCAGTGCTCTTGGTTGTCCTGGTATGGAAGGTGAGGTGG